>OY755252.1:55110484-55762984 GCA_963576725.1 Azorinus chamasolen
AAAAAGGCTGTATGTCAGTCTAGGCATTAACTAACAGTTTATTACAAAATACTAGTGGGTCATATGCAAATTACAATGTAACATAGTTCCTGATTGGTGGAAAACTAGAACAAGAATGAAACTAGACAGCTAGCCGCTGAAAAATATATAGATGGCGCTTTTGCAGTTGTATATGGAACAATAGTTCTCCACTGAGATTTCGTTATCCACTATTTCAAATCATTAACATCAACCAATTCCCCCATATCTGACGCATCTGTAATAGTCACTTTTTGAAACTATTGTGATACCATTTATCACAATTATATGGTTTCAAATCTATATACAGTGAACCCTCATTATACCGACATTCGTTACAATGGCACCCTCGTTATACCAGCAGTATGCATTGAAACAAAATTACCGTTAAGTCTTTGAAACAGTCACTGAATAAATAGGTGCAATGCCAATAAGACAGGTGATCGCTTAATACAGAACACAATAAGTGCTAAAAGCTCCCAAAGGTAGCTTTTTGCACTTCTTGTGTTCTGCATTAAGCGTTCACCTGTTGGTACTAGTTTAAAACTGGCCATATGGTTCCTTTCATATTTAAACTCATAATAACGGCAACTTCGTTATACCAGCAAAATGTCTGGAAATAAACACCTCCGTTTTGTAACGAGGGTTCACTGTAAAAGCAAATGTTCTGGTTATTACAATCGTTTAAAAAACGACAAAACTGTAATCCGTTCCTTTAGCTAGTTTATGTTTTTCAGAATATTTATTCAGAGGTTGGGTTTAAAAATAGCATATGAGAGAATGAGTCTAAAATAGCCTATAATGTAATCGGTTAACTCTTTTAAACTATGAACAGTCATCCCTCAATACACAGTCAAGGCAAAATTGCCAAGATCCTCTTCTGAATCTCACGGTCTGTTCCTGGAGACACTTTCTAGCATTTGAGATAATCGTGCTTGCTTTATTTGCTTTTGTAGGGTCACAAATGTACACCCATAGATCGCCATGTTGGAGATCCACTTGCATAGGCTGTTCTGTAATAGCTTCCATTGGCAGAAGGCTATATGGTCTGTAGTATATTATACTTATAATGCCCCGTTCCTCGCTTGCCTCTGACAGGATACCTTGATAGTAAACGAAATATGATTTGAATTCGACAATTATGCCTGGTTTGAGTTCTTTCCAGTGTCGAACATAATGCCGATGAAAATGACCATACCTTTCGCCGGTGTCTGGCAATAGCAGGTAGTTCTTCGGTGAAGTAATACTTTCACTTGATGCTTCTAATGCGGTTGAGGAATTGTGTTTAGATGTCTTTATCACAAATGCTGGTGTCTGAACTACTTTTGCCCAGTGGACGAGTTCCCAAGAAGTGTTGCCAAATATTGAAAATCTTTGTTCGCCTTTAATACTCCTCGCTCGTTGGACAACCTCGTCACGCGGATATGTAACGTAACCATCAAAGTCCTTCAGCAATATGTCGTCCTTGTTCAGGTTCATGAAAAGACAATCTTCTCTGACAGTGCTCGCGGAAAACACGGAGTCGCTTGCGTAATGAACCACGGTAACATACGCCGTTGTTTGAGCTTCAATTGGAAGCACGTCCGTAACAATCGCTGGATGTTTTACAGACCAGTAATAAAACACGATCACGTCACCAGGATTGATATCATTAAAGGAATCGATGCGGATATTCCTTTTCTTTCGAACGATTTCTTCCGGCAGTCGAAATGAGTCTTCAAATCTGCCACACTTGCGGTTGCCCACCCTTTGTCTAGCTCGGGCAACTATTTCCTCCCGACCGTACTGGTACACCGGATGGTATTTGTATATCCACACATCCTCTGCATTCATATCCACATCTACATGATCTTCGACGAGGAAGTTATCAGATGCTCTGTAGACTACGGTTACTGATAGCACAGACGGCTGGGCATGCCCGTAGTCAGTGTCGGTAGACACGGCGTAATGCCTTTTCCCTTTGATCTTCAGCCTCACAATCTGACCGGGTTTTACATCCTCTCTAATTCTTGCCCATGTCTTCTCAAATTTTGACTTTGAAACTCGCCTGTTCTGTCTGTGGTCAATAGCAATATGCGAAAATGGTGAGATTGACTCCTCCAAGTTTAGTGACCTCGCAAATTCCAAAATCTGCGGAGATCCTTGATCCTGTGTCGGTTCCGATTCTTTGACTTTCGCCCAGTGACAGAAGTTACATGACCTATTCGTCAAAAACCCGTATTTCATTTCACCAACCCTTTGCAATGCTCTCTCCACAACTATTTCAGGATCATGGACCTTGTATCCAAAGTAGTCATGCCTTTTGATGACAGTTTTATCCAGGTCCAATTCTATCTTGTCCTCAATAATTGCCTTTCGACCGAATAAGCTTGCTGAAGAATAATGAACCATGCGAACTGTACCTTTTCTTGCATTTTCGAGTATGTCAACATTTGACACAACGCCGTCATGCATGACTCGGTGCTTCTTGAATGAAATTACATCACCGTGCCTTATCTGAGTAAGTGTTTCAATCTTTTCTCTCTTCCCTTTATATGGTGATGCAAGACTGTGTCTAAGTGTTGGAAACACCCACATCATGGCCGCGGATGCCAAGAACAAAACAGCTTTGACCCCTATCAAGACATTGCCACAAACCCCTGTGCTGATGACGAGAGAAATTAAGAAGGCACTGTCGACCTGGGTGCTACAGTAGATGAGAAATTTCATCCACATGATTCTCTGTTTCTCTCTACAACATTTCTTGCATATTTTAGAATTCTTCATATCTTTATAAAGCTCAATGTGTTGGTAGGTGCAGTATAGAAGATATATTAGTGACAAAACAGACACTGCCTTTCCTTGGCCAATTATATTATTTATGAATGTTGTATCTGCTATGTCGTCAAGAGAAATCTTTGCCACTTTCAGTACAAATTCAACTAGGTGTTGTACTCCACTCTTTGTCATTTCTTTCAGATGAAATGCAACATCGTACACTTGACTGCTCATCTTGATTCCTGTGCAACAGTAGTTAGCTAAATGTTCACAGTTATTCCAAAATACATGAAAACTTTCACCAGTCTCCAACAGAGACTTTGCACGCTGAATGACCTGACTTGGTGGACTAGTTTGAAGACCATACCTAATGACATACATAGTTTCAAAAGCAATGTTGATATTTTTCTTGACCTCTTGTACAATGATTTGTCCGTCAGCCGGAGACGTCTCGAAGGACACCATCGTCAAGTTAGCAGAGGTTGCTTCCAGTTTCTCTATTTCGGTAACTATTGCATGATGGGCAAAGATACATACGTTCCTATTGAATATGTTGTACAAAAAATTGCCCTCGCCAAAGCGAATGTGGTCTCCGGGTTCAATTTGATCAAAAGTCAACAATCTCTCTGCTCTTGAGCAGAAAATGCACTTCTCATTCAGATCATCTGGAACTGCGTAATGACTCATAATGTATGTAGATCTGTATGCAAAGTCATGAGTCACGGGGTCATGAAGGCATGTCGTCAAGGAAACATGTTTCTTGCATATAAACCTGAAATAAGATATAAATGCATAATGACGTACAGCACAGACCCCACCACACCGCACCCAACCACACTCGGTAAATGATCTGCATCTTCACTGTTTTCCGAAGTAGCAAATCTATGCATGTCAGACTGAGGTCAAACTATGTACAGTAAAACCTCTCTATAACGGCCACTAAATTACATCAAGTATTTTGTGTTAAAGGCAGGTGGTTGCTTAAAGCAAGGTGAAAGTAAATCAGAACGCTCCTATAGGAGCGTTCTGTTTTACTTTCACCTTGCTTTAAGCAGCCACATGCCCTAAATACCAATTAACATAATTTAATGGTCGCTATAGAGAGGTTTTACTGTATACTTATAAGCTGTGTCTATACCATTTGCAATGTACTGGTAGCTGAGTTGTCATCGAATGACTCATATATAAACACGTGTACTCGGTACATGGATTGTCTTCTAGTTCTTGTGCAAATCGCTTTATTTATTTGCAAATAAATTAACCAATTTATTCAGTGAATATTCCTGTAAGAGAAATGGACGTCGTGAATATTAATTTGGTGAGTTTTTAAAATGGCATATTTTGCCATGGAAAAACTGTAGAATCAGGCTCCGAGGTTATAAAACGTTTTGCTTGAGTCTGAAACATTCTCAAGCCAGCTCAGAATCTGACCAATCAGGGTCAATGCATATAAAGCTTTTTAGTTGAGTCTGAGTTCGTTCTCAAGCTTTTGATTGGTCAGATTTGGGCCAAACTCAGACTCAACTAAAAGTTTTATAAGCATGGACCCAGATACTTGAGAATGGTCTCAGACTCAGACTCAGAAGTTTTAT
Source organism: Azorinus chamasolen (assembly GCA_963576725.1). Lineage (NCBI taxonomy): Eukaryota > Metazoa > Mollusca > Bivalvia > Cardiida > Solecurtidae > Azorinus > Azorinus chamasolen. The sequence goes on from OY755252.1 coordinate 55,114,852, forward strand.
AACCTTGTACCCAGATCTATAGTATTCAAGAAACAGGGGAGCCACAGATATAAGACAGAGGAACAGACAATGACTTGAATTTAGTAAAAATCCCAATGTGTCCTACTAATTGAGCGAAACCAAAATTTAATGGGTATCTTATAGTCCACATTATTTTCAGATGTATTGGGTGAATTTTGAAATTTAGTTACTCTTACCATTGTTTTAGTTCTTATAAATTGTAAATACTTTAAAATGTAAAAATGTAAAACATTATCATTGAATCTGATTACAAACTGAAGAAATGGTGATTTTCCATAGTGCATCATTTAGATAAAATCGAGCGAGGCCATTTCTTTTAGAGTACCAAGTACTCATTAAAATAATTTCTTTTGAATATTTTGAGGATTTTATATTTTTGGGAATTACCATAACTCTCCCCTTATCTGCTTTTCTTATAGGCGACGTCTGCTCTGGGTCTACTCTGTTTGCAAATCATTAAAATGCGTATTTATGGAGTAAAGGGTTAAACCCAATTATGTACAATGGAACAATCCAAGTTTCATTTGAAGGGATGTTACTCCTATTTTTGACATGACCCTTTGGAGATACAGTAGAATCTGTCTTAAGCGGTCATCAAAATACATCTAATTACGGGTCTATAAGGCAGATGGTAGCTGAATGCATGTCAAAAGTAATGCAGAAAGAAACTATATGAACGTTTTGCATTACTTTTGCCCTGCATTAAGCAACCATTTGCTTTTAACACTCCTACGTTCAATAAATGAATGGTCGATTAGGACAGGGTCTACTGTTATATGTGAAGTAACCATTTACTCCACGAATACACTTTAGCAGTGTCTTTCATGGTCAGGTTAATTTAAAATTAATATAATTAATATTCATGATGTCATTATTTTTTGCATAAATATTCATAGAGTAAAGGGTTAAGCCCTGTAGACTATCATCTGGGCTTACGGTGTGTGTTTTTGTTCCTGTTTAGGGAGCAATAAAGTAGATGCATTCTAATAGCGGTATATGAACACAGGGAGCTTTGGCCATGGTAGACGCTGTAGAATCAGTTTCATATTATTCAATTAGCAAATAGAACAGATCCAGATCAGACAGCTTATGTAGTAGATAGCTTAAGACTGGTGCTAACTGATCATCATGAATATATATACAATGTACAATAACATCTCGCATTATGCGTATCAATTAGTTTCTGTTGAATCCTTATGTAGGAAATAATGACACCCACACCATGGATATATATATGCTGAATTGTAATGACATTCATACATGTATGTGCACAGGATGTAATGCTAATGGTAAAAACTGTAGGATTTCATCAACAAACAGCAGACCCTGATCATATGGCTCCTACAGGAGCCATCTGATCTGGGTCTACTCTGTTTCCAAATGCTTAATAGGCATATTTTGGAGTACAGGTTTAAAGACCCACGTGGGCTATATTTATTCATTAACTGATATTTAACGAATATGCATGCAAGAAGTCCAATTACGAGAATCAATTATTTTAAAATAAGGAAATTTACTGCCATGACTAACAGTAGGGAATCAGATTTGTAAAATGTAAGCTTGCATGCAAGGGAAAGGGTTAAAGAGGATCGGTAAGAAAACGAAACTAAATTGACAAAGACAGAATGGGTTTAAGTTGTTAAAACTCTGTCAGTTATACGCCATCTACACAATCTAAAGGTTCTCAAATAAATGTATATACGAAAAGTATTTGAGATTCAAGTTGATAAATGAAGCAGTCGGCAACTTTTGCAGATGACAAACCTAGTTTTACCCCTTTTGAAGTACAATGGACCTACCTGATACCAGAGCACAGAACGTACATGAATGTTAACTTTGTATGACGATCTTACCTATTTTGTGAGTTGTTATAACTTCTTGGCTGTTTGTGTTTCTCTTCGTTTTAATATATAGACCATCCATTCATTTAACTTTAATGTCGTGGTGTCTTAGACCACGAATATGTAAAATTTTGACATAAATCACCAAGTATCTATATATAGCAATCTACCCGATATCCCATCCTTTAAACGCCTGTAAAACATGTATTTGTAGAAACCAATGTAAACAGTTTGGATCTAGATCAGACACAGAATAACTGGGCGTCTGACCAAGGTCCAAACTGTTTGACAACAGAACGTGCTAAATCTGCAAATATTGTAAATTAATATGAATGAACTATGAACAGCCGACAAAAAAACTTGCAGACGAAAATAGTGCAGACGACAGTTGTCAGTCGCCCATGCATATGTGTAAAACTTACGCATGTACAAAATACTTTGCTGTTTAAATGTTTACCCCAGGAATATTGATACAATAACTAAGACATCATGATGAACTATTAGATTTTTTATAATGGTATAAACAAAGGAAAATTTTGGCCATTGTAGAAGCTGTTGAATCTAATTTATATTGTAACACAAGAAACTAGTACACACCATGAACAGACGGCTGAACTATGTCTACCATGCTTACAAATGCGATAAAATGCGTTTGTATGACGTAAAGGTTTAGCATTTAAATATTCAGTCGGCTTACAGTAGAACCTGTCTTAACCTTGTCCCTGTTCTGTATTTAGGGCAAATTTCAATACCTACTGAATATTCATTAAGAAAATAGTTATAAAGAAATATGGTAGGTAGAACATTGTAACCATTTTAGAAAGTAAAGAAACATATCTATCAGATTCTTTTAGCAAACAGAGCAGGCCCTCATTAGAAACCCTGAAGAGCCATCTGATCTGGGTCTACTCTGTTTGCAAATGCGTGAAAAACATGTCTATATGAGGGAAAGGGTTAAGCGGCATTTCATATATTGGACGTGGTGGTCTTAAAAAGCAGGTGGTTGCTTAATTTACGGAAAAAGTAATACAGAAAGCTCCTACAGGAGCGTTCAATATTGTTCCTGACCTGCATTAAGCTACCACCTGCATTACAGACCCATAATTAGACGACTGTTTAACCTCATATTTTCGCCTTTTCACTTTTTAAAACCATTGTGATAAATGATCAATAGAGCAATTGCTCTATAGTTATCACAATGGCTGCTTAGCTACACATTCCACATGTTCTTTTTCGGTAGATTTATTTAAAGAGGTTGGACCTAAAATAGCATATGAGGGAATGGGTTAAGATAGGTTCTACTGTATATTTGACAGGCTCGTTGTAATTCCAAAGAGATGACAAGATATAACAATGTCAAAAAGTTTGAATCCTGATGAGACGCAATATTATGCGGCGTCTCATCTGGATTCAAACTGTTTGCATAAATATTCACATTCGGAACACCGTCCGAACTCTGACGGAATAAGACGAGCAATCGTGAAGGAAGTCACCTCAGTTTCGCCACTTGCGTGCAAAGAAATAATAACTACTTGCTGCCACAAATTGTCTTCTGCAAACGTTGTCGTCTGCTTCATTGATCTCTTTGAATCTTGGAATTTGCTTCCTGTTTGATTAAAAAAACCCATAACCACAGTAACAAAATCCTTTTCACTCTGCTGAGACGCAGAGTTAGTCGCCATATTATTCGGAACTGTTTGCACATTTTTTCCAGCGGCAATCAGCTGTTATTCAGTGAATATTCATGTTTGGCAATCAGTTTGGCAATCTGTCAAAACATAATATCTCAAAAGGTTTAGCATATTGAAGCAGAGCTACATGTACAGATACAGATACAGGTTACCCGAATTCTAAAATCGTCATTTCTCCACCAAACCCTTACACCCAAACCCTAACTGGTACAGTGACCACTCTTTAGAATCGTCTCGTAGAGACGATTCTGAAGAGTGGTCACTGTATAGAACAGCATACTAATAGTTGGCAGTTAAGATCTAGGTCAGCAAGGACGACTTCGAATAAAGGTTTTGTGGGTTCAAGTACATTCAATATAAAAAATGTTTTGAAACATACCATGACTTTATTCTATGGCTGTCTGCAAAAATATTCTATTGTCGTCTGAAAATTCTGTCGTCTGCTTCAATTTTCGTTGTAGCACGATCTTTCCCTTATTGTTGAAAAAATTAATCAGAGTATCAATCAGTTTAGATTCTGATGGCTGATATCATGTGGATCGAAACTGTTTGCAAAGACATACATTTAATACGTCCATGATATTTGTCTTCAAATATGAACCATTTCCCAATGAAGAAAATATTCCAAGATAGGGAATTAATATAATACATAAATACTTGAACTGCTCTGATATGATATTTCGACCACTAAGGACCTTTTTCAAATATCATCATGTCAAAATACACGTCACAGTTTTGTTACATGCATTCAGCCATAAAATCAAAGAGAATAATCAGTGGCTAGATATTATTTAGTGGTTAGAGATTATTCAAGTATTTATGAACCATTTCCTTCGTAAATACGCCTTTCCAGACCTCTGTAAAGGTCACTTTATGAAACCATTGTGATAAATAGAGCATTTGCTCCTATAGGATGTGATGCACGCGCGTTGGTGCGTATCGCTAGGAGCAAATGCTCTATTTATCACAATGGTTTTAAACTACAAAATTCTAACATTTTCCTTTTTTCTAGTTAATGCTCCTTTTCGTTAGATTTATTCAAGTGGTTGGGTCTAAAAATAGTCTATGGGGAATGGTTAAAAACTGACCAAATTTATACGACAGAACTCTTAAACTGGTCGCTGTATTGGGGAAAATTGTGAAACAGTATGTATATTCATTGAAAGAATGCAGCAGTGTAGCTGAATCCAAATATAATGTACGTACCGTCACATGCCCCAAGAAAATTTAGAAATGTGTAGTTTTAAAACCATTGTGATAAATATAGCATTTGTCTCTGTAAGAGCAACTGCTCTATTTACCACAATGTTTTCAAAAGTTGACTTTCACAGAGGCATCAAACGACGTCAACATGAAGGAATGGGTTAAACCTTATATGACAAGACAGAACATTTATCAAAATCTACCCCCTCTTAGCATTTGATCTTTGTTCCATTTTGGTCATAATAATATGTTCACCTTTCAGACTGATGTTACGCACGTGCGTAGGTGCGTATCGCTAGCAACGCCCCTGGTTGATATGACCATAGGAAAGGACACACATTTCCTTTTGAAATGTAGACAATAAAAGTCCGGATATAAGGTTCTACTTAAGTTTTGGTTTTGCAGGTATTAAACCGCTCACCTCATGAATATTCAAGTTAGAAATAATGCCATCATAAATATTAGTCAGATATATCTTTTGTTCTGACATACGAGTATAAACGCAGGAACTTCTGGTCATTGCAGAAGCTGTAGAATTAGCTGCATTTCTAAATCTAAAATAACTCATGAACGCACAAACATTTATCAAAGACTGAAAGTGTATAATTATATCTATATTTTATCGTAAACAAACGGAACAGCTACAATAGGAGCCGTCTAGTCTAGGTCTACTCTATTTGCAAAGGCGGAGAAAGGCATATTTGTAAATGGTTAAACAAGTTACAGGAAACAGGAAATACCGAGTCATATTCGTAACAGGAGCCGAATATTGCATGTAACAACAGTTGGCAAAACACCAATCGTAACTACTCGTCTTATTCCATAGACAATAGTTGGACAAAATACCCTACGGGTTTTAAGTTTCAATCCACATTTGAGACGAGTTCTGTAGCTTAAGCGGTAGAGCGAGACGAGTGTTAAGCGACAGATTGTGTACAGTGATTAAACATTATTCTGTAAAGTGTTAAAAGACTGACCCTGTGGTACTGTTTTTCCTATGAAAAATGGAACTTAAATGTGTAAATGCATCCTCCGGACAATGACGTCTTCCCACAGGGTTTGATAATGAAACCAAGAGTATTTGTATAGGCTGCATCTGAATTCCTAACCAAAATATTCTAAGGTAAGCATATCATATAGTTTAGTCACGCAGACATGATTCTAGAGGTCCAGATCTATCTATCTATCTATCTATCTGCTTAAAGCAAGGTGAAAGTTAAACAGAACGCTCCTATAGGAGGGTGCTATTTTACTGTCACCTTGCTTTAAGCAGCCACCTGCCTTTAACACAAAGTACTTGATGTGATTGAGTGGTCGTTATAGAGATGTTTTACTGTATATACTTCTTTTCAGCATATAAGCAAATTATTTATCTAATGTTAAGTCATTTTAAAAACATGCTTCAAGTAGTGGATATCACTTTAAATTTTGGGTTTAGTTTGTTATTTTCTTGAAATAAAATGATATGAGTTTGAAAGTAAGGAATAAAAATGTAATTGTTTGTATTTTCCATTATTTTAGATTTGACTGTCAACGATGTTAACTGGCTGCCCATTTGATGTTTCCTGGCTTACCAACGGCTATTCTTGGTTGACTAACTGATGTTTCCTGGTTAACCAACGGCTATTCTTTGCTGAATAACTGATGTTTCCTGGCTGACCAACGGCTATTCTTGGTTGACCTACTGCTGTTTCTTTGCTGATCAACTGCTGTTTCCTGGCTCGCCAGCTGCTATATTCGGATGACCATCCGCTTGGTTTTGGCAGACCAACTGTTGTTTATTCCTGACAAACCAGTTTCTTAGCTGACAAATCACCAACAGTTGTATTTGGCTACCCAAAGCGTTGTTTCTTGGCTGACCAACCGCTGTTCCAATTCAATCACTGTTTTTAAAACTAAACTGTCATACAACCTGTGTATTATTGGGAGGAAATCTTGAAACTATATGTATAAACAAAAGGATATCATAAGTCAACGCATGTTGACACCCTTTACATGTACAACTTAAACATGCTGAATAATTAAACTGTCTCCTACCTTTGTGAACATTAATTAACAAAACATGTTTCAAATATTGTCAGTGAAGATAACGAATCTTATGACAAACAGTGCAGACCCTGACCAAAGGGCTGCCAAACAAGCCATTTGATATGGGTCTACCTATTTTTGCAAAGGTTTCATATTATTCGGTTTACCATCGTTTAAGGATTTTAAGCGTGTCACGTTACGATGTTTGCTTACTTGTTTCATGTTACGATGTATTTGGATAAACATAAAGAGTGGATCGTGTAGCAGTATGTGTGTGAAGGATTACATACATGTTACAATGTTTACTTATTTGTGTCATGGTACGATGTATTTGGATAAACATAAAGATCGAATGATTACACACATGATGTACATGTAAATTGTACAACGACTGCACCATTGAGAGTGTTTGACAGATTAACTCAAACGTGTCGACTTACACGTGTCGAGTTAAACAAGACTAAAAGGAAAAGTGATACAAAGGCATTGCGTGCAAGTGAGATTTTTCCAGAAACGGCGCATTGCTGTATATATTACACCATGGTTAAAACAGTTATCACTTTTACAACAATAGTTAACGTTTTGTGACTGTTTGGGGAGGGGGAATTACTTCATTGTGCATGAAATGCCATAAAGATGACCTTGCGAATGGCTTGTTCTAAACAAAATGGCGTAAAGACGACTTGCATTTTTGTCAAAAGAGGAAAGTTTAATGAATCAAAACATATTTTCTAAAACGACTGAACAAAACCGTTACACAGAGACAATGAGTGGAAATGAGATCTCGAATTTGTCAAATATGGCTCATCGCTGTATATACTGTACCACCACCGAGAAGTTACAAACGTTCGATGGACTTGAACCGGGTGATCATATCCGTTTAGCCAATAACGCGTTTAAAAAATTCTTCAATATTTTCGATTTCGAACGTCTGAAGTCGTTGCTCGATCCTCATATGTCCTTGTTCTATCATCATGCCATAGTTACAGATATTGAGAGACTGAGCTCAATGTCAGCTATTCTCCACATTGTCTCCTTCCGAGGTTCTTCCTTTGATGCAAGAGTGGTCATTCGGGAACACATTGTAAACGTCAATCTGACATACGACGAGATCAATGTCATAAGGTATGGTACCGGAGCATCTCCGAGAAATGAAATCATCGAACGAGCAAGGGGTTTTTTGAATGAAAGTGGGGATGCAAGATATAACTTAGTATATAATAACAGTGAGCACTTTGCTCACTTTTGCTGTACGGGTGTTAAAAGAAGTAACCAAATTCAAGAGGTGAAACATTCTATTCAAGATATGATGAAAGGTCCACTTCAAAGATTCACCCGTCTAGTGATGAGATTTGCAAGGGTGACGATTGATGATATCGTAAGAGTCCCGGTCAAGAAAATCTTTCTTGGTCAATACCAAATATCTGCAATCGTGGTCATAGTATACTTGGCACTCTGTATATACAGACAGCGTGAACTAACTAAGGACCTAAAGAGCCACAAAATTTGCCGCCAGTGTTTCATGGAGAGGACAAAGGACATGTGGCTTCGATTTGGGATTTGTTTTGCATCACAAGCCGGTGTGGCAACCATACTTGCTCTCGTAATTAGCACGGGTTTGTGTGGCGGAGTAGTTCTCGGTGTGACTGCGTTGCTGTTTATTATGTCAGTCGCTATTATGTTGGTTATTCCTGCACTACGGAAAAGGTTGATGTCGCCATTTAGTGGCAGGCGCGTCCGGATTGAAATATTAACGCAAGAATTACGAGGAAATGTGATCTCTTTTAAGAAGTTTGGTCAGATGCATGATGGTATTGTAACAAAGATTGAAATCTACCCAGACACTGATGAGACAAAAGGAAAAGTGTCCGTGGTCCATTATTCTTCGGCAACACAATTCGGTCAACGGATGATTGTGGAGGAGGACATTGATGTTGATCTAACTGAAGCCATATATAAAAAGCACGACTATGTTGGCTACAGGGTCTACCCTCCCGATATCGTTATTCAACGGGCCAGGCAAAGAATCGGTGAGACTAAATATGGAATTTTCTCAAACAGGTCCTGTCATTTTTGTCACTGGGCTATGGTTAACGAGGATGTTATTGATTATACAAATTCCTTGGCTATTGGTAGACGAAACGTCATACATTCTATTGATCCTAGGCAAAGTGTTTCCTCTTATCTACAAGTCCATATAAACCATAGCCAGGAACGAGTATTGTCTACTTCAACAATTACAGAACGCGAGGCTTGGATCAGAGACGAGGTGAAGGAAGGAGCGGTTGTTAGACTCCGTATAAATGGTCAACTACACTACGGAATCACAACGGAAGTTACCTGCGATATTGATTGTCCTTCCATGTTCATAGCATATGTGATATATAGGGGACGAAGGAAGATGCTAACTGAAGATGTAGTCGAAGTAGACCTGAGACGTGAACATGTGTGGATCTACACCTACCCACTCTCACATCGATACAGTCCTGAAGAAATAGTCGCAAGAGCAAAGCAGAAGGTTGCTAAACAAGGCATAGGACTACTGGACAGGTCTTACAACGTTATGACAAATATAAGCAAGAAAGTAAGGGATACACCGATTGAAGCTTTCACAGAATTGAGTCCTGGTGACATCATTATTTTCTACTGCTTGTCAAAAAGACACGCCGCAGTAGTTTCAGACATAACTGAGATCAATTCTGATGCCAAGGAGGCCAATGTCAGCATTATCCATTATTCTTCCAATGGATTGTTGCGTGCTAATACTGTGAAAGAAGAAACAGTAATAATGAACTTACGGTCAATGGAGGTTTTGGCCAGGAGTTATGAGGGCTTCGTCACTTACCCAAACAAACAAGTAGTCGAAAGAGCTCGACTGTGTCTTGGAGAGCAGAAATATTCACGGTTTGGCAACACCTCCTGGAATCTTGTACACTGGGCGAAAGTGGTGAACAAACCGTCAATAGTTACACCGTTGGATGATTATGTTGATGGTAATCAGAACACATGTGTAAACACAGAAGATGTGAAAATTGGATTTGTAAGCGCAGGTAATATGAAAACGGGCAATAGTTTGAATGAAAACCTTGGAAATGCAGACATGGACAAAACAAAAAAGGAAACAGATTTCACAGAATATCTTCTGTTACCTGAAACAGGGGAATTATTTGGTTACTTTCGAAGACAACTGATACGACGATGGAGAGATTTCAAACCAGGAACAATCGTGGAGTTTAAGCAATCCGTTCGTAAGAGACAAGCAATATTGTCTGACTCTGATGAGGAAAGAGGTACTATTACCACGATCCACTACAAAAACAGCGGCATGTATGACATAATAGTAGAAGAAACAATGCAACTGAATTTGAAACGTGACCATATTTGGATGTACGTTTGCGATCCTACAAAGGTGAACAAGCCAGACATAATCCTTAAAAATGCTCGCAGGTATTGCTCACAAAAGAAGTTTGCTCTTAGATCCGGAAGTTGGGACTTTTGTAAGAAATGTGTGTTAAAAAACGAATATTTGCATGATGGATGAACAAAATGACAACATACTGATTCATACCTGTATGAACAAACAACATTTTAAAACACTGGTTTCAAACCGTACACAACTCGGGATCAAGACGAAACTGCAGTCAAATCTTTATTATTCCAAAAGCAAATCGAGTAGACACTTATAATGGTTTAAGTACTATCTTTAGAAAATACATCGAAAGGCGATGTATGTCTCGATTTTCTGATGAGTTCCGACAGTTTGTATTAGAATGTATGCAACCCATCTGGGAAAACATAGTCGTATCGATCAAAGTCGCTATTCTCCAATAAATCTCCATCGAATTTTGTTATCTATATAACACCATTTAGAGAAATGACTGATATACATGTGAATATTATTGTTTTACTCTGTCATTGCAATATGATGAAGTTATGAAACATGAAAGTGCCAAAAAAGAACCATGAGAAGCCCTGATAACCAGATTCTCGTGTAAACACGGAGATAAGCCAACATCATTTTTACATAAATATATACATTTGAACCGCGATATCTCGAACTTCAAGCGGCCATATACTTCGAGATTCAATCATACATTTTCTAATCTGAACAATTTCGCAGTTTAATACAGGTCAAAAATAATACCGAAAGCTCATGTAGCTTTCAGCATTATACTGGACCTGGATTAAGCTACCACATGTGTTTTTAGATATTCGTAGTGATACCTTTCAGAACAAGTCTGTATTGTACATTGTGAAAGAACCGAGCATTTACATTTTATACATATGTAATCTAAAAAAAACAAATCGGCACAAATGACTTGATTTATGCCTCGAATACCTATGACGTTAACTGCGTGGTCACTGTTATCTGAAGTATGGTCATATTTGATTGTGATCTTAAAGAGCTGGAACACATCGTATGTCGTAATCCATGAAAATGTTCTCAAGTGCGTGCACAAGAAATTTGCTAACAGATTCTGAAGTTGAAATTTTTATGGGAAATGTGTCTTTAAAGAGGAATATTTGTGACAATTGATTTCAAGTCACGTGTGAGGAAAGACTTAGTATTTCTCGATTGAATCATCATTTAACCATAAGCACTATGAGCAATTGTCCTCTGCAAATATTGTCCATACCTCACTTCTATATGTACATCTTCCATCTTTTTTACAAACCCAGTATCAGAATGACAGTTTTGATTCTTATGATACGCTGATTGACAACCGTACATTAACCCTTTACTCCATGAATGTTTAGGCAAGAAGTAATGGCATCATGGATATTATTTACTTGAATACACATTATAGCAATACAAAAATATTTTTATAATGACATAAACTGTACTATCATATCTATCTTGTATGATTATCATAAGCACAAAGAGGAGACCCTTATCTCGATCGACTCTATATATGCATTAAACATTTCTCCATCTTTGGTTATTATCCAGCAGGTGTTATGTTTCGGATCCAAACTCCATATTTTATCTCGATGTAAATGAGATATGGGTCCGGCAACTGTTCTTCTCTCTAGGTGCCATGCTATCTATATAGTGTTGCAGCGCCGTAAAATCCAACTCACTCTCTCACTTACGTTTAAGAGAACAAATTGAAGGAAAGTCCACTCTAAAACGTAAAGCAGATGACAATATTTGCAAACAAAAACTGTTTGGCACCAAAAGAACTATGAGTCTATGTGTGTTGTTGTGTTCCACTGTAATATGTTGTTTTCTATTTTAGATCTTCATGGTATTTAGTCCCCTATGTTACGCCTCTATCCTTCCTTCCTTCTAAACAAACGAGACACCAAATCATGATCGTTCATTCTTCACCAGCATACGTATGTTTGGATCGCGGAGGTCCTCTTTACGTACCATACAGTAGCAGATAGAAAATCATGCATTCATTATGATTAACATACTACATATAATAATAAGTTGTTTGTGTTTACATTTACTACATAGTGATAGTAATTAACACGTTTTAAACAGTAAGTTATACAGTGAACCCTCGTTATACCGGCATTCGTTACAATGGCACCCTCGTTATACCGGCAGTATGCATTGAAACAAAATTACCGTTAAGTCTTTGAAACAATCACTGAATAAATAGGTACAATGCCAATAAGACAGGCGATCGCTTAATGCAGAACACAAGAAGTGCAAAAAGCTCCCAAAGGGAGCTTTTTGCACTTCTTGTGTTCTGCATAAGCGTTCACCTGTTGGTACTACAATTGTAGTTTAAAACTGGCCATATGGTTCCTTTCATGTTTAACTCGTTATAACAGTAACCTCGTTATACCAGCAAAATGTCTGGAAACAAACACATCCATTGTAACGAGGGTTCACTGTATATGTAACAGGTCATACTATGTAAAATATATCTCCTAACAACCATTTGTTGGTATGTATGCATCCTCTGAGAGGGCACACAGTTATATGTACTTCTTGTTTAAATAAGAAAAAGCAATTTACAAATAAAACCCATAAACCACATAAAAGTTACACATTACCGCTTTCATCTCTTGTCTATATTGTTTTTTTTTGTAGTGAGAGAAAAAACTCTTTGTCGTAATTATAGAAAAGTTTACACTTCAAACAGATGTTTATATCATTTTTACACTTCAACATATGTTTATATCATTTTCTATCAAATGAATACCACGCACAGTTATTTTTATATCTCAATGCATATTCAGATATATTTGTTTTGAAAATAGGCATCTCTAGCATATTGTTATGGTACTTTTGTAATATATGAATTGTTTTGCTAAGAGAGTTATTTAATCGATTATATGTACATGTATTCTATTAACATGTATTGATCCTAAAGTTACATTATCACAGTAACAGTTTGAATATTGTAACAAACATTTTGGAGACGCCGAATGAAACTATTTGCATATGTATTAGCGGACTTAAGTGTCTCACTAAGTGTCTGAACTATTCTTACTCTGTTGTATTAACCCTTTCACCGTCGATGTCGCAAAAATGCACAAAGACAAATGGTACAGTCCTAGATCAGACGCCGCCTTCAAAAGATGGCGTCTGATCAGGGACTTCACTTTTTGTCTCAAACCCTATTTCTATATATGTGCTTTATTCCTTTGAAATTTGCATTTATTTATCTCTTTCCTTATTTTACCGAATGATTTAACAAAATCTGTTTGCAGACGGCAACTAGAAATTTGGTGCCGAAAGGGTTAATGGGCATGTATGTATTGTCCCATTAATGTTTAGGCAAGAACTAATGACGTCAGGAATAATCAAATGATTTCACGTATTGATGATTTCAAGATACTGTTCAATGCGATTTATATTGCATGTATATCATAGACACACAGTGAAGACCCTGATCGGACGCATGCAAAGGGATTGATAAGCGTGTCGATCTGTTTGCAAATGCTTAAAAAGGCATACTTTAAGGTTTAACGTTTAAAATGCACATTATAAAGAGCTCGGATAGATGATACCTTTTTACGGGGATTCATTTTGTTCTTTTAGTTAACTAGTTCGATACCGAGGTCGCAGTGACTCCCATGGCTTGCTGAAGGCTCACATCTGACCAATCAAAAACTTGAGAACGAACTCAGACTCAACTAAAAAGTTTTATAAGCATGGTACAGGGTCCAAACTGTTTGTTACACCACTTTCGTTTTTAGAAAACAAAATGAAGGAAAGTACAATCTGAAATTTACAGCTAACGACATTGTTTGCAGACTAATATTATTTGGCGTCAAAAAAGAGAATGGAAAGTCAGGCAAAAATAAAAGTTTTACGATTATGGTTAGCCAGTGGTTGTGTTGTTTTCTATTTATATGTTTATGGTTTTGATGCCTCTATGCTACGTCTGTAGTCTTCCCCACCCCTTACATAATGAGACACCAACTGGTGTTCAACATAGGTTTGTGAAGGTCGGAGATGGACAATACCCTATATACTGTAGTGAACGGTACAGCACATGTTTTATGAAAGTAAATAAAACATGATGTATTCATTACATGTATGTTAACATGCTAATATATATTTTGCTGCTTTATTTCTATTTCGATTTTCATTTTCAACATGGTGATAATGATTAACAAGGTCGTGTAAATTCTGTGTTTTACTGTTTTTCCACTTGTTAACGGTAAGTTAGTTATTGTCCTAATATGTAAATTATATTTCCTGGCATGAATCCACTCACCGAGATTGTACATGTATGCAGTTGCATGTACTTGTCCGTCTAAATTGCTTTTTGTAGTGAGATGGAAAAGTTGTTTGTCTGAATTCAAGAAAATATTGCACTTCAAATAGATGTTCATACCGAGACCATTTCTTATCAAATGCATCCCATTCAGTTATTGTAATACAACACAATTTTAAATAATTTATTAAAACAGTCATGTTTGGTATATTGTTATGGTACATTTTGTAATGTATGAACTTTTTTGCCAAGAGAATTATCCGATTAATTATTATATGTATACCATTGGCATGTATTGATCCTAAAGCTACATGCATGCATGTGTAGAGGATCTTACATGAGTGTGCATTACAAATTGTTTTTATGAAACGAGTTTACTATAATAATATGACACGAGATTTAGCGAGTGTGATATTCATTATAGTTAACGAGTTTCGTGAAAAAAAAACCCTGTAAAGAACACGAATATAAGATTATTTCTATCACATAATGCTTAAAGGTGCCATGGACAATGAAACTACATCTAACGGGCGTTTCGGTCATTGATTATAGCGTAATACAGGCGGATTCAAACTTAAAAAAATGGACTAGTGCATTTCCCATTTATGACACTGTTCGGCACTCATACACGGCAGATTATGCGACACATTCTTTTTCGAGAACACGAGTTTATTCAGGTGTATCAAATTTAAAGTTACTTATTTTGTTAACCCCCCCCCAACAAGTGTTTAACCTTAAGCACTCTACTAGCGACCGTACACCTTTGCAAACAGTTTGGATCCAGATGAAAGGCCGAGCAACTCGGCGTATCAGCAGTATCTAAACTGTTTAATATGCTGACACTGCTTTGAAAACAAATTGAAGAAATATGTTCTTTTAGAATGGAAGCAGACAACGATATTTCCAGACTACATTTGCTCAGCGTGCATAAGGTTAATAACTTCACAATCATGAAATATACACCAGTATAAGAACCCCCCCCCCCCCCCCCCCCCCCAGATGTGACTCCGAGTAACCTTAAGGTCTCGTCAGGATCTTCGCTTATTGACACTCAGTCAATAGTTTGTTTTAAACAATTTAGTGAATTAGTGAATTAGATAAAAGTAAAGATTATAACAGATCGGGGATTTAGCAGATTTTATTGTTATAGCATCAGAAGCTATTTTTAAACTCATTACCTCATCGGCTAGTTTAGACTCATTGTCTCATATGTTATTTTTAGCCTCATCCTCTTTGAATATCTGTACTGAAAAGCAGCACTTATTACAAAATAAGAAAAAATAGAATGGTATATTTTGGAAACCATTGTGATAAATAGAGCATTAGCTTCTATTAAGCAAATGCTATATTTATCACAGTAGTTTCAAAAGGTGACTTTTATAGAGGCGTCAATATGGGGTAATGGGTTAATTATGATCGTATGTATATAGCACTATTGCAAAGGTTAATCCTTTCCCTGTTCAATAATTAAGTAAGAAATAACATTAATTAAAATCATTAATATTTAATAGCTTAATTTTAATAATGACATATGTACACAGATTTGCTTAAGTATTGGTAGAAACTGTAGAATCAGATCAGTGTTATTCTATAAGCAAACAGAGAATACCCTGGTCAGACGGCTCATGTAGGAGCCGTCTGATCTGGGTCTACTCTGGGTCTACTCTGTTTCCGAAGGCGTGAAAAAAGTTTATACCAGGGAAAAGGGTTAAATGCAACGACTCGTTCTCTAAGAATTGGGGTATTATTATATGGCAAACGGTGTAGATCCAGATCAGATATCACTTCTATGGCGAGTTATCTGATTTATGATTTAATGATATAGGTCTTATTACAAGGCAAACAGTGTTTACCCCAGATCAGACATTATGATGGGTGAAGTTTTACACTGTACTGAAACAGAAGAAATTACAGATTCTGACGAGTGTGATATATAGTGTAGCGCCATATCGGAAAATTTACATTAGTGCTTTAGATATGTTAAGCAGCAATAGAACACATGTTTGATTAAAGCAGAATGCTGTCTTAAGAAAAGTACAAAAATGAGTCATGCAGGAAATACCACATACAGAACAAACACTCAAAGCCATCAAAAACAGGTCTAATGAAAAGTATGTAAGGCAGATAATAGCTTAATGCAGGGACGACTTAATGCGGAAAACTCCTACAGAAATTTCCTGCATTACTTTTGCCCTGCATTAAGCAACAAAATGCTTTTTCAAAATCCTGTTCAATAAATGCTGATGGAGTTATATAGATCTTTGACTAGGTTTCGTATTATAAGCTAAACATTTCCTTGAAGTTTTTACATTATAAAAACATTTCCTTGAAGTTTTTACATTATAAAAAAATAAGTTAATGAATATTCCTTTCCCTAATGGATACTTGATTCATGCCAAGACATCCTACTCAGGGAGCCAGTAGTGCCTACCGTGCACCCCGACTTTTTTTCATGGGTACCAAAATGTTCAGAAAAGTGTCCTGAATAAGAATCGCGAATGTACTTAAACTTAAATTCTTTTAGGCTATGTGTATTTTAACCGTTTCCATGCCCCCCCCCCCAGTTTTCGTAATGATGACCTACAAATTCGCCTATATCACAGTCAGTTTTTGTCCTAAAACTATAAAACTGGTACCAAATGGAAAATAAGGCATTGTACTTTTATTTCTAACTTGTTTTTCTAAATTACCTTATTTGCATACTCATGAATATTAATGAGAACATTAAAAATTGTAAAAAAAAGTATAGAAATAACGTAAACCTTTCATTTTTTATCCTACAAATATCAGAAAATAACTTCAAATGCAGTTTAACATGATGACGAAACCCACAGGAAACAAAATATCCAATTTGAGGACCATAGCATTAATTTTAAGTACCATTTTCACCGTTTCCATGGCAACACCCTAGTTTTCGTAATTATGGTCCGTACCTGCAAAATCGTCCATATCACAGCCAGTTTTTGTCCAAAACCTATAAAACTGGTACCAAATTGGAGATAGGACATTGTGCTTTCATTTTCGGTTTGTTTTTTAAATTACCTTATTTGCATACTCATGAATATTAATGAGAACATTAAAAATAGTAAAAATAATACAGAAATAACGTTAATAATGTAAACTATTCACTTTTTATCCTACAAATATCAGAAAATAATTTCAAATGCAGTTTAACATGATGACAAAATCCTTAGAAAACAAAATATCAAATTTGAAGACCAAAAATTTAACTCTAAGTAACTTTTTAACTGTTTCCATAGTAACCATTCATTTCACTCTGTTCACACAGTTTTGTTAGTCGACACCTACCTGCAAAAATCTTCCATATCACTGGAAGTATTTGTGCTAACTGTATAAAACTGGAACCGAATTAAAGCTAAGACAGTGTGCTTTGGTTTAAAAGCTATACTTAGGAATTACCTTATTTGCATACACATGAATATTAATGAGAATAATTAAAAAATAGCAAAAAATACAGAAATAACGTAAACCTCTCAATTTTTATTCTACCAATATCAGTCAACAACTTCAAATGTAGTTTAAAATGATGACAAAATACTCAGAAAGCTAATAATCTTAATTGATACCCAAACAATGAACTGTAAGTAAGATTGTAACAGTTTCCATGGTAACCGATCCTTTCACAAATTTTGGAAATTTGACATCAAACTGTAATACTCCGCTAGATCTCGGTTATTTTTGATGAATCGTGAAATCAATTATTACATAGATATGAGACATTGCTTTAATAATAAATATTACTTTTCTGATATAAACTAATTTGCATATGTCTGAATATTTATGAGAACAGTAATAGATGTTGAAATTTTCGACAGACACCAGTCTTTCTCTTATAAAGTCAATAAATATGGAACATTATTAGCTAAAATTTACTATGATCACTGAATATCACCAAGATTGTTAGATAAATAAATTTGGGACACATTATATAGCACTGATGGTGATATATCTGTTTCCTAGGCAACCATTCTTACCTCATTGTTAATATTACAGAGTGTTTACATACCTGCAACATACAAAGATATTGTTGCCTTCTTGGGCGATAATTATAAATGATATAAACATATACCCGGTAGTTGATGTATGAATCGTAATGTTAGGTTCACTTTATGCAAATTACCTTATTTGCATCCTCATGAATATTAATTAGTGATAAGAAAACAAAGGGAAACAATATTGAAAATGACATGTTTTGCAGTATGCCGAGCACAACATTACACCATTCTCGAAATATAGCTTGCAATGATAAATGTACCTTTTGGTGATAAATAAATGAATTTTAATTCTAAAACTGTCTCAAAGATGTTAAAGGGCATGTATACATCTTGTAAAGGCTTAATCCCACTCTCTGCTTTAAAACACATTTACAGAAAGCTTCTTTGAGTATGCCAACTCAACAAAATTAGATGAATGATATCCCACGTAACCCTTTACCAGCTGAATATTCATGTTAGAAATAATGACATCATGGGTATTTATCAGCTAATTTATAAATTGAAGGTCTGACTCTCAGAGCATACCTTAATTAGAGACTTAAATGGAACAGTTTACGTATATTGGATCTTCTCAGGTAATGCTCTGATAAGAGCTAGGTCAAGATGATAACATTGCTATTGAATGTCTGTGGCGCATACCCTTATTATAGGCCACAATGTAATCATATCTGTTGATTGACTGTCAGCGTTACATGTTGACAACCATTCTTGACTAAAGCAAGGGGAATGTCTGGGTCGGGAAAGAGATCTCTTCCAACGTATCAACTGGTAAATAACTCTTCACATGTGCTGTATTAAGCAGGCCCTACAAGGGGGTAATGTTCCAATGTCAGCATTGCGAAGTGCATCTGTTGGCTTATCTTCACACTTCTCCTTAATCTTAAACAATATCAATTCATTCACATTGTGAAATCTTAGGTTGCCATACATTGCATACGTAAATTCATCCATATCTTGCACAATGTCTCCAGATACATCCCAACAGTTGTCCAAACCTGCTAATGGTTTTTATAAACATTGGCTTCTTTTCAATGGTCTTAGTGGGTGTCATATGTTCCCAGCCATTGAATGCACTTGTAGAATCACAGCCACAGTACAAATGGAGACCCAGAAGTGCTGATCGGTAATCTTCTGTGTATGCTTGGGCAACTTCTGACATGTTTATTATTTTTTTATGATTGCCTGTGCAAGTATCAAACAAGACAGTAACACCTTCAAACCAGTTAAGGTAATACAGAAGAGTGAAGAATATATCACTGTCTGGAGTTCGAAGATGAACAGTTTTGTAGCCTTGTTCTTTTGCATGCTTGGTGTAAATAACAATCCTTGTTTCAGTTTCTTCCTGTGTTGAATTCAGGGCATCAAGACTGTTTCTCACTGTTGATATACCATAATCTGGCGAGAATAGGTTAGGTTTACTGTCATAGATGAGAAAAAACATTTCTGCCTTGCTGCTTCTAATCGTAAGGAATCGAGGAATTGTAGCAATTATTAGTGGTTCACAAAGACCCAAAATGCAGATTGATATAGGTGAGCTGATGCAGAATCTGCTGAAACCAGTTCCCTTCGGTATTGGTACGGCTGATGATGGCTTACAAACTTAGGAAAATTCGGGGTCATATCCATTTTCATGATTTGTTTATAAAACGCATTAAAAAATTTAAAAAGAAAGGTTATGATCCTATTATATTGCAACACACTGCATGTTTGGTTATCGACCCTTTTACAGTCGGTAGCTACGCTTCCCTCTTTGCTTGCGCGATGACAGGCCGAGGGTAGTACTCTATGATGGTATACTCTTAAACTTGGATACAGGAGGAGCTTACCAGACTCATGTATTATTTTTTCCCTGTCGTGCCCTTAACGGCTTACCTGCAGGTGCTCTGACTTCAGCAAAGTCATTGAGTACATATTTGACGGATTGTCACAGTTATTATGCTATGTTTTACATGTTGTCCTGTGTTCACCGTCGTCTATGTTGTGGGTAAGTCCAGCGGGGATACCTTTATTTACAATATTTGTAAAGCTAGGGTGACTTTGAGAGAAGTGTGAGGTTAGGACGTCCGTAAACCGGTTTAAACCCCCAGTGGTGTTTTTGCTGCTGACCGTGCCAAGGCGGTATTCTCTTTGTCACCCTTCCTTTTGTTTGCCTTGCGTCTTTGTGCTTGTGGTTTGTTCATGTTGTGGAACGTTTGTCCCTGTTTCTTGTGTGTCTTTTGGTGTTTTCTGTGTTCATTTCGTGTGTGTGTGCGTGTGCGTTTGGGTGTGTGGTTGTGTGTGTGTGTGTGTGTGTGTGTCATGCTGTCTATCGGTGTTTTGGTGGTGGTTGCGTCTTGCATGTGGCTTTGCCTGCTTGACTTTACTACTTTTCCATTAGCAAGACAGACACATCAAAGGGTCTTAAAACAAATCACAGGATTACCAGTTCTCGACAGATGATGGTATATCAAAAGTCGAAACAGTCTTGAAACCCTGAATTCAACACAGGCTTTATGGGCTTTAAAATCACTGACACTTTAAAAACAATAACAGAAGATTGTTCGGGATATCATAAGTACCTGACTTTCAACAGTTACCATGGAAGCAGTGCATGGTCATTTTGGTAACAGTTTTAGACATAAAATTTATTTATTCATCCTCAAAAGGTACATTTATTAGTGCAAGCTATACTTGGAGCATGGTGTAATGTTGTGCTCGGCATACTGCAAAACATGTTATTTTCAATATTGTTTCTCTTTGTTTTTTATCACTAATTAATATTCATGAAAATGCAAATAAGGTAATTTGCATAAAGTGAACCAAACATTAAGATTCATACATCAACTACCGGGTATATGTTTATATCATTTATAATTATCGCCAAAGTAGGCCGCAATATCTTTGTATGTTGCAGGTATGTAAACACTCTGTAATATGAATAATGAGGTTAGAATGGTTGCCTAGGAAACAGATATATCACCATCAGTGCTATATAATTTTCCCCAAATTTATTTATCTAACAATCTTGGTGATATTCAGTGATCATAGTATACTTTAGCTAACCATTTTCCATATTTATTGGCTTTATAAGAGAAAGACTGGTATCTATTACTGTTCTCATAAATATTCATACATATGCTAATTTGTTTATATCAGAAAAGTAATATTTCAATTAAGGCAATGCCTCATATCTATGTTTGTAATAATTGATTTCATGATTCATCAAAAATAACTGAGATCTAGCGGAGTATTGCAGTTGGATGTCAAATTTCCAAAATTTGTGAAAGGATCGGTTACCATGAAAACCATAACAATCTTACTTACAGTTCATTGTTTGAGTATCAGTTTAGATACTTAGCTTTCTGAGTATTTTGTCATCAATTTAAATTATATTTGAAGTTGTTTTCTGATATTGGCAGGATAAAAATTGAGAGGTTTACGTTATTTCTGTATTTTTTTGCTATTTTTTAATTATTCTCATTAATATTAATGTGCATGCAAATAAGGTAATTCCTAAGTATAGCCTTTAAATCAAAGCACAATGTCTTAGCTTTAATTTGGTACCAGTTTTATACAGTTAGCGCATAAACTTTCATTGATATAGAAGTTTTTTGCAGGTAGGTGTCGACTAACAAAAATGTGTGAACAGAGTGGAATGAATGGTTACTATGGAAACAATTAAAAAGTTACTTAGAGTTAAGTTTTTGGTCCTCAAATTTGATAGTTTGTTGTTTGAGGATTTTGTCATCAGGTTAAACTGCATTTGAAATTATTTTCTGATATTTGTAGGATAGAAAGTGAATAGTTTACACTATTTATGTTATTTCTATATTGTTTTTACTATTTTTAATGTTCTCATTAATATTCATGAGTATGCAAATAAGGTGATTTAAAAAACAAACAGGAAATAAAAGCACAATGTCCTATCTCCAATTTGGTACCAGTTTTATAGGTCTTGGACAAAAACTGGCTGTGATATGGACGATTTTGCAGGTACGGACCATCATTACGAAAACTAGGGTGTTGCCATGGAAACGGTGAAAATGGTGCTTAAAATTAATGCTATGGTCCTCAAATTGGATATTTTGTTTCCTGGGGGTTTCGTCATCATGTTAAACTGCATTTGAAGTTATTGTCTGATATTTGTAGGATAAAAAATGTAAGGTTTACGTTATTTCTATACTTTTATTTACTATTTTTAATGTTCTCATTAATATTCATGAGTATGCAAATAAGGTAATTAAAAAAACAAGTTCGAAATAAAAGCACAATGTCTTATCTTCCATTTGGTACCAGTTTTATAGTTTTAGGACAAAAACTGGCTGTGATATGGGCGAATTTGGTCATCATTACGAAAACTGGGGGGTTGCCATGGACACAGTTAAAATACACATAGCCTAAAAGAATTTAAGTTTGAGTACATTCGCGATTTATTCCAGAATTGTCATAAGTCTTATCACAGTAGAGTTTTACATGTTCCTTTACCTTCGTTAAACAAGAAGTCAAAAGTATAGACAATTTAGTAGTTGTACATGAACTAGAATTTGCAATGAAACGCGCTTTATATGGTTTTGTTTATGTAGTTTTGGTAACCAATACATTGTAGGAAGTTTATGTTGTGTAATTTTAATTTCGGTTCCAAATTGTTCACACTTTTTGACATGGTCTGAAATGATGGTCTTTTCGTCAGTGGTAACTGAAATGTATGACTTGGTATTAATGATTTTCTGCTTCAAGACATCGATATAATGTAATCGTCAAATAATAATCACGTTATTCGATGCCTTATCAGCAGGAACAAAAACGTATTTTGAATGGAAATCCTGTAAACCCTTTTTAAGATGTCTAAAAGAAGTTCTAGGTTTAGGTGGAAGAAGGTGTTTATTAGAGCTGTAAAAGGAAATGCGTTTATCAATTATATCAAAAATTAGTTTTTTCCAACAAGAAAGAGCATTAGACTCAACATGTTCTCTTCGACACCATTTAATACTAACATTTTGTAAAGCCTCCGCAATCTGAACTCGACAAGCGTTAAAATCTATCAAGGATGGTATTCTATATTTGGGACCTTTATTCAAAAGAGATCGTAGACGTTTATCTTTGATTATCTCAAAATTACCAGTAATCACATGACCAGCCGGAGAATAGCAAAATTTTGAGGTGGCGCAATTTCAATTATCAGGAATTTTATCATTAATATTAAGGTCGGCCACAATTTTATTATAGTTGAAAATTGTATTTCTGATGGGTTTGTTATATTTGTAGCAGATGATAGGTGGTTCTGTATTTTTAAAGTATTTAGGAGTAGTGTAAATTACATTTTTGTCTCTAAAAATACTTTGAAGGTCAATAAAATCAATACCTTTATTAATAAAAGGAATTTTCAAGAAGAACCTTTGGTGTTCAGATAATTAGTCAATGTGCGGTCTGAGAACATGTAGAGTAAAGGTTTGTATCAAACTAGCCGTTCCTATGAGAGGATCTGATCTAAAAATAATTTTATCGGCTTGATCGTCAATTTCTTTTAATGAACATATAGATAAGGAGGAAAGCATAGAAAGCATGGCATATTTACCCGAAGTTAGGCGTAAAGTATGTAGATCAAGAAGAGTTTATTTCAAACGAGATTTTCGTTTAATATTACCATTTTTGCGAATGCCATGTGATCGAGATTTGCGTTTTCTAATAGAAAAAAATGAAAAAATATCTATATCTGGTTCTTTTGAAATATTTCCAGTCTGGTAAATATTATCATTCAGTCCTAAAGGAAAAGGCGTTTGCAATTTTTTGATCCAATTTAATTCAGATATAAATCTGGCTTTCGATTTAAAGCTACTAGTAGCCTCCTTATCATATGTTATATGCTCAACAATTTGTCCTAAAACATCTTTAAAAGAATGGCCAGATTTCCGAAAGTGTTGGTATAAAAATTGTTTAGTTTACGATTTCGACACTGATATGCATGCTCACGAAATCGAGTTTTCAAAGCACGTCCTGTTTGTCCTACGTACTGTATACCGCAACTAGGCGCGTTTCAAGTTAAAACATAAATAACGTTAGTAGTAGTACAATCAACGTCTGAGTTTATCTTGACATTATATGTTATACCATTAACTGATTACATGTAAAGCTTGCTATTACGGAAAGGTGTGTTCCCTTACCAATACATGGATTCTATGGCACGTCTGGCAGAAAGAAAGTTTCTTCCAATCGAATGCTTTTACTCTGACTTAAGCAAACAATTCATCTCCGAAGAGGATTATGAGCATGCATGTAATGTTTTCAACATATTAACATGAAAACTTTAGAAGACTACATTATCACCTATGTGAAAACAGACGTGAGCTTACTCGCGTGTGTGTTTGAGGAGTTTAGACATGTGTGCATGTCGAAATATAACCTTGATCCAGCACATTACTATGAGTGCACCGGGTCTGTCATGGAGCGCATGTCTGAAAATGACTGGCATGAAATTTAAGCTTTTAACAGATATTGATATGGTATTGTTCATAGAAAGAGGTGTGAGAGGAGGTGTGTCTCAAGAATCAAACCGACTAAAAACTGCTAATAACCCATATTTGAGGAATTATGACAACGCAAATACAACATCATACTTGTGTTACGAAGATGCTAACAATTTGTATAGCTGGGCAATGAGCAACTATCTTCCATGCTCAGACTTAAATGGTTGAATGAAGGTGAAATCAACTTAACGGATATCTGTACTATTTCATTTTTGTCGTACCCTTTATTACTTTTCTACAGTTACTCTGTTTGCAGTTCAATCATTGAGTACACTAGCGATAGGTGGATACAGTATGTTCAATTAAATGTTTTTTTGTTATACATGCACTTTACCACTGTATTTGCTGTCGCGGTTGTTGTAGATTAGTCGGAGAGGGGATACGTTTATTTACACTGTTTGTCTTTTAGGATGGGGATGGAATAAGGGTGAGGTTGGGCGCCCATAAACCGGTTTAAACCCCCGGTGACTTTTGTCACTGACCGTTCCAAGGCGGTACTTCCATCTTCCTCCTATTGTATGTTTGTTTTGTCTTTGTGCGTCTCTTGTTGTTTTTTCTACCCATGTACATTTGCTGTTTCCTTGTGTTGCTGTTCGGGCGAGTGTTTGTTCTGTATGTGGTATTTCCTGCATGACTCATTTTTGTACTTTTCTTAGACATCCATTCCATTGAGAAAGTAAGTAACACCGGTTATATTCTCGAAGTGTCACTAGAGTATCCAGCATCTCTTCACGATTTCACTAATGACTACCCGTTATGTCCCCAAAAGATGCACGTAGATGATGTTGATTTGTCTCCATATTCACTTTGGAAACAATTACACGGCACTGAGCAGTGATGTGAATTTTACCCGAAACGCGCCAAGGTAGAGAAATTAGTGCTAACATTAGATGACAAAGACAGTAACATTGTGCATTATCGCACTATTCAACTGTACCTACAGCTGGGTTTGAGAATTAAACAAGTCCAAGGAGTACTCCAATTCAAACAGCAACCCTACCTCAAAGCATACATCGATTTCAACACGGAATGCCGAAAACTAGCCAAAACAGATTTTGAGAAGGATTTCTACAAGCTGCTCAACTGCGCCATTTTTGGTAAATTTAATTTCATATATGTTTGTGTTTTTATATGAGTTATGGCAACAACTTATTAGTTGTAAGCATAAGGAAGAATCAAAGTACTGACAGTACTGAATGTGTCGATTGTGACTATACTATACGAAAAAGCTTGGTAGGGAAGGACTGGATTTTCAGAAAAGTTCACAGCAACTATGTTCATTGACCTGTCAGTTTTAACAAACAGTTCCATTAAACGCCATTTTAGTTCAGGAAATAATGCTTTAGAGGTCATATTACTATGTATCAATAAAGCATTATTTCCTGAACTAAAATAGTGTTTAATGGAACTGTTTGTTAAAATTGACAGGTCAGCTGAACATAGTTGCTGTGAACTTTTCTGAAAATCCTGTCAGTGTTTAAGATATTGTTTAAAGAAATAAATTCATGACTAGTAGCACACAGTGCATTTCCAATAGCTCAATTTGCCACTGTGTGCCTGAAGTTTACTTAAATTGATATTTGAATGAAGTAAAGGGCCATTACTCTATTATTATTTGGCCGACGTTGGCGTCATATAATGTTCCTCATAGACCTATCCATGTAAATACCCCGTCAAATTTAAATGAAATCTGAGCAAGCTGTTCCAAGATATGACTTCTAACAGTCACATTTCCTATATGGCTATCTAAAAGCAACAAAGGGTCATATTTCTGCTACTAACGGGTGGATTGTAACAGTATTTGGCGTGCATCAATCACTTATCCATCTATACACTACAACCAAGTTTGGATAAATTATATATGCCATGTGAATCTAAATACCATACAGTTAACAAGATCTAATTATAACAGAATATGTTGTAGAATGTCCCCTAAACGAAACTTACAGCTGGTATTGGTGAGCAAAATATCTAAATTTCAACCAATAACAGGTCATTAGTGATCACTTGGTTACCATGGCAACCAACACTTTTGAAACAACTGCATATATATCCCTACTGACCAATTTCCGAAAAATCTAATATGTAAATTGTGACCCATTCAGAGGACACCACTCCATTACCATGGCAACCAAGTATTTCAAAACAACTTGACTGAGTTTGGGGTACCCAAATACCCCTAAATGCCAATTTTCAGCAAATTTTGAAGAGTCATGCAACTCAGAATATCTAAAAGTTTGACCAATCAGATCCCACCATTCAGTTTCACCAACAAATCATTTCGAAAGACATACCGATCAATTCTGAGTGTCAAAATATCCCGACATACCAATTTTCGGCAAAATCGAACAATATCTGAATTTGTCGAAAAAGATCTAAATTTTCGACCAATCAGAGCCACCATTCAGTTACCATGGCAACCAATTCTTTAAAAAGACCTACAAATTAGTCCTGAGTGCCAAAATTTAACGTCATACCAATTTTTAGCAAAATCAACCAATACATGTACTTTCGAAACCCATACCAATTGATTTGGAGTACTAAAATATCCAATGATACCAATTTTCAGCAAAAATCGAATGATATATAACTTCGCCAAACAATATCTAAATTTCGACCAATTATAGCCAACCATTTAGTTATGGTGATTTTCAAAAAATAAGAAGTGGGATGTACATCTGCATGTATCAAGCAATATTCATATGAAGTTTCATTATGATCGGACAATTACTTAATCTTACTGAGAAATGCGTTGGACAAGTTCACGACGGAAGAAGAAGAATTGGAAGAATCAGAATCGGAAGAAAGAATAATAAGAATAAGAAACGGAGCAAACACAATATGTCCCTCTACTTCATTTTGGGATATTATTAAATACCAGGGGTGAAAATAACAGCATGTTTGTATGTTAACACAGATTAATGCTGGGGAAAAAGCACAAACACAAATTTGTCAATAATTATATACGTTCAGCATATATGTTATAATTAACATTATGTAAAACATACAATAAAATAATTCCACTATATCTCTTATAACTACTAACTCTCTATAATTGGAGTAATTATCCTTAAATGCTTACAACCTGGTACCAAGTCTCCTACGACATTACACACATTATAAACATGGATCTTAGAGAACTGAAAAGTATATGATCAATGTTTACGATGCTTGTCACACATGATGTAAAAATATAATTATTACTTCCAAACTCAACATAAATATTTCTGATGCATTCAGAATACAGATTGCTTTTGAGACTCCAGGTTATCCATATATCTCCGGGGCGTTTCACTACGGTCCGTGCTCCTTCGTGCCGAAGGGTCGGTGCCGAATATTATGGGTTTTTTTTTTAGCTTTCTTCAACTTCAACTATAACTACTTATTATGCAGTGCACTGAATATTAAATTTACGTATTTCAAATAATAAATATGGACAATATTAGCCAATAAGCTGGATAAAAGGTTTTCTAATAAAAAAAAAAATGCTTAAATTTTGACCAATTTTAGGATGCGAAATTCATATCCGCGGATATGAGTCATACCCGTCATATCGGGTGTTTATACTTTATCTTGCAATTTCCAGTCGTTATCCTCATTCCCATAGTTCGTGTGTAATCATAGGGGCCTGGACCGCTTCATTGGGGTCTATATGTACTATATAATAACAAGGGTTCCAACTAGCAGAACGAATACCCGTGTACCACGAGTACAAATATTACTGTGACTCTTACAATTTAAATGGTAATTTCGTAAGTCTTTCGGCTATTGAAAGCCAATATATTTTTCTATCAAATGTATATAATCTTATAACGGTAACTTATAAACAAATATCAATCCAACAATGATTTTCTCAAAATTTCACATGTTTTTTGAGTCATTGACAAACGTTCGTTCACCCCCGTTTCACTATATCACAGCAATAACCTGGCAATTTGCTGTTTAAAAAATGACGTGGTTCAATAAAACGAATCAATTCTATCACCCACCTCCAAACTTTAGTCCCCAGCATCAAAAGAATGATGTAAAATTAGCGAGTTTTGTCATGTTGCTTCAAATCGTCGAGGAAGGAGCCATTGTACGTGACGTCACGGATTTCCCAACTTTTCCTTCGCTCATTCAATGAAATGGCTCCATTCAAATTTGTTGCAAAATGGCAGCATCCGAAATAGAAACATAACGACAGACGGAAAGGGCGCTGTTGCTAGTTGCTTACTTATTTAGAGGACAAAACAAATGGAGATTGGTGATATAATTGGGTTGTGTTATTGAAACACACCATCTTTTGAACTGAAAATCGCCAGGTTATGGCTGTGATATAGTCTTATAAAGATTATCATTGAAAGTGCAAGAGTCACATTCATATTTGTACTTGTGGTACACGGATGTCCGTTCTGCTAGTTGGAACCCTTGTTATTATATAGTACATGTAGACCCCATGAAACGGTCCAGACCCCTGTGTGTGTAATGTGTAGAGATTGACGATGTTCCTACCATTATTCATTACTGTTTTCTCCGTAACGTTGTCTGTACCAATACGACAAATTCAAGAAATGCTTGTAGATTTCAAAATATCCGCCCGATTTTCAGAAGTCGATTACTTTCTGGGTCATTTTTACCGGCGCTCTGTGGTATATATTCGTACGCGACCAAATTTGTCATATAACGTAGCATTTTACATGGCAAAATTATTGGTAATTGAAACAGTTGCATCCGCATTTTAATAATTGACACAAATACCAAATGAAGAATTATCGATATCGTTTATCCATTGCACTTGGAACTATATTTTTGTCTAGGGATGTTAACAAAATCACATTTTTGGCAAAATGAAAGTAAAAATACGGGTGAAATACACCCATAGACAACTAAATCGTTTAATCGGCGCTACGTGATAAACATTTTGTCAACGTTAAACCATTCAAACTTTCTGCATTTGGGCTAATGAACGTATGCACTGTAAGCATAAATTGATATTTCGTAGTATAACAGTGGACTGATTGCGCATCATGGGATATGAATTTCATTATAAATTTGCTTGAGATGCCATGGGGATGCATTGTTATTAGGTTTCGGAAAGTAGTCCGAAACCTAAAAAACGTTAAGTTCAACAATTTATTAACTTATTATGGGCGTAAGGAAGATTACTATGAATTAATTTTATACATTGAAAACAAAGTTACTCCCCTTAGTAATGACGTTCCCTGAACTACTAAAATGAAAAGCAAATTATTCTGTTTTATATACGTACTTACTTTCAAATAATTCTTTTCAGGAAAGACACTACAAAATGATAGAAAGAATAAAGTGGGTGTGATGAAGGATGAGCTGGGCGGTGTTCCCCTGAAAGAGTTTGTAGGCTTAAGACCCAAAATGTATAGTTTTATCTATGACAAAGACGATAAAGAAGTAAATGAAAAACGATGTAAAGGTATTTCTCGTGCTGTGGTGAGGAAGGAAATCGGGCACAAAAACTACAAAGACACTCTATTGCACAACACACAAATGAAATCCACCATGTATGGGTTACGCAGTGAGCACCACATCATGTATTGTGACAAAATTAATAAAACATCACTTAGTGCTTTTGATGATAAACGTTATTGGCTAGACGATGATATTTCTAGTTTGGCTTATGGCCATTATATGACAGTTTGTATCATGATGAGATGAGATGCCGTATAACAAGACTTTCTTCTTTCTATCATTGCTAAACAAGGTATTACTCAGGGAGCCAGTAGTGCCTACCGTGCACCCCCCCCCCCCCTAGACTTTTTTTCATGGGTACCAAAATGTTCAGAAAAGTGTCCTGAATCAGAATCGCGAATGTACTCAAACTTAAATTCTTTTAGGCTATGTGTATTTTAACCGTTTCCATGGCAACCCCCCAGTTTTCGAATTGATGACCCATACCTACAAATTCGCCCATATCACAGCCAGTTTTTGTCCTAAAACTACAAAACTGGTACCAAATGGAAGATAAGACATTGTGCTTTTATTTCTAACTGTTTTTTTAATTACCTTATTTGCATACTCATGAATATTAATGAGAACATTAAAATTAGTAAAAAAAAGTATAGAAATAACGTAAACCTTTCATTTTTTTATCCTACACACATTAGAAAATAACTTCAAATGCAGTTTAACATGATGACGAAACCCCCAGGAAATAAAATATCCAATTTGAGGACCATAGCATTAATTTTAAGCACCATTTTCACCGTTTCCATGGCAACACCCTAGTTTTCGTAATGATGGTCCGTACCTGCAAAATCGTCCATATCACAGCCAGTATTTGTCCAAAACCCATAAAACTGGTACCAAATTGGAGATAGGACATTGTGCTTTTATTCCCAGTTTGTTTTTTTAATTACCTTATTTGCATACTCATGAATATTAATGAGAACATTAAAAATAGTAAAAACAATATAGAAATAACGTAAATAATGTAAACTATTCTTATTTTTATCCTACAAATATCAGAAAACAATTTCAAATGTAGTTTAACCTGATGACAAAATCCTCAGAAAACAAAATATCATATTTGAGGACCAAAAATTTAACTAAGTAACTTTTTAACTGTTTCCATAGTAACCATTCATTTCACTCTGTTCACACAGTTTTGTTAGACGACACCTACCTGCAAAAAACTTCCATATCACAGGAAGTATTTGTGCTAACTGCATAAAACTGGTACCAAATTAAAGCTAAGACAGTGTGCTTTGGTTTAAAAGCTATAATTAGGAATTACCTTATTTGCATACACATGAATATTAATGAGAATAATTAAAAAATAGCAAAAACATACTGAAATAACGTAAACCTCTCAATTTTTATCCTACCAATATCAGATAACAACTTCAAATGATGACAAAATACTCAGAAAGCTAATCATCTTAATTGATACCCAAACAATGAACTGTAAGTAAGATTTTAACGGTTTCCATGGTAACCGATCCTTTCACAAATTTTGGAAATTTGACATCCAACTGTAATACTCCGCTAGATCTCGGTTATTTTTGATGAATCATGAAATCAATTGTTACAAACATAGATATGAGGCATTGCTTTAATAGTAAATATTACTTTTCTGATATAAACTAATTTGCATATGTATGAATATTTATGAGAACAGTTGAAATTTTCGACAGACATCAGTCTTTCTCTTATAAAGCAAACAAATATGGAAAATGGTTAGCTTAAGTTTACTGTGATCACTGAATATCACCAAGATTATTAGATAAATAAATTTGGGACACATTATATAGCACTGGTGGTGATATATCTGTTTCCTAGGCAACCATTCTAACCTCATTGTTCATATTACAGCTTGTTTGCATACCTGCAACATACAAAGATATTGCTGCCTTCTTGGGCGATAATTATAAATGATATAAACATATACCCGGTAGTTGATGTATGAATCTTAATGTTAGGTTCACTTTATGCAAATTACCTTATTTGCATCCTCATGAATATTAATTAGTGATAAGAAAACAAAGAGAAACAATATTGAAAATAACATGTTTCGCAGTATGCCGAGCACAACATTACACCATTCTCCAAATATAGCTTGCAATGATAAATGTACCTTTTGGTGATAAATAAATGAATTTCAATTCTAAAACAGTCTAAAAGATGTTAAAGGGCATGTATACATCTAGTCAAGGGTTAATCCCACTCTCTGCTTTAAAACACATGTACAGAAAGCTTCTTTGAGTATGCCGACTCAACAAAAATAGATGAATGATATATCACTTAACCCTTTACCAGCTGAATATTCATGTTAGAAATAATGACACCATGGGTATTTATCAGCTAATTTATAAATTGAAGGTCTGACTCTCAGAGCATACATGTACCTTAATTAGAGGCTAAAATGGAACAGTTTATATTGGATCTTCTCAGGTAATACTCTGATAAGAGCTAGGTCAAGATGATAACATTGCTGTTGAATGTCTGTGGAGCATACCCTTATTACAGGCCATAATGTAATCATATCTGTTGATTGACTGTCAGAGTTACATGTTGACAACCATTCTTCTCTAAAACAAGGGGAATGTCTGGGTCTGGAAAGAGATCTCTTCCAAAGTATCAACTGGTGAATAACTCTTCAGATGTGCTGTATTAAGCAGGCCCTACAAGGGGGTAATGTTCCCATATCATTGCATACATTGCACACGTAAATTCATCCAAGTCTTGCACAAGATCTCCAGACACATCCCAAGAGTTGCCCAAACCTGCTAATGGTTTTTATAAACATTGGTTTATTTCCAATGGTCTTAGTGGGTGTCAAATGTTCTCAGCCATTGAATGCACTTTTAGAATCACAGCCACAGTACAAATGGAGACCCAGAAGTGCTGATCGGTAATCTTCTGTGTATGCTTGGGCAACTTCTCACATGTTTATTAGTTTTGATGATTGCCTGAGCCAGTATCAAACAAGACAGTAACACCTTCAAACCAGTTAAGGTAATACAGAAGAATGAAGAATATATCACTGTCTGGAGTTCGAAGATGAACAGTTTTGTAGCCTTGTTCTTTTGAATGCTTGTTGTAAATAACGATCCTTGTTTCAGTTTCTTCCTATGTTGAATTCAGGGCATCAAGACTTTCTCACTGTTGATATACCATAATCTGTCGAAAACTGGTTAGGCTCACCGCCATAGATGTGAAAAAAAATTTCTGCCTTGCAGCTTCTAATCGTAAGGAATCAAGGAATTGTAGCAATTATTAGTGGTTCACAAAGACCCAATATGCAGATTGATATAGGAGAGACAGACAAATCAAAGGGTCTTAAAACACATCACAGGATTACCAGTTCTCGACAGATGATGGTATATCAAAAGTCGAAACAGTCTTGAAACCCTGAATTCAACACAGGCTTTATGGGCTTTAAAATCACTGACACTTTAAAAACAATAACAGAAGATTGTTTGGGGTATCATAAGTACTTGGCTTTCAACAGTTACCATGGAAGCAGTACATGGTCATTTTGGTAACAGTTTTAGACATATATAATTTATTTATTCATCATTAAAAGGTACATTTATTATTGCAAGCTATACTTGGAGCATGGTGTAATGTTGTGCTCGGCATACTGCGAAACATGTTATTTTCAATATTGTTTCTCTTTGTTTTCTTATCACTTAATTAATATTCATGAGGATGCAAATAAGGTAATTTGCATAAAGTGAACCAAACATTAAGATTCATACATCAACTACCGGGTATATGTTTATATCATTTATAATTATCGCCAAAGTAGGCCGCAATATTTTTGTATGTTGCAGGTATGTAAACGCTCTGTAATATGAACAATGAGGTTAGAATGGTTGCCTAGGAAACAGATATATCACCATCAGTACTATATAATTTGTCCAAAATTTATTTATCTAAAAATCTTGGTGATATTCAGTGATCATAGTAAACTGTAGCTAACCATTTTCCATATTTGTTTGCTTTATAAGAGAAAGGCTGGTGTCTGTCGAAAATTTCAACATTTATTACTGTTCTCATAAATATTCATACATATGCAAATTAGTTTATATCAGAAAAGTAATATTTACTATTAAAGCAATGCCTCATATCTATGTTTGTAACAATTGATTTCATGATTCATCAAAAATAACTGAGATCTAGCGGAGTATTACAGTTGGATGTCAAATTTCCAAAATTTGTGAAAGGATCGGTTACCATGGAAACCGTTAAAATCTTACTTACAGTTCATTGTTTGGGTATCAATTAAGATGATTAGCTTTCTGAGTATTTTGTCATCATTTTAAACTACATTTGAAGTTGTTTTCTGATATTGGTAGGATAAATATTGAGAGGTTTACGTTATTTCTGTATTTTTTTGCTATTTTTTAATTATTCTCATTAATATTCATGTGTATGCAAATAAAGTAATTCCTAATTATAGCTTTTAAACCAAAGCACACTGTCTTAGCTTTAATTTGGTATCAGTTTTATGCAGTTAGCACAAATACTTCCTGTGATATGGAAGATTTTTGCAGGTAGGTGTCGACTAACAAAACTGTGTGAACAGAGTGAAATGAATGGTTACTATGGAAACAGTTAAAAAGTTACTTAGAGTTAAATTTTTGGTCCTCAAATTTGATATTTTGTTTTCTGAGGATTTTGTCATCAGGTTAAACTGCATTTGAAATTGTTTTCTGATATTTGTAGGATAAAAAGTGAATAGTTTACATTATTTACGTTATTTCTATATTGTTTTTACTATTTTTAATGTTCTCATTAATATTCATGAGTATGCAAATAAGCTAATTTAAAAAAAACCCTGGAAATAAAAGCACAATGTCCTATCTCCAATTTGGTACCAGTTTTATAGGTTTTGGACAAAAACTGGCTGTGATATGGATGATTTTGCAGGTACGGACCATCATTACGAAAACTAGGGTGTTGCCATGGAAACGGTGAAAATGGTGCTTAAAATTAATGCTATGGTCTTCAAATTGGATATTTTGTTTCCTGGGGGGTTTTGTCATCATGTTAAACTGCATTTGAAGTTATTTTCTGATATTTGTAGGATAAAAAAATGAAAGGTTTACGTTATTTCTATACTTTTTTTACTAATTTTAATGTTCTCATTAATATTCATGAGTATGCAAATAAGGTAATTTAAAAAAACAAGTTAGAAATAAAAGCACAATGTCTTATCTTCCATTTGGTACCAGTTTTATAGTTTTAGGACAAAAACTGGCTGTGATATGGGCGAATTTGTAGGTATGGGTCATCAATTCGAAAACTGGGGGGTTGCCATGGAAACGGTTAAAATACACATAGCCTAAAAGAATTTAAGTTTGAGTACATTCGCGATTCTGATTCAGGACACTTTTCTGAACATTTTGGTACCCATGAAAAAAAGTCTAGGGGGGGGGGGGGGTGCACGGTAGGCACTACTGGCTCCCTGACTATATGGTTTGTGGAATAAATAGAGGTATCATACAAATGAATATTTTGCGACATATCTCTATACACATCAGTTTCCACATAATACATGAAGCTGTCCGTGTCTGTGGCTAATAGAGTAATACTGTCACTGTATTTTGGTTTAAGGTAGTTGTAATAGTAATTATACATGAAGTATTTGGCTAAGTCTAAAATCACCATGCCACAGTAGATGGGTTGCACAAAGTACAAAAATGAGTCATGCAGGAAACACCACATACAGAACAAACACTCGCCCGAACAGCAACACAAGGAAACAGCAAATGTACATAGGTAGAAAAAACAACAAGAGACGCACAAAGACAAAACAAACATACAATAGGAGGAAGATGGAAGTACCGCCTTGGAACGGTCAGTGACAAAAGTCACCGGGGGTTTAAACCGGTTTATGGGCGCCCAACCTCACCCTTATTCCATCCCCATCCTAAAAGACAAACAGTGTAAATAAACGTATCCCCTCTCCGACTAATCTACAACAACCGCGACAGCAAATACAGTGGTAAAGTGTATGTATAACAAAAAAACATTTTATTGAAAATACTGTATCCACCTATCGCTATTGTACTCAATGATTGAGCTGCAAACAGAGTAACTGTAGAAAAGTAATAAAGGGTACGACAAAAATGAAATAGTACAGATATCCGACGTTCTCCTTCCATTTCTGGATTTAAGAGGTCGCCTTCATAGAGTACTAAACCTTTCAAAGTTGAGTTTGGTGTAGCTGCATTCGACAGCCACTAGATCTTGATTAAACATTTTAATGCGTTGAAATGTAGACCTTGCTGCGTATTTTCTTAGTTTCTTCTCTGTTTGCGTCAGCTTGATGTCCACGTATTTTCTACAATTTTGTAGTGTCTTTCCTGAAAAGAATTATTTGAAAGTAAGTACGTATATAAAACAGAATAATTTGCTTTTCATTTTAGTAGTTCAGGGAACGTCATTACTAAGGGGAGTAACTTTGTTTTCAATGTATAAAATTAATTCATAGTTATCTTCCTTACGCCCATAATAAGTTAATAAATTGTTGAACTTAACGTTTTTTAGGTTTCGGACTACTTTCCGAAACCTAATAATAATGCATCCCCATGGCATCTCAAGCAAATTTATAATGAAATTCATATCCCATGATGCGCAATCAGTCCACTGTTATACTACGAAATATCAATTTATGTTGGGCGCCCATAAACCGGTTTAAACCCCCGGTGACTTTTGTCACTGACCGTTCCAAGGCGGTACTTCCATCTTCCTCCTATTGTATGTTTGTTTTGTCTTTGTGCGTCTCTTGTTGTTTTTTCTACCTATGTACATTTGCTGTTTCCTTGTGTTGCTGTTCGGGCGAGTGTTTGTTCTGTATGTGGTGTTTCCTGCATGACTCATTTTTGTACTTTTACAGTGCATACGTTCATTAGCCCAAATGCAGAAAGTTTGAATGGTTTAACGTTGACAAAATGTTTATCACGTAGCGCCGATTAAACGATTTAGTTGTCTATGGGTGTATTTCACCCGTATTTTTACTTTCATTTTGCCAAAAATGTGATTTTGTTAACATCCCTAGACAAAAATATAGTTCCAAGTGCAATGGATAAACGATATCGATAATTCTTCATTTGGTATTTGTGTCAATTATTAAAATGCGGATGCAACTGTTTCAATTACCAATAATTTTGCCATGTAAAATGCTACGTTATATGACAAATGTGGTCGCGTACGAATATATACCACAGAGCGCCGGTAAAAATGACCCAGAAAGTAATCGACTTCTGAAAATCGGGCGGATATTTTGAAATCTACAAGCATTTCTTGAATTTGTCGTATTGGTACAGACAACGTTACGGAGAAAACAGTAATGAATAATGGTAGGAACATCGTCAATCTCTACACATTACACACACAGGGGTCTGGACCGTTTCATGGGGTCTACATGTACTATATAATAACAAGGGTTCCAACTAGCAGAACGGACATCCGTGTACCACAAGTACAAATATGAATGTGACTCTTGCACTTTCAATGATAATCTTTATAAGACTATATCACAGCCATAACCTGGCGATTTTCAGTTCAAAAGATGGTGTGTTTCAATAAAACAACCCAATTATATCACCAATCTCCATTTGTTTTGTCCTCTAAATAAGTAAGCAACTAGCAACAGCGCCCTTTCCAAAACCCCAGGTGCGCAACAACTCATGCTGGTCAACATTCCTGTGAGGTTTGGTGACTCTAGCCCTTGTGATTTTAAAGATATGCATGACACAAAATTTCTCTAATTTTAAATAATCATATCAGGGGCAATAACTCCAAGGTTATCAAGGGGAGACAATTCAAAAATCCCATGTGCACAGCAACTCATGCTGGTCAACATTCCTGTGAAGTTTGGTGACTCTAGCCCTAGTGGTTTCAGAGATATGCTGGGCACTAAGTAAAGTTTGTCTAATTTTAAGTCATCAGGGGCAGTAACTCCAAAGTTAACAGGGAAGAAAATTAAAAAAACCCAAGAGCAAAACAAATCATGCTAGTGAACAATCCTGTGAAGTTTGGTGACTCTAGCCCTACTAGTTTCAGAGATACGCGCGACACAAAGTTTGTATAAATTTTAGTGTTCATATCAGGGGCAATAACTCAGGAAATCAGGGGGAGACAATTAAAAAACATAGGTCCAAACAACTCATGCTGGTGAACATTCCTGTAAAGTTTGGTGACACAAAGTTTTTCTAATGTTAAGACATCAGGGGCAATAACTCCAAAGTTATCAGGGGGAGACAATTCAAAAACCCCAGGTGCACAACAACTCATGCAGGTGAACATTGCTGTGACGTTTGGTGACTCTAACCCAACTGGTTTCTGTCATTCCACCTTAAATAGTATCATTCCATTTACAAAAGATCATAAGGGGGCTACAATGTCTCAATAGTCTGTCATTCAGCCTATAATAACTGTCATTCCACCTTACAACAGTGTCATTCCATTTCCAAAAGGTCATATGGCGACTACAATGGCTCAAAAGTATGCCATTCTATTTATAACCATTGTCATTCCATCTTATAGCAAACTGAATGACAAGGGACCAGTCATTGTAAAAATACTACCTGTCATTCGTCATTCCATTTTCATTCGTCATTCGTTTTAGGGAGTCCCGGGTATCCGAATTCTAAAATCGCCATTCCTCCACCAAACCCTATACAGTGACCACTCTTTAGAATCGTCTCGTAGAGACGATTCTAAAAGGTGGTCACTGTATAGGACAGCATTCTAGTATTTGGCAGTTAAGATCTAGGTCAGCAAGGACGAATCCGGATAAAACTTTTGTGGGTTCAAGTACATACAATATGAAAATGTTTTGAAACATACCATGTCTTTATTCCATGGCCTTCTGCAAAATTATTCTATTGTCGTCTGCAAATTCTGTCGTCTGCTTCAATTTTCGTTGTAGCACCTTCTTTGCCTTTTTGTTGTTGAAAAAATTAATCAGAGTATCAATCAGTTTAGATTCTGACGGCTGATATCATGTGGATCCAAACTGTTTGCAAAGACATACATTTAATACGTCCATGGTCTATAGAATATGTAAATTGTCTTCAAATATGAACCATTATCTTCATAAATACGCCCTTCTACGCCTCTGTAAAAGTCACTTTATGAAACCATTGTGATAAATAGGAGCAAATGCTCTATTTATCACAATGGTTTTAAACTACAAAATTCTAAAAGTTTCCTTTTCTCTAGTTAATGCTACTTTTCGTTAGATTTATTCAAAGTGGTTGGATCTAAAATAGTCTACGGAGGAATGGTTAAAAAACGACCAAATTTATACGACAGAACTCTTAAACTGGTCGCTGTATTGGAGAAAATTTGTGAAAAAGTATGTAGATTCATTGAAAAAAAATGCAGTAGCGTAGCTGAATCCAAATACAAGACAGAACATTTATCAATGTCTACCCCCTCTTAGCATTTGATCTTTGTTCCATTTTGGCCATAATAATATGTTCACCTTTCAGACTGATGTTACGCACGCGCGTAGGTGCGTATCGCTAGCTACGCCCCTTGTTGGTATGACCATAGGAAAGGACACGCATTTCCACTTGAAATGTAGACAATAAAGTGAACTAAGAACCCGGATATTTGGTTCTACTTAATGTTGGGTGTTGTAGGTATTTAAATCGCTTAAATCATGATTATGCAAGTTAGAAATAATGCCATCATAAATATTAGTCAGATATGTATTTTTTTTCTAACATATAAACGCAGGAACTTCTGGTCATGGCAGAAGCTGTAGAATTAGTTGCATTTCTAAATCTAAGATAACTCATGAACACACAAACATTTAACAAAGACTGAAAGTGTGGAATTATATCTATATTTTATGCGTAGAAAGGCATATTTGTAAATGGTTAAACAAGTTACAGGAAACAGGAAATACCGAGTCATATTCGTAACAGGAGCCGAATATTGCACGTAACAACAGTTAGCAAAACACAATTCGTAACTACTCGTCTTATTCCATAGACAATAGTTGGACAAAACACTCTACGGATTTTAAGTTTCAAACCACATTTGAGACGATCCCTGAAGCTTAAGCGGTAGAGCGAGACGAGTGTTAAGCGACAGGTTGTGTACAGTGATCAAACATTATTCTGTAAAGTGTTAAAAGACTGACACTGTGGTACTGTTTTTCCTATGAAAAAATGGAACTTAAATGTGCAAATGCATCCTCCGGACAATTACGTCTTCCACAGGATTTGATAATGAAACCAAAAGTATTTTTATAGGCTGCATCTGAATTCCTAACCAAAATATTCTAAGGTAAGCATATCATAGACATGTAGCTCTCTCCGTGCTGTAAATAGTTTAGTCACGCAGGCATTATTCTAGAGGTCCAGATCTATCGATCTATCTATCTATCCATCTACAGTAAAACTTCTCTATAACGGCCACTAAATTATGTTAATTAGTTGGTATATAAGGGTAGGTGGCTGCTTAAAGCAAGGTGAAAGTTAAACAGAACGCTCCTATAGGAGGGTTCTATTTTGCTTTCACCTTACCTGTTCTACCTGTTGTCGAGCTCATATTTTAGTTAGGTAACTCTCCGAGTCGTCTTTATTAAATGTTCTTAGTCCGGTTTGGGCGCTGGTGTATGATTCGTAACAATCCGACTGAAATTTAATTTTTAGGACCTTCCAATGACAATTTAATCTGCTTTTGAAAATATTTAGTGTTTCTGAGGTTACCACTTTTTCGGGAAGACTATTCCACCAAATTATTATCCGTTGTGAGAACGAGTGGCGTCTGATACTAAGTCTAAACGTATTCTTTCTTAGTTTCAGAGAGTGACCTCTTGTTACTGTGTTTTGATTTTGTGTGAAAAGTTGCTCTTTGTCTGCTTTATCAATACCACTTAATATTTTGAACACTTGGATCATATCTGCTCTGAGTCGGCGGTACTCTAATGATGGTATACCTATTTCTTTTATTCTACCTGAATAAGTTTTATTTTGAATGTCTTTAACGAATTCGGTAGCTCTTCTTTGAATGTTCTCTATCAGTATACTATCTTTTTTGTATACCACTGACCACACTGTTGAAGCATATTCGAGATGTGGCCTCACTAGTGATTTGTATAGACTTAGGAATATTGATTTATCTATATATCTGAATGGTCTATTGATCAATCCTAAAATACGATTTGCTTTTTTGACAGATGACTTGATGTGTGATACAAATTTCAATTTGGAGTCTATCAATACTCCGAGGTCTTTTTCCTCGTCTACTTGGTCAATTATTTTCTCTGTATCTTTGCTTTTCATGCTATAATGAGAGTGCTCTGTGGTTTTCCCAATGTGCATATGTTTACACTTGTCTATGTTAAAGTTTAGCTACCACTTTTCAGACCAGGATACCAGACTATTTAAGTCTAGTTGTAGCTTTCTCGCCTCTTCTATACTATCCACTTTCGAATAAAGTTTTGCATCATCTGCAAACATTTTGATAGAATTCTGTACTACATC
The DNA here is from genome assembly GCA_963576725.1 of Azorinus chamasolen. Classification (NCBI taxonomy): domain Eukaryota; kingdom Metazoa; phylum Mollusca; class Bivalvia; order Cardiida; family Solecurtidae; genus Azorinus; species Azorinus chamasolen. Next base: position 55,156,813 of record OY755252.1, read on the forward strand.
CGGTAAGTCATTTATGAATATTAGGAAAGTGTAGGGCCGATCACGCTGCCCTGTGGTATCCCACTGGCTACACCGCTCCACTGCGACGCTGCTCCATTCACTAATACACGTTGCCTCCTATTTTCAAGCAGGTCTTTTATCCAGTCTAATATCTTTCCCCTTATTCCATATGCCCTTAATTTCTGAAACAATCTTTGATGTGGGACAGAGTCAAAGGCTTTTTGGAAGTCTAGAAATATAACATCTACCTCACTTTTGGTGTCTAAATATTCTGTCCAATGATCTACTACTTCGAGCAGGTGTGTGACGTATGGATAACCTTATCTGAAACCGTGTTGGTGCTTTGTGAATAGCCTGTTACTTTCCATGTGAGTTATAATGCTGTCGCGAATTATCTTCTCCATTACTTTACATGCTACGGATGTCAGGCTTATTGGTCTGTAGTTTTCTGCCCTGTTCTTTGTTCCTTTTTGTGTAAAGCCGTCACATTTGCTGACTTCCAAATGTCGGGAAGTTTACCTTCGCTTAATGACTTTCTGTATATTTTTGTAAGGGCTACTGCTAGTGTTTAATTTCTCTCATTTAAAATTTTCGGATGGAAGTTGTCTGGACCTTGGGTCTTGCTTACTTTTATTTTTAAGGTGTTTCTTTACTTCTTGCTCTGTAATGTTTATATCTATCAATGGTGAGTCAAAGTTCCTTTCGTCTAGGTCTGGAACTACTTCCAGATCTTCTTTTGTAAATACACTAGTGAAGAATGTGTTTAGGAGTTCTGCTTTATCTTTGTTTTCTGTTCGGATATCTCCATTTTTGTCTTCCAAATTTTCCAATATATCTTTACATTTTGTTTTACTTTTCACATATTTCCAGAAACGTTTTTCGTCTACTTTAATATTTTCAGCCAGATGTTTCTCATATTCCACTTTAGCTTTTTTTAATTTCGATGCTCGCTTTATTTCTTGCTGCAATGTATACATTTCTGTTATTCTCATTTTTCTGCTTGATGTACTTTAACCATTTTCTTCTTTTCTTTTTTACTGCTTCTTTTGCTGTAGCTGTCAACCATTGGATCTCATACTTCCTTCCGCGAGCCTTACACACCGGTATGTTTTCTATTGATTCTTTATTAATAATGTCGGTAAGGCTCACCCACCCTTCATTGTGGATGATTCATTGGGGATTACTGCATCCCAGTTCACTTCCTTGAAATTTGCATTTATCAAAGGAAAGTACAAAAATGAGTCATGCAGGAAACACCACATACAGAACAAACACTCGCCCGAACAGCAACACAAGGAAACAGCAAATGTACATAACTAGAAAAAACAACAAGAGACGCACAAAGACAAAACAAACATACAATAGGAGGAAGATGGAAGTACCGCCTTGGAACGGTCAGTAACAAAAGTCACCGGGGGGTTAAACCGGTTTATGGGCGCCCAACCTCACTCTTATTCCATCCCCACCCTAAAAGACAAACAGTGTAAATAAACGTATCCCCTCTCCGACTAATCTACAACAACCGCGACGGCAAATACAATGGTAAAGTGCATGTATAACGAAAAAACATTTAATTGAACATACTGTATCCACCTATCGCTTGTGTACTCAATGATTGAGCTGCAAACAGAGTAACTGTAGAAAAGTAATAAAGGGTACGACAAAAATGAAATAGTACAGCTATCCGACGTTCTCCTTCCATTTCTGGATTTAAGAGGTCGCCTTCATAGAGTACTAAACCTTCAAGTCATAATTTCCTCTGAATCTTTCTTCGTTGTTATTTTGTTTGTCTATATATAGCGTTATTCCGAAAGATAATGTGAAATGGTTACTTTTTCCAAACGGTGCCTTGTATGTCACACCGTCTACCATATTCTCTTCATTTGAGAAAATCAAATTTAACACAGAGTCTCTATCTCCCACTTTGTGCCGTGTCGGCTCTTTGACATGTTGAAACATAATTATCACGAACAATTTCTAAAAACAATTTGCTGGGGTGATTCTCACTGCAAGTGGTAGTTTCATAGTCCCAGTTTATATCTTTAAAGTTGAAGTCACCTACAACTATCCGATGTGTAAATGTCTGGTTATCGTGTCTGTGATATCCTAAAATTTTAGAAAGTTCTTCCATGTAGTTTCCTTCAATATTTGGACTCCTATAAATCCCTTGAATAAGTAACCAATCTGAATTCCTTAGTTTTATTGAAACACCTATGACTTCGATGTTCTGGTATTGGTCTGTATTAATTTGTTGAGCGCACATGTCGTTCTTTGTGTAGATGACTACGCCTCTGCCTTTATAATTGTCTAAATCAGCTGTAAATATCTGGTAGCCATCTATTTGGAGTTCTTGTTTTTGAATTTCACGTTTTTCTCTATTTTTTGGCAAGGTTTCTGTAATAACCAATATGTCGGAATCCTCGGTCTCTGATATTAATTTCAATTCATCTATTTTATTTGTCAGACAGTCTGCATTTGTGTACAGCACTTTTAATCTGTTATCTCTATCTATTACGTATTCCTGTACTGATATGTTGCAATTTGATCTCCTATGGTAATGTCATTAAACTCTTCAGTGGTTTGCATGTTTGCTATTGTATCTGTATCATTTGTATTTTCAATTGTCGTGTCTATCGAAGTATTATTATTGTTGCTCCCCCTCTTTCTATTTGTGAGATATCTATACTTGTATTGTTGAGAAACCACCCCATGTCACCATCTAGAAGTGTATTATCTACATTATTAACAGTGCTGTTTACATTACTGGTGCTATTTTTACATAGATAAAATGCGTAATTAAAAAAATAAAAATTGTTGTTTCATTAATGTATGGTTCTTTTCTTTGTCTGGCCTGTCTAGATTCATTTGTATTCTTGGATATGTTCGTTTGCCTTTCTGAATTGGTTTTATATTTATCTTTTTTTCTCTTAATCTGATTCTGTTAGCTTCTCGTTGTCTTGGCGTAAGATCTTTTGTGATTACTACTCTTTTCAATGTATGATCTATGACTTTTTGTTTTATGTGTTTGGCATTATCTAAAATTTCTCCTCTGGTTTTCTTGTTGTCCATTATTACTTTCAGTGGTCGGCAAACACCTTCCTTTAGAATTCCAATTCTAAAAGATAACTTTGTTTCCACACTGTCCACTCCTATTGCGTTGCATATATGGATAAATTTTGTATTGTCATCTTCCTTTTTCTTTTCCGAGTTTCTTTCGTTGGATTCTGGCATACATGTTGAAAATCATTAGATTAAACATCCTCTGTTTCTGTTCCTCTATTTCCTGTACTTCTGTTCTTACTTCTTTTCTGAGTTTGTCCATAAGTTGCTCTGTGACTTCCTTGACAACTTCTGTCTTCATCTGTGCCACTTCTTCTTTAACATTGGATTTTACTTGTAAGCTGATATTGTCAATCTTCTTTTATAATGTTCATTCTTGCCTCATTTTTCTGATCTAGCAATTGAAATGATGAAGTAATATTGGACATTGACGAGAAGTTGTATTTGCACGGTGTACAAGTCCATTTAAAATTGTTACCTGGATCTTCTTGGATCGCTTCGTGCATAGCTCTGGAGATGTTTGTACAACTGAAGCAGTATATCATGTCGCATACTTAACAGGAGTAGGAATTTCCTGTGTCTGAAATATTTTGTTCACATTTTGGGCATAATTCACTACCAATTCTCTGACGTTTCTGCGGCATTTTTCTGTTAATTGGAGTTGACGCACTTGCGTAAAAGTCTAGTTGACTGGGACGTAGGTTGAATTCACTCATATCCTGAGCTTCAAAGTCTGCCATTGTTACAACAGTTTCTTGTTCACTGTGGCAAGGACAATCCTTACAACACCAGTTCTTTTACTAGGCTACTACCCTTTTGCTATTAATTATGAAACACAGATTTGCAGTTATTGTCAAATGACATTCAAAATTAATAAAGTTTATTTATTAGCACTCTGTCAAAAGTATTTTCAAAACTTTTTGTCTTAGCCAATATTTGCTGAGTGTAGTACCAGGATGAACACCGTCTGTAAGAAGTCCGTGCGCTTTTTAGCTCACCAGAGCACTTTTGTGCTCAGGGTGAGCTTTTGTCATCACTTGATGTCCGTCGTGCGTCGTCCGTCAACAATTTGAACCTTTAAAAATCTTCTCCTCTGAATCTACAGGTTCTCAGCTTTCATCTTTGGTACATAGCATCATCTTTAGGTCCTCTACAAAAGTTATATAATTTTTGCCCCTGGGGTCAAAATTGGCCCCACCCCAGGGGTGCCTTGTTTTCTATTGAAATATATAGTAAAACTTTGAAAATCTTCTCCTCTGAATCTACAGGGTTCTCAGCATTCATATTTGGCACATAGCATCATGTTCAGATCCTCTACAAAAGTTATATAAATTATGGCCCTGGGGTCAAAATTGGCCCCGCCCCAGGGGTAGCCAGTTTTGAATAGAAACATAGTGAACACTTTGAAATTCTTCTCCTCTGAATCTACAGCGTTCTCATCTTTCATATTTGGCACATAGCATCATGTTCAGGTCCTCTACAAAAGTTATATAAATTATGACCCTGGGGTCAAAATTGTCCCCGCCCCAGGGGTAGCCAGATTCCAATAGAAACCTATAGTGAAAACTTTGAAAATCTTCTCCTCTGAATCTACAGCGTTCTCAGCTTTCATATTTGGCACATAGCATCATGTTCAGGTCCTCTACAAAACTTATATAAATTATGGCCCTGGGGTCAAAATTGGCCCCGCCCAAGGGGTAGCCAGATTTCAATAGAAACATATAGTGACAACTTTGAAAATCTTTTCTTCTGAATCTACAGGGTTCTCAACTTTCATATTTGGCACATAGCATCATGTTCAGGTCCTCTACAAAACTTATATAAATTATGGCCCTGGGGTCAAAATTGGCCCCGCCCCAGGGGTAGCCAGTTTTGAATAGAAACATAGTGAAAACTTTGAAAATCTTCTCCTCTGAATCTACAGCGTTCTCAGCTTTCATATTTGGCACATAGCGTCATGTTCAAGTCCTCTACAAAAGTTATATAAATTATGACCATGGGGTCAAAATTGGCCCCGCCCCAGGGGTAGTCAGATTCCAGTAGAAACCTATAGTGAAAACTTTGAAAATATTCTCATCTGAATCTACAGCATTCTCAGCTTTCATATTTGGCACATAGCATCATGTTCAGGTCCTCTACAAAATTTATATAAATTATGGCCCTGGGGTCAAAATTGGCCCCGCCCAAGGGGTAGCCAGATTTCAATAGAAACATATAGTGACAACTTTGAAAATCTTTTCTTCTGAATCTACAGGGTTCTCAACTTTCATATTTGGCACATAGCATCATGTTCACGTCCTCTACAAAAGTTATATAAATTATGCCCCTGGGGTCAAAATTGGCCCCGCCCCAGGGGTGGTCAGTTTTCAATAGAAACATATAGTGAAACTTTGAAAATCTTCTCCTCTGAAACTGGAAGGTTCTCAGCTTTCATATTTGGCACATAGCATCATGTTCAGGTCCTCTACAAAAGTTATATACATTATGCCCCTGGGGTCAAACTGACCCCGCCCCAGGGGTGGCCAGTTTTCAATAGAAACATATAGTGACAACTTTGAAAATCTTCTCCTCTAAATCTACAGGGTTCTTAGCTTTCATATTTGGCACATAGGATCATATTCAGGTCTTCTACAAAAGTTATATAAATTATGCCCCAGGGGTCAAAATTGGCCCCGCCCCAGGGGAAGCCATGTCTCAATTGAAACATAGTGACAACTTTGAAAATCTTCTCCTCAGAAACAGGAAGGTTCTCAGCTTTCATGTTTGACACATAACATCATGTTCTGGTCCTCTACAAGAGTTATATAAATTATGTCCCTGGGGTCAAAATTGGCCCCGCCCCAGGGGTAGCCAGTTCGCAATAGAAACATATAGTGTCAAATTTGAAAATATTTTCCTCAGAAACTGGAAGGTTCTCAGCTTTCATATTTGGCATATAGCATCATGTTCAGGTCCTCTACAAAAGTTGTATAAATTATGCCCCTTGGATCAAAATTGGCCCGCCCCAGGGGTGGCTAGTTTTCTATAGAAACATATAGTGAAAACTTTGAACATCTTCTCCTCTGATTGCCTGGTGAGCGATGTCAGGGCCATTCTGGCCCTCTTGTTTTAATAAATTTGTGTGTTTTATTACTTTTATGCGATTTCTGCATATCAATTCCAAAGCGCGGAGCCGAAAGTAGATTTGTACTATTGAAGATGCGTATTTCGCTATTGAGTCTAGTAATATTTTCTCTGAGTATTTCTTGGTTGTCCTTGAATGTGTCTGGCGATTGATGACCTTTATTTCTGTTCCAGATTTCTATCAAATAGTATGGAATCTCCAGTACCAAAAGATGGACAGTGTCTCCGTATTTTCGTTTAATATGGCTGTTAAGTTTACTGTATTCTTCAATGATTGGGGCGATACTTTATTTCGTTTCAGGGTTTATGTCTATAAAATTTCAAGATTTCTTTGTAAAATCGCAAGTCCCGAACCAAAGCGCGATTGTAATAATGCTATATCGCCTCACCCATGAGTCCAGATTGTTGTACACGAAGACTGCACCTTGCTTTGAAGTGGCGTAGTTACAACATTCCTTAGTCTATGACCTTTGCTGAAATTAGTAGAATGGAAAAGTAGTAAAGTCAAGCAGGCAAAGCCACATGCAAGACGCAACCACCACCAAAACACCGATAGACAGCATGACACACACACACAACCACACACCCAAACGCACACACACACACACACACACGAAATGAACAAAGAAAACACCAAAAGACATACAAGAACCAGGGACAAACGTTCCACAACATGAACAAACCACAAGCACAAAGACGCAAGGCAAACAAAAGGAAGGGTGACAAAGAGAGTATCGCCTTGGCACGGTCAGCAGCAAAAACACCACTGGGGGTTTAAACCGGTTTACGGACGTCCTAACCTCACACTTCTCTCAAAGAAGTTTCCTTTTCGCAGTCTGATTTATTTCAGGTTCCGGGTTTTTCTCCAAGTACTTATTTAATTTACCGATGCTCATCTGTTACAGTTTTGAAATTTTAAGTCTATGAATCTGTGGCAGGGGCAATCCCTACATCAACAGAATCGATAGAAATATTACGGTATTAGTTTATGCTTGAGGTGCTTTTAAGAAAATAACTCATGAAAGCAATGGTCCAACTATTTCACAGTAACAGAATCAATTTGAATTCCTACAGTCTATCTATCTGTGGCAAGGGCAATCCCTACGGCAACAGAATTGATAGAATTATCACGGTATATGTCTACGCCCGAGGTATTATGAGAAATAACTTGGTAAAAGCAGAGATTCATTTGTATGTCGCAGCAACGGAATCAATTTGAATTACTACAGTCTAATTAATCAGTGGCTGAAGCAATCCCTACAGCAACAGAATCAATTTATTAGAAGTATCACTATAAGAATCTATAGAAGTATGTCACTTTACGTTTATTATCGCGGTATATAGTGGTGTGATTACGTGTATTGTGATGAAAAATGCCATCTGCTATCCAATATCAATTCTGAAGGGTGGTGATCCCCCGAAAGCAAAAAAAGCAACACAAAAAGAGAAAATTGCAGACTCGGTTTTATTGAGTCTGTTCATGAGCAGTAATTGAAAGTGCAACACTGCTCATGCCCCCTAGCACCGGCTTAAGCGATATTCAATTTTCAGAACAAGAAGTACTGAAATTCATGATCTCAAAGGATCAGAAGGTATAACAACACTGAGAATGAAGTACGGGGCGACGTTTTACGGCCGCCACACAAGCACTTAACACCTGCTGTTGTGAAGATTATAAATTCTGAAGGGTGGTGATCCCCCGAAAGCAAAAATTGCAACACAAAAAGAGAAAATTGCAGACTCGGATTTATTGAGTCTGTTAATGAGCAGTAATTGAAAGTGCAACACTGATCACGCCTCTAGCATCGGCTTAAGCGGTATTCAATTTTCAGAACAAGAAGTACTGAAATTCATGATCTCAAAGGATCAGAAGGTATAACAACACTGAGAATGAAGTACGGGGCGGGGGCAATCCCTGCGGCAACAGAATCTATAGAAATATATCACATTAAGACTGTTGTTTCGGTTTGTTTTGGTGCATTACGTGTAACGCGAAGAAGAATGTCTTTTTGCGAAGAAAAATGTTTATCTTTGAGTCAATTTCGGGTCTATTTTGTCTGTGGCAACAGAATCTATAAAATATCACATTACAAAATTTTAATCCAATTTACAAAATGATAAAACCGTAGAACACTGCGGTATATTATGGCTTGATGTGAAGAAAAAATGCCTACTATGAGTCAAGAGTGAAATCACTTGATATCACAATATTTTCAGTACAGCATGGTATACGGGAACTCTCCACGCTATGACCCGATAGAATTTCAATACCTAAAGCTAATTCTCTCTTACCCCGTAAAAAAGTTCAATTAATATAAAAAAGAAAAAAAGAAGAAATGATTTACCGCCCCGTATATTTACTGTCATGTATTATCCGGTAGAGAGCTTGAATATTGCCAAGGAATCTACCCGGCATGAGTTTTGCACCCGACACCACTGTGAAGGGAATTTCCAAACATGTTTCGAAACAAAATTCCTAATATAATAATAATAAAAAAATTCCTCCAGCAATATTGCAAAATGTAATGTTACAACAAATTTTTAAACCCTTAATGCTCTGTGGAGAGGCAAAGTCTTCCAGAAATTCTAATTTAATCGCCACCCGTCCTGCACACGATACCACTGTGAAAGAGATTTCCTAGCTCTTTCTAAAAAACTTGTCCTAAGTCATGGAATGTAAAATTCCGTATCAAATGTACTGACTATATTATAAACCAAATGTCTCTAAACCAATAGGATATTAAATTTATGATAGATGCCACCCAGAACACTGGATATTTCAAGATGCAAATCAATTTCACTTAGCTCTCATCTTTTTCATGTCTTGCCATCCCAAACCAGAACCGGAAGTCCTTGCTTTAAGCAGCCACCTGCCTTTAACACAAAATACTTGATGTGATTTAGTGGCCGTTATAGAGATGTTTTACTGTATATACTTCTTTTCAGCATATAAGCAAATTATTTATGTAATGTTTAGTCATTTTAAAAACATGCTTCAAGTAGTGGATATCACTTTAAATTTTGGGTTTAATTTGTTATTTTCTTTAAATAAAATGATATGAGTTTGAAAGTAAGGAATAAAAATGTAATTATTTGTATTTTCCATTATTTTAGATTTGACTGCCAACGACGTTAACTGGCTGCCCATCTGATGTTTCCTGGCTGACCAACGGCTTTTCTTGGTTGACTAACTGATGTTTCTTTTCTGATCAACTGCTGTTTTCTGGCTCGCCAGCTGCTATATTCGGCTGACCATCCGCTTGGTTTTGGCAGACCAACTGTTGTTTATTCCTGACAAACCAGTTTCTTAGCTGACAAACCGCCAACAGTTGTATTTGGCTACCCAAAGCGTTGTTTCTTGGCTGACCAATCGCTGTTCCATTTCAATCACTGTTTTTAAAACTGTCATACAACCTGAGTATTTTTGGAAGGAAATCTTGAAACTACATGTATATGCATATATATGTGCGACAAAAGGATATCACAAGTCAACGCATGTTGACGCCCTTTACATGTACAACTTAAACATGCTGAATAATTAAACTGTCTCCTCCCTTTGTGAACATTAATTAAACAAAACATGTTTCAAATATTGTCAGTGAAGACAACGAATCTTATGACAAACAGTGCAGACCCTGACCAAAGGACTGCCAAACAAGCCATTTGATATGGGTCTACCTATTTTTGCAAAGGTTTCATATTATTCGGTTTACCATCGTTTAAGGATTTTAAGCGTGTCACGTTACGTTATTTGCTTACTTGTGTCATGTTACGATGTATTTGGATAAACATAAAGAGTGGATCGTGTAGCAGTATGTGTGTGAAGGATTACATACATGTTACAATGTTTACTTACTTGTGTCATGGTACGATGTATTTGGATAAACATAAAGATCGAATGATTACACACATGATGTACATGTAAATTGTACAACGACTGCACCATTGAGAGTGTTTGACAGATTAACTCAAACGTGTCGACTTACACGTGTCGAGTTAAACAAGACTAAAAGGAAAAGCGATACAAAGGCAGTGCGTGCGAAGTGAGATTTTCCAGAAATGGCGCATTGCTTTATATATTACACCATGGTTAAAACAGTTATCACTTTTACAACAAGAGTTAACGTTTTGTGACTGTTTGGGGAGAGGGAATTACTTCATTGTGCATGAAATGCCATAAAGATGGTCTTGCGAATGGCTTGTTCTAAACAAAATGGCGTAAAGACGACTTGCATTTTTGTCAAAAGAGGAAAGGTTAATGAATCAAAACATATTTTCTAAAATGACTGAACAAAACCGTTACACAGAGACAATGAGTGGAAATGAGATCTCGAATTTGTCAAATATGGCTCATCGCTGTATATACTGTACCACCACCGAGAAGTTACAAACGTTCGATGGACTTGAACCGGGTGATCATATCCGTTTAGCCAATAACGCCTTTAAAAAATTCTTCAATATTTTCGATTTCGAACGTCTGAAGTCCTTGCTCGATCCTCATATGTCCTTGTTCTATCATCATGCCATAGTTACAGATATTGAGAAACTGAGCTCAATGTCAGCTATTCTCCACATTGTCTCCTTCCGAGGTTCTTCCTTTGATGCAAGAGTGGTCATTCGGGAACACATTGTAAACGTCAATCTGACATACGACGAGATCAATGTCATAAGGTATGGTACCGGAGCATCTCCGAGAAATGAAATCATCGAACGAGCAAGGGGGTTTTTGAATGAAAGTGGGGATGTAAGATATAACTTAGTATCTAATAACAGTGAGCACTTTGCTCACTTTTGCTGTACGGGTGTTAAAAGAAGTAACCAAATTCAAGAGGTGAAACATTCTATTCAAGATATGATGAAAGGTCCACTTCAAAGAATCATCCGTCTAGTGATGAGATTTGCAAGGGTGACGATTGATGATATCGTAAGAGTCCCGGTCAAGAAAATCTTTCTTGGTCAATACCAAATATCTGCAATCGTGGTCATAGTATACTTGGCACTCTGTATATACAGACAGCGTGAACTAACTAAGGACCTAAAGAGCCACAAAATTTGCCGCCAGTGTTTCATGGAGAGGACAAAGGACATGTGGCTTCGATTTGGGATTTGTTTTGCATCACAAGCCGGTGTGGCAACCATACTTGCTCTCGTAATTAGCACGGGTTTGTGTGGCGGAGTAGTTCTCGGTGTGACTGCGTTGCTGTTTATTATGTCAGTCGCTATTATGTTGGTTATTCCTGCACTACGGAAAAGGTTGATGTCGCCATTTAGTGGCAGGCGCGTCCGGATTGAAATATTAACGCAAGAATTACGAGGAAATGTGATCTCTTTTAAGAAGTTTGGTCAGATGCATGATGGTATTGTAACCAAGATTGAAATCTACCCAGACACTGATGAGACAAAAGGAAAAGTGTCCGTGATCCATTATTCTTCGGCAACACAGTTCGGTCAACGGATGATTGTGGAGGAGGACATTGATGTTGATCTAACTGAAGCCATATATAAAAAGCACGACTATGTTGGCTACAGGGTCTACCCTCCCGATATCGTTATTCAGCGGGCCAGGCAAAGAATCGGTGAGACTAAATATGGAATTTTCTCAAACAGGTCCTGTCATTTTTGTCACTGGGCTATGGTTAAGGAGGATGTTATTGATTATAAAAATTCCTATGCTATTGGTAGACGAAACGTCATACATTCTATTAATCCTAGGCAAAGTGTTTCCTCTTATCTACAACTCCATATAGACCATAGTCAGAAACGAGTATTGTCTACTTCAACAATTACAGAACGCGAGGCTTGGATCAGAGACGAGGTGAAGGGAGGAGCGGTTGTTAGACTCCGTATAAATGGTCAACTACACTACGGAATCACAACGGAAGTTACCTACGATATTAATTGTCCTTCCATGTTGATAGCATATGTGATATATAGGGGACGAAGGAAGATGCTAACTGAAGATATAGTCGAAGTAGACCTGAGACGTGAACATGTGTGGATCTACACCTACCCACTCTCACATCGATACAGTCCTGAAGAAATAGTCGCAAGAGCAAAGCAGAAGGTTGCTAAACAAGGCATAGGACTACGTGACAGGTCTTACAAAGTTATGACAAATATAAGCAAGAAAGTAAGGGATACACCGATTGAAGCTTTCACAGAATTGAGTCCTGGTGACATCATTATTTTCTACTGCTTGTCAAAAAGACACGCCGCAGTAGTTTCAGACATAACTGAGATCAATTCTGATTCCAAGGAGGCCAATGTCAGCATTATCCATTATTCTTCCAATGGATTGTTGCGTGCTAATACTGTGAAAGAAGAAACAGTAATAATGAACTTACGGTCAATGGAGGTTTTGGCCAGGAGTTATGAGGGCTTCGTCACTTACCCAAACAAACAAGTAGTCGAAAGAGCGCGACTGTGTCTTGGAGAGCAGAAATATTCACGGTTTGGCAACACCTCCTGGAATCTTGTACACTGGTCGAAAGTGGTGAACAAACCGTCAATAGTTACACCGTTGGGTGATTATGTTGATGATAATCAGAACACATGTGTAAACACAGAAGATGTGAAAATTGGATTTGTAAGCGCAGGTAATATGAAAACGGGCAATAGTTTGACTGAAAACCTGGGAAATGCAGACATGGACAAAACAAAAAAGCAAATAGAATTCACAGACTATCTTCTGTTACCTGAAACAGGTGAAATATTTGGTTACTTTCGAAGACAACTGATACGACGATGGAGAGATTTCAAACCGGGAACAATCGTGGAGTTTAAGCAATCCGTTCGCAAGAGACTGGCAATATTGTCTGACTCTGATGAGGAAGCAGGTACTATAACTACGATATACTACAAAAATAGAGGCATGCATGACGTAATAGTAGAAGAGACAATGCAACTGAATTTGAAACGTGACCATATTTGGATGTACGTTTCTGATCCTACAAAGGTAAACAAACCAGACATAATCCTTGAAAATGCCCGCAGGTATTGCTCACAAAAGAAATTTGCTCTTAGATCCGGAAGTTGGGACTTTTGTAAGAAATGTGTGTTAAAAAACGAATATTTGCATGATGGATGAACAAAATGACAACATACTGATTCATACCTGTATGGACAAACAACATTTTAAAGCACTGGTTTCTAATCGAACACAACTCGGGATCAAGACGAAACTGCAGTCAACTCTTTATTATTCCATTTATATAAGCAAATCGAGTAGACACTTATAAGGGTTTAAGTACTATCTTAAATACATCGAAAGGCGTTTGAATGAGGTCTTTGGTTCACTGTGGGCGTTCGAATCATAGATCTGGCCGTAGATCTAGTCACTACCATCACCAAATCCTTAGAAAACAAATGAAAACCTTTTACACGAGTAGCGTGCCCAAGAATAATGTACATGTATGTCTCGATTTTCTGATGAGTTCCAACAGTTTGTATTAGAATGTATACAACCCATCTGGGAAAATATAGTCTTATCGATCAAAATCGCAATTCTCCACTAAATCTCCATCGAATTTTATTATCTATATAACACCATTTAGAGACATGACTGCTATACATGTGAATATTATTTTTTGCTCTTGCATTGCAATATGATGAAGTTATGAAACATCAAAGTGCCAAAAAAGAAACCATGAGAAGCCCTGATAACCAGATTCTCATGTAAACACGGAGATAAGCCAGCATCAGTTTTACATAAATATATACAGTTGAACCGCGATATCTCGAACGTCAAGGGGCCATATACTTCGTGATTCGTTCATACAATTTCTAATCTGAACAATTTTGCAGCTTAATACAGGTCAAAAATAATACTGAAAGCTCCTGCTGTAGATTTCAGCAATACTTTAGACCTGCATTAAGCTGCCACATGTGTTTCTAGATATTCGTAGTAATGTCTTTCAGAACAAGTTTGTATTGTGCATTGTGAAAGGACCGAACATTTACACTGAGTTATCCCGAAGTTCGAGTTATATGAGTTCGAAATATCATCTGTATGACATGTGGAAAATACACGTATCGCCAAAATTGTACTTTGTGTTCACTTATCTCCGTATCAATTTACATTATAAGTTGGCGGTCAGATTTTTATCCGAGCTAGGTTTTTGACACTTTAACGTTTCAACATTTCCAGGAGAGAACGAGTAATAGGTACCTGTAGGCCAGTCACTTCTGTAAACGGTTCATAGATCATAAAGATCGGTGGATATTTGATACAGAAATGCGATGTTGTCTGAGATGGTTATATTCTCCCTCTCAGCCTTGTTTACCTTTTAATACATATGTAATCCAAAACAAATCGACACAAATGACGTGATTTATGCCTCGAATAATGACGTTAACTTCATGACCTGTGTTATCTGAAGTATGGTCATATTTTAATTACGATTGCGATCTTAAAGAGTTGGAACACACCATATGTCGTAATCCATGAAGATGTTCTCAAGTCCGTGCACAGGAAATTTGCTAGTAGATTCTGAATTTGAAACTTTTATGGGAAATGTGTCTTTAAAGAAGAATATTTATGAAAATTGATTGCAAATCACGTGTGAGGAAAGCCTTAGTATTACTCGAATGAATCAACATATAACCATTAGCACTCTGAGCAATTGTCGTCTGCAAATATTGTCCATACCTCACTTCTATATGTACATCTTCCATCTTTTTTACAAACCCAGTATCAGAATGACAGTTTTGATTCTTATGATACGCTGATTGACAACCGTACATTAACCCTTTACTCCATGAATGTTTAGGCAAGAAGTAATGGCATCATGGATATTATTTACTTGAATACACATTATGGCAATTTGAACAAAATATTTTATAATGACATAAACTGTACTATCAGGTCTATATTGTATGATTATTATAAGCACAAAGAGGAGACCCTTATCTGGATCGACTCTATATATGCATTAAACGTTTCTCCATCTTTGATTATTCTCCAGCAGGTGTTATGTTTCGGATCCATACTCCATATTTTATCTCGATGTAAATGAGATAGGGTCCAGCTACTGTTCTTCTCTCTGGGTGCCATGCAATCTATATAGTGTTGTAGTGCCGTAAAATCCAACTCACTCTCTCACTTACGTTTTAGAGAACAAATTGAAGGAAAGTCCACTCTAAAACGTAAAGCAGATGACAATATTTGCAAACAAAAACTGTTTGGCACCAAAAGAACTATGAGCATATGTGTGTTGTTGTCTTCCACTGTAATATGTTGTTTTCTATTTTAGATCTTCATGGTATTTAGTCCCCTATGTTACGCCTCTATCCTTCCTCCCTTCTAAACAAACGAGACACCAACTCATGATCGTTCATTCTTCACCAGCATACGTATGTTTGGATCGCGGAGGTCCTCTTTACGTACCATACAGTAGCAGATAGCAAACCATGCATTCATTATGATTAACATACTACATATAATAATAAGTTGTTTGTGTTTACATTTACTACATAGTGATAGTAATTAACACGTTTTAAACAGTAATTTATACAGTGAACCCTCATTATACCGGCATTCGTTACAATGACATCCTCGTTATACCGGCAGTATGCATTGAAACAAAATTACCGTTAAGTCTTTGAAACAAACACTGAATAAATAGGTGCAATGCCAATAAGACAGGTGATCGGTTAATGATAACGGGAGCTTTTTGCACTTCTTGTGTTCTGCATTAAGCGTTCACCTGTTGGTACTAGTTTAAAACTGGCCATATGGTTCCTTTCATGTTTAACTCGTTATAACGGTAACCTCGTTATACCAGCAAAATGTCTGAAAACAAACACCTTCGTTGTAACGAGGCTTCACTGTATATGAAACAGGTTATACTATGTAAAATATATCTCCTAACAACCATTTGTGGGTATGTATGCATCTTCTGAGAGGGCACACAATTATAGGTACTTATTGTTTAAATAAGAAAAAGCAATTTACAAATGAAACACATAAACCACATAAAAGTTACATATTACTGCTTTCATTTCTTGTTATATTGTTTTTTGTAGTGAGAGGAAAAACTTTTTGTCGTAATTAAAGAAAAGTTTACACTTCAAACAGATGTAAATATCATTTTTACACTTCATGTTTATATCATTTTCTATCAAATGAAAATCCCACTCACAGTTATTTTTATATCTCAATGCATATTCAGATATATTTGTTTTGAAAACAGGCATCTCTAGCATATTGTTATGGTACTTTTGTAATATATGAATTGCTTTGCTAAGAGAGTTATTTAGTCGATTATATGTATACTATTAACATGTATTGATCCTAAAGTTACATTATCACAGTAACAGTTTGAATATTGTAACAAACATTTTGGAGACGCCGAATGAAACTATTTGCATATGTATTAGCGGACTTAAGTGTCTCACTAAGTGTCTGAACTATTCTTACTCTGTTGTATTAACCCTTTCACCGCCGATGTCGCACAAATGCACAAAGACAAGAAGTGCAGTCCTAGATCAGACGCCGCCTTCAAAAGGTGGCGTCTGATCAGGGACTTCACTTTTTGTCTCAAGCCCTATTTCTATATATGTGCTTTATTCCTTCGAAATTTGCATTTATTTATCTCATTTCCCCGAATGATTTAACAAAATCTGTTTGCAGACGACAATTAGAAATTTGGCACCGAAAGGGTTAATGGGCATGTATGTATTGACTTATTAATGTTTAGGCAAGAACTACTGACGTCATGAATAATCGAATGATTTCACGTTATGGTACTATGAGCAAAATATTTATTATCATGACAGAAACAATGCGATTTATATTGCATGTATATCATAGACACACAGTGCAGACCCTGATCGGACGTATGCAAAGGGATTGATAAGCGTGTCGATCTGTTTGCAAATGCTTAAAAAGGCATAATTTAAGGTTTAACGTTTAAAATACACCTTATAAAGAGCTCGGGTAGATGATACTTTTTTACAGGGATTCATTTTGTTCTTTTAGTTAACTAGTTCGATACCGAGGTCGCAGTGACTCCCATGGCTTGTTGCAATGCACGAACCCGTGATTACATTAACAGTTTGAATCCAGGTTAGCCGTCGAGTTACATCAGGGTCCATGCTTATGAAGCTTTTTAGATGAGTCTGAGTTTGTTCTCAAGCTTTTGATTGGTCAGATTTGAGCCAAAGGCTCAAATCTGACCAATCAAAAGCTTGAGAACTCAAATCTGACCAATCAAAACTGTTTGTTACACCACTTTCGTTTTAGAAAACAAAATGAAGGAAAGTACAATCTGAAATTTACAGCTGACGACATTGTTTGCAGACTAATATTATTTGGCGTCAAAAGAGAGAATGGAAAGTCAGGCAAAAAAACAACAATTACGATTATAATTAGCCAGTGATTGTGTTGTTTTCTATTTATATGTTTATTGACTTGTGTCCTCTATACTACGTCTGGAGTCTTCCACACTCCTTAGATAATGAGACACCAACTGATGTTTGTTTAATCTGCTCGACATAGGTTTGTGAAGGTAGGGGATATACAATGCCCTATATACCGTAGTGAACGGTACAGTACATGTTTTATTAAAGTAAATAAAACATGATGTATTCGTTACATGTATGTTAACATGCTGCTATGTTTTTCTGCTTTATTTCTATTTCGTTTTGCATTTTCAACATGGTGATAATGATTAACAAGGTCGTTTAAACTCTGTGTTTTACTTTTTCCCCTCTTTTTAACGGTAAGTTAGTTATTGTCATAAATTTAAATTATATTTCCTGGTATGAATGCACTCACTGAGATTGTACTTGTATACAGTCGCATGTACTTGTCCATCTTAATTGCTTTTGTAGTGAGATGGAAAAGTTGTTTGTCTGAATTCAAGACAATATTGCACTTCAAACAGATATTCATACCGAGACCATTTCTTATCAAATGCATCCCATTCAGTTATTGTAATACAGCACAAGTTTAGATAATTTATTCAAACAGCCATGTTTGGTATATTGTTATGGTACATTTTGTAATGTATGAACTTTTTTTGCCAAGAGAATTATCAGATTAATTATTATATGTATACCATTGGCATGTACTGATCCTAAAGCTACATGCATGTATATATAGAGGATCTTACATGAGTGTTCATTACAAATTGTTTTTATGAAACGAGCTTACTATAATAATATGACATGAGCTTTAGCGAGTGTGATATTCATTATAGTTAACGAGTTTCGTGAAAACAATCTGTAAAGAATGCACACTAATGTAATAGTATTTCTGTCACATAACGGTTAGTTATTTCATATTTATTGTATACCTATTGCATATCGTTCATTAACTGGATGGACAATTATGCGGTTCCTTCTGGTTAATGATTTCATATCTATTATATATATCTTTTATATATCTTTCATTGTCTGAAATATAATACTATTAATAATAATAATATATGAATACAATGAATTGAACAGTATGAATCTCAATTTACCACTGTACAAGTGTAAAGTATGCAGCACTTTCTTGCTTAGAGCTTACATAAAGCTCCCGATTACAAATGAACGTTTATAAGTTGTCATGTTCTTATTTGATGGAAATAACTGATATGATTTGTTCTTCAGAAATTAGTTTTTGCTGTATATATCAAATCAACGACATTACGTTAGAGTACTGTGCTGCGACTTCCAACTACATGTATAAAAGACAGTACAATCGTGATCTATTTTGGTCCTTATCACATAAAATTCAAAGGTCAAGGTTTATTTGTTTCACTTAAGCGTACTTCAGCACATCTTTTTAAATTAAAAGTTACTTATCAATGTATGTCCAATTCAAATAATGCAAATAATAAAACATTGTGTGATGCATAGTAGACGCTGATAGTCTCTTGTCCAGTTCTAGGGGACGTATGTAGGTCTGTAAGTTGCTTACACAATGTTGAAAGTCGTCTAGCGGTTTTTGTTGCATATTTTGCTTAGATATTGTTATTGTTCTTGTTTGATTCTAAACTCTAAACCAATCCAGTGCCACATAATTTGGAAAAGAGATCACATTAGATTATTCACTCAATCAATCTCTATGTCTGAATATTTTCTGCCGAGAGATTTTGGTCTGTGTTCATTCTGTTTAGAGGTACTACTGTTACTCATGGGAATTATCTAAATGTAGACTTGTAGTGTAAACTTGGTATTTAAATTCTGCATGTATAATGATTAACTTCCTTCTATTCTTTCTTCTGTCCACTTCTAAACAGTGTGGGCACAAATTTTGCATAAATGACTGAAACTTTACAACTTTCCAAAATTAACATGTTAATAACAAAATCTGTGATTACTGTTGACAAAAGTTATATAATGAAAAACAATAATTTCAAAGAACATGTATATAGACACAGAGTGCAAATGGAACTGATCCATGTAAGGAACTTCCAACCAAGGTTTCTGGCTTGGTTTAGTTCTATTTGTTCATGTAGTTTATATAATTATTCTGATTTGTTTTTGCATCAATGAAATGGTTTAGCCTAATTTCTGCACTGGACACAATGTTTATTAGTATATTCCGTGATTGTTGTTTGCTTATAAATACATATATATGAAATGTACTGATTAAGAGGGCATCGGGGTAGATTAGCAATTTGGTTAACCGAGCTACTCTCGTTAAATAAAGTCATTCATTCATTCACTCATCATGAAATAGAAACACTAGTATAATCCCCCATTTTATTATAAATACCAACCTGACAATCATTTAGAAACAACTTTGATCCAGATGTAACTCCGAGTAACCTGGAGGTCTCGTCAGGATCTTCGCTTGTTGACACTTAGTCAATAGTTTCTGAAACAATTTAGCGAATTAGATGAAAGTAAAAAATATAACAGATCGGGGATTTAGCAGATTTTATTGATGTAGCATCAGAAGCCATGTTTAAACTCATTACCACGTAGGCTATTTAGACTTATTGCCCCATATGTTGTTTTAGCCCATCCTCTTTGAATAATTGTACTGAAAAGCAGCATTTACTACAAAATAAGAAAAAATTGGACTGGTGGTTTTTTTAAACCACTGTGATAAGTAGAGCATTTGCTCCTATTTCCTAAGTAAGAAATAACATCATGGATATTTAATAGCTGAATTTTAATTATGGCATAGAATTGCTTTAGTATTGGTATACACTGTAGAATCAGATCTGTGTTAAAGCCTAAATGAACCGTCTGATCTGGGTCTACTCTGGGTCTACTCTGGAGAGTAGACCTACTCTGGGTCTACTCTGTCTCCGAAGGCGTGAAAGGGTCAACAGTTTTTAATAGCTTAACCCTTTCTCTGTTCTATGTTTATCGCATAGTTCATTACCTACTGAATATCAATACACAAAATAGTTATAATGAATTATAGACTGTATGTAATGTTGTAGCCATTTTAGAAACTAAAGAAAGAGATCTATCAAATTCCATTAGCAAACAGAGCAGACCCGGATCAGACGGCTTCTATAGGAGCCGTCTGATCTGGATCAACTCTGTTTGTAGGTACGTAAACATGTTTATATGAGGGAAATGGTTAAATGAATCAGATGTCAGTTTTTTTCCGACAGTATAAGAGTTAAAATTCGATGTTTGATTTGAATGCATTCTTGGTTATACAATAGAACCCCTCAAATGAATAAACATTGATGTCTTTATAAGCAGGTGGTAGCTTAATGCAGGACAAACATAATGCAGAAAGCTCCTTTTGTCCTGAATTACGCTACCACCTGCATCTAGCACCCATAATTATACCTATTTTAGGTGGTCGCATTAGCGGGGTTATACTGTACTGCCATACTGGCACAGGTGCATCGTCTATGGAATACAGTGTCTTCGTTTATCCATTCCCTCACATAAACGTATTTTCACGCATTTGAAAACAGAGTAGACCCAGATTAGACGGCTCCTACAGGTATTGCTCTGTTTGCTAATGGAATTTGAAATATCTGTTTCTTTGCGTCCTAAAATGTCTGCAATATTGCACCTTCCATATTTCATTATAACTGTTTTGTAAATGAATATTCAGTAGGTATTCAAATTTGAAATAAACTTGGAACAGGGAAACTATTATTATGATCTATATCCCCACCTTCCATCAATGACACCGGAAATAGCTACCAGACGAAGCCAAGATAATGGCACAACTGCCCAATACAAGTATGGGTTTACACTATTTGCCTTTATATGGGGTTCACGGTATGTTTATGGCTTAAATAAACTGTCACATCATTGTCATTGCAAGCAGTGCAGACCCTGATCGGAGGGCTCGTCTGGGAATAGCAAATACGGCAATTAGAAGGCTCCTATAACAACCCTCTGATCTTGGTTTACACTGTTTGCCTATGTCCTAGTGTATCGGCTCACGGGATGTTATGGGTTAAAGTTTTGATCGTTATTTCAATACCACATGGAAAGAAAATTGTCAATATGGCTTTTTGCAATTATGTACTCAGATTACAAAGGAATACATAGAAGCATTTCAATGTAATTTGGATCAGCGAAAAACGAACACGTATTCTTTACAATTCGGTTTGTATGGTATCTTTAGAAATAATTGCAGGAATAATTGAGCAATTAACTACTTGCGTCTGCAAGATTTTCGTCTGCGATTTGTTGTCGTCTGCTCATATTTTATTCGTTTTCTATTTATTTATTTGTAGAATTATTACGGTGTGAGTGTCTAACAGGTTGGCTGATCAAACAGCGTGGATCTTGATCAGTCACCGAGTTACTCCATAGGTTACCACACGTGTGAGATATTACATCGCAGGCGTCTAAAGGCTACATACACATGGCCTTATTATTTAGTCTTCACATGGGGCAACAATCTTTAGATTCATCAGGTGCAAATTCATTGACATTCATTCCTTTTATTTTTCACCTTTAACTATTTTCCTCCATAAATACGCCTTTCTATGCCTCTGTTAAAGTCACTTTTGAAACCATGGTGATAAATAGAGCATTTGCTTCATAGGAACAAATGCTCTATTTATCATAATGATTTGTAAACTACACAATTTTAAAATGGTCATTTTCTGTAGTAAATGCTCCTTTTCGGTGGATTTATTCAAAGAGGCGAGGGGGGGGGGGTCTAAAAACAGCCTAACTAGAAATAGGAACCCGTCAATGTGTCGTATTGAGTGGTAGGGAACATCACAAACAAATAATATATTGTTATAAACCATGGAAATCAATAAGGTCAACAAACAGTGTTGACTGAGAGGATCTCCTCTATGAGCCCTCTGTTCAGAGTCAATATTTATCTATGCCCCAGTACTTGTATCGTGGGGGCTAAATGATAACGTTATAGTATGCTACAGAGGAACTTCTATCCCAAACAGTGTGTTTCAATATGAGACACCCATTGGGTCTGATCTCTTTCATGAATTCTATAGGTGAAGATAAAATCAACTTACATACGAAACATACCAGGATGAAAGAACTCTGCAAGTTAAATGTTAACTAATTGCAAATGTGTTGTCTGCTGTAAATTACATAGTTGGGGATTTTATTCATTTACAGTAAAACCTCGATTATTCAAATTTTCGGTATAGAAGAATTTAGACCCTTTTAGGCAGGTGGCTGCTTAATGCATGGTGAAAGTCATGCAGAAAGCTCCTAGAGGAGCTTTCTGCATGACTTTCACCATGCATTAAGTTGCCACCTGTCTTAAAGATCGATAATAATACGTATTTTAGTGTTCGGATAATCACTTCGGATAAACAGTCGACTCAATCGGCTTGCTGCAATGTCTTTGTGAACAGTATAGATAAAATGCAGTGCACGTATCTGTTTGACACTGTTGCATATGTGACAAGATCTAAATATTTAACTTTAGATTCATGTGACTGATATGGTTTCTATGGAAATCGGTTGAATTACGTTCTGTAGTTTTGAAAGAAATATCATTTATCCCTTAACTCCATGTATATTCATGTAAGAAATAATGGCAACATGAATATCAATTAGATTATCTTATAATTACACGTGAATGCAGCATTTGTTGACCACGATAGATAACTATATTACGTCATAAGCAAACAGAAGAGACACTGTTCAGACGTAGCCGTCTGGTCTGGGTCTACTCTGTTTGCAAAGGCGTATTTATGGAGTAAACGACTGAAACGTATTTATTCATAAAATCTGGTTTTGTTTGTGTGACTAACTATTCCATTGATCTAAACAAATAAATTGCTGATGGTCACCTGATCATTCCGCAAAAGTCAACATCTAATCAATCAGCTCATGTTACCTACTCATGCAATGGCCCAGAACAATTCACATAATTTTCATTGACAGGCACCTAAAGATAGTTTCTGCTCAATTTCGGTTGAAACCCTTTAATATGTGGTTTAGGAGGTGTCGTTTAGACAAATCATCTGTTAATTAAGTTTTAGCTCTTGTGATCTACTTATACAATGGACCAGAATGATTTTTATAACTTATGGGGTCACCTGCAGATCATTCCTGTAAAATGCGGTTGAATTCCATTCAGATGTTAAGTAAAGTAATTGTTGGTTTAGATCTGTTTCAGCTGGTGTGACCTACTTATAAAATTAACCGAACTATTTACATGTATATATGTTTTAATAAGGGTCACATAAAGATCAATTCTGTGGAAATTTGATGAAATCCACCCAATAGGAAGTTCCTACCATGAACGAGAGAACGCATATTTTCAACAATATCATAAAACTGTTCTTATGAAGATTGTCAATTTGAACTTATATCGAAAACACCTGTGATACAAAATAAACCATTTTCACACCGATACGTATTATTTTTTGTTTTACAACAAGATAGTATCGACCTTGGTTGAACAGTTAACGAACTAAAACGCGAGCCGAATAAGTATAAATACATTGCCGAATAACATATCAAATACATGAAAAGTACAGATATGAGTCATACATAAAACGCCACAAACAGCCGCCCGAACAGCAACGCAAGAAAACACAGCATATGTACATAACTACCAAAACAGAAAGAGACGTACAAAGACAAAACAAACAAAAAATAGGGGGAAGATGGAAGTACCGCCTTGAAACGGTCAGTGACAAATGTCGCTGGCGGTTTAAACCGGTTTAGAGGCTCATAACCTCAAACGTATTCCACCCCGCCCTAAAAGACAGTGTTAATTAACGTATCCCATCTCCAACTAATCCACAACAATCGCAATGGCAAATAGAGTGGTAAAGTGCATGTAAAACGAAAACATTTAAGTGAGAAAAAAAATGTATCCACCTATCGCTTGTGTACTCAATGATTGAGCCGCAAACAGAGTAACGGTAGAAACATAATAAAGGGTACGGCAACAACGAGATACAAATATCCGACGTCCTTTCGGATTTGAGAGGTCGCTTTCATAGGGTACTAAACCTTTCTTGTCGGCGTACGTGCAGCGTGATTGCCAACTGTAAAAGGGTTGACAACTAAACATGCAGTATGTTGTAATACTATAGGTAGTATAGGGTAATATCTCTTTTTAATGAATTTTTAATATATTTGATGAACAAATTGAGAAAATGAGTATGTCCAATAGTTCTACGAAGTTTGTAAATCACATAAACATAAAATTCAGGATGTGAAATACCGTATCGCAGGAGCGCCTTGAGATTACTTGATTGTACTTGCCAATAAGTGAGAGATTTCGATAGTAGAATTTAGAGATTGTTTTTCTTAGTTTATGGTATCTATATCCTTGCTTAAGCAGCTTTTCAGTTAAAATGAGATTTCGACTAAAAAAATCGTCAACAGGTGAACAAGCTCTAGCATATCGAATAAGTTGAGATATATAAACCCCGTAAAATGAGGCACGGGGGACATCTCTGTCAAGATGAAGGAAAATTACAATTTTAAAATCGAAATAATCTCTTTTGTCATATATTTTAGAAGAAACCATTTCATTGTCAATTTTAAGGTATAGATAAAGAAAAGCTGCATAAGTGTCGGAAGGGTTAGCTTTATTCAATTTGAGTTCTTTTGGGTTATTTTTAGGAATCAGAATATCAAAGAAAGGGTTATCTAAGTTAAACATATCATCCAAATATCGAGAAGTTTCATTGAAGGCTTTTTTAACATCTTCTTGTGATTGTGGATTCAAACGCAACATGAAATCTCTCTCATAGCAGTACAAAAACAAATCTGCGACAAGTGGTGCACAAATCGTTCCCATAGGAATACCAATCACTTGACTGTATGTAGCATTCCCATAACGTACAAACATGTTATCCAGAAGAAAGGTTAGTGATTCGCATACTTCCGAGCAAGCCTAATTGGTGTAATATTTCATTTGCTCGTCAGTAAAGAAAGCTTTTTCAGCATAACATGCCAGAAATGATGTTTTTTTTCTAGGGCAAATACTTTCTGGATTAATTTAGTAAGTTAATCTTTAATTAAATCATGAGAAAGGGTTTTGTACAAAGTAAAACCAACTCGTATGTACTAACAGTGGATGCAAGAAAACTTTTGTTCTTAAATTGGTTAAAAACTTCTGAAGAGTTCTTAATAGGCTAGAAGAGAATTATTCCAGAATAATCAGTTTTATCACAATAAGATTAACAAAACTGTAACGTCGTTAACTTTAACATTGCTTATAACTTCTGAATTACTTAAGCTAGACCAATCATATTTGGTATGCAGGTAGCTTGAGTGAAGACATTTCGCTTAATACAAGGATACATAAAATCAGATCAAGGTCAATGTCATTATTTTCAATTAACAAACTTTAACATTGCTATAACTTCTGAACTACAAACGCTAGGCAATTCATCTTTGACAGATAGCTTTGGTAAAGGCCTTTCACTTGATAAAAGGATATATGAAATCAGGTCAAGGTCAATGTCACTATTTGCAAAACTTTACTGTCGTTAACAAAGGCTGATAACAAATGACTGATGGTCACGTGGGCGAACGGTCTGAGACAACAATTGTCTCTGTAAGCGAGAACGAACGCTCAATCCCCGATATCTCGAACTGCCACGCCAATTCTCAGATCCAGAGGGAGAGCTGCTAGAAGAACTCAAGCTCGACGAAAGAACAAGTCCTTAAGAGGACCCGGGCCGGAAGGCTTAGACACCGTTGTCTTCGGTAAAACTGGAGCACCAGGTGGTAAGTTTCACAGGAAGGGCGATTCCCAACCGAGTCTATTATAGACCCGGCTCTAGAACGGTTCCGCCTCTGTGAATAAGTCCTCCGGGCCGGGACTCAGCCTTAGTCCAAATACCCGTGGTCCAATCCTTAGATAATTCACAAGGATTGGATCGTGAACATTTACAACACGGCATGCAATTGGACTGAGTATCCCAATTAGCCTTGGCGTGACCGCAATTCCTGGAAGACCGGCTTTTGTTTGAAAGCGGCATGGCGAGTAAATACGCGGCCACCGTCAGCTAAAAACCGCTAACACAAGCACTGATCAGAAACAAAAAAATTGTAGCACCCAGTTCAAAGAAAACAAATAACACACTATGACAGGATAAATGTATCGTCGATGGCCCTGTTTCGGTGCATGCCCTATTTTGGTGCACTTTACTTGGGAAACGATATCTTCTTTAAGAAGAGCTGAATTACGGCATCACTTTTTGCAATCCACAAAATAAACAAATACCTGTCATCGCTGTCATAAAAATCTAAAATGTGCTACAAATAGTTGAGTTATTTACTATAATTGATAAAGCATAGCAATTTCAGCCATTTTTCTTACGTCAGTTTTCACTTGGATAACTTTTGTGCCAAAAATTACTGTCCTGAAAACGTTTCACTCAATTTTGTAGAGATATACATCTCTTGTCATATGCTGCAGCAAAGTCACATGACTTCGATGTCTCACTGTTTTTCAAGTACAGGCTATGTCCAAAAGTATGTCCTTCACTATATTTTCCACATAGGAGAGAGACCTTACAGAGCAGATACCTACTTTAGTTTATTCATAAAGGATAGAGACCTAATTTTATTCATGTCGGAGAGATACCTACTAGATTTTAACCCAATAATATTTTACAGGAAAAAACACCTTACACGAGTTGTTTTTAGTCAAAATGAACAAATTCCAGGGGAAAAATGAGTTTAAACATCGTAAGAACATTGACAATAAATGGTTCTTGTAATAAAAAATACTTTAAAATCGTTACAGCATGAATAATTTGTTTCATAAGCAATTAATTTTGTTTTAACAGTTCAAAGTTAAAAAACAACTTACAGGCCTACTACTTTTAATTTTTTACAAATGTAGTCATACACTTTTGTTGAAAACTGTATTTGGATAAAAAAAATAAACCGTACCGAAATGGGGCAGATAAATAAAAAATAACACAAAAATGGCTACGTCATTAAAATGGTTTCAACCGCGATAAATATGGAATATTTTGGGAATTAATTTATACATATTTAACTTAGAAGGCCTATTACAAAGGTAATATTAGTTTTTTTCATACAATTTTAAGATTTGTGATCACCGCGATCAGTTTGATTGCTAAGTGCACCGAAACTGGTCCATCCACGATATGATTGGGTTAGGCACAATTAACGAAAAGGGCTATTTCCACTCAGCTTATTAATGGCGGCCTGGAAGAGAAGGGATAAAACGCGCACCTGCCGGCCGCTATAGTTGGGCATCCGAGGTGTAAAAAGTCGCTTATTTTTCGAGGTCCATGGCATTTTTTAGTAGAAATGTTTGAATGGAAAAGTAGTAAAGTCAAGCAGGCAAAGCCACATGCAAGACGCAACCACCACCAAAACACCGATAGACAGCATGACACACACACACACAACCACACACCCAAACGCACACACACACACACACACACACACACACGAAATGAACACAAAACACCAAATGACACACAAGAAACAGGGACAAACGTTCCACAACATGAACAAACCACAAGCACAAAGACGCAAGGCAAACAAAAGGAAGGGTGACAAAGAGAGTACCGCCTTGGCACGGTCAGCAGCAAAAACACCACTGGGGGTTTAAACCGGTTTATAAATACCATATTTGTGTTGCCAGATACTAATCATACGTGGTTCTGGTCCATGCCACTGCCAAAACCCTCTTTGAAGGTCAGAAACTAGGTCAAAGGTCAAATGAGTGCAAACATTTGATAAAATCTCTATATAGTATAAAATAACCGTAATTTTGACAATTTCGAAACTTTTTTGCATTTGATTTTTTAGCAATGTCTCCCAAGTAAGTATAGATATATTTATGGCACATTTAAGGAAGATTTTAGTGACCTGTAATGATTGCAAGTTCGGAAAACATCGTTTTAAATACGTTTACAGTACATTATCATACTGTATAATTACAACTTTGATACAAATCTGTGCAAGTTAAAGTACCTCTTCACGCAGATGTATTATTTAGAGATGATAATAAAAACGCCAGAAGATTAGTCTCTTATTGCCATAGTCGCAGTGTATTATTGGTCTGTTTGATTGTACACAACTTATATTAGCTGTCTGTATCATTCGTGATTGAAACGCCATAGCTCCTGGTGAGAGTATGGCGATGTTTTTACATAATGAATTGATATATTTTACTTACACGAGCAGTACCTATGACAAAACCCTTTCTATATTTGCAGGAAAATAAATCTCTCGGATATTGATTGGCCATTTTAACAGTTACTGGTACCCACTCTCACTCAACAATGAACTCATAGACATATTCAGTGCCACTGGATATGCGTAACATTCCCTATCCGTAATGACAACACTCTATATGTTATTGCCACAAACGATCACTAGTTAAACAGATATACCTCAATACCCGGAATAAGTCAGCATATCATAGTACTGACTAAAATATATTTCCTTCACGTAGAAAGCCTACCCCACATCTTGTCCACCTGTGGAAGGAGGCTAACACATGCTCTATGACCCATCAAAATGACTGAGTTTGCAGCACTCTTCGCAAATCAGCCCCTTTACCAATCTGTACTCTATTGGATAGTACACAGCCGCCCTCAAATTAGTGGTCCGTTCTAAGTTAACATCCACCAGCTTCAGCCAGCCATAGTGCAACTCCACCACCCACCATTTTTCACGAACAAAGAAATGTACATACAAAAAAGTGCTGAGGACCAATGTACAGAAGAACTGGGCATATAAAAGGAGCTACAGAAAACTTGCAAATAAGAAGTGCAAGGAAGCTCATGATGGGTATGTGATTGACCTAGTGACAGACACCAGCTGTAAGAAGCTCTACGCTTTTATTAGGAGCCAGAAATGAAACAGCTCGAGAGTAACCCCACTGACGAATGAGGACATTAACCATGTTGATACACAAAGCAATGTTGAAATACTGAACCACTAGTTTTCTGTCTTTACACATGAGGACCTATATCTCCTTTGTGCCATTTGAGAGTATCCTTATTCGGATGCCCTTCCTATTCATGTCACGATAAATAGTGTCTGCAAGGTTCTTAAGGGCATTAATCTCCATAAAGCTACTTGTCTAGACACCATCTTATCAAGGTTTCAAAAAGAAGTGGCACATTCCCTGGCTCCTGTTCTTGCACTGATCTTCCAGGCCTCTTGACCAGGATAAAGTCTCCAGTGATGGGAAGACTGTCACGTTAATCCTATTTACAAAAACATGGGCATCCAGAATAACCCCTTCAAACTACTGGCCTGTATCCCTAACTTCTGTTACATGTAAGATCATGGAATACATCATACACAGCAACCGGTTTTTCTTAGTGCCTTGACATCATCAGCCAATGCCAGCATGGACTCAGGAAGCAGCGCTTCTGTGAGACAAAGTGATCAATATGACCAATGACCTTGTGTCAGGTCTGGACCAGTCACATTAGATTGACGCAATCTTTGACTTTTCCAAAACATTTGACAAAGTGTCTTACAGACACCTGCTTCTTAAGCTCCAACACTATGATGTGTATTGCAAAATGCTTGATTATATCCAATTAATCACCCTGGAAGGTGTTTCCTCCGAGTCAGTACCGATAACATCCGATGTTCACCAATGTGCCGTTCTCAGTCCTTTCCTTTCCCTCATAGGCAATGATGACCACACGGAATTCCTATGCTCTCCCTATCGACTATTCGCTGGCGCCTCACTTTCGTGCCGAGTTAATAGCAGATGCAGACGTCTTCCAAAATGATATCGACAGTCTGTAGGAATGGGGAAAGACTGGGTTCAATGCAGAGAAGTGCTAAGATCCTGCTTATTATCAACAAGCGGACACACATATATACCAATTATACTGTTCATAGCAAGAGTCGGAAGACAACAAAAGGAGGAAAACTGATACACAGCTTTTCTAAGCAGGAATCTTGGATCCTGCCAAAAGCCAACCATGGAGGCAAATAACACCCCTGATCAGTCTGCAGGTTGAGTACACATCCTGCGTTTTGGACCCACATGCCAAGGCCATGACAAGTCGTGAGGAGATGGTCCAACATAGAGCTACCATATTTGTTATTTGAATTATTGTAGAAGAAGCAGAATTGGTGCCATGCTCAACATGATTTGCTCAAACAGAGGCAGAAAAAAGTAAGGGCCGCGATGTTCTATAGGTCCGTGAATGATTTTGTTGCAGCTGACACCCGACCTTCTGACGCCCTCACGATGCACCTACAAGAGGCCACTCCTTAAGATTTGTTTCATGGTTTTGCATGACCAAGTTCCTGAGGCAATATTGCTTTCACTCTGCTGTCAATATCATCTTGAACAAGCTACCATAACATCAGGTGATAGCTCCCAGCTTTCCAGGCTGGGATCTCAGCTCTCGTGTAATATTCTTCTGTTTGCAATGGTTTAACTTGTTTTTATAATTTGAACGTTGGACCCTCCCTCACCTATGTGTATATCATTATGGTGCGAGTAACCTGCTTTAAAGCTGCCAAACACAACAAAATAAGAAGTAGAAGAAGAAGCCATAAACACAGAGTTGATGTGGTATACTAGTACTGCAGTATTCAACAGATGCATTGGAATATCGTCATTCAAGGCAAATGCAAATGCGAAGTGTCCCAAATCATGACGAGGTAGATACCTGGATTGTCTTCCATGCCTTCAAGGCTTGGATGCTGCTAGAAAGGGTCAAGGCTGGATAGTTGTCAAATGCCAATATTTTGATGTACTAGTATTACTGATATACCATCTTGGACCTTTATAAGGCACTGGAGTCTGGATGAGGACTGGGACCTCCAAGAAAACAAAATTATATTTTCCGCAAGTTATCTCAAGATGTCTGCCGGAACATTTTCACTGGGTGTCATGCAATAACTGGATGTGACGCAACCCTTACTGTCACTTGAATCGGAAAGAAGACCTGTTGGAAGAAATATTTTACATGTCCGATCTGCTTTCAGATATTTGAAGAGGTGTGCGGTCATACAAGACAGACGCTTGATGTCAGTGGAGAATCCATTGATGATGCAAGAATTACACAATATGGTTAAGGTTAAGAAAACACTTGAACTGCTTCCACCAACAAAGGATGCAGTAGAACTGAAGATTGCTAGAGGAAACTATCAAGCTGGATTTATGGATCTGAGCTCATAGATACATGAATTAATGCTATTGATACTAATGCATAGCAAGATGGTGCCGAAGCTATATTAGTGGTTTGGAAATGTACCAACTGCACCTGATGCATGCATTAAACAAGTTTTGGGTGCAAAATCAAGTGCAAATCTATTCGCTGAAATGCTTCAAAACAGCTTTAAAAAGCACACTTACATGTGTTTGCGATGGTGTTAAGTGTACCAACCCAGCAAATATCCATACAAATATAGTGAATTAATTAGTTACTTTAAACAGGACTGAAAGTTTTGTTTAGGTGTTCATTTACCCCACCCACTTTACTTTAAATGCACTTGTGCATAATATATAGCTGGTATGACTGCATACTGTTATTTTTTCCAGTAGCATTCTGTCTAACCTTTAATTTGATGTCATTTATGATTGTTAAATAGCAACAATGGCGAAGACATGACAACATGTATCATCGTTACATGTTGATTTTAACGATTTTTCACCGTTTTCGGATGTTCTCATTAACATTCATGAATATTTAAATGATATATTTTACAGAAAATAAGTGCAAATTAAAGGCCAATGTTTAACCTTCATTTTGGTACCATTTTTATTATTTTACACCTAAAATTGATAAAGATATAATGATTTCTCAAATAACGTATATAAAATATGCACTTAGTTGACCTTTGACCTAATTAAGAGAAACAAGGGCAAAATTTCAGGTGGCATGGGGCAGTTTCTGAATACTGAGACATCAAATATTACATATCCAGTGCATGCCAAATTCTACTATTTCATGCCATGGCTCGACACATTTTCCTCAGTTGGATGCCCAACTACTATGCGGTATTTTTGTCTGTGTTTAAACGGCCGACTCAGCGGAACTCCCCTAGAAAACATCCAGGACAGTGCAAATTGGGCAAGAGAGTAGCATACCATAGCAGGTATCGTATTTATGCTATTGAAACGGCATGTGACTATTGCCGTTTGGGGTTAAACCCGGTTTAGGTACGCTCAACCTCACACTTATTTCATCCCCAACCTAAAAAGAACAAACAGTGTAATTTTATATCATATAATAAGCAAGGGCACATACTGAGCAGACGGTTCCTGTAGGTGCTGTCTGAACTTGGTCTACTATTTTTGCAAATGCATACAAAGGCATATTTAAGACGTAAAGGGTTAATAAAGGTTAAAATTACGAAAGACCGGCGGTGACATTTCCACTTCAAGATTTCACACAATACAATTCATGATTTCACGATTTCAAGATTTCACAATTTCACGATTTCACGAGTTCACTTCAAAATTTTATGATTTCATGATATCACGATTCACGATTTCACGATTTCACTTCAAAATTTCACAATTTCACAGTTTCACGATTTCACAATTTCAAGATTTCACAATTTCAAGATTTCATTTAAAGATTTCACAATTTCAAAATTTCACAATTTCTGAATTTCACGACTTCACAATTTCACGATTTAGCAAGTTCAACTTCATGTAAAATATTTTAGTCACGTGACACGCTTGACGTAATTAAGGCAACATTAAGGCTCTCATTCTTGAACTCAAAATGGCGATTAGAGTTCCATAAATACACCTTTCTATGCCTTTGCAAACAGAATAGACCCAGATCAGACGGCCCCTACAGGAGCCATCTGATCAGGGTCTGCTCTGTTTGCTTATGATATAATGTAGATATTAATTATACGGTTTCTAAAATTCCTATCTATGTGCTATTATAACATGCACACAACCGACCAGGGCGAGGCTGGCGTGCGTGCCACGTACGTACACCTAGCGCAACCGTGCGTGTGACGTGCGTTCCTCCCTGCATTTGCTACTTCTTCCCCACGTTTTCAGAAAAACGTAGTAGCCGTGGCCTCCAAAAAAACGTACGTGCTAAAAACACGCACGGCGGGCTGTGACCAGATGCTCTATTTATCACAATGGTTTCAAACTACAAAAGTTTCCTTTTCTCTAGTTAATGATCCTTTTCGGTAGATTTATTCAAAGAGGTTGTATCTAAAATAGCCTATAAGGTAAATGGGTTAAAGGAAACTTTATTAACATACTCTGACATGCCTCTGTCAGATTAACCATTACAGAGTTCTAGCCCTTAGAAAAGGGCAAAAAATGAGAAAAAGTTCATACAGCGAGCTTTTTATACAGTTTTATAGAAATAGGAATGAAACCTCATACATACGAAAGACCGGCATTTCACACAAAGCAATTCATGATTTCACGATTTCACAATTTCACAATTTCACGATTTCACGATTTCACTTCAAAATTTCACGATTTCATGATTTCACGATTTCATGATTTCACAATTTCACGATTTCACTTCAAAATTTCACGATTTCACAATTTCACGATTTCACAATTTCACGATTTCACGATTTCTCTTCAAAATTTCACGATTTCACAATTTCACAATTTCACGATTTCACGATTTCTCTTCAAAATTTCACAATTTCACGATTTCACAATTTCACGATTTCACAATTTCACGATTTCACGATTTCACGATTACACTTCAAAATTTCACGATTTCACAATTTCACGATTTCACAATTTCATGATTTCACAATTTCATGATTTCATGATTTCATTTAGTCCATTTGAATTGTTATGACGTCATCAAAACGCACATGTTGAAGTAAAAGCCACGATGAAAGAAACGGCGGAAAACTATGACAATCTTCCCTTCCAGAACTGTAGGGCCGAGGGCCTTCATATTTTGCATGTAACTTGTCCTCAGGTCAACCATCAATATTGTTTAACCCTTTCCTGCATGAATATTTATGCATGAGAATTGCCAATCATGTGTTTATTGTGTTAAATCATTGTCTTATGTTTGTATGACACTGTACTGGAGGAGAATTTAATTAATAATAAACTGTAAGAAATAATGACATCATGGATTTGAAATAAGATTAAATCCTATAGGAGTCGTCTGAGCTGGGTCTAGCCTGTTTGCAAAGGCGTAGAAAGGTGTATTTATGGATTTCAAATTGCCATCCTGATTTCAAGGGCGAGAGCCACTCTGTTGCCTTAATTACGTCAGCGTGCCACGTGGCTAAAAGATTATACATGAGGTTGAAATTGCGAAATCGAGAAATTGTGAAGTCGTGAAATCTTGAAATTGTGAAATCGTGAAATCGTGAAATTGTGAAATTTTGAAGTGAAATCGTGAAATCGTGAAATCATGAAATCATGAAATTGTGAAATCGTGAAATCATGAATTCTATTGTGTGAAATCTTGAAGTGGAAATGTCACCGCCGGTCTTTCGTACATACACGTAGTCACTATCGAGTGTACTTGTACAGGATGTACTTTTTGAATGGAATGGAATTGGAATTGTAGAGTTATGGCCCTTTGATCCAGTATGCATTGTTGTTGACGTAAATCTGTTCTTAATGTGAAAAGGCGTTACTTTATATCAATATAGGTTCAGGGACATTTTGGTCTCACCAATATCTACTCTAGGTAACACTTAGCATTCCACAAAAATCTGCGTATGCGCAGACAGTCGTCTGCTTCATGATTAAAGCTTTACAATTTGGTTTGATTTCCAATAAATAATTTTCCTGACAACGTGTGGTTTCACAACCCGTGGGATTTTTCAAGATTTCGAATAATATAACGTACGTTGTCCTGAACTAAGAAGTGTTTGCACATTTTTCTAAAGAATCTCTTGTTTCCCCTATCATTCTTCAACCGCACTGGTTAACGTGTGTACAGTAAAAACTGTTTAGTCTCATTGTATGTTTGGGCTCCATTCTCTACGAATGAAATTCTCGTGGGAAAATCACTATATTTATATGGACATTTCTTTGAGCTGCCAAGTCAAGCGTATATTCATCATAATTTATTGTCTAGGAAAGAGCAAACGAGCACATTGAAAGTATAAACAAGAGACCCGTATGTGAAATCCATCCCTCGTCTGCTATTTCCTAGCCGTAAAGGGAAATAAGTTGGTCAGCAGATTTATGTTCCTTGGTCATAATATAGCCCCTGCAGTGGTTAACTGGTACGTGAAGTTTCAAGAGATTATCGCGAATTGTAAAGAAGTTACGGTCAGGTTTTTCTGTTATTTCTATGTCCGTAAAGGGGGGAAATGCCAATAAAGAGCTGGTCCTGTATAATACTTATTGTAGCCCCTGTGGAAGTGAATAAGTGTGTAAAGTTTCATTAGATAAGATTTGACATTTAAGAATTTATCGCCAAGGTTTATTTATTTTTCACGACGACGTCAGGCGCCGACGGAGTCGGTAATACAGGAGAAGTGAGAGTCCTTCAACTTCTTTTTGAAAAAGAACGAGATATAACACCGAGGTATTTTAAAAATAAAAGAGAAACAAACATTGCTTGGAAAAATATGAGAGTACCGCCTTTGAACGGTCAGTAACAAATGCCACTTACAAGATACAAGATACAAGAATCTTTATTTTGAGTCGGTTGTACAACAGATAGCATTAGCTACAATAAGTTATTTACCGACTATATAACAAAGATTATAACAGTTTAACATAACAACCTGTGGAATTAAAAGATATGTTCCCAAAGCATGAGTAATACACATTATAAAATTAGAATCAGAAAGATTAAGTATCGGTAAAATACATAAGAATTTGTTAAAATGTCATATCTAGAATATGTAATACTGAATAAGATTTACAAAAGTACAAGTATAACTAAAATTGTATCACATATTTGCTATCACCAGATGCTATTCTGCTACATGTAGTAAAGACAAAGAGGTCATTTGTTTCCTAAAAAATAATCAAATTTTCATTCAAAGAGGAGAAATACATGAGAGTCTCAGATCCCTAAAAACAACTTCCAGAGTAGACAGGGTTAAGATGGCTTGTGCTAGAGCATTCCCAGCCTGTTCTACAGTGTAAGTCCTAGAGAAGCTGGTGATATTCAGCCTCCTGCACCAGAAATATTCATACATATACACACACATATACACCTATATGCATGAACGCACATGCATACATACATACATACATATGTACAC
The DNA here is from genome assembly GCA_963576725.1 of Azorinus chamasolen. NCBI lineage: Eukaryota > Metazoa > Mollusca > Bivalvia > Cardiida > Solecurtidae > Azorinus > Azorinus chamasolen. The sequence continues at coordinate 55,193,536 of OY755252.1, forward strand.
ATGCATGCATTTACACTGTACATGTGCCATAGCTGAAAAAGCAAACATGCATGGAATTTACAAATACATTCAGACAATACTGAATAGCATGCAGGCGAAAACAAAACGTTCTATCTAAACAAAATGCAAGCAGAACACAGAAAAAATGCAAACAAAAGGAGCATGCATCTAGCAAGTTTACAAGCTAAACAAGTATAGCCAAGGCAAAAGACATGGATATATAAGCATTTTTAAATAAAATGTGAAAAACAGAGGAGTATATAAAACTAGCAGACTACAATGGATCAGGCAACACAAAAGGAGCATTTGCAGGATGGGCCCACCCAGGTGTGGATCAGCCTTTTGAACTCTTTATAGTTTTCTACTTGCCTTATGTCATTAGGAAGGCCATTCCACAGCTGGGCAGCCTCAAACCTGAAAGACCTTTTGCCATAAGTTGAGGTACTCACTGTTGGGATTACAACTGTGTGGCTATACCTGAAAGAATAGTCTGTGTTTCTAAATTTGGCAAGATCATGTAGGTAAGGTGGGGATATTTTATGTAAACACTTGAAGGTTTCAAGAGCTATTCCTCTAATCCTACTCAGGTGTAAGGTTGGCATACCAGCCCTGGTCAAAAGTTGCTCATAATCTGAGGAAAAGTCATTAAAAGTTATTTTCAGGGCCCTGTGTTGGAGTTTCTCAAGTTTCTCTGTATCTGATTGACTGCAGAAGTGCCATACAAGGGGACAGAAATTGAAATTAGACCTGATAAAAGATTTATACACCAGTGTTCTATTCTTCAAATCCAGGAATTTACTGAGTCTGAACAGAACATATAGTTGTTTGGCTACCTTTTTACATGTAGTGGCTATATGGGTGTTAAAGTTCAACATGTAATCAAGTTCCACCTCAAGAAGTTTAACATGTTCCTCACAATCTATAGAGTTATTACATATATTTAGACTATGTACAATGGTTTTTGATTTTTTGCCCACAGCAATGGCCTGAAACTTTTCAGGGTTGGCCTGCATCTGATTAATCCCGAACCACTCTATTAGACTCTCACTTTCAGATTCCAATACAGTGGTAAGGATTGAAGGATCCTGATGGTTATATGATAGAGTATTGTCATCAGCATAATTATATAAATTAGATTTTTTGATAAAACAGAAGATATCATTTAAGAATATGTTAAAAATTGTTGGCCCAAGAATAGACCCCTGGGGGACCCCTTTTTCAGTTTCACGCCATGTACTGTGGGTTTGCCCGATTCTAACTCTCTGCCTGCGGCCACTAAGGTAATTTTCAAGCAGTTTGTATGCGCCATCAGACCGCCCATAAGCCCTCATTTTGAGGATCACCAGATCATGTGGCAGACAATCAAAGGCTTTGGAGAGGTCCATCAGAATGGCTGCCACATGATCCCCATCATCCAATGCCTTTTTCCAATCCTCAATCAAGCGCAGTAGGGTTGTCTGGTAGCTATATTTAGGTCTGAAAGCAGATAAGTAGTCACTGTATATGTTATTAAAATGTGAGTTTATTTGATCTTCTATGATTTTCTCAAATATGTTTGACATGGCAGGAAGAATGCTGACTGGCCTGTAGTTTTTTGCTTCTAAGGAGTCCCCTTTCTTAAAAACTGGAGTTACCTGAGCTAATTTAAGATTTTCAGGAAATGTTGAGGTTAATATCATGTCGTTTATTAGCTTAGTCACAGGCAGAGAGAGAGATTGTGCTGCAAATTTCAATATTTTCGGAGGCATTGAGTCCATTCCAGTAGCTTTCTTTACATTCAGTTGTTGCAGATATCTATTTACTTGTTCAGCTTCTACAGGTTTAAACCCAAAACTTCCTGTACTATTGTTTACGGCAGCAATTTTGCAAATACTAGGATAATGTTCATTCATTTCTGTATTGTCAGATATACCGATGTTTTCTGCAATGTTCACATAAAAGTTGTTTAATATATTACATACTGCAGATTGATCAGAAACTAGACTACCATTTTCATTTAACAAGCTTTCACTACTGGATTTACTCAACTGCTTGCTTGTAAGAAAATGTTTTATAGTTGGCCAGAAGTCCTTGGATTGGGGTCCACCGCCACATATTTCTGCAAAGTACTGTCGGATAGAAGTCCGCATGATCTTGGTCTTCTCATTTCTAAGTCTTTTATATAATTCATAATTTCTTTTAGATCTGTTTTTTAAGAATTTGTTATGAACTTGCCTGGTCTTGTATATATGCTTTCTATAATTAGAATTCATGTAAGGTGGTGGGTCCTTTCTTGGGATCTTCTGTTTCATTGGAGCATGAACATCTATAACATCTTTCAAAAGTGTTTCAAAAGCCCAGTATTTGTCATCTGTGTTGTCAAAAACATCACATATGTGGAATGGTACTTGTGAAAGATCTGTATCAAACAAACTCTCATCCAAATTTTTATAGCTCCTAAACAAAACTTTAGTTTTAAATACTGGTTTAACCTGTTCTCTAATGCAAGTAAGAATAATGCAGTCGCAGTCACTGATGCAGCATTTTGTAACTGTAGTATTACATAAAAGGTTCTTAGTATTTGTAAGTACAATGTATAACGTCAATTAGAGTGGGGTCAAATTTTTTAGTAAAACATGTAGGATTCTTCACTATATTAGTCATACTGAAATTATCCATGAGGTTTGAGATAGGTTTACTTCTATCAGTTTTCAAAAGATCATAATTGAGGTCCCCTATGACAATGATGTGGTTATTCTGGTCAAAACATCAATGTGATTAATATTTAAGCAACTGTGTTGCACACTGTCGATTATTAAAAGAGTGCGTTTATTTACATTATAAAGAAAATAATTGCCATGAAGAAAAAGTACTCCCCAGGAGAGTATATATTCTATGACAGGGGTCCATGTTCTACGGGAGGGGAGTCCATATTCTACGTAGAATATGGACCGGGGAGTACCTTTTCTACGTCGAACATGGAATGGGGAGTACTAGTGTTGTTCCGATAATCGGTTATAATCGATGATTGGTCAAAAAAGTATTTTCGATTTACTATCGATAGTAATTTTGCCATAATTGATTACTGACTGTGTAATCTGTACAGCAGCATCAGTAATTTTCGTAGGCTTTTTTAATGAGAATATAACTGTATGAAGTATTTTACCTTTACAATAAGTCTCTACCAAGCTGTATTCTGTGACCATTCATTAAAATCGTCTCTTTGAGATGATTCTAATGAATGGTCACAGCATACTGTTTTGTTGACACAAAAGCTTAGTTAGGTATTAGCTTGTTACATCAAGCTTTACATGCATAGAATCTCTGAAAGTATTTTCGATTAATTATCGATTTTTGATCGATAATAAATGTTCGATTCAATTCGATAATCGATTATGATTTTGGTCCGTTTCTCCATCCCTAGGGAGTACCCATTCTACGGGAGTACAAATTCGTCATTACACCCACAATATGCTAATCGTTGAAATGAATGTCAAACAGAGTAGACCCTGATGAGACAGGGTTGACAGTTCAGATTTAGATCATCAGCAATGGAAACGCCTCCGGATAATGTTTCGTTTTAGATTCAGTTGCGTCATTTATGAGAATACAATGTATTTTGAAATATATAATGACTTTACTATTTCGATGCCAAGTATTGTCGTCTGCAAAATAAATTGTAGTTTTCATGTTTGAGCGTTCTTTGATCATTGTTTCAAAAATATAACCACAGTACCAATCTGTTAAGATTCCGATCTAATCAGCGTCTCATCTGGATCCAAAGTGTTTGCAAAACATGCAGTTAATATATCTATGGAATCCATTTGTCGGTAACTATTATAAAACGGGGTATTTTATACAACTATCCGTCATTTTTCATTAATTTTGGCATGAATATTCATAGAGTAAATGATTAAATGTATACAATACAGTGAAATAAGTGCCCGGATATTTGGTGCGATTCAACTATTGGCGTTGTAGGTATGTAGCCTTTTACCTGATGAATATGCATGGGTTTTTTTGGGTTTTTTTGTTTGTTTTTTTGTTTGTTTTTATACTTCAATATTTTATTTTCCCCGTAATAGGTGGTGGTGGGTCGGAGAATCATCCCACTCAGCACCTTACAATGTTTTCACAAAATATATTATATATACAATATTGAACTATATACCGAATCTAATCAACAAAAAGCGTATCTATAGAAATGAAATGAAAAGAAAAATAAAGAAAAAACTATGCATGCTTGTAACAATAGATAATGAACATTAACCAGATTATTTTTGTTATGACAAAAAACAAGGGGAATTCTACCCATGGCAGAAACTGTTGAATGAGACCTATAGCGTTTCATCAACAGACATAGCAGAGTTTGGTCAGTCTCTATCAGTTGAAGAGTTCACCAGACAATGCTGAGTTAGTCCCGCATTGTATAGTGTATGTCTTTTAACCTGAACCAGACTATGGAAGGCCGGTGCGCTATGCTAAATGCGAAATGCTAACCTTCCATAGTGAACAATTTAGAATAAATATCATCGGGGGCCGAATACACCCGGAACACCTCAGCTATTTCTACGTTCCAATCCCTGGCGGAATAAGACGAGTAGTTTCGAATTGAGCCGAACATTGCGCGTAGAAACTGTCTTGTACCCGTATTAATATTCAAACCACTGTTGAAACGACCCCTTTACCGTAAGCAATAGAGCGAAACAGATGTACTAAAGCTAATACTTTCGACACGACAACACTTTTCTGTTAGGTGTAAAAAAGACTGCTGTGAACTGATATTGTGTGTCCTGCGGATAAAACAATATATCCCATGGACAATAGTGTCTTACACAGGATTTGATCATGAAAGCACATGTATGAACAACTATAGGTTGCATCTAAACCACTCATACAAAGGTAAGCATATCGAACAACTCTGTCCGTATTGTAAAACGTTTAGTCATGCAGCCATAATTAAGCATATCCCTCGTGAATATTAATGCAAAATTAGTTTAATATCATGTTTACATATGCAAATCTGGCCATGACAGAGCAATAAGCAAGAGAGCGGAAAACTCGATTAGACGGCTAACACAGGGATCGTCTAGTTACTATGTTTGCAAAAAGTCGTCTATAGGAGGGAAAGGGTTAACTCGTTTTGAATCAATATTGCTTGGTAAAATCGTCTAAATATGCATTTTGAATTAATCTAATTTTCCATTATCAGGCATTTTATACAAGCATTATTTTGGCGATTACACTTGTGACCCTTCTTATCTAGTTAACACTGTTTGCACGTGTGTCCCTGTTTTATGGACACTAGTCATAATTGAGGCATACAGTAGAGCCCCTATAATGCGACCACATAATGAATAGTCAGGGTTTACACCTAGCTGTCTTTATAAGCAGGTGGCTGCTTAATACAGGACGAAAGTTATATAGGAGCTTTCTGCAAAACTTCCTTCCTGCATTAAGCTACCACCAGCCCCTACCACACAGAATTATGCCCATTTTCGGTGGTCGCATTACAGGGGTTTTACTGTATATGCATTGTTAACCTTATTACTCATACTAGCTGTCATGTTACGCCTTTGCAAACAGAGTAGACCGGAATCAGGAGCTGTCTGATCAGTATCTGTTCTGTTTGCTTATGCGTACGTTGTATATGCCTCATTTTCTGGTGCATTTAAAGTGGGTTAAGTCAATAAAGTACATGGTTAAAAGACATTAATCTACCAGTGCATTGACTAGGTTGTCTTCAGGTGCGGATCCAGGATTTCAGATTAGCGGGGGGGGGGGGCGTAGAAACATTTTTGGAAGGGGCCGTAGATTTTTATGTTTGATGACATAAATAAAACCTCTCTATAACGGCCACTAAATTACATCAAGTATTGTGTGTTAAAGACAGGTGTCTGCTTAAAGCAAGGTGAAAGTAAAACAGAACTCTCCTGTCCTTAATAACAACTAATTAACACAATTTAGTGGCCGTTATAGAGAGGTTTTACTGTAGTGTGTTTGTAATACATGTTGAAAAAGAGCGTAATTGGGCGAGGGAAATAAAAAAAACTCCGATAAAATATTACTAAAAAAGTTTGTTTGGGCAATTTTAGGGGGGGGGGGGGGGGGCGTACGCCGGCTCCGAACCTCTAAATGCGCGCCTGGTCTTGGATAATGTAAAGTTTGCAGATATACATCACACACGTTCAATACAACAGATAAATGTGTGTACTCAGATACTAAACCCGTCATTTCACAACTAAACCCTACTATGTTGTGACCGCTCTTTATGAATCGTCTCGAAGAGACGATTCTAAAGAGTGGTCACAACATAGGGTTTGGTTGAGAAATAAAGGATGTTTTATTTAAAGAGTTTTAATTTATGCATCTTATCTGGATCTCTGCATTTGTGCATCTTATCTGGATTTCTGCATACGCGTATGTGTTTACTTAACCCTCTACCTGATAAAGAAACAAGGCAGACCCAGATCAGGCAGCCCCTGGGGGTGTCTGGCCAGAGTCTGCTCGGTTTGTCTATGATATAAATTAGATTCTACAGGTTTGTACTTAGAACACAACAATTCCTTTTTCATAATTCCATTATAATTATATTCATGGCGTCATTGTGGTACGTGAATATTCTTCTTGAACGACTAATTAGCCCCTTTCCATACCAATGTCGTGTTGTTTGGTAACAATACGAACAATTTAGATCCAGAAGAGACATCGAGAAGCCTGGATCATCACTTCCTTGGAAAAAAGTACCGGTCTGTGTAGGAAGGGATGGGTGCGCGTGCGTGCATGCGTGCATGCATGTGTGTGTTTATATTTACTGCGGATGCAATACATAAAACAATACAAAATATAATTTATATGTATTTAATACTATTTATATTTGTGGCGAATATATGGCTGCGGCTTTTACTTACTGAATATTATAATATTAGGGGCCGCCGACAGACTCGGTAATGGCATGCAGGCCCCAAAACCTCCAACTGAGGTACAATTAACTTACAATTCAATCAACCTCCAACTGAGGTACAATCAAGTCACACAATCAAGTCACAATTCAATCAACCTCCAATTGAGGTACAATCAAGTCACACAATCATTGCACAATTCAATAAACCACGAACTGAGGTACATTCAAGTCACACACAATCAGTTCACAATTCAATAAATCTCCAACTGAGATACAAACAAGTCACAATCAAGTCACAATTCAATCAACCTCCAACTGAGGTACAATCAAGTCACACAATCAATGCACAATTCAATAAACCATGAACCGAGGTACAATCAAGTCACACACAATCAATTCACAATTCAATAAATCTCCAACTGAGATACAAACAAGTCACAATCAATTCACAATGCAATCAACCTCCAACTGAGGTTTATTCACAGTCCAAATTCAAGTTTAATTTCGCAAGTAAACCATGTGCCAAAACAACTTAAAGATTCAATTTTACATTCAGACAAGTACATGTATACCTTTAACATCAAAACTAGTAGCATGGTTTGTATCATCCAAGCACAATTTTACACTGCTCACAGACTATAATTTTTTTTGCAACCGCCACATTTATAAGGAGCCGTGTGGTCTGGATCTACTCTATTTGCAAAAGTGTAGAAAAACGTATTTATGGAGTAAAGGGTAAACTCCATAAATCATTTAAGGATTAATCTATTATAAATATCAATAAACCTTTGAATGCTGAATTCCCATCATTGTTTATCATTTGTTTGAAAGATTACAGTTTACTAGAGCATTTTGAATGCCAAACAATGCACACCCTGATCTGAGGGTTCCTCTAGGTCGACACTACTGTTTTCTTTTATTGTTACAAATATATGATATATAAATAGCACATACATTGCTATGACTGAGCAAATTATGTTCCGAGTTCATAACTCTTTCAATGCTGAATTTCAAACGACTATCCAATATTCAAACAGATCATTTTTCCTGTGAATGAATATTCAGGAATTATTTTAAGAAAAGTGTAACATGACAAACGATGCAGATCTTGATGAGATGGCTATTGTAGGAGATGTGCCAGCTGGTTCTATACTATTGGCTAAGGATATTAGTGACTCGTTTCCCGTTCTGAAATAGTCAGGTACTGAGATTAATGTGTTGTTGTTTTTGTTTTTAAAAAGGACATGAGTTTGAAAATTAGTATAAATAAAAAATGTAATGACTTTTTCAATTTCTTTTAGGTTTGCAACCGATAGCTTTTCCTGGCATACCAACCGCTGTTTTTGCTGACCAATTGCTGTTTTTTTGCTGGCCAGCTGCTGTTTCTTGGTTGACCAACTGCTGTTGTTTTGGCAGACCAACTGCTTTTTTAACAGGCCATCTGCTGTTTTGTTGACTAATTGCTGTTTTATGCTGACAACTGTTGTTTTTTGACTGACCAACTGCTGTTTTGGGCTGACGAATCGCTGTTTCTTAGTTGACACATTGCTGTTTCTTGACTGACCAACAGCCGTTTCGTTTCACTCAAATTGTTTTGTTTAGAACTTTCTACGAACTATTGATTAATACTCGGCTATTATTTGGAAGGTTGTTTGGCTAGGATCGACATGTATGTGCATGCATGTCTCACTGAAGAATATTATTTGTCAACACATGTTGCACCCTTTAAACGCTTAACATGCTGAATTATCAAAACTGGCTTCTTCCTATCTGAACATTAATTAAACAAGTATATCAATGAAGAGAATAATTTACATGATAAACAGTGCAGACCCTTATCGAAGGGCTTTCATGGGAGCCTTTTGATCAGGGTATGCACTCTTTGCAAAGGTCATACATGCTCGTTTGCCACACATTACGGTTTAAGTGGTGCGTTGATGCCCGGTGTCATGTTACGAGGTATTTGGATAAACAGAGGAATCTGTCGTAGTGTGTATATAAAGGATTACACAAGTGTATTGATATATTTGTAAGGAAAGACTTCGCTGAGGAGACTGTTCGACTGATTAACTCAAAAGCGTCTTTTCACACTTTTGAACAAATACAAAAAGGAATAATGATAGAGTAACAGTGAGTGGAATTGAGATTTTGCCGGAAACAGTGTATCGCAGTATATATTGCACCGTGCAGTCGAACCAGATGTCATTTTTACAACAAGGGAAAGTTTTAGCGCTTTTTTTTAGCAAAGTATTAGAATATAGACTTACGAAGGACTGCACAAAATGGTGTAGAGACGATCTTGCGAAAAGGTGGCAAAAAGTGGTGTTAAGTTCATGAATCAAAACGTATATTCTCACAACGACTGAACAAAACCGTTATACAGAGACAATGAGTGGAAATGAGATCTCGAATTTGTCAAGTATGGCTCATCGCTGTATATACTGTACCACCACCGAGAAGTTACAAACGTTCGATGGACTCGAACCCGGTGACCATATCCGTTTAGGCGGTAAGAACTTCATGTTCAATATTTTCAATCGTCAGGTGTCCTTGTACTATCATCATGCCATAGTTACAGATGTTGAAAAACTGAGCAACACGTCAGCCATTCTCCATATGGTCTCCTTCCAAGGTTCTTCCTTTGACACAAGAGTGGTGATTCGAGAACAAATTGTAGGCATCAATCTAAAATACGACGAGATAAATGTCATAAGATACGGTACTGGAGCATCTCCGAGAAACGAAATCATCGAACGAGCAAGAAAGGTTTTGAATGAAAATGGAGATAAGAGGTACAACCTGGTATCTAATAACTGTGAGCACTTTGCCCACTTTTGCTGTACGGGCGTTAAAAGAAGTAACCAAATTCAGGAGGTAAAACATTCTATTCAAGATATGATGAAAGGTCCATTTCAAAGAATCATCCGTCTAGTGATGAGGTTTGCAAGGGTGTCAATTGATGATATCGTAAGAGCCCCAGTCAAGAAAATCTTTCTTGGTCAATACCAAATAGCTGTAATCGTGGTCACAATATACTTGGCATACTGCATATACAGACAATGGGAACTAACTAAGGACTTAAAGAGACACAGAATTTGCCGCCAGTGTTTCATGGAGAGGACAAAGGACATGTGGCTTCGATTTGGTATTTGTTTTGCATCACAAGCCGGTGTGGCAACTATACTTGCTCTCGTAATTAGCACGGGGTTGAGTGGCGGGGCAGTTCTCGGTGTGACTGCGTTGCTATTTATTTTGTCAGTCGCTATTATGTTGCTTATTCCTGCACTACGGAAAAGGTTAATGTCGCCATTTAGTGGCAGGCGAGTCCGGATTGAAATATTAACACAAGAATTAAGAGGAAATGTGATCTCTTTTAAGAAGTTTGGTCAGATGCATGATGATATTGTAACAAAGATTGAAATCTACCCAGACACTGATGAGACAAAAGGAAAAGTGTCCGTGGTCCATTATTCTTCGGCAACACAATTCGGTCAACGGATGATTGTGGAGGAGGACATTGATGTTGATCTAACTGAAGCCATATATAAAAAGCACGACTATGTTGGCTACAGGGTCTACTCTCCCGATATCGTTATTCAGCGGGCCAGGCAAAGAATCGGTGAGACTAAATATGGAATTTTCTCAAACAGGTCCTGTCATTTTTGTCACTGGGCTATGGTTAACGAGGATGTTATTGATTATACAAATTCCTTGGCTATTCGTAGACGAAACGTCATACATTCTATTAATCCTAGGCAAAGTGTTTCCTCTTATCTACAAGTCCATATAGACCATAGCCAGGAACGAGTATTGTCTACTTCAACAATTACAGAACGCGAGGCTTGGATCAGAGACGAAGTGAAGGAAGGATCGGTTGTTAGACTCCGTATCAATGGTCAACTACACTACGGAATCACAACGGAAGTTACCTACGATATTGATTGTCCTTCCATGTTCATAGCATATGTGATATATAGGGGACGAAGGAAGATGCTAACTGAAGATGTAGTCGAAGTAGACATGAGACGTGAACATGTGTGGATCTACACCTACCCACTCTCACATCGATACAGTCCTGAAGAAATAGTCGCAAGAGCAAAGAAGAAGGTTGCTAAACAAGGCATAGGACTACTGGACAGGTCTTACAAAGTTATGACAAATATAAGCAAGAAAGTAAGGGATACACAGATTGAAGCTTTCACAGAATTGAGTCCTGGTGACATCATTATTTTCTACTGCTTGTCAAAAAGACACGCCGCAGTAGTTTCAGACATAACTGAGATCAATTCTGATGCCAAGGAGGCCAATGTCAGCATTATCCATTATTCTTCCAATGGATTGTTGCGTGCTAATACTGTGAAAGAAGAAACAGTAATAATGAACTTACGGTCAATGGAGGTTTTGGCCAGGAGTTATGAGGGCTTCGTCACTTACCCAAAACAAACAAGTAGTCGAAAGAGCTCGACTGTGTCTTGGAGAGCAGAAATATTCACGGTTTGGCAACACCTCCTGGAATCTTGTACACTGGGCGAAAGTGGTGAACAAACCGTCAATAGTTACACCGTTGGATGATTATGTTGATGGTAATCAGAACACATGTGTAAACACAGAAGATGTGAAAATTGGATTTGTAAGCGCAGGTAATATGAAAACGGGCAATAGTTTGAATGAAAACCTGGGAAATGCAGACATGGACAAAACAAAAAAGCAAACAGATTTCACAGAATATCTTCTGTTACCTGAAGCAGGGGAATTATTTGGTTACTTTCGAAGACAACTGATACGACGATGGAGAGATTTCAAACCAGGAACAATCGTGGAGTTTAAGCAATCCGTTCGTAAGAGACAAGCAATATTGTCTGACTCTGATGAGGAAGGAGGTACTATTACCACGATACACTACAAAAACAGCGGCATGCATGACATAATAGTAGAAGAAACAATGCAACTGAATTTGAAACGTGACCATATTTGGATGTACGTTTCGGATCCTACAAAGGTAAACAAACCAGACATAATCCTTGAAAATGCTCGCAGGTATTGCTCACAAAAGAAATTTGCTCTTAGATCCGGAAGTTGGGACTTTTGTAAGAAATGTGTGTTAAAAAACGAATATTTGCATGATGGATGAACAAAATGACAACATACTGATTCATACCTGTATGAACAAACAACATTTTAAAACACTGGTTTCAAACCGTACACAACTCGGGATCAAGACGAAACTGCAGTCAAATGTTTATTATTCCAAAAGCAAATCGAGTAGACACTTATAATGGTTTAAGTACTATCTTTAGAAAATACATCGAAAGGCGTTTGAATGAGGTCTCTGGTTCACTGTGGGCGTTCGAATAATAGATCCAGCCGTAGATCTAGTCACTACCATTACCAAATCCTTAGAAAACAAATAAAAACCAATTACACGAGTAGCATGCCCAAGAATAATGTACACGTATGTCTCGATTTTCTGATGAGTTCCGACAGTTTGTATTAGAATGTATGCAACCCATCTGGGAAAACATAGTTTTATCGATCAAAGTCGCTATTCTCCAATAAATCTCCACCGAATTTTATTATCTATATAACACCATTTAGAGAAATGACTGATATACATGTGAATATTATTGTTTTGCTCTGTCATTGCAATATGATGAAGTTATGAAACATGAAAGTGCCAAAAAAGTAACCCTGAAAAGCCCTGACAACCAGATTCTCGTGTAAACACGGAGATAAGCTAACATCATTTTTACATAAATATATACAGTTGAACCGCGATATCTCGAACTTCAAGCGGCCATATACTTCGAGATTCGATCATACATTTTCTAATCTGAACAATTTCGCAGCTTAATACATGTCAAAAATAATACTGAAATCTCATGTAGCTTTCAGCATTATACTGGACCTGGATTAAGCTGCCACATGTGTTTTTAGATAGTCGTAGTGATGCCTTTCAGAACAAGTCTGTATTGTACATTGTGAAAGGACCGAGCATTTACATTTATACATATGTAATCTAAAAAAAACCAAATAGGCACAAATGACTTGATTTATGCCTCGAATACCTATGGCGTTAACTGCGTGGCCTCTGTTATCTGAAGTATGGTCTTATTGGATTGTGATCTTAAAGAGTTGGAACACATCGTATGTCGTAATCCATGAAGATGTTCTCAAGTGCGTGCACAAGAAATTTGCTAACAGATTCTGAAGTTGAAATTTTTATGGGAAATGTGTCTTTAAAGAAGAATATTTGTGACAATTGATTTCAAGTCACGTGTGAGGAAAGACTTAGTATTTCTCGAATGAATCATCATTTAACCTTTAGCACTCTGAGCAATTGTCGTCTGCAAATATTGTCCATACCTCACTTCTATGTGTACATCTTCCATCTTTTTTTCAAACCCAGTATCAGAATGACAGTTTTGGTTCTGATGAGATGCCGATCCAAACTATTTGTACATATAATGACAACCATACAGAAATCATACAGTAACCCTATACTCCATGAATGCTTAGGCAAGAAGTAATGGAATCATGGATATTATTAACCCTTCCCTTGCTATTCACGTCAATATATCTACCTGTAAATAGTGAAGACCCATATGAGACAGCTCCTGCAGGAGCTGTCTCATCTGGGTCTTCACTATTTACACGTTGACTGTTCAACCAGTGCACTCCACAGCAGAGTTTGCACAGCGAAATACTTGTACACAGTGAAGATATATGTGATTATACAACAGGGCATGGGTGGGAAAGGGGAAATGTATTTTAAAATTCAGCAAGAGAAGGGTTAAACTTGAATACACATTATAGCAGTTTGAACAAAATATTTTTATAATGACATAAACTATACTATCAGATCTATATTGTATGATAATCATAAGCACAAAGAGGAGACCCTTATCTGGATCGTCTCTATACATACATTAAACGTTTCTCCATCTTTGATTATGTGTTATGTTTCGGATCCATACTCCATATTTTATCTCGATGTAAATGAGATATGGGTCCGGCAACTGTTCTTCTCTCTTGGTGCCATGCAATCTATATAGTGTTGCAGTGCCGTAAAATCCAACTCACTCTCTCACTTACGTTTTAGAGAACAAATTGAAGGAAAGTCCACTCTGAAACGTAAAGCAGATGACAATATTTGCAAACAAAAACTGTTTGGCACCAAAAGGACTATGAGCCTATGTGTGTTGTTGGCTTCCACTGTAATATGTTGTTTTCTATTTTAGATCTTCATGGTATTTAGTCCCCTATGTTGCGTCTGTACCCTTCCTCCATTCTAAACAAACGAGACACCAACTCATGATCGTTTATTCTTCACCAGTATACGTATGTTTGGATCGCGGAGGTCCTCTTTACATACAATACAGTAGCAGATAGCAAATCATGCATTCATTATGCTTAACATACTACATTTATTAATACCGGCATTCGTTACAATGACACCTTCGTTATACCGGCAGTGTGCAGTGAAACAAAATTACTGTTAAGTCTTCGAAACAACCACTGAATAAATGGGTGCAATGCCAATAAGACATGTGATCGCTTAATGCAGAACACAAGAAGTGCAAAAAGCTCCCAAAAGGGAGCTTTTTGCACTTCTTGTGTTCTGCATTAAGCGTTCACCTGTTGGTACTAGTTTAAAACTGGCCATATGGTTCCTTTCATGTTTAACTCTTTATAACGGTAACCTCGTTATACCAGCAAAATGTCTGGAAACAAACACCTCCGTTGTAACGAGGGTTCACTGTATATATAACATGACTATGTAAAATATATCTCCTAACAACCATTTGTGGGTATGTATGCATCCTCTGAGAAGGCACACAGTAATATGTACTTATGTTTTTATATAAGAAAAAGCATTTATAAATGAAACACATAAACCACATAAAAGTTACATATTACCGCTTTCATCTCTTGTCTATATTGGGGTTTTCTGTAGTGAGAGGAAAAGCTCTTTGTCGTAATTAATAGAAAAGTTTACACTTCAAACAGATGTTTATATCATTTTTACACTTCAACATATGTTTATATCATTTTCTATCAAATGAATCCCACTCACAGTTATTTTTTATATCTCAATGCATATTCAGATATATTTGTTTTGAAAACAGGCATCTCTAGCATATTGTTATGGTACTTTTGTAATATATGAATTGCTTTGCTAAGAGAGTTATTGAATCGATTATATGTACATGTATACCATTAACCATGTATTGATCCTAAAGTTACATTATCACAGTAACAGTTTGAATATTGTAACAAACATTTTGGAGACGCCGAATGAAACTATTTGCATATGTATTAGCGGACTTAAGTGTCTCACTAAGTGTCTGAACTATTCTTACTCTGTTGTATTAACCCTTTCACCGTCGATGTCGCAAAAAATGCACAAAGACAAATAGTACAGTCCTAGATCAGACGCCGCCTTCAAAAGATGGCGTCTGATCAGGGACTTCACTTTTTGTCTCAAACCCTATTTCTATATATGTGCTTTATTCCTTTGAAATTTGCATTTATTTATCTCATTTCCTTATTCTACCGAATGATTTAACAAAATCTGTTTGCAGACGACAACTAGAAATTTGGCGCCGAAAGGGTTAATGGGCATGTATGTATTGACCCATTAATGTTTAGGCAAGAACTAATGACGTCAGGAATAATCAAACGATTTCACGTTATGGTACTATGATCAAGATACTGCTCAATGCGATTTATATTGCATGTATATCATAGACACATAGTGAAGACCCTGATCGGACGCAGGTTTAACGTTTAAAATGCACATTATAAAAAGCTCGGATAGATGATACCTTTTTACAGGGATTCATTTTGTTTAGTTAACTAGTTCGATACCAAGGTCGCAGTGACTCCCATGGCTTGCTGAAGGCTCACATCTGACCAATCAAAAACTTGAGAACGAACTCAGACTAAAAAAAAAGTTTTATAAGCATGGTACAGGGTCCAAACTGTTTGTTACACCACTTTCGTTTTTAGAAAACAAAATGAAGGAAAGTACAATCTGAAATTTACAGCTAACGACATTGTTTGCAGACTAATATTATTTGGCGTCAAAAGAGAGAATGGAAAGTCAGGCAAAAATAAAAGTTTTACGATTATGGTTAGCCAGTGGTTGTGTTGTTTTCTATTTATATGTTTAAGGTTTTGATGCCTCTATGCTACGTCTGTAGTCTTTCCCACCCCTTACATAATGAGACACCAACTGGTGTTCAACATAGGTTTGTGAAGGTCGGAGATGGACATACCCTATATACTGTAGTGAACGGTACAGTGCATGTTTTATGAAAGTAAATAAAACATGATGTATTCATTACATGTATGTTAACATGCTAATATATATTTTGCTGCTTTATTTCTATTTCGTTTTGCATTTTCAACATGGTGATAATGATTAACAAGGTCGTGTAAATTCTGTGTTTTACTGTGTTTCCACTTGTTAACGGTAAGTTAGTTATTGTCATAATATGTAAATTATATTTCCTGGCATGAATGCTCTCACTGGAATTGTACATGTATACAATTGCATGTACTTGTCCATCTAAATTGCTTTTTGTAATGAGATGTAAAAGTTGTTTGTCTGAATTCAAGACAATATTGCACTTGAAACAGATATTCATACCGAGACCATTTCTTATCAAATGCACCCCATTCAGTTATTGTAATACAGCACAAGTTTAGATAATTTATTCAAACAGTCATGTTTGGTATATTGTTATGGTACATTTTGTAATGTATGAACTTTTTTGCCAAGAGAATTATCAGATTAATTATTACATGTATACCATTGGCATGTATGCATGCATGTGTAGAGGATCTTACATGAGTGTGCATTACAAATTGTTTTTATGAAACGAGTTTACTATAATAATATGACACGAGATTTAGCGAGTGTGATATTCATTATAGTTAACGAGTTTCGTGAAAAAAAACCCTGTAAAGAACACGAATGTAAGATTATTTCTATCACATAATGCTTAAAGGTGCCATGGACAATGAAACTACATCTAACGGGCGTTTCGGCCATTGTTTATAGCGTATTACAGGCGGATTCAAACTAAAAAATTGCACTAGTGCATTTCCGCCATTTATGACACTGTTCGGCACTCATACACGGCAGATTATGTGATACATTTTTTTTTCGAGAACACGAGTTTATTCAGGTGTATCAATTTTAAAGTTACTTATTTTGTTATTTCCCCCCCCCCCAACAAGTGTTTAACCTTAAGCACTCTACTAGCGACCGTACACCTTTGCAAACAGTTTGGATCCAGATGAAAGGCCGAGCAACTCGGCGTATCAGCAGTATCTAAACTGTTTAATATGCTGACACTGCTTTGAAAACAAATTGAAGAAATATGTTCTTTTAGAGACAACGATATTTCCAGACTACATTTGCTCAGCGTGCATAAGATTAATAACTTCACAATCATGAAATATACACCAGTATACCCTCCCCCCCCCCCCCATTTCATTTTATTATAAATCCCAACCTGATAATCATTTAGAAACAACTTTGATCCAGATGTGACTCCGAGTAACCTTGAGGTCTCGTCAGGATCTTCGCTTATTGACACTCAGTCAATAGTTTTTGAAACAATTTAGTGAATTAGTGAATTAGATAAAAGTAAAGATTATAAGATTTTATTGTTATAGCATCAGAAGCTATGTTTAAACTCATTACCTCATCGGCTAGTTTAGACTCATTGTCTCATATGTTATTTTTAGCCTCATCCTCTTTGAATAACTGTACTGAAAAGCAGCACTTACTACAAAATAAGAAAACATAGAATGGTATATTTTGGAAACAATTGTGATAAATAGAGCATTAGCTCCTATTAAGCAAATGCTCTATTTATCACAGTAGTTTCAAAAGGTGACTTTTATAGAGGCGTCAATATTGGGTAATGGGTTAATTATGATCGTATGTATATAGCAATATTGCAAAGGTTAATCCTTTCCCTGTTCAATAATTAAGTAAGAAATAACATAATTAATATTTAATAGCTTAATTTTAATAATGACATATGTACACAGATTTGCTTAAGTATTGGTAGAAACTGTAGAATCAGATCTGTGTTATTCTATAAGCAAACAGAGAAAACAAAGAAAATTTACATTAGTGCTTTATGTATGTTAAGCAGCAATAGAACACATTTTTGAGTACAGCAGTTCATGGGTACCAAAATGTTCAGAAA
The DNA here is from genome assembly GCA_963576725.1 of Azorinus chamasolen. Lineage (NCBI taxonomy): Eukaryota > Metazoa > Mollusca > Bivalvia > Cardiida > Solecurtidae > Azorinus > Azorinus chamasolen. Next base: position 55,211,647 of record OY755252.1, read on the forward strand.
AGTGTCCTGAATCAGAATCGCGAATGTACTCAAACTTAAATTCTTTTAGGCTATGTGTATTTTAACCGTTTCCATGGCACCCCCCAGTTTTCGTAATGGTGACCCATACCTACAAATTCGCCCATGTCACAGCCAGTTTTTGTCCTAAAACTATAAAACTGGTACCAAATGGAAGATAAGACATTGTGCTATTATTTCTAACTTTTAAATTACCTTATCTGCATACTCATGAATATTAATGAGAACATTAAAAATAGTAACAAGAGCACCGCAAGACGGGGCAATATACGCCCGAAGGCTGTTCTATAAAATTATGTTGAAAAATAAAGGAGGAGTTAGTTGCACAAGAAATTGCTACCCGAAACTATCAAAGGGCAATAACTCCAGAATGAAAAATGATATGAGAGTTATCTCACTGATATGCACAACTACACATCAGTATCTATCATTCCTGAAAGTTTGAAGAAATTATGTTGAAAAATAAAGGAGGAGTTAGTTGCACAAGAAATTGCTACCCGAAACTATCAAAGGGCAATAACTCCAGAATGAAAAATGATATGAGAGTTATCTCACTGATATGCACAACTACACATCAGTATCTATCATTCCTGAAAGTTTGAAGACATTATGTTGAAAAATAAAGGAGGAGTTAGTTGCACAAGAAATTGCTACCCGAAACTATCAAAGGGCAATAACTCCAGAATGAAAAAATGATATGAGAGTTATCTCACTGATATGCACAACTACACATCAATATCTATAATTCCTGAAAGTTTGAAGAAATTATGTTGAAAAATAAAGGAGGAGTTAGTTGCACAAGAAATTGCTAACGGACGGACGGACGGACAGACGGACAGACGGACAGACGGACGGACGGACGACATGCGCCATACCATAATACGTCCCTTCGGGCGTATAAAAAAAGTATAGAAATAACGTAAACCTTTCATTTTCTTATCCTACAAATATTAGAAAATAATAATGCAGTTTAACATGATGACGAAACCCCCAGGAAACAAAATATCCAATTTGAGGACCATAGCATTAATTTTAAGCACCATTTTCACCGTTTCCATGGCAACATCCTAGTTTTCGTAATGATGGTCCGTACCTGCAAAATCGTCCATATCACAGCCAGTTTTTGTTCAAAACCTATAAAACTGGTACGAAATTGGAGATAGGACATTGTGCTTTTATTTCCAGTTGTTTTTTAAATTACCTTATTTGCATACTCATGAATATTAATGAGAACATTAAAAATAGTAAAAATAATATAGAAATAACGTAAATAATGTAAACTATTCACTTTTTATCCTACAAATATCAGAAAACAATTTCAAATGCAGTTTAACATGATTCAAAATCCTTAGAAAACAAAATATCAAATTTGAGGACCAAAAATTTAACTCTAAGTAACTTTTTAACTGTTTCCATAGTAACCATTCATTTCACTCTGTTCACACAGTTTTGTTAGTCGACACCTACCTGCAAAACCTTCCATATCACAGGAAGTATTTGTGCTAACTGTATAAAACTGGTACCGAATTAAAGCTAAGACATTGTGTTTTGGTTTAAAAGCTATACTTAGGAATTACCTTATTTGCATACACATGAATATTAATGAGAATAATTAAAAAATAGCAAATAAATACAGAAATAACGTAAACCTCTCAATTCTTATCCTACCAATATCAGTCAACAACTTCAAATGTAGTTTAAAATGATGACAAAATACTCAGAAAGCTAATCATCTTAATTGATACCCAAACAATGAACTGTAAGTAAGATTGTAACAGTTTCCATGGTAACCGATCCTTTCACAACTTTTGGAAATTTGACATCCAACTGTAATACTCCGCTAGATCTCGGTTATTTTTGATGAATCATGAAATCAATTATTCCAAACATAGATATGAGGCATTGCTTTAATAGTAAATATTACTTTTCTGATATAAACTAATTTGCATATGTGTGAATATTTATGAGAACAGTAATAGATGTGTGAGCCCCAGGCATCAGGATATACAGGTGGAGATGAGAAGTGGATTAGTGGAGAAGCGGATTACTTATACAAGGTGTGATCTTTCTTTTATAGGGCAATTATCGCCCAATTTAAAACCCAGCAACCTATTAGTATCTAGATTAAAACAGCTAGGACTGTTAGACTTCGGGCAATTTGGCTTAGCTAAATTTAGGGGTTCGAGAGGGGGCAACTCGAAATCAAAGAGAACAAAGCGTTTTTGGGATGTAAATAAAGGTGTTCATTTAAACAAATTAAGGGAAATACCCCAATCAATTCCAATTGTCTTTGGAAACCGGCAGATCAAAAGGGAAATTCCATCTGCTGGTGTAAATTTCTATCACTTGAAAGAGTTACCCCAGATAATCAGACCTACTGTTTCAAAACCTCACAGAAACACTGGTAAATTCTCAGCAGTGCCCTTTTCCAGAGAAACGGACAATCTTGTACTTGTGAAACGCGAACCTCCAACGCCAGCCAGAATTCAGACTTTTGTAAAAGTATGCAGCATAAATCCTAGATCAGTCAAAAACAAGGCTCTTTCTATTTGCGACTATATTGTTTCAAATGACTTAGATGTGGTAGCCGTCACAGAAACCTGGCTCGGTAGTTCTGTAGACAAATCGTGCCTAAGTGAACTAGTTCCCACCAATTACAAAACTGAACATGTCCCTCGCTGCAATGGCAACCGTGGCGGCGGGGTGGCAGTCATACATAAGACTTCAATAGGACTTCGTCTCCATTCGTCAACAAGAGATGGCGATTTCTCAAATTTTGAGTACATGGACTGCACCATAAGTATCCAAGATTTCACTCTACGCCTAGTAGTCGTTTACAGACCGCCGCCATCGCGGGGAAATGGCCTTAAAACCGGAGATTTTCTTGATAATGAATGGCCACTTTTCCTATCTAAATTTGTGACTTGTGACAGACCAGTCATCATTGTAGGGGACTTAAACATCCATCTTGACAACCAAAGTGACAGGAACACAGTTAACTTTGTTAGTACACTAGAGTCATTTGGATTGCAACAACATGTGGATGAAGCCACTCATGTAGGTGGACATACCCTTGATGTTATTATCACGAGAAACGGTGATGACTGTGTGTCAAATATTGAGGTCGCCGATCCAGGACTATCTGACGGCACTGGTAAAGTTTCGCGCGATCATTTTTCCGTAACTTATTTCGGAAACTTAGAGCAATTAATGTTGACTCATTTAAAACAGATCTCATAAACTCTGAACCCATCAAAGCAAGTTTGCAAATGACAGATGTTGATGAGCTGGTTAACACATATACCCAAGCGCTGGAGGCACTTGCCGATAAACATGCACCATTGCGTACTAAAACCATAACGCTCAGACCATCATGTCCGTGGAATACCCAGGAACTGCACGATGCTAAACATGCACGGCGCAAGTTGGAAAGAAATTGGAGAAAATCCAGACTCACAATAGACCATCAGCTATACAGAGAACAGTGTGCCAAAGTAAACAAGCTGTTGGCAAAGGCAAAGGTTGATTTCTACTCAGAGAAAGTAGAATCTTGCCAGGCAGACTCAAAGAGTCTTTTCAAAGTTACTAAGCACCTGTTAGGCACAACTAGTGACATCAAATTGCCTAAGACTTCGTCCTCAAGACAACTTGCACAAGACCTCAGTGACTTTTTTGTCAACAAAGTGGACAAAATTCGGGCAGATATTGCATCAGACACTGTATCGAGTGCACCAGTTACTACTGAAATGCAGCATGCAACGAACGCTTTTGATAGTTTTGTTACAGCTACAGAAGAAGAAGAAGAAGTGGAACAGATCATTAAGGCATCCCCTTGCAAGTCATGTGAACTGGATCCTATACCTACATGGCTGTTAAAGTCATGCCTTGGTGAACTCCTACCGATTCTGACAAAAATTGTAAACTCATCTTTAGACACTGCCTACGTTCCAAAAAACTTCAAGATGTCACATGTCAGACCTATTTTGAAGAAACCGAATCTTCGGAATTATAGGCCTGTTTCGAATTTGCCATTTGTCTCCAAAGTGTTAGAAAAAGTAGTGGACAAGCGCATCGAGTCCCACTTGACCTCAAACGGACTACATGAGCATCATCAGTCGGCATACCGAAAGCATCATTCAACGGAGACTGCTCTCCTGAAAGTTCAGAACGACATCCTTCAATCCCTAGATAAAAACGAAATAACTGTTCTCGTCATGCTTGACTTATCGGCTGCATTTGACACTATCGATCATGAAACTCTGCTGAAACGCCTGGAAAAAGACTTCAGAATTATTGGAAAACCTCTTGAGTGGATAACCTCCTACCTGAATGACCGCTATCAAATAGTCTCAGTAGATGGAAAAATGTCCACCCCAGTTAAAATGGAATATAGCGTGCCACAGGGTTCCGTCCTAGGACCAAAACACTACATCATGTACACGAAACCTGTTGGCTCAATCTGCAGAAATCATGGGCTTAATCACCATTTCTATGCCGATGACTCACAGTTATACCTGTCCTTTAAGCCCAAGGGCATATCCTGTCAACTGGAGGCTTTATCGCGAGTTGAGGACTGTCTCAAAGAAGTAGTCTCTTGGATGCATCAGAACATGCTGAAGCTCAATACTGACAAGACTGAGGTCATTCTGTTTCATACAAAAAACACAGAAGTACCTGCAGAGGTTAGTGTGCAAGTAGGACCCTCTAAAATCAAGCCATCTTTGTGTATAAAGAATCTCGGTGCATGGCTCGATTCACAAATGGATATGACATCACATGTCAATTCCGTGTGTAGGTCTAGTTATGCACAGCTCCGGCAAATAGGCCATATTAGAAAGTACCTCTCACCTGATGCTACCAAGACTTTGGTAAACTCTCTTGTTACATCGAAAATAGACTACTGCAATTCACTGCTGCATGGGATTTCAAACAACTCATTGCGGAAATTTCAAAGGGTGCAAAACACAGCAGCCCGCATCATTACCAGAACTTCCCGATATAATCATATCACGCCGGTTTTGAAGGAACTTCACTGGCTTCCGGTTCAACATCGAATTGAATTCAAAATTCTGACTCTTACATATAAAGCCATGCACAATGAATCTCCCAAGTACATTGTCGACATGCTTGACGTATACAGGCCGCGCAGAGAGTTAAGGTCAGCAAGCAGATCATTGTCGTTGGTTGTGCCAAAAAGTCGTACGGTAAAATACGGTGAGAGAAGTTTCATGCATGCAGCTCCGAAACTTTGGAATGCTCTACCGTCAGGCATTAGAGACGCAAGGTCACTGGCATGTTTCAAAAGGTGTCTGAAAACGCACTTTTTCAACATCTGTTACTAGGACAGTTTTGCTCAGAATAGGAATGACTTTCAGCCAACCTATTAAGCTAACAGATTACCCAATAGACATGTACTGTGGCAACTAAGCTAAGGATAGGAATGACTTTCAGCCAACCTATTAAGCTAACAGTTGACCCGGTAGTCATGTACAGTGGAAACTGAGTTCAGGATAGGAATGGCTTTCAGCCAACCTATCAAGCTAACAGTTGACACAATAGTCATATAAATGGAATGATTTTCAGTCAGACCATTTATTCTAATTTATGATATTGATGAGCATGGCTTTCAGTCAACTTGTCTGTATCAAGTTTGTTAATATAGATTATTCTAATTCGTGATACTGATGAGCATGGCTTTCAGTCAACTTGTCTGTATCAAGTTTTGTTAATACAGATTATTCTAATTTGTGATATTGATGAGCATGGCTTTCAGTCAACTTGTCTGTATCCAGTTTGTTAATACAGTTTATGCTATTCCTTGCGGATAGTGATTTTATATCTATTGTATATCTTTTTCATATCTTTAACTGACCGGTGGAAATCATGTAGTTCCTTCCGGCTAGCAATTTCATATATATTGTACATCTTTCATTGTCTGGATAGATAATCATGCTGATCGTTCCGGTTAGTGATTTCATCCATGTGAAGCGCTTTTGAACGCACATATCCAGTGTGAAAAGAGCGCTATATAAATGTGGTATAATAATAATAATAATGTTGAAATTTTCGACAGACACCAGTCTTTCTCTTACAAAGCCAATAAATATGGAAAATGGTTAGCTAAAGTTTACTATGATCACTGAATATCACCAAGATTGTTAGTTAAATAAATTTGGGGAAAATTATATAGCACTGATGGTGATATATCTGTTTCCTAGGCAACCATTCTAGCCTCATTGTTCATATTACAGAGTGTTTACATACCTGCAACATACAAAGATATTGCTGCCTTCTTGGGCGATAATTATAAATGATATAAACACATACCCGGTAGTTGATGTATGAAACTTAATGTTTGGTTCACTTTATGCAAATTACCTTATTTGCATCCTCATGAATATTAATTAGTGATAAGAAAATAAAGAGAAACAATATTGAAAATAACATGTTTCGCAGTATGCCGAGCACAACATTACACCATTCTCCAAATCTAGCTTGCAATGATAAATGTACCTTTTGGTGATAAATAAATGAATTTTAATTCTAAAACTGTCTAAAAGATGTTAAAGGGCATGCATACATCTAGTAAAGGGTTAATCCCACTCTCTGCTTTAAAACACATTTACAGAAAGCTTTTTTGATTATGCCAACTAAACAAAAATAGATGAATGATATCCCACGTAACCCTTTACCAGCTTAATTAGAGACTTAAATGGAACAGTTTACGTATATTGGATCTTCTCAGGTAATACTCTGATAAGAGCTAGGTCAAGATGATAACATTGCTGTTGAATGTCTGTGGCGCATACCCTTATTATAGGCCATAATGTAATCATATCTGTTGATTGACTGTTAGAGCTACATGTTGACAACCATTCTTCACTAAAACAAGGGGGATGTCTGGGTCGGGAAAGAGATCTCTTCCAAAGTATCAACTGGTAAATAACTCTTCAGATGTGCTGTATTAAGCAGGCCCTACAAGGGGGTAATGTTCCCATATCAGCATTGCGAAGTGCATCTGTTGGCTTATCTTCACACTTCTCCTTAATCTTAAACAATATCAATTCATTCACACTGTGAAATCTTAGGTTGCCATACATTGCATACGTAAATTCATCCAAGTCTTGCACAAGATCTCCAGACACATCCCAACAGTTGCCCAAACCTGCTAATGGTTTTATAAACATTGACTTCTTTTCAATGGTCTTAGTGGGTGTCAAATGTTCCCAGCCATTGAATGCATTTGTAGAATCACAGTCACAGTACAAATGGAGACCCAGAAGTGCTGATCGGTAATCTTCTGTGTATGCTTGGGTAACTTCTGACATGTTTATTATTTTTTTTATGATTGCCTGAGCCAGTATCAAACAAGACAGTAACACCTTCAAACCAGTTAAGGTAATACAGAAGAATGAAGAATATATCACTGTCTGGAGTTCGAAGATGAACAATTTTGTAGCCTTGTTCTTTTGCATGCTTGGTGTAAATAACAATCCTTGTTTCAGTTTCTTCCTGTGTTGAATTCAGGGCATCAATACTGTTTCTCACTGTTGATATACCATAATCTGGCGAGAACTGGTTAGGCTTACCGTCATAGATGTGAAAAAACATTTCTGCCTTGCAGCTTCTAATCGTAAGGAATCAAGGAATTGTAGCAATTATTAGTGGTTCACAAAGACCCAATATGCAGTATATACATATAGGTGAGCTGATGCAGAATCTGCTGAAACCAGTTCCCTTCGGTATTGGTACGGCTGATGATGGCTTAGCAAGACAGACAAATCAAAGGGTCTTAAAACACATCACAGGCTTACCAGTTCTCGACAGATGATGGTATATCAAAAGTCGAAACAGTCTTGAAACCCTGAATTCAACACAGGCTTTATGGGCTTTAAAATCACTGACACTTTAAAAACAATAACAGAAGATTGTTTGGGGTATCATAAGTACCTGACTTTCAACAGTTACCATGGAAGCAGTGCATGGTCATTTTGGTAACAGTTTTAGACATAAAATTTATTTATTCATCCTCAAAAGGTACATTTATTATTGCAAGCTATACTTGGAGCATGGTGTAATGTTGTGCTCGGCATACGGCAAAACATGTTATTTTCAATATTGTTTCTCTTTGGTTTTTTATCACTAATTAATATTCATGAGGATGCAAATAAGGTAATTTGCATAAAGTGAACCAAACATTAAGATTCATACATCAACTACCGGGTATATGTTTATATCATTTATAATTATCGCCAAAGTAGGCCGCAATATCTTTGTATGTTGCAGGTATGTAAACACTCTGTAATATGAATAATGAGGTTAGAATGGTTGCCTAGGAAACAGATATATCACCATCAGTGTTATATAATTTTCCCAAAATTTATTTAACTAACAATCTTGGTGATATTCAGTGATCATAGTAAACTTTAGCTAACCATTTTCCATATTTATTGGCTTTATAAGAGAAAGACTGGTGTCTGTCGAAAATTTCAACATCTATTACTGTTCTCATAAATATTCATACATATTCAAATTAGTTTATATCAGAAAAGTAATATTTACTATCATATATCATATCTATGTTTGTAACAACTGATTTCATGATTCATAAAAAATAACTGAGATCTAGCGGAGTATTACAGTTGGATGTCAAATTTCCAAAACTTGTGAAAGGATCGGTTACCATGGAAACCATTACACTCTTACTTACAGTTCATTGTCTGAGTATCAATTTAGATACTTAGCTTTCTGAGTATTTTGTCATCAATTTAAATTATATTTGAAGTTGTTTTCTGATATTGGCAGGATAAAAATTGAGAGGTTTACGTTATTTCTGTATTTTTCTGCTATTTTTTAATTATTCTCATTAATATTAATGTGTATGCAAATAAGGTAATTCCTAAGTATAGCCTTTAAACCAAAGCACAATGTCGTAGCTTTAATTCGGTACCAGTTTTATACAGTTAGCACAAAAACTTCCATTGATATGGAAGAGTTTTGCAGGTAGGTGGCAACTAACAAAAATGTGTGAACAGAGTGGAATGAATGGTTACTATGGAAACAGTTAAAAAGTTACTTAGAGTTAAATTTTTGGTCCTCAAATTTGTTATTTTGTTGTCTGAGGATTTTGTCATCAGGTTAAACTGCATTTGAAATTATTTTCTGATATTTGTAGGATAGAAAGTGAATAGGTTAAACTATTTACGTTATTTCTATATTGTTTTTACTATTTTTAATGTTCTCATTAATATTCATGAGTATGCAAATAAGGTAATTTAAAAAACAAACAGGAAATAAAATCACAATGTCCTATCTCCAATTTGGTACCAGTTTTATAGGTTTTGAACAAAAACTGGCTGTGATATGGACGATTTTGCAGGTACGGACCATCATTACGAAAACTAGGGTGTTGCCATGGAAACGGTGAAAATGGTGCTTAAAATTAATGCTATGGTCCTCAAATTGGATATTTTGTTTCCTGGGGGTTTTGTCATCATGTTAAACTGCATTTGAAGTTATTTTCTGATATTTGTAGGATAAAAAATGAAAGGTTTACGTTATTTCTATACTTTTTACTATGTTCTCATTAATATTCATGAGTATGCAAATAAGGTAATTTTTAAAAAAAATGTTAGAAATAAAAGCACACTGTCTTATCTTCTATTTGGTACCAGTTTTATAGTTTTAGGACAAAAACTGGCTGTGATATGGGCGAATTTGTAGGTATGGGTCATCATTACGAAAACTGGGGGGTTGCCATGGAAACGGTTAAAATACACATAGCCTAAAAGAATTTAAGTTTGAGTATCCCCTTTTCTGCTTTTTGTTAAATTAGATATGATTCTACATTTTCTACCAAGACGGAAAAATTCAATTTTCAAAGTTCCGTCATAGAAATTTTGTCAATGAATATTTATGAGGTTGTGATTTGTTTAACAAATAAATATTCCTGAAGGTTAAATAATACATCTCTATCATATCTTATATAGAATTGGACAATGATCTGGAAAAGGGTCCTTAGCGGATTGAAAACAATACCAGAATCAGCTTCTGGGACTTTAACCCTTCCCTTCATATAAGCGCCCTTAACACATTTGCTAACAGAGTAGACCCATATGATGCCAGATCAAACAGCTCCTATAGCAACCATCTGATTTGGGTCTACTCTGTTTCTTCAGTTTCTACACTGGCTACAATGTTCCACTTTCCATTTGTGTTATTTTGTTGTATCTATATTGGCCATGCATATTCAGTGGTATTAACATTTAGAACAGGAAAAGGGTTGATTTCGAATCTGATCAGTTTGTAAGCTTTTGAAAGTCATTTGAAAGATGTTGAGAGGTGTGTGTTCAGATGGGGGAAGGGGTAAATGGGGTCTAGACCTTTCGCTGGATCCATGCAACAACTTGCTGCGATGTTCAATAAAGTTTTAACTAACCGTGAAAAAAGATCAAATTGACCAAACTTTCACAGGTTGCAAGTTTTCAACGGCTGTTTTGATCAAAATATGGTGTTGACATTGTGTCCGGGTCGATTCTCAACGTTGAAAATTGACCCCGGGTCATTTTTAACAGGATCAAAATTTCATGTAACACCGGAAAACCCATTATTAAGTAAGTAAGTAAGTAAGTAGGCCTTAGTATAGTTTGATTTTTGAGAATCTAGTGTATGATAAATTCTGTTAAAATAGTAAACCTAATGTATTAAATACTCCCTTTCTGCTCAATCGCAAACAGAGTAGACCCAGGTCAGATGGAGCCTAAACGAGTCGTCTGATCAAGATCTGCTCTGTTAGTATTTGATAATATAGATCTGATTTTCTAGATTCTGTCACGACAAGAATTATTTTGTCCATAGTGCCATTATAAAAACAATCATTGAACAATCATTGAAATAATATTTATAAAGTCATTATGTCTTGTCTGAATATTCATGGAGTAGGCTAAATCGGTAATAGAAATGGAAAAATATCTATTTTAACCTATATCAACCCTTTTCACCATAAATACGCCTTTCTACGCAGTTGCAAACAGAGTAGACCCAGATCAGACGGCTCCTACAGGAACCGTCTGGCCAGTGTTTACTCTGTTTGCTGATGATATTATATACGTGTAGATAAGATTCTACACTTTCTACAATGTCCCCTGTCTCATCAAGATGTTTGAATGATACCTGGTCAAACAGGAAGGCAATTCCAAGATACAAAGTGATAAATAAAACAGACAACAACTGTTACAGACGACAGTATGTAGCAGCAGCTAGTTAAATAAACCATGTTCAAACCCTTTGCAATACATAAAACTCTGTATGATATGGGATTCACAGAATGTTTCGATGTTTACCCTTCACGTTATAGAAACGCGCGTTAAAGTCTTGCAAGCACATTAGATCCAGTTCATCCGCCATGGTTTGGTCTGATTTCTTCTAGAACAACATAGATATGTTTCTACAGTTTCTACAGTGCAGTGTAAACCCATATATGTACCAATTGTAGGGAGTCCGTGGGCATGTTCCCCGGGGATATTTTCTTTTCTAGAATGGCACAGGTGCATTCTGGAGTGTATTTGGATACAAACAATGACTATATTTTACTGTCGCTAATTTTTCCTGCGTTCATATGACATAATCATATAGATAATCATGGTGTTATCATGGTTGATAACAACAATGACTACATGTAAATTACACTGGCTAAATTTTCCTATGCTCATATGACATACATGTAATTATAAAGATAATTATGATGTTTAAACAGAAGAGATTATTTTACATGCGTAACATGGACGACTGATAACTGTCCTCTGCACTTTTTTCGTCTGCGAATTTTGTCTGCTCATAGTTCATTCATATTTATTTTGCAGAATTAGTACGTTCTGTGTGTTAAACAGCTTGGATATTGATCAGACACCAAATACTCGGTGTCTATTCTAGACCCAAGCTGTGTGTATAGGTTACTACAATCACGTGTTATATGTTACAAACATCTAAAGGATATCGGATAGATTGCTATGAATAGATACTTGAAACATTGTCGAACATTTCATTTCATTGGCCTAGGATACGAGGACATTAAAGTCAAATGAACACCAAGAAATTACAGCCTCGCAGAATATGGGTAAGATTGACATACGAAGTTAACACACAAATGTCCTGTGATCTAGCCGGTGTGAGAGGCGTGAGTACTGTTGCACTTTTAATAACTGTTAATGAACAGACTCAATAACACTTAGTCTGCAGTTTTCTCTTTTTGCATTCCTGCTTTTGCTATTATCGAAATGTTTGCACATGTACTTCACAACAGCAGGTGTTAAGTGTTTGTGTGGCGGCCGTAAAAAGTCGCCCCGTACTTCATTCTCACCTCAGTGTCCTTCGGGATCATTAGTGTCGATGTTATGAAAATTAAATTGAATACCGCTTTAAGCCCATGCAAGGGGCATGCGTAGTGTTGCACGTTTAATAACTGCTCATGAACAGGCTAAAAATCGAGTCTGCAATTTTCTCTTTTTTGCATTTGCTGCTTTTGCGTTCGAAGCATCTTATACTATCAGAATTATGTACTTCGAAATAGCAGTTGTTGCCATGTACTTCGCCCGTACTTCATTCTCAGTGTTATTAAATTTTCTTGTCATTCGGGGTCATTAGTTTCGATGTTATTAGCTATGGAACGCGGTTTTAAGCGGGTGCAAGGGGGCGTAAATAGTTTTGCACTTTTAGCAATTGCTCATGAACAGACTCAATAAAATCGAGTCTGCACTTTTTTCTTTTAGCATTGCTTCATATGCTTTCGAAGGATACCCTTCAATCAGAATTTTAAACTAGGCAGGTCCGTTGTATTGCAAAGGGAATTACCAAGGTTTATCATCTGCAAAAGTTGTCGACTGCTTCATTTATCATCTTGAATCTTCTTTGTATTTGATTAAACATATATGCATTTATTTGAGAACATGTAGGTAATTTGTAATCATCAGCGTTATTAACAGCTTAATACCTTTCTATATTTAGAAGTTTTAGTTTGATTTTGTTAATTTCTTTTGTATGATATTCCCGCCATCGCAAACATAGTAGATCTAGAATAAACAGTTCCTGTATGAGCTGTACGATCAGGACCTGATTTGTGTGCTAATGTTTTACAGATCTGAACCCCTACTGTTGGTCATGGCAATAAACTGCCTTATTTTTTTTCAATAGTATACAGTTATTAAGCTTTTTAATATTCAAAGTGGAAGGGGCATCTTGCATGAAGATCAGTTAATGAATAAACATGAACTAACATAAATGTTTAAACCTGTAGACCACAGACATGCCTATTAATGTATTTGCAAACAGGGTATTGCCAGATCAAAGAGCTCCCGTAGGAGCCGTCTGATCAGTTATTTAGCTAATTGGTATTCAAAGTCGAGGGGACTGGTGAGTGTTTGAACATGTAGTCCACAGATATGCCTATTAACGCCTTTGCAAACAGATTAGAGCCAGATCAGAATGCTCTTGAAGGAGCCGTCTGATCTGGATCTGCTTTTTTGCTTATGGAATAATATAGATATTGTTATATCGAGCATGTTCATATACAGCATACGTCCGTATGGACATATGGAGGTGATGTCCAACATGAAGAAATGAAGAGGTCATTTTAGTATTCTTTGCGTAAGCGTATTAATACACAGTTACAGGTCGTATCCTCGCGTCGGTCACATGCTACACTCATCAACCTGACAACCGCATTCCGCATAGTAGTATATAGTGTCGACTTTGGTGTAAACAAAGATGACGTAATAAAAGATGTCATTTTTGTTTCTATTTATAGTAACCTCATTTGCATATAAAGATATTACGATTTTCATGGATATTCGCGGATGACAGTCGGTCACGTTGACCAACATGTTAACAAGATTTAGATTGAAAACGATCAGGGTAATTTGTAGATGACGTCATTACAGTGACGTTAAATGGTGTCAGATATATATCTCGACAGAATACACTACCACAGCGACTTCTATCAAAACACAGGGAATGCCTACGGGAAAAAGAATTGAAATATTTAGAAAATTCCGAAATTAAAAACAGTCAATTTTATGGATTACCCAAAGTTCACAAAAGTAGTGAAATAAAACAACACTGTGAAAATGCAGTAAATTCGACAGTAAACATTGGAGAAGTAGACGACTTGAAACTTAGACCAATCATTGCCGGGCCAACATGCCTAACCAGTAGACTCAGCAACCTTATTGATATCATTTTAAAACCATTAGTAAAACATGTGCCTAGTTTCTTAAGAGACACAACAGATTTTCTGAAGCAATTTGCAAACCACCATCCCTCTTAACAAGCTTCTAGTTTCCTTTGATGTCGAATCTCTGTACTCAAATATTTGTCATACACTCGGGCTTGAAGCGATTAGTTTTTGGCTTGATAAATTTGGAGATGAAATACTCGGGCGATTACCAAAGAATTCATTATAGACTCATTGAGATTTATTCTTGAAAATAATACATTTGAATTTAACAACGATTTTTACCGTCAAATAAAAGTAAAGTACCTAGTTATAGTCTACTTTCAGTCCGAATGACCGCTCAGCCGACTGTACATTTACTCCCCTGATCATTGAGTCATTTGCCTACAATATTGAGCACTGCTAACATATGGCGCAATGGGGACCAAGGTCGCCCCAACGTATGCAACACTTAACATCGGCTACCTCGAGCAAATACTGTATACTAGGATCAATGAAGAATTTGGATCGGAATTTTCAGCACAATTCAAATCATTTTGGAAAAGATTTTTAGATGATTGTTTTATTCCGTGGACCAAGACGACGGAAGAACTTAATACACTACGAAGCATTCTGGACAACTTAAATGAACATATCAAATTCACTATGGATGTCAGTGATAAACAACTGTCTTGTCATGAAAAAGGAAACAACAATAGAAACAGATATTTATTATAAGCCTACAGACAGCAAAACATATCTCTTTTTCACATCGTTTCACCCAAAACATGCAAAAGTTAGCATACCATTTTCACTTGCAAGACGACTCAGAACAATAGTTTCCAACGACGAAACATTTCATCAACGTGCAACTGAGCTTGAACAGTATTTGATCAAACAGAAATATCCCCTCACGTTAATAAAAGCTGGAATAGATAAGGCAAAAACCCTGAAACGAAACAATCTCATCAATGAGCCAAAGAATAGTCAAAACAAAGATACAATTATATACATTAGTACATTTAATCCTAGAAACCCGGAGATAATCTCAGACATTCATCACGACATCAACATTTTAAAGAGGGACACACATATGAGAAATGCCCTTGATAAATACAAAATTATAAAAAAGCAAACGCCAGCCACCGAATTTAAAAAGACTTCTAACTAAAGCCAAGTTTTCTGAAAATGATACATCTCCTACAGTTAGCAGATGTAACCGCTCAAACTGTGGATTATGCATTCATTTAATTGAAGGCGAATCTTACATATTGAGATGTGGCAAGAAAGTTACAGTGAAAGAAAGTATGAATTGTAATGTAAAAAATGTAATTTATATAATTATATGCAATGGATGCGGTGGGGAATACATCGGCGAAACTAATGATTTACGAAAGCGAATGACTGTTCATCGCCAACACATCAGAGATCCGACAGTACGAAAGCTCAGAATGAGTGGCCACATTGCCGAATGCAGCACAGACCAATCCAAATTTAGAGTCTTTCCAATATTCAAAATGCAGACTGACAGTATAGTCTCAAGACGACAAAAGGGGAAACTATTCATAGGTATGTTCAGACCTAACCTAAACTGACGTTTTTGACGTCACCTAGAGTGGCGTCTCTTGTTCTATACATATTGACGTTACGTCATTACGACGTTGTTGCCATGTAACGTTATTATCATTATTCCTCCTGAAGATCATGTTTGTGAAACCGGTTGAGGAAAATAAAAAATTGAGAGAGAGAGAGAGAGAGAGAGAGAGAGAGAGAGAGAGAGAGAGAGAGAGAGAGAGAGAGAGAGAGAGAGTTTACACACCCACCTAAAGCGAAAACAGTTAAGATGTAGATCAGATACTGGGAGATTATTTGCATTTACCTGAATTTTCATGGATCCTTCCACTTTAAATGATTTAAGTATGGTTAGTTAGTGAATTTAACATTAGTATTTAGGGTTCGTTTAAGGGACCACTGCACTTTTAGGATTTAGCGCATTTGAATAGAGCGCTGGCCAGTATTGAAATAACGTCTGTAATAGCTATGGTTATGGGATTAAGATTTACAAAACATTACTGAATGCGATTTAATTACAAAATTGGTGATCTAAACAGTATATGTGTATCTAATAGATAAGGAGTTTGAAAACATGACATCTATTAACTTAAAAAAAAGAAAATATTTACAAAAGAGGTAAATTCAAACCGTTGAATCCATTTTCCCATTTTGGATCAATAGTGTGTGCTTAATTTTTTCAAGACCATATTCACCTAAAACTCATCAAAACATTTAGGATTCTAGATACAGTGTTTTACGGCTTGGTAGTTATCACCTTTTATTTGTTTTTAACCTTCAAAATTCAGTCTTTTCAAACTATATAAAACTATATACCAGCGTAAAGGCCTCGTCGCGCAGATCAAGAAAATGAATACATATAGGGTTCTATCGCTTACCGTTACCGAGTTATAGCATTTCGAAATTTCTATGACGCCATCATTAAGCTCACGAATATGCACGATTTAACTCTAAAGTTTAAAAGTGCCATAACACCTTTAGTTTTGACCGATTTTATTGACCCGGTGTCGATTAAGCGAAACTTTTTCTCAAGAATCCATTGGCGAAGATTGCTTGTACGTCAGGTCAAGATGACAACCGCAAGTGGTATCTATACTCTTATTAAATCTCCTTATTTACGAATCTCAAACGGCAAAATAATCTCCATTTTCACTACATGCTGTCCAAATATGGAATGACAGTATTGATGTGTCAATCTAACTTGTTGCTTGAAGATTTTAACAGACGTAACTTAGTTATAACTGATAAACTTCTTAAGCAAGGTTACAGATATCACAAACTTCGGAAAACTTTTTCTAAATTTAATTATCGAAATTTACCTCTCATTAGTAAATATAATTGCAATCTACGGACGGTACTGCGACAAGGCATTTCTCAACCAGAATTTTATGGGGATGTTATCTACAAACTTAGGAAAATTCGGGGTCATATCCATTTTCATGATTTGTTTATAAAACGCATTAAAACATTTAAAAAGAAAGGTTATGATCCTATTATATTGCAACGCACTGCATGTTTGGTTATCGACCCTTTTACAGTCGGTAGCTACGCTTCCCTCTTTGCTTGCGCGATGACAGGCCGAGGGTAGTACTCTATGATGGTATACTCTTAAACTTGGATACAGGATGAGCTTACCAGACTCATGTATTACTTTTTCCCTGTCGTGTCCTTAACGGCTTACCTGCAGGTGCTCTGACTTCAGCAAAGTCATTGAGTACATATTTGACGGATTGTCACAGCTATTATGCTATGTTTTACATGTTGTCCTGTGTTCACCGTCGTCTATATTGTGGGTAAGTCCAGCGGGGATACCTTTATTTACATTATTTGTAAAGCTAGGGTGACTTTGAGAGAAGTGTGAGGTTAGGACGCCCGTAAACCGGTTTAAACCCCCAGTGGTGTTTTTGCTACTGACCGTGCCAAGGCGGTACTCTCTTTGTCACCCTTACTTTTGTTTGCCTTGCGTCTTTGTGCTTGTGATTTGTTCATGTGTGGAACGTTTGTCCCTGGTTCTTGTGTGTCTTTTGGTGTTTTCTGTGTTCATTTCGTGTGTGTGTGTGTGCGTTTGGTTGTGTGTGTGTGTGTCATGCTGTCCATCGGTGTTTTGGTGGTGGTTGCGTCTTGCATGTGGCCTTGCCTGCTTGACTTTACTAATTTTCCATTTGTAAAAAGTAACCGCGAAAAGTCACCCCATACTTCATTCTCAATGTTGTTATATTTTCTGGTCCTTCGGGATCATAAGTTTTAATGTTATTAGTTTTGAAAATTGAATACTGCTTAAGCCGGTGCTAGGGGCGTGAGTAGTGTTGCACTTTTAATTACTACTCATGAACAGACTCAATAAAACCGAGTCTGCAATTTTCTCTTTTTGCATTTCTTCTTTTGCTTTCGAGGGATCACCCATTTTCAGAATATATGTACTTCACAACAGCAGGTGTTAAGTGCTTGTGTGGCGGCCGTGAAAAGTCGCCCCGTACTTCATTCTCAGTGTTGTTATATTTTCTGGTCCTTCGGGATCATAAGTTTTAGTGTTATTAGTTTTGAAAATTGAATACTGCTTAAGCCGGTGCTAGGGGCGTGAGTAGTGTTGCACTTTTAATTACTACTCATGAACAGACTCAATAAAGCCGAGTCTGCAATTTTCTCTTTTTGCATTTCTTCTTTTGCTTTCGAGGGATCACCCATTTTCAGAATATTTGTAAATAAGTATACAGTGCGCTTAGATTTATGTAAACATCGTTGATGCATTCTGATTGGATTCGACCCATTGAGCTTGTCGCATAAATGAACATAAGATCACCAGACTTACAATTCATTCGTCATCGTGAATGTCGCATATACAATTTGTTCTAGACCCTGCTTTATAGAGTGTGGGAAATATTTCGTTGTGTTAAAAGTACAAATGTGAGTCGTGCAGGAAACACCACATACAGACAAAACAGCCACCCGAACAACAACGCAAGAAAACACAGCAAATGTACATAAATAGACGGAGACGAAGGACAAAACAAAGGAAACACTAGGGGGAAGATGAAAGTAACGCCTTGGAACGGTCAGTGACAATAATCACCGAGGGTTTCAACCGGATTAAGGGCGCCCAACCTCACACTTATTCCATCCCGACCCTAAAATACAAACTGTGTAAATAAACGTATCAAGAGCATGTAAAACAAAAACTTATACCTTCTGATCTTTCGAGATCATGAATTTCAGTACTTCTTGTTCTGAAAATTGAATACTGCTTAAGCCGGTGCTAGGGGGCGTGAGCAGTGATGCACTTTCAATTACTGCTCATGAACAGACTCAATAAAACCGAGTCTGCAATTTTCTCTTTTTGTGTTGCAATTTTTGCTTTTGGGGGATCACCACCCTTCAGAATTTATTTAAGAGAAACAAACTGTAACCACATATCTAGTGTACTCAATAAGGAGAAAATCACCATTACCCTGATGAGGACGAAATATTTCATATTTACGAAGGATCGGCATTACTTTGTCAAAAAAGTGACGATATAAAGGAGAACGTGGTAAAGAAGAAGTCCAAACAACAAAAGAGTCCAACGTCCATTATAGTGTCCTAAAGAGACAGCGATAGGTAGCCAGCAGTGACGGTGGTGGTGGCGGCGGTGATTATGATAGTGATCGTGGTGGTGATGATTATGAAGGTGGTGGTGGTGGTGGTGGTGGAGGTGGTGTTAGCAGAAGTAGTAGTAGTAACGGTTGTGGTTGTGGTGGTGGTGGTGGTGGTGGTGGTGGAGGTGGTGGTGATGATGGTGGTAATAGTGAAAATGGAAAATGGTACCGTATATTCGGAGATTCAAGGTCAAACTGGCACAGTATTTATGTTGCAACGTCCTTCATCATGATTGTAACCGGACCCAGTGGAAGCGGGAAAATTCAATAGTTGTTGCATTCTTCCCTCATGTAACCTTCTCCCCAAAGAATTATTTTGTGTTACGGACAATGGCAGCATCTTTATGAACATGTACGACAGAAGTTACCTGGTATTCAATTCGTCCTTGGAATTCCTGATCATCACAATGACTCAGATTTAATTGATGACACACAACGTATAGTGGTTGTCTTAGACGATTTGATGACAGAAGCCAAATGCGATCAGCATATCGCCGATCTCTTTACCAAAGGAATTCATCATAACAATCTTTCTGTGGTTAATTGGAACTAGAACCTGTTTCCACAAGGTAAAGCGGGTTTAGATATCACCCTTAATACGCAGTATTCAACAGCCCCACTGACAGACAACTAGTGGCGACTTTGGCCAGACGCATTTATCTCAATACTAGTGGACATTTTATGAAACGGTATGAGGAGGCAGTACCCTGGTGTCATTTGGTGGTAGATTTGAAAGCTCAAACTTCTGAACATAATCGCTTAAACATATTTCAAAATAGCTTGACTAACCAAGGGTCATGTATGTCTAAACAGGTTGCGAATAATAAGCAAACGTTTGCTTACGATGATAGTGATGATGCTGATGATAATGACGATGACGATGATATAGGATGATGATGATGACTACATCATATAGGATGATGACTATAACCCACTCAGACAACAAAATACAGAACAGTTCAAAGATATACACAGAACAAGGACTGTCTTCGGAGAAAGATTATCATCAGCCGGCTAATGATATTTTACTACTATTAAGGAAGTGTTTAAGACGAGACTACGGTCAGTTTCTGATCGATTGTTATGCACTGCAAAAAGATCCATTGCAAAAACAAACTAGAGGTTTGTTTTTGTTACAAAAACAGATGTCTCCCCCTCCCATCCTCTTTCCAATACACAAGTGTAATGTCTGTAACTCCAAACTTATCAGGGTCTAATTTTTAAGTCATCAGGGGCAATAACTCCAACATTGTCAGGTGGAGACAATTCAAAAGCCCCAGGTACACAAAAACACATGCTAGTCAACATTCTTGTGAAGTTTGGTGACTCTAGTACTAGTGGTTTCAGAGATACATGTGACACAAAGTAAAGTTTCTCTTATTTTAAGTCATAAGGGGCAGTAACTCCAAAGTTATCAGGGGGAGACAATTAAAACCCCCAGATGCACAACAACTCATGCTAGTGAACATTCCTGTGAAGCTTGGTGACTCTAGCCCTACTGGTTTCAAAGATACGTACAGCACGAAGTTTCCCTAATTTTAAGTTAACATATCAGGGACAGTAACTCAAGAATTATCAGGGGGAGACAATTAAAAAACCCAGGTGCACAACAACTCATGCAGGTGAACATTCCTGTGAAGTTTGGTGACTCTAGCCCTAGTGGTTTTAAAGATATGCATGACACTAAGTAAAGTTTCTCTAATTTTAAGTAATCATATCAGGGGCAATAACTCCAACGTCATCAAGGGGAGACAATTCCAAAATCCCAGGTGCACAACAACTCATGCTGGTCAACATTCCTGTGAAGGTTGGTGACTCTAGCCCTAGTGGTTTCAGAGATATGCATGACACTAAGTAAAGTTTGTCTAATTTTAAGTCATCAGGGGCAGTAATTCCAAAGTTAACAGGGGAGACAATTCAAAACACCCAAGAGCAAAACAAATCATGTTTGTGAACAATCCTGTGAAGTTTGGTGCCTCTAGCCCTACTGGTTTAAGAGATACACGCGACACAAAATTTGTATAAATTTATTCATATCAAGGGCAATAACTCACGAATTATCAGGGGGAGACAATTCAAAAACCATAGGTGCACAACAACTCATGCTGGTGAACATTCCTGTGAAGTTTGGTGACTCTAGTACTAGCGGTTTCAGAGATACGCGCGACACAAAGTTTTTCTAATTTTAAGTCATCAGGGGCAATAACTCCAAAGTTATCAGGGGAAGACAATTAAAAAAAAAACCAGGTGCACAACAACTCATGCTGGTGAACATTCCTGTGAAGTTTGGTGACTCTAGCCCAACTGGTTTCAAAGATACGCGCAACACAGGTTTGTGACGGACAGACAGACAGACGGATGGACGGACGGACAGACGGACGGACAGACAGACAACTCTGGCAAAAACAATATATCTCCCCATTAATGGGGGAGACATAATTCTTCAGTCATATAAAACCCGAGATGGTTACACGACATGAATATGGCTGAATCAATCAAACTCAGGCAAAGTCTGTTTGAAGCATTATGGCCTAATCATGACACCGAAGACGTGACAGTGTATTGAAAAGTATTATCAAGATACTGCAGAGGAAATCACGTAAGAACGATAGCAGAAGAAACCACGTTAGAAGGATGAAAGCAAGTAAAGTTAACAAACATGAGTTCCATAGAAGTCTACAATTACCAATGAAAAACTAGTAAAGTCAAGCAGAAAAAAAACACACAAAACGCAACCAACACCACAACACCAACAGAAAGCAAGCAACACATCCACCATTACACACACGCGCGCGCACGAACACATACACACACAAACACATGAGACTTAAACATCAAACATAAACAAAAGCACAAACAAAAAGGCACAAAGACATTCGACAGATATAAAAGCAAGGGTGACAAAGAGAGTACCGGCTTGGAACGGTCAGTAACAATATTCTGAAAATGGGTGATCCTTCGAAAGAAAAAGTAGAAATGCAAAAAGAGAAAATTGCAGACTCAGTTCGGTTTAAACCACCACTGGGGGTTAAACCGGTTCACGGACGTCCTAACCTCACACTTATCTCAAAGTCATTCTAGCTTAACAAAAAAGCGTAAATAAAGGTATCCCCATACTGTAGCAAAAATAGATGTGATGACGTTCTAAAAATAGCTTGGGCATGCACGCCCCTCTACCTTAGACGGTGTTAATGACACTGTTTTCAGCTCATTGAGTACACGAGCGATAGGTGGATACAGTTTGTTTCATTTAAATGTTTTCGTTTTACATGCACTTTACCATTGCATTTACCATCGCGGTTGTTGTAGATTAGTCGGAGAGGGGATACGTTTATTTACACTGTTTGTCTTTTAAGGTGAAGCTGGAATAAGTGTGAGGTTGGACGCACCTAAACCGGTTTAAACCCCCAGTGACTTTTTTCACTGACCTTTTCAAGGCGGTACTTCCGCCTATTATTTGTTTGTTTTGTCTTTGTGCGTCTGTTTATGTTTTTGGTAGTTATATAAATTGACTATGTTTTCCTGTGTTGCTGTTTGGGTGGCTATTTGTTCTGTATGTGGTGTTTCCTGCATGACTCATGTTTGTACTTATAGGTCTCATTTGTCAAGTGAACGATGGATGGTTCACATCAGGTATCTTTATTAATTAATTGACCAGTGTGTTTTCATTTCTGAGAGATCGTCTGATAAGGAAAGGGCCTAACCTATAATGCCCAGGAATACTTATCAGATCGAGGTATACACCTCAGCTCTGTAAACCGTGTAGTCCAAGATCTTTCTCAATTTAAATCTCGTCAACATCTTACGTCATACATGTTGGTCAACGTGACTGACTGCTATCCGCGGATACCCGTGAAAAATTGTAATATCCTTATATGTCAATGCTGTTACATGTACTATAAATAGAAACAAAATGTCCGCAATTACGCAATATTACGTCATCTTTGTTTACACCCAAATCGACACATATACTATAGTCAAACAACTAGGTTTGACGTGTCAAAGGTCAGCCGAGTCCATTTTTTAGGGAGATCAGCATTCCGCATGTTCTCGGACCATTTTTTAAACAGACGAGTTTAGTATATAAGATAAAATTGAAGGCGGAATTGTTGTCAGCAGTTTAGCGCAGTGGGTAAAGTCTAGGTACGCAGAAGACATTGCGAGAGTAGTTTTTATTGAGCATAGGTTCGAATCCCGTGTCGACCTTAAACTTTATTTTAATTTTTAATGAATAGTAGAGTATTATTTTATGTCATATTGTATAATTGTAATGACCATTTATGCACATGGTCGTCTATGTTAGGGAAGGGTGCCTTTGTTTGAGTTCCTATATTAGCCATATTTTCAGTAATAAATCGATGCTAAAATATGAATATCAATATAAGTTTTAGCAAATGTCTTGTACAAGTAGCTTCTTAATGCACAACAAAACTAATGCTCTTAAGGGGACTTTCCTTAATATTTTTAGCAAAAAAAATATTTTAGGTTGATGTGAGACTCGAACCTGCGCCTAATAAAATGTTCACCAATCATATACATGTACTTCTTTATGGTCCTACGTCTGATGCACTACCCTATCTTTCCGATAACTAATGCGCTTATTCTTTATACTTATAACTAAATATTTTCTTTTATAAATGGCACGTGGATATCCGAAACGCTGATCTGCCTTAAAAATGGACTCGGCGAACCCGTGACCCGTCAGACATAGGTGTTTGACTTACTACTCCCCATGGCAGTCTAGTACAAATTATTGACTTCCATTTGATTGATTCAAAAGGCTTTTATTAACATGAGATCCGGAAACAATCAAGGTATGCTATTTCTGAAATGAAAAAAGCTTCGTAGCGTTAGCTTGAGTTAAGTATGTGTAAGAAAGTCCACAAAATATAGCCATGTATAAGGAGAGCACACGAATATACAAAGATCAGGCTCATGGCCGAAACACATGACCCTAATACGAATGAAAGTATTTTCCCAGAGGCAGTTACTCATTGAATAAAGAAGTGCGCGTCGGATGACCTTATGCAAGCAAGTGACTCAGAAGTAACCCCGAGTGGTCAGTTTGATAAGCATAGCAGGAAATTGCCGAAATTTCAGCTGCAACTAGAAATTCCTTTTCCTTTTAGACCCGATATTTTATGCCAAATATCAGAAATTTGATTTTTCAAAACATTGTTTCCATTAAAAAAATACTGCAGTGTCTGCAACGTTGTGATATATTTCTGTATTATATTTTTATTAGTTTTGAAAGCCAGTGATAGGCGGCGTGAGTAGTGTTACACTTTTAATTACTACTCCTGAACAGACTCAATAAAACCGAATCTCTTTTTGCATTTCTACTTTTGTTTTCGAAGGATCATCCATTTTAAGAATATAGTTCTAAATCACATGTAACAGTGGCAAAGTTCACATTGGTGGGGAAGCAACTTAAACACAAAGGGAGAAAACGGCCCCAGTGTATTGGTACTATAAATTATGACATTCTCGCTGTCCGCTTCCTCCTTTAATGTTCTTATCTAGTTGTTGCTGTTAGTGGTTCTATGCTATTCAAACACATTCTCATGATTATAAATATGGAAAAATAGTCAAACAGGGAGAGCCACACACGGAATGACACCGCATCAAACACCATCTAACGAGAAACGGTAAAGCCACAAGACAAAACATAACAGGACGCAAATCAAGACGAAACACATTAAACATTAAGCATATTAAAAAACAAAATTGACCGTAGACTGAAAGCAGGAGTGCCGCCTTGGAACGGCCAGCAGCCAAAAGCAATAAAAAAAAGGGCTACTGGCCCAACCTCGTCCTTATCCCACTTTCACCAAAGTCAAAATGTAAATAAAATTCCCCCTCCAGACAACACCACAACATGCGTAACGATGTATGCCAAAATGAAAATGATTTGAAAATGAACGCTATTAGAAGTAAACAAGCGACGTCATCATGTAAATGACGTCATAATTTAAAAGTACGGGAAAACTATTTGAAACACTTCTACTGCGACATTTAAAAGATCAATCGCAAGAAAATACAATTACCAGTGGATATTAATCATACACAACTGTTTTGTTTGAAAAAGAATAAACTTGACATCGTAGGCATGTACTCGATGACTATTCAGGTCAGAGCAGCTGTGGAGTAGTCATTTGGGGTACGACAGAACTAGCAAAATACAAATATCTAATTTCATCCCTCCGTAAACGGGTTTCAGAGGGAATCTTCATAGAGTATTAAGCCTTTTCCGTCGTCGCACAAGTAAAGAGGAAAGCATAATGACCAACTGTAAAGGGGTCGACCACCAAGCATGTAGTGTGCTGCAATATAGAGGGGTCATATCCCTTTTTAATGAATTGTTTTATACGTTTGACAAACAAAGTATCAAAATAAGTATGTCCAATAATTTTTCGAAGTTTGTAAATGACATCACCGTAAAACTCCGGATGTGAAATACCTAACTTTAGAAATGCTATAATTATTGATATACGTCATTGTTCCAAACCATTTGTCTTGGATAATGAAATAATTTCCAAAGCAATAATTTTTAAAAGCGTAAAATTGGGCGTGAATCCTTGTAAATGACTTCTCCACAGCTGCTCTGACCTGAATAGTCATCGAGTACATGTCTACGATGTCAAGTTTATTCTTTTTCAAACCAAACAGTTGTGCATGCTTAATATCCACTAGTAATTGTATCTTCTTGCGATTTATCTTTTATTAAATGTCGGTGTAGAAGTGTTTCAAATAGTTTTCCCGTACTTTAAATTATGACGTAATTTACATGATGACGTCGCTTGTTTACCTCTAACGTTTATTTTCAAATCATTTTCATTTTGGCAGACATCGTTATGCATGTTGTGGAGTTGTCTGGAGGGGGAATTTTATTTACATTTTGACTTTGGTGAAAGTGGGATAAGGACGAGGTTGGGTACCCATAAACCAGGTTTAAGTCCCCCAGTAGCCCTTTTTTTGGCTGCTGGCGGTTCCAAGGCGGCACACTCCTGCTTTCAGCCTACGGTCAATTTTGTTGTTTAATATGCTTAATGTTTAATATGTTTCGTCTTGATATGCGTCCTGTTATGTTTTGTCTTGTGGCTTTACCGTTTCTTGTTAGATGGTGTTTGGTGCGGTGTCATTTCGTGTGTGGCTCTCCCTGTTTGACTATTTTTCCATATTTAAAAAAACTGCTCACACAGACTCATTTCAGAAATATTCTCATTGTCAATCATTTACTAAGCCAACAGATGTTTCATTGTAGCCAACTCTTGTTACAAATGTCCTCATTGTTAAATATTAACAAAACTTTCCAGTAAGCACAAATGTTGCAGTACACTTATGAATTTTGGACACAAACACAAGCAAATTGTACTTGAACGTCAATTGTAATTAAAGTACAAAAATGAGTCATGCAGGAAACACCGCATACAGAACAAACACTCGCCCGAACAGCAACACAAGGAAACAGCAAATGTACATAACTAGAAAAAAACAACAAGAGACGCACAAAGACAAAACAAACATACAATCGGATGAAGATGGAAGTACCACCTTGGAACGGTCAGTGACAAAAGTCACTGGGGGCGGTTAAACCGGTTTATGGGCGCCCAACCTCACACTTATTCCACCCCACCCTAAATGACAAACAGTGTAAATAAACGTATCCCCTCTCCGATTAATCTACAACAACCGCGACGGCAAATACAATGGTAAAGTGCATGTATAACGAAAAAACATTTAATTGAACATACTGTATCCACCTATCGCTAGTGTACTCAATGAGTGAGCTGCAAACAGAGTAACTGTAGAAAAGTAATAAAGGGTACGACAAAAATGAAATAGTACAGGTATCCGACGTTTTCCTTCCATTTCTGGATTTAAGAGAACATACATGCAAAGAGGCCAACGTGATTGCCAACTGTAAAAGGGTTCACAACCAAACATGCAGTATGTTGTAGTACTACAGGATCATATCCCTTTTTAATGAATTGTTTAACACATTTGATGAACAAAGTGAGAAAATGGGTATGTCCAATAATTTTACGAAGTTTGTAAATCACATCACCATAAAATTCAGGATGTGAAATACCGTGTCGCAGAAGCACCTTGAGATTGCATTGGTACTTGCCAATAAGCGAGATATTTCGATAGTAAAATTTAGAGAAAGGTTTTCTTAGTTTATGGTATCTATAGCCTTGCTTAAGCAGTTTTTCAGTTAAAATGAGATTTCGACTGTTAAAATCGTCAATAGATGAACAAGCTCTAGCAAAACGAATAAATTGAGATATATAAACCCCGTAAGATGGAGCACGGGGAACATTCCCGTCAAGATGAGGAAAATGTACAATATTAAAATCAAAATTATCTCTTTTGTCATATATTTTAGAAGAAATCATTCCATTATTAATTTTAAGGTCTAGATCAAGAAACGCTGCATAATTGTCGGACGGGTTAGCTTTATTCAATTTGAGTTCTTTAGGATAAATTGTAGGAATCAGAACATCAAAGAAAGGGTTATCTGAGTTAAAAATATCATCCAAATATCGACAAGTTTCATCGAAGGGTTTTATAACATCTTCTTGTGATTGAGGATTCAAACGCAACATGAAATCTCTCTCATAGCAGTACAAAAACAAATCTGCGACAAGTGGTGCACAATTCGTACCCATAGGAATACCAATTACCTGACGGTATATAGCATTCCCATAACGTACAAATATGTTATCCAAAAGAAAGGTTAGTGCTTCGCAAACTTCTGAGCAAGTCCAATTGGTGTAATATTTCATTTGCTCGTCAGTAAAGAAAGCTTTTTCAGCATTACATGCCAAGAATGATGTTTTTCCCGGGCAAATACTTTCTGGATTAAGTTAGTAAGCTTATCCTTAATTAAAATATGAGGAAGAGTTGTGTACAGAGTAGAAAAATCGTACGTGCTTATAGTGGATGCAAGATACCTTTTGTTCTTAAGTTTGTAAGTTTAAGTAAATAATAAATCTTTGGGACCCGAATGAAACTTTGTGCCCCTTATTCATATATCTTATCATCCTAAATGTCCTAACGCGGGGCTCCGCAAAAATAGCATTCTAGCTCCTTCCAGCAAACAAATCACAAATTAATGTTCAGGTTCCGAACAAAGCTAAGGTACCCTCTCTCTAGTAAATGAATGTTGGCCGAATCTGATGGCTAAATGGACGGGACGCAGGCCATGCACAGGCCTGCGACCAGTCTACCGCTCAAAAGCGGAATCAAGACCTTAATCGAAATATACATGTTCATATATGCTAAAGTTCACGCCCACTAGAACTAACATAGATACTTATTTAAACCATGGTTGTGTCCCTCTCAAGATTTGGTCCATACCAAACCGAATGTTTTGAAGGAACAGTTCTGTACCTACGCCAGAACTGTATACACCATCACTCAAATAATTACTTCACAACAGCAGGTATTAAGTGCTTGTGTGGCGGCCGTAAAAAGTCATTCTCAGTGTTGTTATATTTTCTGGTCCTTCGGGATCATTAGTTTCCATGTTATTAGTTTTGAAAATTGAATACTGCTTAAGCCGTTGCTAGGGGGGCGTGAGTAGTGCTGTACTTTTAATTACTACTCAGGAACAGACTCAATAAAACCGAGTCTGCAATTTTCTTTTTTTGCATTTCTACTTTTGCTTTCGAAGGATCATCCATTTTCAGAATATTTATATATGGATAAATTACTGTGCAAGATATGAAATCCGTGCCTTTGCTTTACGCTCTTGACCATGAAATGCATTTAGCCTTTTGCGAGCTGATACCAGACCTTTATGCCCCTGTCCCCAACCAAGGGGAGTATTTCTGACCACACTATGACTGTATTAGGTATTGTTTGACCAATACATCCCAAAAGTGTATGTCACTGACCGTTCCAAGGCGGTACTTCCATCTACCATAATGCTTCTATTGTTTGTTTGCTTTGTCTTTGTGTGTCTCTTTATGTTTTTGCTAGTTATGTACATTTTCTGTGCTTTCTTGTCTGCTGTTCGGGCGGCTGCATGTTCTGTATGTCGTGTTTCCTGCATGACTCATATTTGTACTTTTGATAACTTCTGTTAGTTTCTTTAACGGTGTATTTTTCAAGTTATTACCGCCCACATGTAACATCAGATATTCAGAAGGATCCTGCCGTGTCCTTTTTAGCGTTAGTCCACTGTATCCCTGCCACCATAACTTAGCTGTTAGACACAGAGACGATCCCCCAGAATGCCGTCTTGAGAATGCGAAAGCTCTTTTTACATAGATGATCCAACCACCTATACTGAAGGAGTATCTGCAATATATTTGACAACAGTGAAAAACCTGTTGTATTTTAATGACAATCATGTATTAAGTCTATATTTATAATGTGGCTTCTGGCTAATTTCGGTACTCTACTTTCTTCCTACTTTGACCCTATTATAATAGGTGTATTAAGTGTATTAATCAAGTCTTTCCACAAGAAATGCCAAAGTTGATCGAGCTAAACCAAGTAAACTTTGTTTTTCTTTATACTTCTTGTTTTGGTAAATGACATTGAAAGAAACCCTGGTCCCAGTAATGACGGTACAAGATACATGTGTGATACCTGTGACAGGACTGTCACCTGGGAAGACAGGTGCATAGTCTGTGAAACGTGTGACCAGTGGTTCCACATTGATTGCCAAAGTGTACACGGTGGGACTTATGAAGACCTTAATGACAGCATAGTCAGTTGGCATTGTCTAGTTTGCAACAGTCCAAAGTACAGCACTTTACCTTTTTATGTACATAGCATAAGCATAGCTAATTGCTTTGAGAGTCTTGGTCAATTGTCGAGTAGTACAAGTAATGACAGTGTCTTGAGAACACCAACTGCGAGTTCGTTCAAACCATCACATCAATCGACACCCATCCGTGTTCTGAAACTCAAAACTAAATGTAAAGCACCCGTTAGAATTGTGAATATCAATTTCCAGTCAATCAAGCGTAAACAACATCTAGTTCAGAATATTATAGACAACATGAAACCTGATACAGTGATTGGAACTGAAACCTGGCTAGACCCATCTATTAATAACAATCATTTTTTTCCTGATGGTTTTAATATTTACAGAAAAGATCGCAAAGACCAACAAGGTGGTGGTGTCCTTATTGCCATTAAAAAGAATATACGAGGGTTGTCCCAGTAAATCGTGGACTGGACTTACTGTAGAAAAAGTAACAATCATACGCGCTTTCAATTTTCAGGTATATCATATACATATATTCTGAGTGTACATACAAAATTACAGCAGATTCTGTCTAAGAATAACATCTCTGTACACGAAATAAAACTACATGGTATGCTTATGCGGCGCACGCAGGCAACGTCGACGACGTCATAGTCGTTCAAGTTTGAACGTGATGCGCAGAAATGTTTAATGCTTTTCAAAGTACTCTCCATTATGTGCGATACACTTCTGATGTCGTATTAGCGACATTGTTGAAGACCTCTCTCCAGATGAAAAGTGTGAGATGGTAGGGGCCAACATAGATATTGTAGGAAATAAGTCACTATATGTCTCTTATTTTTCCAACCTAAAACATCCGATGAAAATAGTTTGAATTGGTTTGATATTTCTGTTAGAAGAGCAGTCCAGATAAAAATGCAGCTTTAGTTATAGGAGGTGACTTTAACCTTCCAGGGTGGGATTGGAAAAACAAAATTCTTACGCCTAGGTCACTACACCAAAAACAACACTATTTCTTTGGAAACACTTCAGATGATACAGGCCTAGTACAATTAATCGAAGAACCGACAAGAAAATAAAATATATTAGATGTTATGAGAACAAATTTACCAAACCAAGTCCCTAGACTTGAAATAGCCCCGGGAATTTCAGACCATGCTATTGTTTTATGTAATTCAATTAGGTAAAGTGTGCTCCCAGTAACGTACCTCTATACAGCAAGGCCAACTGGGACACCTTGAAAAATGAAGTCAAGCAACTATATGCCTCTATACTAAATAATGTAGAAACTCACTCTGTATACACATTCCCCACAAAAAACTAACTGCCAAAAGTAAAACACCATGGGTATCAGTTGAAACTAAAAAGCTACTAAAATGAAGACATAGATTGTACAAAAAATATTGTAATGAAACTGCACGTAAGAAATACATAGAATTGAAACATCATATCCAAAGACAGTTAAGACAATCATACTGGCAGTACATTGATCAAATTGTGACCCCCAGTGAGGATGAAAAGAATTTTGGTAACATGAAGAAATTTTGGTCGTACATCAAACACAAAAAAAATGACTATAATGATATCTCATCTCTAAAGAAAGATGGCAAACTGTTAACAGGCCCTAAACTGAAAGCAAATGCACTTAATGCACAATTCCAATCAGTTTTCTCTGACACTTTTGATATACCTTTGGATGAATTATAAAATAAAAGTACAAAAATGAGTCATACAGGAAACACCACATACAGAGCCGCCCGAGCAGCAACACAAGGAAACACCTATGTACAACATATCTATAAAAACATCAAGAGACGCACAAAGACAAAACAAACATACAATAGGGGGAAGATGGAAGTACCGCCTTGGAACGGTCAGTGACAAAAGTCACTGGGGGTTAAACCTGTTTTTGGACCCTACCTCACACTTATTCCATCCCACCCTAAAAGACAAACAGTGTAAATAAACGTACCCCCTCTCCGACTAATCTACAACAACCGCGATTGCAAATACATTGGTAAAGTGCATGCATAACGAAAACATTTAAGTGAACAAACTGTACCCAACTACCGCTAGTGTATTCAATGATTGAGCTGCAAACAGAGTAACTGTAGAAAAGTAATAAAGGGTACGACAAAAACGAAATAGTACAGATATCCGACGTTCTCCTTCCGTTTCTGGATTTAAGAGGTCGCCTTCATAGAGTACTAAACCTTTCTTGTCGGCGTACATGCAAAGAGGCCAGCGTGATTGCCAACTGTAAAAGGGTTCACAACCAAACATGCAGTATGTTGTAGTACTATAGGATCATATCCCTTTTTAATGATTTTTTAACATATTTGATGAACAAAGTGAGAAAATGGGTATGTCCAATAATTTTACGAAGTTTGTAAATCACATCACCATAAAATTCAGGATGTAAAATATCGTGAATACCCTACATGAGAGATAATAATACCTATCCTACAATGCCGGACATCGAAATAACAACTAATGGTAACACGAAACTTTTGAAACTGAATTTTGACCCAACCAAGGCAAGTGGCCCCGATGAACTGAAACCAAGACTCCTTAAAGAGCTTTCCCACGAAATTTCTTCTTTTTTAAATCTCATTTACCAGAAATTATTTGACAGTGGAGAAGTGCCCACAGACTGGCGAGCTGCACAAGTCTCTCCGATTTATAAGAAAGGGTACAAATATAACCCAGAAAACTATAGACCCATTTCCTTGACTTGTATTCGTTGCGTACTATTAGAACACATAATAACTAGTGCTATCTTGACTCATGCAGACAAACATCTTATATCCCTTACAACACGGTTTTGGAAAAAATAGATCCTGTGAAACGCAGCTTTTAGAATTCATAGATGAGACTAACTGTTTGAGATGATTTTTCTAAATTATTTGTAATATCATATGATGACATTACAAATAATTTAGAAAAATCATCTCAAACAGACAGATCAATCAAAAGATTTTGATAAAGTCAGTCACAATCTTTTAACCCATACACTTTCACACTATGGAATACAAGGTAAAACTAACAAGTGGATCCACAACTTCTTATCACACCGTACTCAGGCTGTAGTCTTGGAGGGTGAGAAATCAGAGTATGTTCCGGTGCAGTCTGAGGTCACTCAGGGATTTGTTTTGGGTCCTAGTCTGTTTTTATTTTACATAAATGATATACCCATTGGTTTGAACTCTACAGTACGTCTCTTTGCGGATGATACAATGGCATATCTCACCTTCAAATCCAAAAATGACTGTAAAAATCTTCAGGATGACCTTGATAAATTTCAACTGAAACTTCAATTCCTAAATAAAGGTATCGATTTTATTGATATTCAAAGTATATTTCGTGATAAGAATGTAATCGATACTATTCCCAAATATTTCATCAACTCTCAATCACCTATCATCAGTTATAAACATAATAAACCTATTAGGAATGTTATTTTAACTACAATAAAATTGTCTCTGACTTAAATATTGATGTTAATACCCATATGTTTTAAGATTGTATCATTTCTAGCTTTTGCTATAAACCGGTTGGTCATGTTACTGGTAATTTTGATATCATTAAGGATAAACGTCTCAGGACCATCCTAACTAAAGGACCTAAATATAGATTCCCTTCCCTTATTGATTTTGACGCTTGTCGAACTCATATTGCGGAAACTATTCAAGAATTCTGCATCAAATTGTGTCGACGAGAACATGCTGATGTTAATGCCCTTTCGGATTGGAAGAAATGTATTTTTGATATTATTGATACGCGTACTACTTTTTACAAATCAAATTACCAGCTTTTACCACCTCGACTTAGAGTTACATTTCGCTATTTGAAGAAAAAATATTTCTAATTTTCATTCAAATTATGTTATTGTTCCTGCTGACAAGATATTAAATAATGTAATCATTATTTGAAGATTGTATTATGTTGATGTTTTAAAGAAAGAGCTTACTGATTCAAAAACTTATATAACAATTCAAACACCTGAAAAAGATATAGTCTCGGAACATATAAAAATGTGCAATAATTTTAAGTCTGGTCTAACATAAATTCTGAAAATGGGTGATCCTTTGAATACAAAAGTAGAAATGTAGAATGAGAAAATTGCAGACTCGGTTTTATTGAGCCTGTTCATGAGTAGTAATTAAAAGTGCAACACTACTCACGCCCCAGCACCGGCTTAAGCAGTATTCAATTTTCAAAAATAATAACATGAAAACTTATGATCCCAAAGGACCAGAAAATATAACAACACTGAGAATGAAGTACGTAAAACAACAAACTTTCTAATTTGTACTGGATTCCGAAACTACATAAAAACTCTAGCTGTTGTACCACTACTAAGATATCTAAACTTTTGACGTCCTGTCTTACTACGATCAAAGAACATGTAAAATGTTACTGTGATAAAATATATGACAATTCTGGTATTAATGTTTTTGGTCCATAAAAAATTCAAATGATGTTTTAACGAAACTTGAAAATGAGCAGTATAACATTTCTTCACTGACCTCTTATGATTTCTCTACACTCTATACTACTCTACCTCACCATCTTATAAAGGATAAACTGATTAAATTAATAGAAAAAACCTTTGCCAGAGAAAACAAAATGTTCGTTGCTTGTAATGTTCAACGTTCATTCTTTTCGAATAATTCAGAATATGGAAAAATATTCAAACAGGGAGAGCCACACACGAAATGACACCGCACCAAACACCATCTAACAAGAAACGGTAAAGCCACAAGACAAAACATAACAGGACGTATATCAAGACGAAACACATTAAACATTAAGCATATTAAACAACAAAATTGACCGTAGGCTGAAAGCAGGAGTGCCGCCTTGGAACGGCCAGCAGCCAAAAAAAAAAGGGTTACTGGGGGACTTAAACCTGGTTTACGGGTACCCAACCTCGTCCTTATCCCACTTTGACCAAAGTCAAAATGTAAACAAGAGATGTTTGTGAAACATGTATACCCCCCAGACCCCCTGACCTTTGATCTAGTGACCTCAACTATAGAGGTCATCTAGCGGTCATGACTAATCACCACAGCAACTTTGAAAATCCTAAGCCAAACCACTGATCATTTACTGATCTGAAAACATTTCACAAGTTAAGGTCATGGTGACCTTGACCTTTGACCTAGTGACCTCAACAACTATAGGGTTCATCTAGTGGTCATGACCAACTACCACAGGAAGTTTGAAGATCCCGAACCAAACCATTGAGCAGTTATTGATCCGAAACCATTTCATCAGTTAATGTCATGATGACCTTGACCTTTGACCTAGTGACCTCAAAATCAATAGGGGTCATCTAGTTGTCATGACCAACCACCACAGTAAGTTTGAAGATCCTAAGCCAAACCCTTGAGCAGTTATTGATTGGAAACCATTTCATCAGTTAAGGTCATGGTGACCTAGTGACCTCAAAAACAATAGGGGTTATCTATTGGTCATGACCAACTACCACAGCAAGTTTGAAGATCCTAAGCCAAACCCTTGAGCAGTTATTGATCGGAAACTATTTCACCAGTTAAGGTCATGGTGACCTTGACCTTTGACCTAGTGACCTAAAAAACGACACGGCTCATCTAGTTGTCATGACCAACCACCTAAGCAAATTTGAAGATCCTAAGCCAAACCCTTGAGCAGTTATTGATCAGAAACCGTTTTATAAGTTAAGGTCATGGTGACCTGGACTTTTGACCTAGTGACCTCAAAAACAATAGGGGTCATCCAGTTGTCATGACCAACCACCACAGCAAGTTTAAAGATTCTAAGCCAAACCCTTGAGCAGTTATTGATTGGAAACCATTTAACCAGTTAAGGTCATAGTGACCTTGACTTTTGACCTTGTGACCTCAAAAACAATAGGGGTCATCTAGTGATCATGACCAACCACCACAGCAAGTTTGAAGATCCCAAGCCAAACCCTTGAGCAGTTATTGATCAGAAACTATTTTACCATTTTAGGTCATAATGACCTTGACCTTTGACCTAGTGACCTCAAAAACAATAGGGGTCATCTCCTTGTCATGACCAACCACCACAGCAAGTTTGAAGATTCTAGACCAAGTTGTTTATTAGTTATCGTTCGGAAACCATCGATCTACTGATCGACCGACCGACAGATCGACCGACCGACCGACATGTGCAAAGCAATATACCCCCATTTTTTCAAAAGGGGGGTATAATAAAATCCCCCCTCCAGACAACTACACAACATGCATAACGATGTCTGCCAAAATGAAAATGATTTGAAAATTAACGTTAGAGGTAAACAAGCGACGTCATCATGTAAATGACGTCATAATTTAAAAGTACGGGAAAACTATTTGAAACACTTCTACACCGACATTTAATAAAAGATAAATTGCAAGAAGATACAATTACTAGTGGATATTAAGCATGCACAACTATTTTGTTTGAAAAAGAATAAACTTGACATCGTAGACATGTACTCGATGACTATTCAGGTCAGAGCAGCTGTGGAGAAGTCATTTGGGGTACGACAGAACTAGCAAAAGTACAAAAATGAGTCATGCAGGAAACACCACATACAGAACAAACACTCGCCCGAACAGCAACACAAGGAAACAGCAAATGTACATAGGTAGAAAAAACAACAAGAGACGCACAAAGACAAAACAAACATACAATAGGAGGAAGATGGAAGTACCGCCTTGGAACGGTCAGTGACAAAAGTCACCGGGGGTTTAAACCGGTTTATGGGCGCCCAACCTCACCCTTATTCCATCCCCATCCTAAAAGACAAACAGTGTAAATAAACGTATCCCCTCTCCGACTAATCTACAACAACCGCGACAGCAAATACAGTGGTAAAGTGCATGTATAACAAAAAAACATTTTATTGAAAATACTGTATCCACCTATCGCTATTGTACTCAATGATTGAGCTGCAAACAGAGTAACTGTAGAAAAGTAATAAAGGGTACGACAAAAATGAAATAGTACAGATATCCGACGTTCTCCTTCCATTTCTGGATTTAAGAGGTCGCCTTCATAGAGTACTAAACCTTTCTTGTCGGCGTACATGCAAAGAGGCCAGCGTGATTGCCAACTGTAAAAGGGTTCACAACCAAACATGCAGTATGTTGTAGATACAAATATCTAATTTCCTCCCTCCGTAAACGGGTTTAAGAGGGAATCTTCATAGAGTATTAAGCCTTTTCCGTCGTCGCACAAGCAAAGAGGAAAGCATAATGACCAACTGTAAAGGGGTCGACCACCAAGCATGTAGTGTGCTGCAATATAGAGGGATCATATCCCTTTTTAATGAATTGTTTTATACGTTTGACAAACAAAGTATCAAAATATGTGTGTCCAATAATTTTTCGAAGTTTGTAAATGACATCACCGTAAAATTCCGGATGTGAAATACCTAACTCTATGATGGTATACTCTTAAACTTGGATACAGGAGGAGCTTACCAGACTCATGTATTATTTTTTCCCTGTCGTGCCCTTAACGGCTTACCTGCAGGTGCTCTGACTTCAGCAAATATGGAAAAATAGTCAAACAGGGAGAGCCACACACGGAATGACACCGCATCAAACACCATCTAACGAGAAACGATAAAGCCACAAGACAAAACAAAACAGGACGCATATCAAGACGAAACACATTAAACATTAAGCATATTAAAAAACAAAATTGACCGTAGGGTGAAAGCAGGAGTGCCGCCTTGGAACGGTCAGCAGCCAAAAGCAATAAAAAATTTGGCTACTGGGGGACTTGAACCTGGTTTATGGGTACCCAACCTCGTCCTTATCCCACTTTCACCGAAGTCAAAATGTAAATAAAATTCCCCCTCCAGACAACACCACAACATGCGTAACGATGTATGCCAAAATGAAAATGATTTGAAAATGAACGTTATTAGAAGTAAACAAGCGACGTCATCATGTAAATGACGTCATAATTTAAAAGTACGGGAAAACAATTTGAAACACTTCTACTGCGACATTTAAAAGATCAATCGCAAGAAAATACAATTACCAGTGGATATTAATCATACACAACTGTTTTGTTTGCAAAAGAATAAACTTGACATCATAGGCATGTACTCGATGACTATTCAGGTCAGAGCAGCTGTGGAGTAGTCATTTGGGGTACGACAGAACTAGCAAAATACAAATATCTAATTTCCTCCCTCCGTAAACGGGTTTCAGAGGGAATCTTCATAGAGTATTAAGCCTTTTCCGTCGTCGCACAAGTAAAGAGGAAAGCATAATGACCAACTGTAAAGGGGTCGACCACCAAGCATGTAGTGTGCTGCAATATAGAGGGGTCATATCCCTTTTTAATGAATTGTTTTATACGTTTGACAAGCAAAGTATCAAAATAAGTATGTCCAATAATTTTTCGAAGTTTGTAAATGACATCACCGTACAACTCCGGATGTGAAATACCTAACTTTAGAAAAGTACGTAAATTACAATTGTATTTGCTGATGAGTAGAATATTACGGTGGTAAAATTTTGAAAATGTTTTACGAAGTTTGTCATATCTGTAGCCCTGTTTTAGTAGTTTTTCAGTGATAATAAGGTTACGATTGTTAAAATCATCAACAGAGGAACAAGCTCTAAGTCATTGAGTACATTTTTGACGGATTGTCACAGTTATTATGCTATGTTTTACATGTTGTCCTGTGTTCACCGTCGTCTATGTTGTGGGTAAGTCCAGCGGGGATACCTTTATTTACAATATTTGTAAAGCTAGGGTGACTTTGAGAGAAGTGCGAGGTTAGGACGTCCGTAAACCGGTTTAAACCCCCAGTGGTGTTTTTGCTGCTGACCGTGCCAAGGCGGTATTCTCTTTGTCACCCTTCCTTTTGTTTGCCTTGCGTCTTTGTGCTTGTGGTTTGTTCATGTTGTGGAACGTTTGTCCCTGGTTCTTGTGTCTATTTTGGTGTTTTCTGTGTTCATTTCGTGTGTGTGTGTGTGCGTGTGTTTGGGTGTGTGGTTGTGTGTGTGTGTGTGTGATGCTGTCTATCGGTGTTTTGGTGGTGGTTGCGTCTTGCATGTGGCTTTGCCTGCTTGACTTTACTACTTTTCCATTTAGAAAAGTACGTAAATTACAATTGTATTTGCTGATGAGTAGAACATTACGGTGGTAAAATTTTGAAAATGTTTTACGAAGTTTGTCATATCTGTAGCCCTGTTTTAGTAGTTTTTCAGTGATAATAAGGTTACGATTGTTAAAATCATCAACAGAGGAACAAGTCATCCCTTTTGTCATAAATTCCAGAAGAAATTGTTCCATTGTTTATAGATAAATTTAAATCTAAAAAGGCTGCAGATATGTCAGAACTATTTGCTTTATTAAGCTTGAGCTCCCTAGGGTAAATTGAGGTTATCATAGAATCAAAGTATGGGTTATCAATATTAAAAATGTCGTCTAAATAACGTGCTGTATTGTTAAAGGCATTGATGACATCCGCCTGTGAATCGCTGTTAAGGTTAAGCATAAAATCCCGTTCATAACAAAACAAAAACAAGTCTGCAATTAAAGGAGCACAATTGGTTCACATGGGAATACCAATGACCTGGATAAACAGAATTACCAAAACGAACAAATATATTGTATAACAGAAACGTAATAGCGTCACAAAGATCTAAACATGTCCACGAGGTATATTTATTTGTAACGTCATTGGTAAAGAACGCATGTCTAGAATTACAGGCAATAAATGATACTTTTTCTCTGGCAAATGTTTTATTTATAAGATTAGTAAGTTTGATCTTAATTAGATCGTGTGGTAATGTGGTATAAAGTGTATGAAAAATCATAAGTGCTTATAGTGTTAGCTTGGTGTTGCTTGATTTTTAATTTAGTTAAAACCTCATTGGAGTTTTTTATAGACCAAAAAAGGTTAATTCCTGAATTATCATAAGCTTTATCACAGTAACGCTTGACATGTTCTTTGACCGCTGTTAGACACGATGTAATTAGTTTGGATAGTGCAGTTGTTGTGCATGAGACAGAATTTGCTATGAAGCGTGATTTATATGGCGTTTTATGGAGTTTAGGTATCCAGTACATCGTCGGAAGTTTATGATGTGTGATTAATATATCAGCATTGAACTGTTTACATTTATTAACATGTTCAGATATTATGTCGTTTTCAGACTTAGAGACCACAATATATGACTTTGTCTTAGTTAGTTCTTGTTCTAAAACATCCACATAATAAAGTCGTCAAACGATAATTACATTGTTTGACGCTTTATCAGCTGGGACAAACACGTTTCTTGTATACTATTTTTGAGAAGCGAACTGAAGTCTTAGGTTTAGGCGGAAGAAGGTGAATGTTAGATTTGTAAAACGCGATACGTGTATCCATTATATTTGAAATTTGTTTTATCCATTTTGTAAGGGCACTATTGTCTGCATGTTCTCGGCGACACCATTTTACACTGAAGCCTAACAACGATTCTATAATTTTGCTACTGCAGATTTCGAAATCTATCAATGAAGGTAGTCTGTATTTAGGTCCCTTAGTTAGTAAAGTACGGAGACGTTTGTTTTCGATAATGTCAAAATTGCCTGTAATAACATGACCAGCCTCGGCGTAACAAACTTAGAAGAATTACAATTTCAACTAACAGGAGTATTATTTACAATATTAAGGTCCGATACAATTTTATTGTAATTAAAAATAGTATTCCTAATAGGTATTTTGTACTTATAGCAGATAATTGGAGATTCTAAGTTTTTGAAATAGGCTGGGATGGTATTAATTACGTTTTTATCGCGAAATATTGGTTGTAGATCGATAAAATCTATACCTTTATTAACAAAAGGAATTTTCAAAAAATATCTTTTATGGGCAGACACTGAATCAACGTGTGGTCGAAGAACATGCCGAGTGTAGTTCTGAATGAAAGAAGCTGTATTATATAAAGGATCTGTTCGTAAGATCACTTTGTCTGCTTCTATGTCAATGTCTCTTATGGAAGAAATAGACAAAGAACATAGACGAGAGAGCATAGTATGTTTGTCAGATTGTAGACGTATATTGTGTAAATCTGAAACAGACGTTTTAAGTCGAGCTTTGCGTTTGATATTGCCATTTATACGTAAACCATGTGATCTGGTTTTTCGTTTTCTAATTGAGTAAATAGAAAATATATCAATGTTAGGGTCTTTAGAAATATTTCCGGTTTGATATATGTTATCATTTAGGCCTAAAGGGAAAGGTATCTGTAATTTTTTATCCATTTGAGTTCTGCCATAAATCTGGCTTTAGATTTGATGCTGTTTGTAGAATTATAATCATAAACAAGATGTTCAACTGGCTGAACTGTAATATCTTTAAATGAATGATATATATATATATATGCTGGTATATATTTTTTTTATTGATTATTCATTGATATATATGCTCACGAAATCTAGTTTTTAGTGAGCGTCCAGTTTGTCCTACATATTGTATACCACAGAGTGGTGCATTTCATGTTAAAACGTAAATCACATGAGAAGTTTTACAGTTAATATTTGATGTAAAGTTTGTGGTAAAAACACTACCATTAATTGTAGATTTAATGGTAGAATTACAAGATAGATATTTGCAGCACATACACCTCTTAGCATTGCACTTATCAATGGTTGGATACAGTCTACGTCTTCCGTGCAAAATCCGTTTATTTTGAATTATATTAACTACAGTACTATGTTGAATAGATTTATGTAACGGAGAAAGTACCACTTTTGGGCCATTGTGAAAACAGTTGTTAATAGAAACAGAAGGTAGGTGGAACGATTTTGCAGAATAAAGGTTTAGTGACTTTAAACACAATGAAGGTTGAAACGATCTAAAATTACCATTTTGTGGAATTTGCACAGATGTCGTAGAATGTAGTTTAAAGTTTGAAGTTGAACATTACACAATGTGGACTTGCCTTGATGTTTGTAGATATCTTACCTTTCTATTAGATAATATGTTTAACTGCGTTATGGGGGTACCATATATCGCCAAGTTATATATCCATGGGTACAAATTGTGCCACTCTTGTTGCATATTTGCTTTTGTATTGCGATGAGAGGGATT
Organism: Azorinus chamasolen; assembly: GCA_963576725.1. Lineage (NCBI taxonomy): Eukaryota > Metazoa > Mollusca > Bivalvia > Cardiida > Solecurtidae > Azorinus > Azorinus chamasolen. The sequence continues at coordinate 55,253,898 of OY755252.1, forward strand.
TTATGCTTAGCTTAAAAGTACAAAAATGAGTCATGCAGGAAACACCACATACAGAACAAACAGTCGCCCGAACAGCAACACAAGGAAACAGCAAATGTATAACTATAAAAACATCAAGAGACGCACAAAGATTAAACAAACATACAATAGGGGAAGATGGAAGTACCGCCTTGGAACGGTCAGTGACAAAAGTCACTGGGGGGTTAAACCGGTTTATGGGCGCCCAACCTCACACTTATTCCATCCCCAACCTAAAAGACAAACAGTGTAAATAAACGTATCCCCTCTCCGACTAACCTACAACAACCGCGATGGCAAATACAGTGGTAAAGTGCATGTATAACGAAAACATTTAAGTGAAGAAACTGTATCCACCTATCGCTAGTGTACTCAATGATTGAGCTGCAAACAGAGTAACTGTAGAAAAATAATAAAGGGTACGACAAAAATAGTACAGATATCCGACGTTCTCCTTCCGTTTCTGGATTTAAGAGGTCGCCTTCATACAGTACTAAACCTTTCTTGTCGGCGTACATGCAAAGAGGCCAGCGTGATTGCCAACTGTAAAAGGGTTGACAACCAAACATGCAGTATGTTGTAGTACTACAGGATCGTATCCCTTTTTAATGAATTTTTTAACATATTTGATGAACAAAGTGAGAAAATGGGTATGTCCAATAATTTTACGAAGTTTGTAAATCACATCGCCATAAAATTCAGGATGTGTAATACCGTGTCATGCAGGGAACATCACATACAAAACACACATCCGCCGGATAGGGGGTCGTCATAAAAGCCTTCAAATAAGCATCTCGATATTTGGATAATTTCAACGTAGACAACCCTTTCTTTAATGTAATGATTTATGCTATTTGCCCAATGGAGCTCAAATTGAATAAAGCTAACCCTTCAGACACTTATTCAGGTTTTCTTGATCTAGACCTTAAAATTGACAACGGAATTATTTATTCTAAAAATTATGACAAAAGAGACGATTTCGATGTTCCTCGTGTTCCACCTTACCGGGTTTACATTCTGTTGACGATTTTAAAAGTCGAATCTCATTTTAACTGAAAAGCTGCTTAACAGTCAAAGTCTCATTTTAACTGAAAATCTGCTTAAGCAAGGATAAAGATAACATAAATTAAGAAAAACATTCTTTGCATTTTAACAACGAAATCTCTGACTTATTGGTAAGTATAAATGTAATATTCTTATGGCGCTCCTGCGACACGGTATTTCACATCCTGAATTTTATGGTGATTTGATTAAAATATCATCTTCTCATTTTGTTCATGAAATCTCATTTTTGTTGTACCCTTTATTACTTTCCTACAGTTACTCTGTTTGCAGATGCAATAATTGAGGATAGGTGGGTCCCTTTTAAATATGTTTTTTGTTTTCCATGCAATTTAAAATTGTATTTGTCACCGTGTTTGGTGTAGATAAGTCGGGGAGGGGACATGTTTATTTACACCGTTTGTCTTTTAGGAAGGGGTGGAATAAGTGTGAGGTTAGGCGACCTTAAAAGTACAAAAATGAGTCATGCAGGAAACACCACATACAGAACAAACACTCGCCCGAACAGCAACACAAGGAAACAGCAAATGTACATAGGTAGAAAAAAACAACAAGAAACGCACAAAGACAAAACAAACATACAATAGGAGGAAGATGGAAGTACCGCCTTGGAACGGTCAGTGACAAAAGTCACCGGGGGGTTTAAACCGGTTTATGGGCGCCCAACCTCACCCTTATTCCATCCCCATCCTAAAAGACAAACAGTGTAAATAAACGTATCCCCTCTCCGACTAATCTACAACAACCGCGACAGCAAATACAGTGGTAAAGTGCATGTATAACAAAGAAAACATTTAATTGAACATACTGTATCCACCTATCGCTATTGTACTCAATGATTGAGCTGCAAACAGAGTAACTGTAGAAAAGTAATAAAGGGTACGACAAAAATGAAATAGTACAGATATCCGACGTTCTCCTTCCATTTCTGGATTTAAGAGGTCGCCTTCATAGAGTACTAAACCTTTCTTGTCGGCGTACATGCAAAGAGGCCAGCGTGATTGCCAACTGTAAAAGGGTTCACAACCAAACATGCAGTATGTTGTAGTAATACAGGATCATATCCCTTTTTAATGAATTGTTTTATATATTTGATGAACAAAGTGAGAAAATGGGTATGTCCAATAATTTTACGAAGTTTGTAAATCACATCACCATAAAATTCAGGATGTGAGATACCGTGTCGCAAAAGTACCTTGAGATTACATTTGTACTTGCCAATAAGCGAGAGATTTCGATAGTAAAATTTAGCGAAAGTTTTTCTTAGTTTATGGTATCTATATCCTTGTTTAAGCAGTTTTTCAGTTAAAATGAGATTTCGACTGTTAAAATCGTCAATAGATGAACAAGCTCTAGCAAAACGAATAAGTTGAGATATATAAACCCCGTAAGATGGAGCACGGGGAACATCCCCGTCAAGATGAGGAAAATTTACAATATTAAAATCAAAATCATCTCTTTTGTCATATATTTTAGAAGAAATCATTCCATTATTAATTTTAAGGTCTAGGTCAAGAAACGCTGCATAATTGTCGGACGGGTTAGCTTTATTCAATTTGAGTTCTTTAGGATAAATTGTAGGAATCAGAGCATCAAAGAAAGGGTTATCTAAGTTAAAAATATCATCCAAATATCGACAAGTTTCATTGAAGGCTTTTATAACATCTTCTTGTGATTGAGGATTCAAACTCAACATGAAATCTCTCTCATAGCAGTACAAAAACAAATCTGCGACAAGTGGTGCACAATTCGTACCCATGGGAATACCAATTACCTGACGGTATATAGCATTCCTATAACGTACAAATATGTTATCCAAAAGAAAGGTTAGTGCTTCGCAAACTTCTGAGTAAGTCCAATTGGTGTAATATTTAATTTGCTCGTCAGTAAAGAAAGCTTTTTCAGCATTACATGCCAAGAATGATGTTTTTTCTCGGGTAAATACTTTCTGGATCAAGTTAGTAAGCTTATCCTTAATTAAAATATGAGGAAGAGTTGTGTACAGAGTAGAAAAATCGTACGTGCTTACAGTGGAAGCAAGATACCTTTTGTTCTTAAGTTTGTTTAAGACTTCTGAAGAGTTCTTAATAGACCAGAAGAGATTTATTCACAGTAAAATTTTACATGTTCCTTTATTTTCGTTAAACAAGAAGTCAAAAGTATAGACAATTTAGTAGTTGTACATGAACTAGAATTTGCAATGAAACGCGCTTTATATGGTTTTTTATGTAGTTTTAACCTTTTGGTGGTGGTTGTGTTTTGTGTGTGTCTTTTCCTGCTTGACTTTACTACATTTTCATTTAAACCCCCAGTGACATTTGTCATTGGCCGTTCCAAGGCGGTACTTCCATCTTCCCCCTATTGTTTGTTTTTATGTCTTTTTGTGCGTCTCATTTTGTGTTTTGATAGACATATACATTTGCTGTTCCTTTTTCCGGCGACTGTCTGTTTTGCATGTGGTGTTTCCTGCATTACTCTTACATAATTCACATGTTGTCATAATAACGTACCGTTAAACTTGTTATTTTCACCATGTAGTAAATGCAAAATAAAATAAAGTAACAAAAACACATCATTTACTATCATAAAACATATATATGTTTTATATCAATATAAAAAATAGTGTCGACCCAGTTCAGGAACACCTAGAGTAACCTGTTTGTTATTCCAAACCCAAATGAGAAACAATGATGGAAATTCAGCATTCAAAGGATGCGTATTTATAATGGGTTTTGTTCTTGAATGACTAAAGGATTCAAACAGATGTGAACGAATCTGAAAACGATTGATACCTTCTCCATTCCACATTCTCTCTCTTTTTGCATCCGTGTTATATATAAAAGGATAAACACAAACTCACGCATGCACGCATGCACGCACGCACGCTCGCACACTCACATACACAAGCACGCCCATCCCCATTCCAGTAAGTTTTGACCAGAAAATGATTATAAAAAATTATCGATGACTCAACTGGATCTAAACCATTTACATAGTCAATAATACGAGATTGACAAGTAAATGATTAATTATCTGAAGAATTGAATTGTTTACCATGTACAAAAAATGGAGAATCCGATTGATATTATTTCATAAACAAACTGTTTTCTGTGTCTACTCCATTTGCAAAGGAATAAAAATGCATCTTTACCAGGTAGAGGGTTAAAAATACACATAAACGTATCTGATGTATTTTACATTTTCCATGTCGACCATGGTACACATCAGAAAATGAAACATATGCAACGTATAGGCAAACATAACATATACTGATCAGCCTGATTCTGCATGAACTGATTTGGTTCCCCTCTCTCTCTCTCTCTCTCTCTCTCTCTCTCTCTCTCTCTCTCTCTCCCTCTCTCTCTTGATCAGACAGCTCCTATAAGTGCTGTTTACTCTGGGTCTACTGTGTTTGCAAAGATGTTAAAGGGGACATTCGCTTAACCATGTCAACGGTGAACTATCCACATTTCAAACAGATCAAGTCCTGAAAGTAGCAGTTCCTTCGAAAGCGAAAGCAGCGGTGCAAAAAGAAAACAATCATACAAATCAGAATAATCAGGGATGTTTAACCTTTAGTCTGCTGAGCAGAAATGTTCACCTACTACACTTTCAAATTGCAAGCCATAATAAATTTGTCTACCAAAATGCAATCAGGGTGTCAAACAATTTGGATCCTGATGATGTTTGCATAGATATTCATTCATCCGCCCATAGCAGGCTAAAGGTTAAAAGAAATCTGACAAACTGTACAGACCCCGTACAGACCCTGATGACAGGGCTCCTATAGGAGATATGCGACGAGTTTTCCTTTTCTGAAAGGGTTAAGCATTGGAGTTAATTTGTTATTTATAAGTTTGAAAATTAGGAATAAACACTCTTTTTCAATTTCTTTTAGGTTTGCGGCCAATTGTGTTTCTTGGCAGATCAAAGGTTGTTTTTGGCGGACCAACTGGAGACTGTTCGGCTGATTAACAATGGTTTAACAACGGCGATACAGAGACAATGAGTAGAAGTGAGATTTTGCCGGAAACAGTGTTTCGCTGTATACGTTGGGCAAAGTATTGGAATATAGACTTACAAATGCTTTCATTGTGCACAAATGACCTAAATACGACCTCGCGCAATATATTTTTACAGAGACAATGAGTGCAAAATAGATCTCGAATTTGTCAAATATGGAGGGTAACTGTATATACTGCACCACAACCGAGAATATGGAAAAATAGTCAAACAGGGAGAGCCACACACGGAATGACACCGCATCAAACACCATCTAACGAGAAACGATAAAGCCACAAGACAAAACAAAACAGGACGCATATCAAGACGAAACACATTAAACATTAAGCATATTAAAAAACAAAATTGACCGTAGGGTGAAAGCAGGAGTGCCGCCTTGGAACGGTCAGCAGCCAAAAGCAATAAAAAAAATTGGCTACTGGGGGACTTGAACCTGGTTTATGGGTACCCAACCTCGTCCTTATCCCACTTTCACCAAAGTCAAAATGTAAATAAAATTCCCCCTCCAGACAACACCACAACATGCGTAACGATGTATGCCAAAATGAAAATGATTTGAAAATGAACGTTATTAGAAGTAAACAAGCGACGTCATCATGTAAATGACGTCATAATTTAAAAGTACGGGAAAACAATTTGAAACACTTCTACTGCGACATTTAAAAGATCAATCGCAAGAAAATACAATTACCAGTGGATATTAATCATACACAACTGTTTTGTTTGCAAAAGAATAAACTTGACATCATAGGCATGTACTCGATGACTATTCAGGTCAGAGCAGCTGTGGAGTAGTCATTTGGGGTACGACAGAACTAGCAAAATACAAATATCTAATTTCCTCCCTCCGTAAACGGGTTTCAGAGGGAATCTTCATAGAGTATTAAGCCTTTTCCGTCGTCGCACAAGTAAAGAGGAAAGCATAATGACCAACTGTAAAGGGGTCGACCACCAAGCATGTAGTGTGCTGCAATATAGAGGGGTCATATCCTTTTTTAATGAATTGTTTTATACGTTTGACAAGCAAAGTATCAAAATAAGTATGTCCAATAATTTTTCGAAGTTTGTAAATGACATCACCGTAAAACTCCGGATGTGAAATACCTAACTTTAGAAAAGTACGTAAATTACAATTGTATTTGCTGATGAGTAGAATATTACGGTGGTAAAATTTTGAAAATGTTTTACGAAGTTTGTCATATCTGTAGCCCTGTTTTAGTAGTTTTTCAGTGATAATAAGGTTACGATTGTTAAAATCATCAACAGAGGAACAAGCTCTAGCAAAACGAATAAGCTGAGAAATGTATACACCGTAACATGTAGCTCGGGGAACATCCCCATCCAAATGAGGATAGTTAACTATTTTAAAATTAAAATCATCCCTTTTGTCATAAATTCCAGAAGAAATTGTTCCATTGTTTATAGATAAATTTAAATCTAAAAAGGCTGCAGATATGTCAGAACTATTTGCTTTATTAAGCTTGAGTTCCCTAGGGTAAATTGAGGTTATCATAGAATCAAAGTATGGGTTATCAATATTAAAAATGTCGTCTAAATAACGTGCTGTATTGTTAAAGGCATTGATGACATCCGCCTGTGAATCGCTGTTAAGGTTAAGCATAAAATCCCGTTCATAACAAAACAAAAACAAGTCTGCAATTAAAGTTACAAACTTTCGATGGACTCGAACCCGGTGATCATATCTGTTTAGGCGGTAAGAAGTTAATGTTCAATATTTTCAATCGTCAGATTTCCTTGTTCTATTGCCATGCCATAGTTACAGATGTTAAAAAAATGAGCAACACGTCAGCCATTCTCCACGTTGTCTCCTTCCAAAGCTCGTCCTTTGACTCAAGAGTTGTGATTCGGAAACAAGTTATATGCATCAACCTGAAATACGACGAGATCAACATCAAAAGATATGGTACCGGAGCTGCTCCAAAAACTGAAATTATTGAACGAACAAGCAAGCTTTTGAATGAAAGTGGGGATATGAAGTTTAACTTAGTATCAAATAACTGTGAGCATTTTGCCCACTTTTGCTGCACAGGCGTTAAAAAAAGTAACCAAATTCAGGAGGTGAAACATTCTATTCTAGATATGATGAAAGATCTATTTCAAAAATTAACCGATCTAGTGATGAAGTTTGCAAAGGTGTCAGCCCCGGTCAAGAAAATATCTCTTGATCAATACCAAATACCTGCAATATACTTTGCACTCTGCATATACAGACAATATGAACTAACTATGGACTGGAAGAGACAACAAATTTGCAGCCAGTGTTTCATGCAGAGGACAAAGGACATATGGCTTCGATTTGTGATGAAGTTTGCATCAGCAAAAGCCGTTGTAATCATACATACTCTCGCAATTAGTACGGGTTTGAGTGGTGGGGCAGTTCTCGGTGTGACTGTGAAGCTGTTTATTTTGTCAGTCGCTTTGGTTATTTCTGCTCTGCTGAAAAGGTTGTTGTCGCCATTTAGAGGCAGAAGCGTTCTGATTAGAATATTAACACAAGAATTACGAGGCAATGTGATATCTTTTAAGCATTTGGTCTGATGCATATCGGTATTGTAACAAAGATTGAAATCTACCCAGACACTGGTGAGACAAAAGGAAAAGTGTCTGTGATACATTATTCTTCGGCAACGCAATTTGGTCAACGGAAGATTGTGGAGGAGGACATTGATGTTGACCTAACTAAAGCAACATATAAGAAGCACGACTATGTAGGCTACAGGGTCTACCCTCCCGATATTGTTATCCAGCGGGCCAGACAGAGACTTGATGAGACTAAATATAGAATTTTCTCAAACAGGTCATGTCATTTTTGCCACTGGGCTATGGTGAAAGAGGACGTTATTGATTATCCAAATTCAGTGCCTATTGACAGACAAAACTTCATACAATCTTGTGATCCTAGACAAAGTGTTTCCTCTTATCTACAAGTCCATATAGACCATAGCCAGAAACGGGTATTGTCTACTTCAACAATAACAAAACGCGAGGCTTGGATCAGAGACGAGGTGAAGAGAGGAGCAGTTGTTAGACTCCGTATAAATGGTCAGTTACACTACGGAATCACAACGGAAGTTACTCATGATATTGATTGTCCTTCCGTGTTCATAGCATCTGTGATATATAGGGGACAAAGGAGGATGCTAACTGAAGAGTCAGTCGAAGTAGACCTGAGAAGTGACCATGTGTGGATCTATACCTACCCACTCTCGCATCAATATAGCCCTGAAGAAATCAGTACAAGAGCAAAGCAGAAGGTTGCTAAACAAGGCATAGGACTACTGGACAGGTCTTACAACGTTATGACAAAAATAACCAAGAAAGAAAGGGATACACCGATAGAAGTTTTCACAGAATTGAGTCCTGGTGACATCATTATTTTCTACCACATGTCAAAAAGACGCGCCGCAGTCGTTTCAGACATAACTAAGATCAACTTTGATGCCAAAGAGGCCAATGTCAGCATTATCCATTATGCTTCCAATGGGTTGTTGCGTGCTAATACTGTGAAAGAAGAAACAGTAATAATGAACTTACGGTCAATGGAGGTTTTGGTCAGAAGTTATGAGGGTTTCGTCACTTACCCAAACAAACAAGTAGTCGAAAGAGCCCGAATGTGTATTGGAGAGCAGAAATATTCACGGTTTGGCAACACCTCCTGGAATCTTGTACACTGGGCGAAAGTGGTGAACAAACCGTCAATAATTACACCGTTGGATGATTATGTTGATGATAATCAGAACACAGAAGATGTGAACATTGGATTTGTAAGTGCAGGTAGTATGAAAACGGACAACAGTTTGAATGAAAAGATGGGAAATGCAGACATGTACAAAACAAAAAAGGAAACAGATCTCACAGAATATCTTCTGTTACCTGAAGCAGGTGAATTATTTGGTTACTTTCGAAGACAACTGATACGGCGATGGAGAGATTTCAAACCGGGAACAATCGTGGAGTTTAAGCAATCCATTCGCAAGAGAAAAGCAATATTGTCTGACTCTGATGAGGAAAGAGGTACTATTACCACGATACACTACAAAAACAGCGGCGTGCATGACATCGTAGTAGAAGAAACAATGCAACTGAATTTGAAACGTGACCATATTTGGATGTACGTTTGCGATCCTACAAAGGTGAACAAACCAGACATAATCCTTGAAAATGCCCGCAGGTATTGCTCACAAAGGAAACTTGCTCTTAGATCTGGAAGTTGGGACTTTTGTAAGAAATGTGTGTTGAAAAAAGAATATTTGAATGATGGATAAACATAATGACAACAGACTGATTTATACCTGTACGAACAAACAACATTTTAAAGCACTGGTTTCAAATCGTACACAAGACGAAACTGCAGTCAAACATAAGCAAATGGAATATACACTTATAAGAGGTTAAGTACTATCTTTAGTAAATACATCGAAAGGCGTTTGAATGAGGTCTCTGGTTCACTGTGGGCGTTCGAATAATAGATCTAGTCGTAGATCTAGTCACTACCATCACCAAATCCTTAGAAAACAAATGAAAACCTTTTACACGAGTACCATGCCCAAGAATAATGTACATGTCTCGATTTTCTGATGAGTTCCAACAGTTTGTATTAGAATGTATACAACCCATCTGGGGAAATATAGTCTTATCGGTCAAAGTCGCAATTCTCCACTAAATCTCCATAGAATTGTATCATCTATATAACACCATTTAGAGACATGACTGACATACATGTGAATATTATTGTTTTGCTCTTGCATTGCAATATGATGAAGTTATCCATATTCCCCCTATTGTATGTTTGTTTTGTCTTTGTGCGTCTCTTGATATTTTTATAGTTATGTACATTTGCTGTTTCCTTGTGTTGCTGTTCGGGCGACTGTTTGTTCTGTATGTGGTGTTTCCTGTATGACTCATTTTGTACTTTTATGAAACATCAACGTGCCGAAAAAGTAATCCTGAAAAGCCCTGTAAACACGGAGATCATTCTTACAGAAATATCGTGGTTCAACAGTACATATTTCTGTAAGAATGATGTTGGATTATCTCGAGATATCGTGGTTCAACAGTACATATCTCGAATTTCAAGCGGTCATATACTTCGAGATTCGATCATACCATTTCTAATCTGAACAAATTCTCAATTACGCAGCTTAATACAGCTAAAAAATAATACTGAAAGCTCCTGCTGTAGCTTTCAGCATTACTTTAGACCTGCATTAAGCTATCACATGTGTTTCTAGATATTCGTAGTGATACCCTTCAGAACAACATTTTGAAAGGACCGAACATTTGCATAGAGTTATCCCGAAGTTCGAGTTATATGAGTTCGAGATATCATCTGTATATGACATGTGGAAAATACATGTACATGTATCGCCAACATTGTACGTTGTGTTCACTTATCTCCGTATCAATTTACATTGTAAGTTGGGGGTCAGATTTTTTCCGAGTTAGGTTTTTGACACTTTAACGTTTCCACATTTCCAGGAGAGAAAGAGTAATAGGTACCTGTATGCCGGTCATTTCTGTAAGCAGTATATAGATCATAAAGATCGGTAGATATTTGGTACAAAAATGCAATGTTGATTGACTGAGATGGTTATATTCTGTCAGCCTCGTTTACCTTCTAATATATATGTAATCGAAACCAAATCGACACGAATGACTTGATTTATGCCTCGAATACCTATGGCGTTAGCTGCATGGCCTGTTTTATCTGAAGCGTGGTCATATTTGAGTGTACAATTGCGATCTTAAAGAGGTGAACACACCATACGTAATCCATGAAAATATCCTCAAGTGCCACATGAAATTTGCTCATAAATTTAGAAGTTGAGACGTATGGGAACTATGTCTTAAAAGGAGAATATTTGTGAAAAATGATTGCCAGTCATGTGTAAGGAACGTCACATCATTACTCTGAGTGAATCAATATTTAACCTTCTGCACTCTGAGCAATTGTCGTCTTCAAATATTTTCATCAGCTTCCACTCAATATATACATTTTCTTCCATGTTTTCCAAAACAAGTATCAGTCTGACAGTTTTTATCCTTGTGAGAGGCCGATTCAAACTATTTGCACATGTAATCACAAATATACAGTAACCATTTACACCATGGATGTTTAAGCAAGAAATAATGATATTATTAATATTATCGACTTGAATACGTGTCCTGTCAATATGTATTTTTATCATGACATAAACTAGTATCAGATTTATATTGCATGATTATCATAAGCAAATAGAGCAGATAGTTATTAAAAAGTACCTAATTATAGTCTACTTTCAGTCCGAATGACCCCTCAGCCGACTGTACATTTACTCCCCTGGTAATTGAGTCATTGAGCACTGCTAATATATGGCGCAATTATGCAGCCGCAGTCCCGGCTAGTGACCCTCACAGGTACCCATTTAACCCCTGAGTGGAGAGGAGGTGCGGGTGGGAGACACTGAAAAGCGTCTCTGAAATTTCCGGGAGGGGCCGGGATTTGAGCCCCGGACCTCCGGACTGATAGTCAAGCGCTTTGCCACTAGACCACCGCACACCACCCTTATCTGGATCAACTCTATTTATAAATGCATTAAACGTGTCACCATTTTATGACTTATTATTCTCCAGTAGGTTTTATGATTTTGGATCTATATCCCATATATTATCTCGATGTAAATGAGATGTGGGTCCGGCAACTGATCTCTTGTCTCGGCGCCATATAATGTTGCAGTGCTGTAAAATCCAACTCACTCGTTCACTTACGTTTTAGAGAACAAATTAATGAACGTCCACTCTGAAACTTAAAGCAGATGACAATGTATGTAGACAAAAGAGGTAAGAGCCTATGGTTGTATTGTTCTCTTTGACTGTAATATGTTGCTTTCTATTTTAAATGTTCATGGTCTTTAGTCCTCTATATCACTGTTGTATCCTTCCCCTCTTTTAAAATTCAGACACCAACGCATGGTCGTTTATTCACCCCTATCATATGTATGTGGGGGTCGCGGAGGCCCCCTGTTGTACAATAATAAATAGCAAATAATACATTCATTAAGTTTACCATGCTAATACGTTGTTTGTTTTCAGCTCACCTGAGCTGAAGGCCCAGGATGAGCTATTGTGACCGCGATCAGTCCGGCGTCCGTCGTCCGTCGTCCATCCGCATTTTCAAACGACATCTCTTCTGAAACCGCTAACCCGATTTTAACCAATTTTTGTCAGAAGCATCAGTGGCTAGGGGGACGAATTATTGTTCACATTATGTCCCCCGAACCAAAAATGGCCCCGCCCAAGGGCGTATCAGTTTTTCACAGGAAAAACTGTAAACATCTTCTCTGAAACTGTAAGGCTTAGACCTTTGATATTTGGTATGTAGCATCATCTAATGGTCCTCTACAAAGATTGTTCAAATTATGACCCCGGACTAAAAATTGCCCGTCCAAGGGCTTATCAGTTTTTCATAGGAAAATCTTTAAAACTCTTCTTCACTGAATCTGTAAGGCCTAGAGCTTTGATATTTGGTATGTAATATGATCTAATGGTCCTCTACAAATTTTGTTCAAATTATGATCCACTGGGCAAAGACGGCTCTGGGGCTTATCAGCTTTTCATAGGAAAACGGGTACGGGTACCACTGCTCACCCTTTGCATGATCGTAAGAAGCGACTAATATGGTTTTAATGTTAACTGGAGTGTCTTCATCTCTGATCCTCAAGCAGGTGTTAATGTTTTGGATCCATACCCCATTTTATCTTTTATGTAAATGTGTATGGTCTTTAGTTCCCTATGTAACGTTTTTGGATCCATACCCCATTTTATCTTTTATGTAAATGTGTATGGTCTTTAGTTCCCTATGTAACGTTTGTAACACCCCCTCTTTGCAAAACAGAGACATCAGCTGGTGCTTGTTTAATCTGCCCATCATAGGTGTGTGAGGGCTGGGCAGGGACAACGACATACATACCGCACAATACATGTTTTATGTAAGTAAATAACAAATGGTGCATTTTTGTGTTAATATGCTGTAATATGTTTTCTATTTAAATGTTTATGGTCTTCAGTCCCCTATCTTATAGTTCCCCCTCTCACCATTTTGAAAAAAATGAGATTGGTGCTCGTTTATTCTCCTTATCATCTATAAGTATGCTAAGGTCCACCTTACATACTGTATAATAGTGTTTTATATAGCAAATCATGCATTCATTATGTTTAACATGCTAAGATGTTCTTGTTTGGCATTTACTACATAGTGATAATAATTAACAAGTATTAAACAGTATGTTATAATTAGTCATACTATGTACATTATGCTGTAAATCTCTTGACAATCATTTATGGATATGTATGTCAGGTCAGAACGCCTGATGTGGTTGTAAATTAATGCATTTTCAAGAATAGCTCCTTTATTTCTCCACCAAACCCTATGCTGTGACCACTCTTTAGAATCATATCAAACAAATCCAATGGTGTGACCAGTCTTTAGAATCGTCTCTAAGACAACATAGGGTTTGGTGGAGATATAACAAATTTACTATTTGAGTTCACACCTTTATCGTTCACTCTGTATGCACGTGTGTACTTATCTATAAATGAGGTATGGTAGTGTTATTAAAACACACCAAAACACACACATTTACACACATCTATATTGCTTTTCATATCCCCCTTTTGAAGAAAAAATGGGGGTATATTGCTTTGCACGTGTCGGTCGGTTGGTCTGTCGGTCGGTCTGTCGGTCGGTCAGTAGATAGAACGTTTTCCGATCAATAACTGATAAACGGCTTGGCGTAGAATCTTCAAACTTGCTGGGGTGGTTGGTCATGACCACTAGATAAGCCCTATTGTTTTTAATGTCACTAGGTCAAAGGTCAAGGTCACCATGACCTTAACTGATGAACTGTTTTACGATCAGCAACAGTTCAAGGGTTTGGCTTAGGATCTTCAAACTTGCTGTGGTGGTTGGTCATGACCACTAAATGGCCCTATGTTTTAGGTCACTATGTCAAAGGTCAAGGTCACCATGACCTTAATTGGTGAAATGGTTTCCGATCAATAACAATTCAAGGGTTTGGCTTATGATCTTAAAACTTGCTTTGGTGGTTGCTCATGACTTCTACCAGTGGTGTTTTTGCTACTGACCGTGCCAAGGCGGTACTCTCTTTGTCACCCTTCCTTTTGTTTGCCTTGCGTCTTTGTGCTTGTGATTTGTTCATGTGTGGAACGTTTGTCCCTGGTTCTTGTGTGTCTTTTGGTGTTTTCTGTGTTCATTTCGTGTGTGTGTGTGCGTTTGGGTGTGTGGTTGTGTGTGTGTGTGTGTGGCATGCTGTCTATCGGTGTTTTGGTGGTGGTTGCGTCTTGCATGTGGCTTTGCCTGCTTGACTTTACTACTTTTCCCACTTCTAGATGGCCCCTACTGTTTTTTTGGTCAATATGTCAAAGGTGATGGCCACCGTGACCTAAACTGATGAAATGGTTACCGAATAATAACTGCTCAATGGTTTGGCTTAGGATCTTCAAACTTGCTGTGGTGATTGGTCATGGTCACTAGATGACCCCTATCATTTTGAGGTCACCATGTAAAAAGTAAAGGTCACCATGACCTTAACTGGTGAAATGGTTTCCGATCAATAACTGCTCAATAGTTTGGCTTAGGATCTTCAAACTTCCCGTGGTGGTTGGTCATGACCACTAGATGGCCCCTATAGTTTTTGAGGTTACTAGGTCAAAGGTCAGTGGGTCTGGGGTGTATACATGTTTTACAAACAGCTCTTGTTTGTATTGAGATGAAAAACTTGTTTGTCGGAATCCATAAAAGATGACACTTCAAAGCAGATGTTTATATCATTTCTGATTAAATACCAGTTATTTTGAAAGCAAGTGTGTTTGGTATATTGTTCTGGTACTGCCTGTGTAATATATGAACTGTTTGTGTTTAGAGAGTAGTCTGTCATATGTCAAGATCTACAATTAGCATGTATATATCCTAAATTGTAATATGTGAACATTTTTGCTAAGAGAGTAGATTATTATATGTGTACCATTTACATGTATAGATCCTAAAATTACATTATCAAAGTAACAATCATTTTGGTGCCTGATGAGACGTCGATTAAAACTATTTGCATATATATTCGCAGATTTGAGTGCCTCGCTAGGGTGTAAACTATTCTTACACTGGTTGTATGCAATAACCCTTTACTTCATGAATGTTTAGGCAAGAAATAATGACACCATGAATACTAATTGAATGAATTCACGTTATGGTACTATGAGCAGAATCTATACTGTCAGATGTATTTTACATGTGTATCCTAAGAAAACAGAGCAGACCCTGATCAGATAGATCTTATAAGAGTCGTCTGATCTGGGTCTACTCTGTATGTAAAGCGATTAAAAAAGTATGTATCGATCTGTTTGCAAAGGCGTTAAAGGTTAAACGTTTAAATACAAATTTGAAAAAAAAAAAACTCAGGTAGATGATATTTTCGATACATGTAGTTCGATGCCGAAGTCAACGGAAAGTCACTCCTTAGGCATGCTGCAATGGACGAACATGTGATTAGATTAACAGTTTGGAACAAGATTAGACGCAGAGTTACAACATGATCCAAACTGTTTGTCCCACCACTTACGTTTTAGAAAACAAACTGTAGAAAAGTCCAGTCTGAAACTTAAAAAATGACATTGTTTACAGACAAACTTTGTTTGGAATCAAAAGAGTTAAAATAGGGTAGACGTCAGGCAGAAAACGTTTAAAGATTACGATAGGCCAATGATTTCGCCCGACATAGGTTTTTGAGGGTCGGTGATTGATATCGTCCAATACATGTTTTATACAAGTACATGTAGATCTAAATAGTGTAACAGCGAGGCTGTTAGGTATATACGCACTATAAACTCTCCTTGCCGGGGAGCTAGCTCTTTGACGACGTGGTTTAAGTGCTTGGAAATGTTGAAAGGGATTACCGATGGTGCACGTTACAATTGGTGGCAGCGGTGGGATGAAGACAATTGCCGGACTGGAATTGCCTCACCCACGGTAATTTCCCAGGCCAAATCTCGGGTCGAGATTTCTCGGACGGGAAAGTAATGTAACAGCGAGGCTGTTAGGTATATAAGCACTATAAACTCTCCTTGCCGGGGAGCTAGCTCTTTGACGAAGTGGTTTAAGTGCTTGGAAATGTTGCAAAGTTAAGCAACAGTATGTGCGGCTACTGACTGGATGCGCGACCGCCAGGGATTGCCGATGATGCACGTTACAGTAATAACTGATGCATTGATTATGTTAACGTGCTAATATATACTTGCTGCTTTTTGATTTATCTAATATTGCATCCACTACATGATGATAATAATTAACAAATTTTAAACGGTAAGATATTTTCATAATATGTAAATTATTTCCTGGCATGTATGCATCCAATGAGTTCTACAGTTGCATGTACTTTTTCGTCTATTTTGCTTTTGTAGTAAGGGGCACGTTATTTGTCGGAATCTAATAAAGCGATAACACTTCAATCAGACATTTGTACTGAAACCATTTCTTATCAATAGATCTCATTCAGTTATTTTGATACTGTACATTTTCAGATAGTTTATGCCTTTTATGTCATATTTTATGTCATATCTGATATATTGTTATAGTACCTTTTGTAATACATGTTTGTGATTTTTTGTCAAGAGAATGATCCGATTAATTATTATATGACTGTATACCATTGGCATATATTGATCCCAAAATTGCATGTCATTCTTTAAGCACACATGATAATTCAGGTGTATATACAGGGTGTCCCAAAAACCGGAACCCGGAATTAAGACCAGCAAGTTATCCCATTTTTGTCAATATTGCTAACTTAAATTAAAAGTATACACATGTAGCTTAGTAGAGACAACATTTTGCCATATGTTGTCTAAATTTTGTTGAAACATATCCATTGGTTTCTATGATATCGGCATTTAACTGAAAGCATCAAAACTCCATTTTCAACATGATATAGGCATGGTCTATGCAATTTACGAATATCATGTTAAAACAGATTTTAGGTGCATTCATTAAACAACTCATATCTTTAAAACCAACGCATATTTTTATGAGAAATTTGGCAGACATATGCACAAACGACTTATCTACAAGAATAAATATTTATATTTTAATTTGTCCGGTTACATTGGTTAAAATACACATTTGATCCAGGGCTACTTTTTTTGGGACACCCTGTATTTTAAAGTTACTTATTCATATTTTGTTATTTTCCCAAAAAGTAATTGACCTTAAGCACTCTACTAACACCTTTGCAAACAGTTTGGATCCAGATGATACACTGAGTAGTCTCAACTGGATCCAAACTGTTTGCAAAGTTTATCTCAAGGTCGCCAGTTGAATGCTGAATATTAATTTGTTAACTGCTAAAAGTTTTCATGTTTTGTGTTTAAATTTTGTTTCCAAAACCGCAAAATATTACCACAGTAACAAACAGTTTGAACGACGATTCATACTATTTTCATATGTAATCACAGATTTTAGTTCCTCACTAACGCTGGTACTTGTGTTTATCCTGATCGTGTTTATAGGCAGATATGTTACTGTATTAATTAACCCTTTACTCCATGAATGTTTAAGCAATAAACAATGACACTATGAATATTAATTAAATTAATTCACATTATGACACTATAAACAAAATTGTTTTATCATGACATAAACTGTTCAATCAGGTCTACATTGCATGTATATCATAAGCAAACAGAGAAGACGCTGATCAGATGGCTCCTATAATAGTCGACTGGTCTGGGTTTACTCTGTATGCAAAACAATTAAAATACATATCTATCTGTTTGGAAATGCCTAAAATACGCATTTGTAAACCTGAGTAGATGTTTTATAGAGTTCGTTTTATTTATGGTCAGCGCATTCAACTTCTTCAACGCCGAAGTCATCGGAAAGTGACTTGGAAATGAGAAACGGTAACACATAAAAAGTAAAAATCAAGTATAACAATTACACATATATTACTGCTTTTATCTTATGTCTATATTGTTTTTGTAGTGAAAGGAAAAGGTTACATGTTACAGTAACATGTACTTGTTTTTGTATTGAGAGAGGAAAGTTGTTTGTCGGAATCCAAAAAAAGATTACACTTCAAACAACAGATATTTATATTTTAGACCGTCTCTTAATACATGCATCCCATTCACAGTTATTATATTACAGATATTTTATGAAAGCAGTCGTGTCTAGTATAGTGTTTGCCAAGAGAATGGTCTAATTAATAAATCTATGTATACTAATGGCATGTATTGATTACATGCATGTATATATGTCAATTTTCATGAACACGACATTAGCCAGGTGTGCACATTTTAATGTTACTTATTCTTTTATTTTCCCCAAAACAGTTTGTAACCTTTAGCACTCTGCTGGCGATTTTATGACTATTTACAAATAGTTTGGATCCAGCTGGATACAATCTGTTTGCAATGTTTATCACAATACTGCCAGCACAATGCTGAAGGTTAAATCACTCATATATTGTTTACTGCAAAATTCGTCATCTGCTTCAATATAATTATAGATTTTAATTTTTTTGTTTCCAAATCCGCAAAACACAGTAACAAAGAGTTTGATTCTGATGAGAAGCCGATTCAAACTATTTAAATATGTAATCACAGATGTGGATGTCTCACTTGATTCCGTACTTGTGTTTACAATAATCGTGTTTATGGGCAGATGTGTATTCATCCTTTACTCCATGAATGTTTAGGCAAGAAAAAATAATGACATCATGAATAATAATTAAATGAATTCACATTATGAAAAAATATGATTTATCATGTCATAAAAATGTACAATCAGATATATATTGCATGTATATATCATACGCAAACAGAGCAGATCCTGAACAGACCCTGATCAGACAGACCCTAAAAGAGCCGTTTGATCTGGGTCTACTCTGTTTGCAAAGCGAATAAAAGGCATATCTAACTTTTTGCAAATGCATCAAAATGTGTAAAAGGTTTAAAATAAACGTTAAAGGACATACTTCTGTTATGGTGCTTAAATGCTACATGTAGTGAAGTTTTAATTACATGTACGTGTTATTTCTTAAGGCTACGGCCGAAATATTGAAAACTGGGTTATCTGTGTATAATGTTATCAAATTAATATCCCCTGTGGAATAAAATAGTTTAAAAATAGATTTGAAAAAGTTTAATTAGATGATATGTTTTGCAGAATCCTTTTTGTTTATGGTCGTCGTAGTCGTCGGAAAGTGGCTCACGTTGCTTGCTGCAATGGACTAATCTGCGATCAAACAGTTTGGATCCAGATGAGACGCCGAGTTAAATCAGGAACCAACTTGTTGAACCATTTACGTTTTAGAAAAAAAATCGAAGGACATTCTAGTCTGAAACTTAAAGCAGACGATATTGTTTGCAGACGAAAATTATAAGGCGCCAAAAGAGTTAAGATTACGGCGAGCCAATGACTTTGTTGTTTTCTTTTACTGTTATATGTTTTATGTTATTTTCTGTTTATAGTCCCCGTATGTTACTGATGGACCCCCTCCCCCAATGAATAAAATGAGACACCATGCAGCTGATACTTGTTTAATCTGCCTGCCATGGGTGAAAGGGTGTCGGGGAGGGACAACGCCCTACATAACGTACAAAATACGTTTTATGAAAGTAAATAGCTAATTGTATATTTATTAACATGCTAATATGTTTGTTTGTCAAGTTGTATAGCATTTACTACATGGTGATAATAATTAACAAGTTTTAAACAATAAGAAATTGCCATAATAGGTATGCATCTACTGAGAGAGTACATTTATACAATTACATGTATTGTTTGGATGTATATATCATACGCAAACAGAGCAGATCGAAAAAGTAGCTTACAAATAAAACCCATAAAACAAATAACAATTACACACATATTGCAGTCTTCATCTCTTGTCTATATTGCTTTTGTAGTGATAAAAACAGATGTTTACATTTAGACCATCTCTTATCAAATGCATTCACTGAAGAATTATGTACATAAATACTTGAATTGCTCTGATCTAATATTTCGACAACTAAGGGCCTTTTTCAAAGAATATCATAATATTCTTTGAAAAAGGGCACGTAGTGGTCGAAATATATCAGAGCAATTCAAGTATTTATGTATTATATATTAATTCCTTGTTTTTGAATTTATTCTTCATTGAAGATTTATGTATTTTTTTACTTATTTTTATTTTATCAGACGCAGTCTCTAAGTATGCTTATTGTGTCGTATGACCTGACTTAAATTGGTAAATTTTTTAGGGACATTCGGTTAGTAGGATTTGTGGTCTTGATGTAAAAGTCTTTTAAGATATAATAGATTTCTTAAAATAGGAATGAAAGAATGTGTACATTCAATGGCCAAGTATAAGTCTACTATGGGACATCTAGGATTTTGGACATATATAGCAAAGGTGTTCGTGTTTGTTTTTGTTGTTTGTTTTTTTTATGCCCACCAGATCAGGTCTGGTAGCATATCGTTTTTGCCCTGTCTGTTTTTCTGACTGTCTGTTCGTTTGTTTGTCACCAACTTTAACATTCGTCATAACTTTTGAGCCAGTACAAATAGAAACTTGATATTTGGGATGCACATATATATCATAAAGCCGCACATTTTGAGGGGTAACATGTCAATGTCAATGCCATCCTTCAAGGTCAAATATATAGGTCAAATCGCCGACTTTAATATTGGCAATAACTTTTGAACCAGCTGAGATAGAGACTTGATATTTGGCATGCATGTGTATCTCATAAAGCTGCACATTTTGAGGGTGATATGTAAAGGTCAAGATCATCCTTCAGTGTCAAATGTCACTAACTTGAACATTGGCCATAACTTTTGAACCAGTAGAGATACACCCTTGATATTTGGTATGCATATGTATCTCATGAAGCTGTGCACTTTGATGGGTGACATGTCAAGGTCAAGGCCATCCTTTAGGGTCAAACGTCATATCGGGGGGGGGGGGTTACAGTGTTTCACAAACACATCTTATTTTTTTTCAGTTTACTAAGATGTGTTTAACCCTTTGTTTATTCCAGATTTCATTGCCTACTGAATAGTCCGGGCAAATTAATTGTAACTAAATTATAAAGGTTGGACGTTTTAACCATTTTGGAAATTATACGGACAGATGTTTCAAATTCCTTTAGAGAACAGAGCAGATCGTGTTCTTACGGCCCCTATTGGACCCGTCTGAATCTGGGCCTACTCTGTTTGCAGATGTGTTAAAGCACGTTTATATGAGGAAAGGGTTAAAACTCTTACCTTTATATTATTGGGATACAAGGAACCTTATATAAGGATTGGTTCTTTTCTTTGTTGTTTTTTTAGATATGGTCTGTAAATACAACGTTTTAAGTAGACCATTATATATAGAATTGTATGGTACTTGATTCCTGTGATGAAATTGCTTTCTAATTTTAAAAGCCGGGAAAATTTAGTTTGTTTACAGGGTGGCATCTACCACCATTTCTATGTGTTTGGAAATCCGACACTAGTACAATAATACATCTACAAACTACCGTTACTGTGTTTGAATTTCCAGACCGGATATTTATTTGGATACTTAAAATATATAGATAATCTTCGCAGCTGGGTTTGTGATCTTATAAATTCGGAAATATTCTAGATACAATACAGAAACTACAAACTGGCTTCTTCATTTCTCGAATTCATGCCGAACAACAGTCTCTATCCAAACATTCATCAACATAATACTCGGACACCTACTAAACTCAGTTTAGATTTCCAGTCTGGACATTTATTTGGATATGAAATAGGATGATTATTGCCACAATAATATGTGATTTAGCACTAATCAAAACATAATAAAGAGCTACAAAATGGATTCTTCGCTTCTTCATGCTGAACTTATTCAAGATTCCAACTACCTCCATGTATCATCTCCGTACTTTCATTCGGTGATATGCTGTACATGAACATGTTCGATATAATAGTATCTATATCATTCTATAAGCAAACATGACGGATCCTAAACAGACGGTTTCTACTGGAGCAGTCGAATCTGGCTTTACTCTGTTTGAAAAGGCATTAATGGGCATAGATGTGGGCTATAGGTTCAAGCACGCTGATCTAGCTCCTACAGGAGCTACTTAAGGCGTTAATAAGCACTCATGTGGACTCATGTGTATTCACTAACCGATCTTTGATGAATATTCATGCAAGAGGTCCCGCCTATTTTGAATGTCAATACAATGTGGATTAAATTTTTGTATTGAAAAAAAGTAAGGAAGGTTATTGTCATGACCAACAGTAGAGAATCAGATCTGTAGAACATTAGCACACAGATCAGGTCCTGATCGTGCAGCTCATGAACTGCATGACCTGCTTAATCTGGATCTACTCTGTTTGTAATGGCGGGGATATAATACAAAAGATTAAAGAGATTCGGTTCTATCGTAAAGGTAATTAACAAAACAAAACTAAAATTGCCAAAGATAAAATGGTTTTGAGCTGTTAAAAACTCTGACGATTACAAAGTGTCTAAAGGTTCTCAAATAAATGCATATACATCTAATCAAATACAAAGAATATTCGAGAATCAAGATGATAAATGAAGCAGTCGACAACTTTTGCAGATGACAAATATTGTTTATTCCTTTTGAAATACAATAGAACTGCTGGTTTAAAAAAAAATAATAGTAGGAGATACTTCGAAAGCAAAAGCAGCAATGCAAAAAGAGAAAATATGTTTTATTTAAATCATGAGCAGTTATATCACAGCTCCTAACACCGGCTTATCCAGGTCGAAAATGCTTACATCCAAAACGTACTAATATTGCAGAAATTGTAGATATGAATTAACTATGAGCAGACGACAAAAATCACAGACGAAAATAGTACAGACGACAGTTGTCAGTCGTCCATCTTACTCATGTAAAATAATATCTTCTGTTTAAAGTTTAAACATAAAGACATAATGATAATCTATTAGATTATGTTTAGCCACAGTAAATGTATAGTCACTGTTTGAACTAAATACCCTTCATAATGCACCTGTGTCATTCTAGAAGAGAAAATCCAGGGGAATATAGCCCGGATCCCCCAAAATCGGGGCGTATACCGGGTTTACGCACGGGCACGCCACTTACCCATATTGTTTCACAAGAAATCAGACCAAACCATGGCGGCTGAACTGGATCTACTGTGCTAGTAAAGATTTAACGCGCATTTCTATGACGTGAAAGATCCACATTGAAACATTCTGTGAGGTTATATCGGGCAGATTTTTATGTATTGCAAAGGGGTTGTAGCATGCATTTGTATCTGAATGTACGTTTGTAACAATGCTCTCCTTATTGGAGGAAATAAAGATATGAATGAATGAATCTATATCATCAGCAATAGAAACTCCTGCGGATAATGTTTCGTTTTATATTCATTTGCGCCATTTATGAGAATACAATGTATTTTGAAATATATAATGACTTTACTATTTCAAAGTCAAGTATTGTCGCCTGCTAAAATTTGTCGTCTTCATGTTTGAGCGTTCTTTCATTTTTGTTTCAAAAATATAACCACAGTATAGTTCGATTTCGAGTGCTGAGCCGTGACTGCACTTTTCTATTTATAGAAGTTGCAACCATTCTGATTTATGGGTGAGTGGACAACGGTTGTTACAAGAAGCTCGAAGTAATCGTGCAATACTAGTATATACAGTAAAACCTCTCTATAACGGCCACAAATTACATCAATTAGTTTGTGTTAAAGGCAGGTGGCTGCTTAAAGCAAGGTGAAAGTAAAACAGAACGCTCCTATAGGAGCGTTCTGTTTTATTTTCACCTTGCTTTAAAGACATTTCGAAAGGAATGTTGACCCATTAACCCCATGCTGTGTATTTTGGGACCCGACTGTCAGGTATCTGATACACAAATTGATAAGGCGGGCTACCATCACAGCGGATCAATGTATAATTGCATAACTTTATCTCTTATGGCTATGGACCCTGACTGGACACTGCAGGAGCCCAGCTGGATACTGTGTATATATAGTGTGTGTGTGTGGGGGGGTTCACTTATATAAGGAGCTTTGAAATGCCTTTAAGCTGCCGCCTGTCCTAAATACCAACTAATTAACACAATTTAGTGGTCGTTATAGAGAGGGTTTACTGTATATGGTTATTACTTGTCTGTATAACCACAGGTAAATCCGGAACAAATAACATGGTTTGTGATGCGTTTTACCTCTACGGGTGGACTGGTCCTAAAGGTCACAGCTCACGGGTCAAAATCGAACTATACCAATCAGTTTCTGATCTACTCAGGGTCTCATCTAGATCCAAAGTGTTTGCAAAACATGCAGTTAATATATATATTATCTATGGAATCCATTTGTCGGTAACTTTTACAAAACGGGGTATTTTATACAATTATCCGTCATTTTTCATTAATTTTGGCATGAATATTCATAGAGTAAATGATTAAAATGTATACATTACAGTGAAATAAGTGCCCGGGTATTTGGTGCGATTCAACTATTGGCGTTGTAGGTATTTAGCCTTTAACCTGACGAATATGCATGTTTGTTTGTTTGTTGTTTTTTTGTTTGTTTGTTTGTTTTTGTTTTTTGGGGTTTGTTTTTTTTTGGGGGGGGGGGGGGTGTTATAGTTCAATGTTTTATTTTCCCCGTAATAGGTGGTGGTGGGTCGGAGAATCATCCCACTCAGCACCTTACAATGTTTTCACAAAAATATATTATATATACAATATTGAACTATATACCGAATCTAATCAACAAAAAGCGTATCTATAGAAATGAAAAGAAAAGAAAAATAAAGAAAAAATATGCATGTTAGAAACAATAGATAATGAACATTAACCAGATTATTTTTGTTATGACAAAAAACAAGGGGAATTCTACTCATGGCAGAAACTGTAGAATGAGACCTATAGCGTTTCATCAACAGACATAGCAGAGTTTGGCCAGTCTCTATCAGTTTAAGAGTTCACCAGACAATGCTGAGTTAGTCCCGCATTGTATATTGTACGTGTTTTAACCTGAACCAGACTATGGAAGGCCGGTGCGCCATGCTAAATGTGAATGCTAACCTTCCATAGTGAACAATTTAGAATAAATATCATCGGGAGCCGAATACACCCGGAACACCTCAGCTATTTCTACGTTCCAACCCCTGTCGGAATAAGACGAGTCGTTTCGAATTGAGCCGAACATTGCGCGTATAAACGGTCTTGTACCCGTATTAATATTCAAACCACTGTTGAAACGACCCCTTTACCGTAAGCAATAGAGCGAAACATATGTATTAAAGCTAAATACTGCCACCGCAGTCGACACGACAACACTGTTCTGTTAGGTGCAAAAAAGACTGCTGTGAACTGATATTGTGTGTCCTGCGGAAAAGCCAAATTATCCCATGGACAATGGTGTCTTATACAGGATTTGATCATGAAAGAACATGTATGAGTCCATACAACTATAGATTGCATCTAAACCATTCATACAAAGGTAAGCATATCGAACAACTCTATCCGTGTTGTAAAACGTTTAGTCATGCAGCCATAATTAACCATATCTCTCGTGAATATTGATGCAAAATTAGTTTTGTATAATGTTTACATATGCAAATCTGGCCATGCCAGAGCAATCAGCAACAGAGCAGAAAACTCGATCAGACGGCTAACACAGGGATCGTCTAGTCAGAGTCTACTCTGTTTGCAAAAAGTCTATAGGAGGGAAAGGGTTAACTCGTTTTTAATCAATATTGGTTGGTAAAATCGTCTAAATATGCATTTTGAATTAATCTAATTTTTCCATTATTTTGGCGATAACACTTTGTGACCCTTCTTATCTAGTTAACACTGTTTGCATGTGTCCCTGTTTTATGGACACTAGTCATAATTGAGACACACAGTAGAACCCCTCTAATACGACCACTTAATGAATAGTCAGGGTTTACACATAGCTGTCTTTACAAGCAGGTGGCTGCTTAATACAGGACGAAAGTTATATAGGAGGTATATATATTGAATGCAAAACTTCCTTCCTGCATTAAGCTACCACCCGCCCCTACCACACAGAATTATGCCCATTTTCGGTGGTCACATTAGAGGGGTTTTACTGTATATGCATTGTTAACCATATTCTTTATACTAGCTGTCATGCTACGCCTTTGCAAACAGAGTAGACCGGAATCAGGAGCTGTCTGATCAGTATCTGTTTTGTTTGCTTATGCGTACGTTGTATATGTCTCATTTTCTGGTGCATTTAAAGTGGGTTAAGTCAATAAAGTACATGGTTAAAAGACATTAATCTACCAGTGCATTGACTAGGTTGTCTTCAGGTGCGGATCCAGGATTTCAGATTAGCGGGGGGGGGGGCGTTGAAACATTTTTGGAAGGGGCCGTAGATTTTTATGTTTGATGACATAAATAAAACCTCTCTATAACGGCCACTAAATTACATCAAGTATTGTGTGTTAAAGACAGGTGGCTGCTTAAAGCAAGGTGAAAGTAAAACAGAACTCTCCTGTCGTTAATAACAACTAATTAACACAATTTAGTGGCCGTTATAGAGAGGTTTTACTGTAGTGTGTTTGTAATACATGTTGAAAAAGAGCGTAATTGGGCGAGGGAAATAAAAAAAACTCCGATAAAATATTACTAAAAAAGTTTGTTTGGGCAATTTTAGGGGGGGGGGGGGCGTACGCCGGTTCCGAACCTCTAATTGGATAATGTAAAGTTTGCAGTTATACATCACACACGTTCAATACAACAGATAAATGTGTGTACTCAGATACTAAACCCGTCATTTTTTCAAATAAACCCTACTATGTTGTGACCGCTCTTTATGAATCGTCTCGAAGAGACGATTCTAAAGAGTGGTCACAACATAGGGTTTGGTTGAGAAATAAAGGATGTATTATTTAAAGTGTTTTAATTTATGCATCTTATCTGGATCTCTGCATTTGTGCATCTTATCTGGATTTCTGCATACGCGTATGTGTTTACTTAACCCTCTACCTGATAAAGAAACAAAGCAGACCCAGATCAGGCAGCCCCTGGGGGAGGTGTCTGGCCAGAGTCTGCTCGGTTTGTCTATGATATAAATTAGATTCTACAGGTTTGTACTTAGAACACAACAATTCCTTTTTCATAATTCCATTATAATTATATTCATGGCGTCATTGTGGTACGTGAATATTCTTCTTGAACGACTAATTAGCCCCTTTCCATACCAATGTCGTGTTGTTTGGTAACAATACGAACAGTTTAGATCCACAAGAGACATCGAGAAGCCTGGATCATCACTTCCTTGGAAAAACATACCTGTCTGTGTGGGAAGGGATGGGTGCGCGTGCGTGCATGCGTGCGTGCATGCGTACGTACGTGCGTGCGCGCGTGTGTGTTTATAGTTACTGCGGATGCAATACATAAAACAATACAAAATATAATTTATATTTATTTATATTTGTGGCGAATATATGGCTGCGACTTTCACTTATTGAATATTATAATATTAGGGGTCGCCGAAAGACTCGGTAATGACAGGCCCAAAACTTCCAGCTGAGGTACAATTAACTTACAATTCAACCAACCTCCAACTGTGGTACAGTCAAGTCACACAATCAATGCACAGTTCAATAAACCACCAACTGAGGTACAAACAAGTCACACAATCAATGCACAGTTCAATCAACCACCAACTGAGGTACAATTAAGTCACACAATCAATGCACAGTTCAATAAACCTCCACCTGAGGTACAATCAAGTCGCACACAATCAATTCACAATTCAATAAATCTCCAACTGAGGTACAAACAAGTCACAATCAATTCACAATTCAATCAACCTCCAACTGAGGTACAATCAAGTAACACGATCAATTCACAATTCAATCAACCTCCAACTGAGGTACAATCAAGTAACACGATCAATTCACAATGCAATAAACCTCCAACTGAGGTACATCCACAGTCCAAATTCAAGTTTAATTTCGCAAGTAAACCATGTGCCAAAACAACTTAAATATTCAATTTTACATTCAGACAAGTACATGTATACCTTTAACATCACAACTAGTATCATGGTTTGTATCATCCAATCACAATTTTACACTGCTCACAGACTATGTTTTTGCAACCGCCACATTTATAAGGAGCCGTGTGATCTGGATCTACTCTGTTTGCAAAAGTGTAGAAAAACGTATTTATGGAGTAAAGGGTAAACTCCATAAATCATTCAAGTATTAATCTATTATAAATATCAATAAACCTTTGAATGCTGATTTCCCATCATTGTTTATCATTTGTTTGAAAGGGTACAGTTTACTAGACCATTTTGAATGCCAAACAATGCACACCCTGATCTGAGGGTTCCTCTAGGTGTCCCCTGAGTTGGGTCGACACTATTGTTTTCTTATATTGTTACAAATATATGATATATAAATATAATAGTACATGCATTGCTATGACAGAGCAAATTATATTCCGAGTTCATAACTCTTTCAATGCTGAATTTCAAACGACTATCCAATATTCAAACAGATCATTTTTCCTGTGAATGAATATTCAGGAATTATTTTAAGAAAAAGTGTAACACGACAAACAATGCAGATCTTGATGAGATGGCTATTGTAGGAGACATCCCAGCTGGTTCTACACTCTTTGCTAAGGATATAAATGACTCGTTTTCCGTTCTGAAATGGTTAAGTACTGAGATTAATGTGTTGTTGTTTTGGTTTTTAAAAAGGACATGAGTTTGAAAATTAGGAAAAATAAAAAATGTAATGACTTTTTCAATTTCTTATAGGTTTGCAACCGATAGCTTTTCCTGGCATACGAACCGCTGTTTTTGCTCACCATTTGCTGTTTTTGCTGACCAGCTGCTATTTCTTGGTTGACCAACTACTGTTTTTTGGCTGACCAAATGCTTTTCTTAACAGACCATCTGCTGTTTTGCTGACAAATTGCTGTTTTATGCTGACAACTGTTGTTTATTGACTGACCAACTGCTGTTTTTGGCTGACAGTGCAGACCCTTATCGAAGGGCTTCCATGGGAGCCTTTTGATCAGGATATGCACACTTTGCAAAGGTCATACATGCTCGTTTGCCACACGTTAAGGTTTAAGTGGTGCGTTGATGTCCGGTGTCATGTTTCGAGGTATTTGGATAAACAGAGTACTCTGTCGTAGTGTGTATATAAAGGATTACACAAGTGTATTGATATATTTGTACCGAACGACTTCGCTGAGAAGACTGTTCTACTGATTAACTCAAAAGGGTCTTTTCACACTTTTGAACAAAGACACAATAACAGTGAGTGGAATTGAGATTTTGCCGGAAACAGTGTATCGCAGTATATATTGCACCGTGCAGTCGAACCAGATGTCATTTTTACAACAAGGGAACAGTTTTAACGCTTTTTTTAGCAAAGTATTAGAATAAAGACTTACGAAGGACTCCACTGTGCACAAAATGGCGTAGAGACGATCTTGCGAAAAGGTGGCGTAAAGAGGCGTTAAGTTAATGAATCAAAACGTATGTTCTCACAACGACTGAAAACCGTTATACAGAGACAATGAGTGGAAATGAGATCTCGAATTTGTCAAGTATGGCTCATCGCTGTATATACTGTACCACCACCGAGAAGTTACAAACGTTCGATGGACTCGAACCGGGTGATCATATCCGTTTAGGCAGTAAGAACTTCATGTTCAATATTTTCAATCGTCAGGTGTCCTTGTACTATCATCATGCCATAGTTACAGATGTTGAAAAACTGAGCAACACGTCAGCCATTCTCCATATGGTCTCTTTCCAAGGTTCTTCCTTTGACCCAAGAGTGGTGATTCGAGAACAAATTATAGGCATCAATCTAAAATACGACGAGATGAATGTCATAAGATACGGTACTGGAGCATCTCCAAGAAACGAAATCATCGAACGAGCAAGAAATTTTTTGAATGAAAATGGAGATAAGAGGTACAATTTGGTATCTAATAACTGTGAGCACTTTGCTCACTTTTGCTGTACGGGCGTTAAAAGAAGTAACCAAATTCAAGAGGTGAAACATTCTATTCAAGATATGATGAAAGGTCCATTTCAAAGAATCATCCGTCTAGTGATGAGGGTTGCAAGGGTGTCAATTGATGATATCGTAAGAGCCCCAGTTAAGAAAATCTTTCTTGGTCAATACCAAATAGCTGCAATCGTGGTCACAATATACTTGGCATACTGCATATACAGACAATGGGAACTAACTAAGGACTTAAAGAGACACAGAATTTGCCGCCAATGTTTCATGGAGAGGACAAAGGACATGTGGCTTCGATTTGGGATTTGTTTTGCATCACAAGCCGGTGTGGCAACCATACTTGCTCTCGTAATTAGCACGGGGTTGAGTGGCGGGGCAGTTCTCGGTGTGACTGCGTTGCTGTTTATTTTGTCAGTCGCTATTATGTTGGTTATTCCTGCACTACGGAAAAGGTTAATGTCGCCATTTAGTGGCAGACGAGTCCGGATTGATATATTAACACAAGAATTACGAGGAAATGTGATCTCTTTTAAGAAGTTTGGTCAGATGCATGATGGTATTGTAACAAAGATTGAAATATACCCAGGCACTGATGAGACAAAAGGAAAAGTGTCCCTCGTACATTACTCATCGGCAACACAATTCGGTCAACGGATAATTGTTGAGGAGGACGTTGATATTGATCTAACTGAGGCCATGTATAAGAAGCACGACTATGTGGGCTACAGGGTCTACCCTCCCGATATCGTTATTCAGCGAGCCAGGCAAAGAATCGGTGAGACTAAATATGGAATTTTCTCAAACAGGTCCTGTCATTTTTGTCACTGGGCTATGGTTAACGAGGATATTATTGATTATCCAAATCCAGTGCCTATTGACAGACGAAACTTCATACTTTCTTTTGATCCTAGGCAAAGTATCTCCTCTTATCTACAAGTCCATATAGACCATAGTCAGAAACGAGTATTGTCTACTTCATCAATTACAGAACGCGAGGCTTGGATCAGAGACGAGGTGAAGGGAGGAGCGGTTGTTAGACTCCGTATAAATGGCAAACTACACTACGGAATAACAACGGTAGTTGCTCATTGTATTGAGCGTCCGTCTGTTTTCATAGCGTCTGTGATATATAGGGGCCAAAGGAAGATGCTAACTGAAGAATCAGTCGAAGTAGACTTAAACAGGGAACATGTTTGGAGTTATACTTACCCACTCTCACATCGATACAGCCCTGAGGAAATCATTGCAAGAGCAAAACAGAAGGTTGCTAAACAAGACATAGGACTACTGGACAGGTCTTACAAAGTTATGACAAATATAACCAAGAAAGTAAGGGATACACCGATTGAAGCTTTCACAGAATTGAGTCCTGGTGACATCATTATTTTCTATTGCTTGTCAAAAAGACACGCTGCAGTCGTTTCAGACATAAACGAGATCACCGCTGATGCCAAGGAGGCCAATGTCAGTATTATTCATTATTCTTCCAATGGATTGTTGCGTGCTAATACTGTGAAAGAGGAAACAGTAAAAATGAACTTACGGTCAAGAGAGGTTTTGGTCAGGAGCTATGAGGGCTTCATCACATACCCAAATGAAGAAGTAGTTGAGAGAGCCCGATTGTGTCTCGGAGAGCAGAAATATTCACAGTTTGGCAACACATCCTGGAATCTTGTACACTGGGCGAAAGTTGTGAACAAACCGTCAATAGTTAAACCAATGTCTGATTATGTGGATGATAATCAGAACACTTGTCTGAACATAGAAGATGTGAACATTGGGTTTGCAAGTGCAGGTAATATGAAAACGGGAAACAGTTTGAATGAAAACCTGGGATATGCAGACATGGACAAAACAAAAAAGGAAACAGATTTCACAGAATATCTTCTGTTACCTGAAACAGGTGAACTAGTTGGTTACTTTCGAAGACAACTGGTGCGACGATGGAGAGATTTCAAACCGGGAACAATCGTGGAGTTTAAGCAGTCCATTCGCAAGAGACTGGCAATATTGTCTGACTCTGATGAGGAAGCAGGTACTATAACTACGATATACTACAAACATAGCGGCATGCATGACGTAATAGTAGAAGAGACAATGCAAATGAATTTGAAACGTGACCATATTTGGATGTACGTTTCTGATCCTACAAAGGTAAACAAACCAGACATAATCCTTGAAAATGCCCGCAGGTATTGCTCACAAAGGAAATTTGCTCTTAGATCCGGAAGTTGGGACTTTTGTAAGACTTGCGTGTTAAAAAAAGAATATTTGCATGATGGATAAACAAAATGACAACATACTGATTCATACCTGTATGAACAAACATCATTTTAAAACACTGGTTTCAAATCGTACACAACTCGGGATCAGGACGAAAATGCAGTCAAATCTTTATTATTCCATAAGCAAATCGAGTAGACCCTGATAAGGGTTTGCTATCTTTCCTAATGCGTTGAAAGGCGTTTGTATGAGGTTATTGATTCACTACGGGCGTTTGTATGAGGTTATTGATTCACTATGGGCGTTTGTATGAGGTTATTAATTCACTATGGGCGTTCGAAGCGTACGTTTAGTTACTACTATAACCAACTCCTGAGAAACCAAATGAAAACCTGTAACCCTTCACTTGCTGAATTTTGAAATACATTTCTCATTCTTTATCCCTGTCCTGTCGTCTTATTACATATATCTTCACTGTGTACAAGTATTTCGCTGTGCAATCACTGCTGTGGAGTGCACTGGTTGCACAATCAACTGCAGGAGCTGCCTCATCTAGGTCTTCATTATTTACAGTCACGTATATTGACGTGAATAGCAAGAGAAGGGTTACATGAGTAAATTATCCAAAAATAGTGCGTGTCTCTATAAAACCTTTAACATGAGTAAATTGTCCAAAAATAGTGCGTGTCTCTATAAAACCTTTAACATGAGTAAATTATCCCAAAATAGTGCGTGTCTCTATAAAACCTTTAACATGAGTAAATTGTCCAAAAATAGTGCGTGTCTCTATAAAACCTTTAACATGAGTAAATTGTCCAAAAATAGTGCGTGTCTCTATAAAACCTTTAACATGAGTAAATTGTCCAAAAATAGTGCGTGTCTCGATTTTTGAAGGGTTCTAACCGTTTGTTTTAGAAGGTATTCAACTCCATCGGGGAAAGCTGTCATCTCGGTCAAAGTCGCAGTTCTACACTAAACGTCCATCGAGTTTTATTATCTATGCATCACCATTTAGAGCCATTGACTCAAGGCTATTAAACTTCTGAGTCTGAGATTGAGTCTGAGATAATTCTCAAGTATCTTATATATATATCGAGTATTTTATAACTGTGGGGCGTAATTGGCACACAAGTGCGTATTCTTTTTTTCCTGTTCCATTGCAATTTGATGAAGCTATGAAATGTCGAAGTGTAAAAAAAGTATCTTGAAAAATATCTGACACCCAGATTCTCGTGTAAAAACACGGAGATGAGCCAACATCATTTTTACAGAAGTATATACAGTTGAACTTCGATATCTCGAACTTCGAGGGAACATACACATTACTTCGATATCTGAGTCATCTGATTTCTAATTTGAATAATTTCTCAAGTTCACAGCTTAATGCATGTCAAAAATAATGCTGATATCTCCTATAGGAGCTTGCAGCATTATTTTCGACTTGCATTAAGCCACGACATGTGTTTCTAGGTATGCTTAGTAATGCCCGTTAGAACAAATTTGTATCGTAAACATTGAAGTACTGACAATTTACTTCGAGTTATCCCGATATTCCAGTTATCCAAGTTCAAGATATCGAAGTTGAAGTATATATGACATGTGGAAAATATCGCCAGCATTGCACTGTGTTTATTTACACGAGAAGCAGGCGATCAGGGTTTTGAGTGGTCAGATTTGAGTTCTCAAGCTTTTGATTGGTCAGATTTGAGCCAAAGGCTCAAATCTGACCAATCAAAAGCTTGAGAACGATCTCAGACTCAACTAAAAGCTTTATAAGCATGGACCCTGATCTTTTCTGAGTTTTGGATACTTAAACGTTTTAAAATTTCATCAAATTGCAAACCAGGAGATCAAGAGTAATATGTTCTTGTAGGCCAATAATTTCTTTAAACGGCGGTATATAGATCATAAAGATCGGTGGAGATTTGGTGGAGAAATGCGATGTTGATCGATATGGTTGTATTTTCCCAGTCGAGAGTTGTATACCTCCTAATACATATATAGTCGAAAAGAAACTCGCCAAAGACTCGACCTATGCCTCGAACACCTGTGACGTAAACTGCGTGAAGTATCCATATACATGTATGACACGCTGCTAGTGTACGATGCGATCCTAAAGAAATGAACACACCATACGTAATCCATGTGTTTGCTCAGGCAAGAAGTTTGATCTTAGATCCGGAAGTCGAGACTATTGTAGAAAGTGTGTCTTAACCCATTTGTTCCCACGATCCCATATATGGGACATAGGCAAACAGTGTAGACTCTGATCAGACGCCGCATAATTCGGCGTCTGATCAGAGTCCACACTGTTTGCTGGTAGGCCAGGCATCCCTTCGATCAAACATGGACTAATCCAATATATACACTTGGAAGAATCCACCGGGTGCAAATGGGTTAAAATTATTTGCCAGTCAGTGTGAGGCGCGACATATTACTAGAGCGATCTCTGCACTCTGAACTGTTGTCGTCTGAAAATATTGTCAATGCTTCAATTCTACATGTACATCACAGTAACAGGCAGTTTGGACTGTTGAGACGCTGATTCGAACTACATTTGTTTGCTTATGTATGTAATCACAGGTGTGCGTGTCAAACTAGGGTCCGTACTTGTGTTTACAATGATCGTGTTTATGGGCAGATATATATTCATCCCTTGCTTCGTGGATGTTAAGGCAAGAAATAATTACATCATGATTATTAATTAAATGAATTCATATTATGGCACTATGAACAAAATACTTTTATCATCACAAAAAACTGTACAATCGGACCTATATTACATGGATGAGTGGTGGGTCCGGCAACTTTTCTCCTGTGTGTGGTGCCGTAAAATCAAACTCATTCACTCGCTCACTTACGTTTTAGAGAACAAATTGAAGGAAAGTCCACCATGAAGATCAAAGCAGGCGACATATTTTGCAGACGAAAATTATTTGGCACTAAAAGAGTTAAGATTACGGCGAGCTAATGTTGTTTTTTTTCTTTCACTGGAATATGTTATTTTCTATATAAATGTTTCTGGTCTTTAGTTCCATTTGTTACGTTTCGAGGGCTTGGTGCAAAACTTGTGTAACTCATTCACTCTGTGAAGGAGTTACAATAGTTTTGCACCAAACCCTCGGTTTGTATCCTCTCCCACCCTTTTAAAAAAACTGAGATACCATCTGGTATTTGTTTAATCTGTTCGTCATAAGTATGTCGGTGTCGGGGAGGGACAATGCCCTACAAACCGTACATACAAGTTTTATCAAAGTAGATAACAACGCATTGTATTTATAATATTAACTTACTGTTGTTGTTGTTGTTTTGCTGTTTATACATTATTTGTTTTATTTTATTTTACATTTACTACATGGTGATAATGATTAAAACGTTTTACAGTTAGTTATTGTCATAATATGTATGTATCCATTGAGAGAGTACATGTATCCAGTTGCATGTATTCTCAGGGATTTAGCCGACTTAATTAGTTCAGCATCAGAAGGCAGAGTCCATTCGCTCACAGACTAGTTTTAGACACAACCTCTTTGAATAAATCTACTGAAAAGGAGCAATTACAACAAAAACAGGAACAATTTAGATTTGTGTAGTTTTTAAACCATTGTGGTAAATCGAGCATTTTCTTCTATGAAGCAAATGCTCTATTTATCACAATGGTTTCAAAAGGCTGTCAAAAGGCGTCAATATGGGAGAACGTGTTATCCCTTTCCCTGTTCAATAATTATGTAAGAAATTATGACATCATTGTTTTTTTGGTAAACTTTTCAAGGAAATATTTTGCCTGGGAAAACACTGTAGAATCAGATCTGTATCATATCAAACGCAAACAGAGAATACCTTGATCAGTTGGCTCCTATAGGAGCTGTCTAGTCTGGGTCTACTCTGTTTGCAAATGCGTGAAAATGCGCTTTTATGAAGGAATGTGATCGTATATACAGTTGAACTTCGATATATCGAACTCGGATAACTCGAACTTCGGGATAACTCGAACAAAAAGTTCAGTCCTTCCAAAACTTACAATATACAATTGCTCTAAAACGTATTGGTACAGATATCTATAAACATATAGATATCTATATATCTTTATACCTATTTACAGGTATAAAGTAATGCTGAAAG
Organism: Azorinus chamasolen; assembly: GCA_963576725.1. Taxonomy (NCBI): domain Eukaryota; kingdom Metazoa; phylum Mollusca; class Bivalvia; order Cardiida; family Solecurtidae; genus Azorinus; species Azorinus chamasolen. The sequence goes on from OY755252.1 coordinate 55,290,419, forward strand.
CTCCTACAGGAGCTTTCAGCATTGCTTTAGATCTGTTTTAAGCTGTGATCTTGAGATATTGTTCATATTAGAAATCGGATGACTCGAACTTCTGTTATCTCGAACTAATTTGTATAGTCCCTTGAAGTTCGAGTTATCTTAGTTCAACTGTATATACATGCCGTAATTTTGCATAGGTTAACCCTTTTCCCTGTTTAATATTCATGTAAAAATAACATCATGAAAATTTAATAGTTGAATTTTATTACAGCATATGTACACGGGATTATTTTAGTATCGGAAGAATCTGTAGATATTATTCCATAGGCCAACAATTCCTGTAGGAGCCGTCTGATCTGGGTCTACTCTGTTTGCAAAGGCATGAAAAGGCGTTTATATAAGGGAATTGGTTAAAAATTAAATGAGTCGTTCTCTGAGAATTTGGGTCTTATTGTATGACAAACTGTGTAGACCCAGATCAGATAGCACTTGTATGATGAGTTATCTGATCTTTACACTGTATTGAAAGATAAATGACTACAGATTCTGACGAATGTGGAATAGTGCAGCGTCGCATCGAAAACTACGTTTTCCCCAAATTGGGGCTGTAATAAAATTGTAACTTTCGCTGCTTATCTCAATCATTTATTCCGTCGCTTTCTGTCTCTCTTTTCTGAATTTTTTGTATTTCTGTCTGTCTTTCTCCTTCCCTGTCTCTCAATCTGAAAATAAATGTTAAGTTATCTTCACCATCATTTAAATTTGTGGAAATCCACATGGAAATATGACCTGGCATCGGACATCACATTGGCCTACGCACACAGAAGCACCCACACTCGTTTCATGTTAACCATTTCCTTCCTATAAACGTGTTTTCACGCATTTGCAAACAGAGTAGATCCAGATCAGACGGCTCCTAGAGGGTCTGCTCTGTTTGCTAATGGAATTTGATAGAAATGATTCTTTACTTTCCAATTTCATTATAAGTATTTTGTGCATGAATATTCAGTAGGTATTGAAATGTGGACTAAATATAGAACAGAGAAAAGGGTTCAAACATTCAGAAGCACAATATAAACAGGTGTGATCATAATCATACGCGTTGATTTAACCGTTTCCTCCATAAATACGCCTTTGCAAATAGAGTAGATCCAGATCACACGGATCCTGGGCGTTTCTGTCAGATAAAGGGTTAAATGATGGTGAAGATAAGTTAATCGTTCGCTTGCTACTCACGTCAATACACCTACCAGTAAATAGTGAAGACCCAGATGAGACAGCTCCTGCAGGAGCTGTCTCATCAGGTCAGCACTATTTACAAGTTAATTGTGCAACCAGTGCACTCCACAGCAGTGATTGCACAGCGAAATACTTGTACACAGTGAAGATATATGTAATTATACAACAGGGCATGGGTAAAGAAGGAGAAATGTATTTAAAATTTCAGCAAGAGAAGGATTAATATTATTATTTTCAAAGAGCGACTCAATAGAGGCCAAAACTGCACTAGACCTAAATGTGAGCAGGTGTTCTTTCTGCTTTAACCCATTACCTAATCGGTTATTTTAAGAACCATTACCTCAAAGGCTATTTTAAGACCAAACTTTGAATATATCTAATGAAAATGAGCATTTATTAGGGAAAAAGAGGGAAAATTAGAACTGTACGCATAGTTTATAAACCATTGTGATAAATAGAGCATTTGCTCCTGCGTAGCAAATGCTCTATCTATCACAAGGGTTTCAAAAAGTGGTCTTTACAGAGGCGTCAAAAGGATGGAATGACTTAATTGTCAGATTGCTATTTCCTTCAATTTCTTCTCAAAACATAAGTTTTGTTGCAGAGAGCCGTGTGAGTCGCTTTCGGTCGACTCTGTCGACTAAAGGGCTAACAATTAGTATCCTATGTGATTGTCTAAAAAAGGCGACTTTTGAAAATCTCAAAATTTGTATTTTTTCAATAGTGTATTCTTTTCAAAACCATGATCTGAGTTCCAAACAGCTTCGTTGTTGATTAGGAGACATGCGATTTGGACACGTGACCAAGACACGTGACTCTGAACCTTCTCTGAACCAAACCTGTTTGCATGGGTTATCAGTTATCGCTTCATAGAGACACCTTTGCAACAGTGTAGACTATAGACATAGACATAGACAAATTTTATAAAGTAAAAACAAATATAAACAAGCTTGCAAAGTTAAGACAACACATAGAGATACCTTTGCAATAGTGTAGACTCAGATCAGACGTCTCCTGTAGGAGCCATCTGATCATGGTCTGCTCTATTTGGTTATTAAATAAGGTAGAACTATTATTGTATTTTTCCATGGTTATTCATGATGCTTTTATCGAAACCCAGGTAATGCCTCGTTTCTGACAGGAGTTAGTCCGCAAGTCCCGCACTGAAAGCCCGCTGGCTCGCATATTAACTTCCTCCAATTAAGGTTAATCTGACACCATCAGGCGATTGCTCTTGACCAAATGTATAGATTTCAAGTAAGAATTCCAAGCGTTTTGTGAACACAGATGTCATATTTTCAGAGATAGCAACGAGTTGTTTACAGGTGTAATATTTTTCTGTTCGTAATATTTCATAATCGTACGACATTTAGTAGAGTTAGCAAGGTCACTCTCACGCAGAGGGCAGTTTTGAGTAAGTATAAAAACTTATTTTCCGGAAGACATATAATATTGAGAGTAGTCATTGTCAAAATATTTAGACGTATCTACATGCCCCTTATTTTACAATCAACTTTCATTAATCTTATATTTTCATTTTATATGTATCGTGCATGACATACCAGAAAATGTAAAACTGTGAAATAGCTACGTCAGGTCTTATTTGTAGGACTATATTGAGAGCTGCTCACTATGTAACAAATAAATTTAGAAACCTATCTCGTGTAAGTGACATGCTTGAAAATCTAAACTGCAAAAGGCTTGAAGACAGAAGCACTGATGTCCGCCTAGTCATGATGTACAAGAACTCAACAACAGTCTTTCTTCTCCCGCACAGTTAGAGATTGGAATAACAACCCCCAGCACATGGCAATGAAAGAATCCCTTGACTCCTTCAAAACATCCATCAAATCCAATAGTCTCTAAACAAATGTTTCATTGTAAATAGTTTTAAATTGGTAATATGATTACTAGGCATAATCATTTTATAGACATATAGACAAATATTATTTCAAGTCAGATAGTATATATCATAAGCCCTGTATAGGGGTTTTATTCCGACAAACATAAGTATGCTATATACAAACAGAAACAAACAAATAAATAAAATTAAAACAGGATCACGCGTATATGCATGGTTTTACCAACGGTTTACGGAGAAATCGCCTAGTGACGAAATTGCCTACAATTAGATATATAGAAAACCAATTGGAGAAATCGCCTAGAAAGCAATTATATAGTGTTTGTATTCGCACCTATGGTACAGGACGGATAACATGACAGAACTATAAAGAATGTTTATAACAATATTAAATTGTTCTGTGGTATTGTTTTCCAGATCAAGATGACCAAGACTGATCTATCAGTGTAGCCCCTGATTACTACATAGAATTAATTTGACAGAAGATATTTATATATATAAGGAGCGATAAATATAATAGTTATGCAGAAAGTATGAACGTCACTTTATAGGAATTGAATAATTCCACAGACCACAGACAAGATTAAATTGTTGTGTGGTATTGTTTTCCAGATCATAATGAGCAGTATTGAATGATCAGTGTAGCCCCTGATCACAACATAGACTTCGACAGGGGGTGTTAATTATATACCAAAATTGCCCTATGATTAAAATGTTCGAAGCATTTATAATATGAGTCTTACTTCATGTCAGGGGATCTGGGTTCAGTAAATATTCAAATAGCAATAATATTTGGCAGTATAATCATGGTCTATTCTGTTTACGTAAACAAACAAAGTAGAATCTGGTTAGATGGCTCCTACAAAAGATGTTTGATCTGGGTCTATTCTGTATTCCAACATACATGTGCACATATTTCTATGTGAAATAAAGGGTTAACAATACACACTTTACGTACAATACAATATAATACAATACAATACAATAAGAAGGAAGACTCATATTATAACCTGTTCCGTGCGTATGACATTTGCACTTTCTGCTTATATTCGGTCTATAATTATCAACCCCTGTATTATTCGGCTATCAAATTCCAGGTGTAGACCCAGTAAGCTCCTGATAATGTCATTTTTTCTTACATGAGTAAAGGGTCAAATTGTTTTCCTTTACTGGTACATACTTTTGTCTGTTAATTCCATCCATAGTGTACAAAAAGTTGTTGTTTATGCAGAGCTGTAGAAAAGAGATGTATTTTTTAGATAATCGGAGTAAAACATGTTTATGCCCCCGGCCCTCAGGTCTGGTGTTTTTTGTGTGTGTGGTAATTTTGTCACTACTGCATATACTTACTTCAAACTTGGCATGCATTTTTAGTAGTGACTTATTAAGGTCAAGGTCATACATCAAGATCGAAGGTTATATCAGGAGCATAGTGTTTCACAAACACATCTTGTTAATATAAAATATACATTAGTATGTAATAGCATGATAAGGTTTGGCTAAGAAATGAGAAGTTTTTAATTATTATTATTATTATTATTACAGCCACAGACTACTCCACCATTTGCGAGGATGCAGAGATTATCACAGTATCTGTTTATCCTTATGCTTATGCAGTACACATGGGCACAATGTCCGGATACTGCAACTCAAACAGGTACAAAGTAGTATCAGAGGTCCAGAAAAGAGGAAGACATGTACATTGAAACATTTTCGAGAGTTTTTTCTTTTCTTTTTTCTCCACCAAACCCTATGTTGTGACCACTCTTTAGAATCGTCTCTTCAAGACAATTCTAATGAGTGGTCACAGCATAGGCTTTGGTGGAGGCAGGACGATTTCAGTATTTGAGTATGCACCTTTATCTGTTGCTCTGTAGTGGTTTTATTAAGACACTCTCAACTGGGTTATATTGAAATTTCAAAGAGTAATGGTCTCTCATCAAATGGCCATTTAAAGGAGCCATTTGATCAGGGTCTACACTATTTACTACAAATTCAATGTCAGTCTGATTTAATCATAAAGTTATCAAAACAGCGCCAAATTTGATAATTAAGCTTAACAAACAGGTGGGGAGGGGAGATTGGGTGTCTGAATACTTAGATTTTATGGCAGGCCCAAAATATCCTGTATTCATGTGCTATCATAAAACATTTTGTAATTAATATTCATGATTTTATTATTTCTTAAAAGAATAATCATGGAGTAAAGGGTTAACAAGTTGTTACACTAAACAAAACCTACAGCACTGAGCAAGATAAATATCACAGAATTTGTTTTGAATGCTTTTTAACCTTTAACTCCATGAATATTCAAGTAAGGAAAAATTGCATCATTAACCCTTTTAGGGCCATATTTCTAATTGTCGTCGGCAAAACCACTTTTGTTAAATCGTTTGGTAAAATAAGGAAATGAGATAAATAAATGCAAATTTGAAAGGAATAAAGCACAGATATAGACAAAAAGTTTGAGACAAATAGTGAAGTCTCTGATCAGACGCCACCTTGAAAAGGCGGCGTCTGATCAGGGTCTGATCTTGGACTGCACTATTTGTTGTGGTGCATTTTTGTGACATTGGCGGTGAAAGGGTCAATATCGATTAGATTATTTTTTTAAAATGGCACATGAACACAGGGAATGTTATCAATGGCAGAAAGTATAGAATCATTTCTATATTATTCCATAAGGAAACAGTGCAGACCCTGATCACATAGCTCCTACAGGAGCCATCTGATCTGGGTCTACTCTGTTTGCAAATGCGTGAAAAGGCGTTTATATGAAGGAAAGGCTTAAATAGCCCTTAAATAAATCACAAAATCTATAATCTAATCTGTTTTGATAACTTTAACTCCCTGAACGTTAGTGAAGAAATCATGATTACCTATGCAAGCAGTTTGTATAATGCTGCATCTCATCAGGATCCAAACTGTTTGGTATTTTAACCATATTTTTGCAATGAAATAAGAGAAAATATATTTTAAAAATTGAAACAGACAGCAATTGCTGCAGAAATCATAAATATCTATAATAGTCGTGCCATGACAAAACCTGTAATAGTGACATCGCCTACGAAATGACGTTACGGCCGATTAAAGTTGACGTCATAATTTTTACATGTTTTCCCACACTGAAAGGCGGAAGTGATGCATTGCTTTTGTTTAAAGATCGTAAGCTTTAAACTGATAACAAATGGACAGTCACTTAGAGGTAAGATATTTATGTTCCTATATTTACATCATATAATAAGACTATATAAAATGGATGTAGATCTAGTATGTTGAAAACGCATAAATTAAAAATACACAGTGTTTGTTTGCATTTATGGCGCCATGTTCTGGTTGAATATAATGCCGGGTGCTGGAAATGTTTATGCTGGAAATGTTTCGTACCTCTGTTTGAATCTACATTACATGCAGCAAATGAAATGCGTATTCGATAATTAGTTCTAGATCTAGATCAACCCGAATATAATTATGATTTGTCTTCAAAGATGTAACATTGTTATAAAATTTAAATTATTATAGATCTACGATCTAATGTACGACGATCCCAACTTCAAGTTGCGATCGTCTTACAACAGTTTGGATCTACAATGTAACACTTACTATAAAATCTTAAGTTTGGCAATCTTCTTGTATCACTTAGAAACATATTAGAGACATCTAATGAGTGACACGCCCTTTGAAAAATTTGTGGAGTAAAATTCTTTCATGAATACTGAGACAATTCATTTGTTCCAATGCGTTAGAAACTGTGGAGAGACTGGAAGAGTTACCTCGCACCACTGTTTAAGCAAATGCCTGAAATTAGGCAATACCTTTACATGGCATTTTAAATGACATTAAATGTATGTGACTCAAAATTTGTGGAACTTAATAAACTTTAATAATGCTCAAAATCACCGCTAAAAGAATCTCATATATTGGGAAAGCTATTATTTCCCATTACGGTAGAATTGTTACAAACAGTAATTAAGTGTTTGTAAACTTACTATTGTCATTTGCCGTCGTTTATATTGCAGCTTTCAAGAAGCTTCGAGCGGTATCAGATACTGAGATATTCGGCATAACGTTTTTAACTTCATATTTACAGCAAGTTCCAGTACTTCCGCATAAAACGGGAAGAGCGAGGCATAGTAGCAGTGCGTGCCGGGTCTGACCAACCCGAGGTCAAAATCAGGAATTCTGTGCAAGATGAAATCCCTGACGCATTACCCATTACAATAGGGCCATGTGGTTCAAGTCATACGAGACAACAATGCCTTTACAAGGTTGTCCGTCTATACCTGAGCGTCACCATCCAGGACGTCACTTGTCCAGTACCGAGACAGTGATTTCACCTTTATTTTAAACAAATTTAAAACACTAAAAATAAAACTATTCTTTTGATATGGATAAATGTGTAGTTGTAACTACTGCCATATTTTATGTTTACTAACGGCGAATAAGATCGGAAAGTTAGTCATATAAAACGACGTGCAAAGGATGTCAACTTGACGTTGACGTCATAAAATAAAGCAAAGTTTCGCAAAAACACCTACATCATTCAAATGACTAAAAAACATATTTAAAGACGTCAAATGACCATAAAAATTATAAAAATCGATTGCATAGACATCCGTTTGTCAGAAAATGATAAAAACACAAAATCGAAAATTTTGTCACTATTACAGGTTTTGTCATGGCACGCTTCATATGTTTATTTGATGTAAAATATTCAAGGAATTTTTTGCTTTGACAAAAACTGTAGAATCAGATATACATATACATGTAATTATTATATAATGCCATATGCAAACAGAGCAGACCTTGATGAGAAGGCTTCTACGGAAGCCATGTGATCTAGGGGTCTATGTATTCTCAATTCTTTTTTAGCTGGCAAAAAGTGCCAAGGTGAGCTATTTGGATCACCCTGTGTCTGTCGTCCATAGATAGGAGCACAGGAGCCAAAAATAGTTAACTTTTTTTTAAAACAACATCTCCTCAACAGCTTAATAGATTTTGACCAAATGTCACAGTAATGATCGTCAGGTTTCAGTCCATTGCATATACAGGTGAGCGATACAGGGCTATCATGGTCATGTTGATTGTTTAACATTTTTCAGCAGAGAGGCTGTCCCATGCAGTTGTACTGAAATTCTACAGGGCACAAGTGGATGAGGTAAGACTGAAAATAAAAATAAGAAAAAAATTGGAAGGGCTTCAATTTTACCCTTGTCCATAATTATGTCAAGCCTTTACTCCTTAAATACACCTTTCTACGCCTCTGTGAAAGTTGCTTTTTGAAACCATTGTGATAAATAGAGCATTTGCTCCATAGGAGCAAATGCTCTATTTATCACAATGGTTTCAGAACTACACAATTCTAAACTTTTCCTTTTCTGTAGTAAATGCTCCTTTTCGGTAGATTCATTCAAAGGGGATGGATCTAAAACTCGCCTATGGAGGAATGGGTTAATTGCTTGAATATTCATAAACCCTTTCCCTGTTCCATGTATATTCCAAATTTCAATACCTACTGAATATTCATGGACAATATAGTTTAATGAAATATGGAAAGTGGAATACTGTAGCCATTGTAGAAAGTATAGAAAAAGATCTACTGAAATCCATTAGCAAACAGAGCAGACCTTGATCAGATGTCTCCTATGGAGCCATCTGATCTGGATCTACTCTGTTTACAAATGTGTGAAAATGTGTTTATATGAAGGAATAATGTATGTATAATAGTCTAGGGCAAATATTTCATGTAGTATTAGTGCATTTCATCACTTACCCCAAAACTTTAACCTTGAGATCTCAGCCCAAAAAGCTAAGTCCAAAACAGGTGAAATTTTGACTAAAATTCAGTTTTATTTGAAATTTTAACTACACTACATCAATGTTCAACACACTGGAAACCTCCAATTTATGTATCAGCTTCCTAGGGCAAATATTTCATGTAGTATTAGTGCATTTCAACACTTACCCCAAAACTTTAACCAAAAGCAAAAGCCAACGCCGACGTCTCGACGCCGGGGTGATTCCATAAGCCCCTCCTATTCTTCGAATAGGCGAGCTAAAAAGTAATTAAAATTCATGGTGTCATTATTCCTTACATAAATATTAATGTTAATATCCATACAGCTGCTAGGAAGCTGATACTTGAAATGGAGGTTCCAGGTGTGTTGAACATTGATGTAGTGTAGTTGAAATTTAAAAAAAACCCTGAATTTTAGTCCAAATTTCACCTGTTTTGGACTTGGTTTTTTGGGCTGAAATAGGAAGGTTAAAGTTTTGGGGTAAGTGTTGAAATGCACAAATACTACATGAAACATTTGCCCTAGAAAGCTGATACTTGAAATGGAGGTTCCCGGTGTGTTGAACATTGATGTAGCATAGTTGAAATTTAAAATAAAACTGAATTTTAGTCCAAATTTTACCTGTTTTGGACTTAGCTTTTTGGGCTGAAATAGGAAGGTTAAAGTTTTGGGGTAAGTGTTGAAATGTTCTAATACTACATGAAATATTTGCCCTAGAAAGCTGATATTTGGTATGGAGGTTTCCTGTGTGTTGAACATTGATGTAGTGTAGTTAAAATTTAAAATAAAATTGAATTTTAGTCTGTTTTGGACTTAGCTTTTTGGGCTGAAATCTCAAGGTTAAAGTTTTGAGGTATGTGTTGAAATGCACTAATACTATATGTAATATTTGCTGTAGGAAGCTGATACTTGAAATGGAGGTTCCCGGTGTGTTGAACATTGATGTAGTGTAGTTAAGATTTAAAATAAAACTGAATTTTAGTCAAAATTCCACCTGTTTTGGACTTAGTTTTCTGGGCTGAAATAGGAAGGTTAAAGTTTTGAGGTAAGTGTTGAAATGCACTAATACTACATGAAATATTTGCCCTAGGAAGTTGGTATTTGGAATGGAGGTTCCTTGTGTGTTGAACATTGATGTAGTGTAGTTAAAATTTAAATTTAAATTGAATTTTAGTCCAAATTTTACCTGTTTTGGTCTTAGCTTTTTGGGCTGAAATCTCAAGGTTAAAGTTTTGGGGTAAGTGTTAAGATGCACTAATACAACATGAAATACTTACCATAGGTAGCTGGTATTTGGAATAGAGTTTGCCAGTAGGTTTAACATTGATGTAGTTCAGTTAAAATAGAAAAATATTTTGGACTTCATCTTTGTAGACAAGGTCTACAATAGGCGAGCTTTGCTGTCCTGCGACAGTCTAGTTTATAATGGCACATGAACACAAGTTTTGGCCATGGCAGTTCTATGATACAGTTATTTTTCTCTTTTCACCATGAATATTTATTTCTGAAGTTTTGAATCAGATCTATATACACAAATGTAATTCCGGAAGCAAAACAGATGTGGGTCTGCTCTGCTTGTAAAAGCATTGAAAGTCTGTTTATGGAGTAAAGGCTTTAAAGGGGAAGTCCCTACATATCGCAAGAAAACCAATCAAATAAAAACCGAAGAAGACACAACTTTCATACATTTGATATGTTATTCTGCAATGTATTAGTATTTATTCGACTCGCGTTTTAGTTTCCTAAACTGTTCAACCAAGGTCAATAATATTTTGTCAAAAAATCATTAGTATCGCTGAAAACGGTTTATTTTTTATCACAGGGGCAATATTCATTACAATGATTGAACATAACAAATACTAAGTTTTATGATATTATTGAAAATATGCATTCATTGTAGGGACTTCCTCTTTAAGCACTTTTTATGCACTAGTTTCTCAAAATTATATTTAACCCTTTACCTCATACATATTCATGTAATAAATAATGATATGAATATTTATTAGCTAAATTTATATACAGTTATGCAAACTCAGGATTGTTTTGTCCTGGTAAAATCTGTAGAATTAGACCTCTATAAATTTCCAAAAGCAAACAGTTTGGATCCTGATGAGACACAATGCTGCAAGCAATCTCAACTGAATCCAAACTGTTTGTCTAGGTAATTATCAATTCAGTAGACTTGGATGAGTTATCACTTACATACACCATTTAAATTCTGCAGTGGACATCGGATGGTAATTCAGCAAATGTTGCAGTGCAGGTGTCAAACGCGGCTTCAACTTCCTGTGCAGCGAATCCGTCGTCCTGTGGTTTGTCAAATTGCTGCACCCCGGAGTAAGTATTGGGTTTGAATATAGCAACACATATCAGACTCAAGATCCAAGAAAGTTTGGCCATACAAAAATCAACTAACTTAACCTTTTCCTTCATATAAACGTGTTTTCTTCATGCATTTGCAAACAGAGTAGACCCAGATCAGATGGCTCCTATAGGAGCTGCCTGATCTAGGTGTGCTCAGTTTGCTAATGGAAAAAAATGTAAGATCTGTTTCTTTACTTTCTAAAATGGCTGGAATGCAATGTCCAACCTTCCATATTTCATCATAACTATTTTCTCCATGAATACCAGTATTCAGTAGGTATTGAAATTTGGAATAAATATAGAACAGGGAAAGGGTTAACCCTTTCCTCCATAAATACGCCTTTCTATGCCTCTGTAAAAATCACTTTATGAAACCATTGTGATAATTATCTCTTTTTATCACAATGGTTTCAAACTACAAAATTCTAAGATTGTCCTTTTCTCTAGTTAATGCTCCTTTTCAGTAGATTTATTCAAAGTGGTTGGATCTAAAAATAGCCTATGGAGGAAAGGGTTAACCAGGAATACTGAACATTAGAGGAACAGATAAAGATGTAGAACATACCCAGATTAAGAAGAAGAAGGAGCAGTTCGATCAGGGTCTACATTACTTTTATCGGTCAATTATAAAGTTATTAAAATGATATCTGTTTGACTTATTCAGTTTCACAGTAAAATTCCATAAAGATGGGAGTACTTTGGCTTCTTAACCATTTACTTCATGAATATTCATGTCAGAAATAATGACATCATGAATATTAATTAGATTGTTATAATAGAACATGGGCACAAGATGTTTTTGGCCATGACAGAGACTGTAAGAATCATATCTATAGAATTCCATTAGCAGACAGAGCAGACCCTGATCAGATGGCTCCTACAGGAGCCATCTGATCTGGGTCTACTCTATTTGCAAAGGTGTAGAAAGGCATATTTATAGAGTAAAGGGTTAAAATTCTTACACCCAGTCAATGAACAACCATCTCCTGTGACTTCTTGTATTGCAAGTTGTTAAATTCAAAATATTTTTTGTGTCTGAATCAAATATGTTTGACACTGATTGAAAGTAATCAGTTCATGCATAAATGTTCATTAGGGAAAGGATTAAGGATAATCTAGTAACAATTTGTATGAGGTTAATCTGAAATTTTGTTTCTATGCAGCTTTAAGGAGACAGATATTGGGACTGAATCGGGTTTTCCAAAGGATGTCTTAAAAGACATGGAACTAAAGATCTATATTGATATCCCAAGCGGCAACAACGCCTCTGGCTCCCCCCAGTGTGTTCTGAGCAAGACAGTTGTCCAGAGTGAGTATCAAAAGTTCACATCAATTATTGTCTGATCTCTAGGAGCTTTCTGCATGACTTTCATCCTGCATTAAGTAGCCACTTGTCTAAATGGACTGAAATTCTTCTTTATTGAAATTACTGTAAATCCTAATAAGACAATAATTACAATAATCCTATTGTTGTCTATTCCAGACCTTTTTGATCAAGCCAGAGATGCCATTCACACAGAAACAGGTCACTGGATAACCTATATCGATGATGAGTTCTACGGAATTCCACCAGCCTCTGATCTCAACAAGATCATCATTCCAATTGCCTTCATCATCCTGTTTGTTATTGCTGGTATGACACTAGGACTCAACATGTGGCAGTAGGTGTTATTTATCTTGGTAGTTCTTTTACTCTTAACCCATTCCCACATAGGCAATTTTTAGACCTAACCTCTTTAAAAAAAAATCTACCTAATTGTGGCGTTTACTACCGAAAAGGAATTTTTTTTAGAATTTTGTCGTTTCGAAACCATTCTGATAAATAGAGCAAGCATTTACTCCACAGGAGCAAATGCTCTATTTTTCAGAAGGGTTTCAAGATGTGACTTTTACAGAGGTGTCAAAAGGCGTCAGTATGCGGGAATGGGTTAAACCTTTACTCCATGTAAATATTCATATCAGAAGTAATGACATCATGAATACTTCATACTTATTATTTCATAAGTAAATAGAGCAGACCCTGATCTGATAGCTCCTGCAAGAGCCATCTGATCTGGCTCTACTCTGTTTGCTAAGGCGTAGAAAGGGGTGTTTATGGAATAAGGGGTTAATTAATATTTATACCCATTATATATTATTTCTGTATCCTGGTTACATTTCTGACATGAATATTCATGCAGTTAAGGGTTAACACAAGACACGGCACGATTTATGTTTTACAGGAAGAAGAAGGACAGTGATGCAAGGCGAATGAAAATCATCGAGGATCGCAAAAAGCACTCCAAGGCAAAGGTCCAGCCAACCTATCATGTCAACACGGAAGAGACCAAAGTAGCGCCTGGAATCGACGAAACAAAGTAAGTGGAGCCATCGCGCATGTATTTGCTGTGGCACGGTATAAAGTTGACACCCTCTGGTTTGTTGACCTAGAGCAATGGATAAAGATGTGTATTCAAATATTAAACCATTGCCTCATAAGCTGTTTTTAGATACAACCTCTTTGGATAAATCTATCGAAAAGGAACATTTAATAAAGATAGGGAATATTTTAGAATTGTGTAGGTTTGAAATCATTGTGATAAATAGAGCATTTGCTCCTATGGAGCAAATGCTCTATTTATCACAATGATTTCAAAATGTGACTTTAACAGAATCATCAAAAAGCATCAATATGAGGGAAGATGTTAAAATCATCATTTCTCCACCAAACCCTATGATGTGACCACTCTTTATAATTGTCTCACGGAGACAATTCTAATGAGTGATCATAGAATAAGGTTGGGAGGTGAAATAAAGGAGCTTTTTTTGAAAATGTTTTAATTTAAGCATCATATCTAGACCTCTGTTGATCACTGTAACTTCACAGCAAAGCAATGCGTGTCACGGTAAGATGAACATATAAGCAAATACATAAAAAATAAATTATGTACAGTTAACACATTCCCTCATATTGACGCCTTCTGACGCCTCTATAAAAGTCTCTTTTTGAAACCATTGTGATCAGTTGAGCATTTTTTCCATAGGAGCTAATGCTCTGTTTATCACAATGGTTTCAAAAGTTTGCAATTCTAAAATTGACATATTTCCTAGTAAATGCTCCTTGGGTCTAAAAATAGCCTATGAGGGAATGGGTCTTCAATTAGCCTACGAGGGAATGGGTTAACATGCATATGGACAAATCAATATTTAGTTATTTACCTTAACCTGTTACCTCATATGTTATTTTTAGATCCAACATCTTTGAATAAATCTACCAAAAGGGGCATTTACTAGAGAAAATGAAAATTTCAGTTTTGTATATGCTCTATTTATCACAATGGTTTCAAAGAGTCCTTTAACCCTTTCCCTGTTCTGTATTAGGTCAAATTTCAATACCTACTGAATATTTATTAACAAAATAGTTATAATGGAATATGGAAGGTGGAGCATTGTAGTCGTTTTAGAAAGTAAAGACACAGATCCTTGAAATTCTATTAGCAAACAGAGTAGACCCTGATCAGACGGCTCCTCTAGGAGCCATCTGATCTGGGTCTACTCTGTTTGCAGATGCGTGAAAACACGTTTATATGAGGGAAAGGGTTAACAGAGGCATCAAAAGAGGTCCGTATGAGGGAATGGGTTAACAAATAATTAAGTAGCTAGGCATCTCATTAAAACTTTTCATATACATAAGTTTTTTAATGTCTTTGCAAATCCGTAGTTACCTTAACACACATCTGATGTAAACCACTTTCACCCAGCTATAATGAAGCTATGTCACAAAGCTATAGTAAACACAACACACACACTAGATGTAAAACACTTTCACCTGGCTAAGTGAAGCTATGCCATAGAACTATATTGTAAATCAAACACACACAATGTAAAATACTTTCACCCAGCTATAGTGAAGCTATGCCATATAACTGTAGCCAGTATAACACACACATGCACAATGTTAAACACTCTCACTCAGCCATAGAACACCCAGCTAAAATAAGTATATATGCAGAGCTAACATTAGTATTTACCATTCACAGCTGCTTTTTGTGACAAAGCTACAGATGCATACTGATCAATAAAAATTTCTCTGCCAAAGCCTACCTTGCTGCTATGCGTATAGCAGCAAAGTATGCTTTTTCCTGGTAGAGGCAAATCTAATGCAGAGCAGCAAAGTATGCTTTTGCCTGGTAGAGGCAATTCTAATGCATAGCAGCAAAGTAGACATTTGCATATATGAGGCAAATCTAATGCATAGCAGCTAGGCATGGATTTGCCTCAGAGAGGCAATTCTAATGCATAGCAGAAGGTAGGCTTTGACATTGGAGAGGCATTCTAATGCATAGCAGCAAGGTAGGTTTTTGCATCAGAGAGGCAATTCTAATGCATAGCAGCAAAGTAGGCATTTGCCTTGGAGAGGCAATTCTTATGCATAGCAGCAAGGTAGGCTTTTGCCTTGGAGAGGCAATTCTAATGCATAGCAACAAAGTAGGCTTTTGCCACGGAGAGGCAATTCTAATGCATAGCAGCAAGGTAGGCATTTGCCTCGGAGAGGCAATTCTAATGCATAGCAACAAAGTAGGCTTTTGCCTCGGAGAGGCAATTCTAATGCATAGCAGCAAGGTAGGCATTTGCCTCGGAGAGGCTTTAGCAGAGAAATACCAAAAACAGTTTGCTTAGATTTCCTAAACACTAGAACTATCTACAACTCTGGAGCTAATCTAGCCTGATAGCTAAGTTGATAAAGCATGTGCTTTAGAAGCATGAGGTTGTAGGATCGAGTTCATGCCAGGTCATACCAATAGTGTTGCAGTGTACTATACAAATTGTTCAACTGGCTCCCTGGCTTGATGCCTAGCATATTTTGAGGGTGATGCTAGACTAGATAACTAATTTGGTCGCCTGTAGCCTGACATCCATGTTAACCCTTTCCCTTTTAAATACTCATGTAAGAAATAATGGCATCATGAATATTATTAACTGAATTTTTATGATGGCATGTGTTCACAGGATGTTTTGACTGTAGAATGAGATCTATATTAAGCCAAGAACAAACAGTGCAGACCCTATAGAAGCCATCTGGTCTGGGTCTACTCTGTTTGCAAATGCATAAAAAGGCCTTTATATCAAGGAAAGAGTTAACAGTTGCGCACATGGTAGGGATAATATTCAAAGTAGATATCAATGCTTGTGCTTTACAGTAATCATAAAATACAGCAACTTCCTGTCTCAACCATTTACTCCATAAATATGTATGGAAGAAATAACGACATCATGATTATTATTTAGCTAAATTATTATAATGACGTATGTACACATAATAGTTTGGTATTGGTAGAAGCTGTGTCATAAGCGTTCTTAGCAAATGTTGCAAATGCAGTATCTGAGCTAGATCTACTTTGTTTCCACTGGTTACGAGTCACCAGAAGAGTTAACCGGGGCTTAAGTTTTAAATCTAAGTTCGTTGTCAAGCATCTGATTGGTCAGATTTTGAGTTTCACTAGAGAAAAGGAAAATTTGAGAATTTTTAAGTTTGAAACAATTGTGATAAATAGAGCATTAAATTTTGCTCCTGTAGGAGAAAATGCTCTATTTATCACAATTGTTTCAATAGGTGACTTTTACAGAGGTGTAGAATGGCATATTTATGGAGGAAAGGGTTAAGTACTCATTAGAATTGCCTATTGAGTACTATAAAGATAGAGATTAGCAAAGAATTATAGAAAAAGACAGAGCAACATGTAAATGTGCATACTCAAGTACTAAAATCGTCATTTCTCCAACAAACCCTGTGTTGTGACCACTCTTTAGAATGGTCTCGAAGAGAAGATTCTAAAGAGTGGTCACTACATAGGGTTTGGTGGAGAAATAAAAAAGTTATTCTTGAAAATGTTTTTATTTACACATCTTATCTGGAGCTCTGAAAACATTTTATCAAGATTTTCAAAAACGTCCTCACACCTATAGCTTTGTCAAGTGAATGTATTCATCTCTAATGATGACAGATTTGTCAGATGCATCTGAGATTTAATATGTGTATTTTGGCCGTTTGTATTTCATATCTAGCTTTTTAATCCTTCGCTTGCTATTCACATCAATATACCTACCTGTAAATAATGAAGACCCAGATGAGACAGCTCCTGCAGGAGCTGTCTTATCAGGGTCTGCACTATTTACAAGCTGATTGTGCAACCAGTGCACTGCACAGTAGTGATTGCACAGCGAAATACTTGTACACAGTGAAGATATATGTAATACAACAGGGTATGGGTAAAGAAGGAGAAATGTATTTTAAAATTCAGCAAGAGAAGGGTTAAAAAAAAGTCCTCTCATCTTCACGAGAATGTATTTGTCTCAGATGAGTGACAAGTTTGTCAGCTGCACGTGTGATTTGATTCTTTTATCTGTTTGTATCTCTCACATAGCTCAAACTTTACGGTACTTTGTTTACAGCTTACAACCACAGAAACCTAAACGGTACGTAGATATAGACTCTGTTTATGTGTAGTATATACATGTATTTATATTTCACCCTTTATTCTATGAATATTCATTTTAGAAATTATGACATCACGAATATATAATACCTGAATTATTACAATGGCATACTTAAACATGACTTTTTATACGCCCACCTAATAAAGGTGGTTGTATATTGGTGTGGCCCTGTCCGTCTGTTTGTTCGTTTGTCTGTCAACATTCTGTTTGTGCGCAGTTTTCTCAGAAAACTTTGATGGATATTAATGAAATGTCACACAAATCTTTAATGCGTCAAGATCTGAAACTGAGTTGATTCTGAGGTTCATTTGATTTGTCGTTACGGAGTTATGGTCCTTGCACTTAAAAAAATAATACAAACATGAGGATGGCCATAACTTTTTCATTTTAAATGATATTTACCTCAAATTTTTTATATGATTTCATATAAGCTGCTCCATGAGATAAGGTCTTTAAATGTTTGCAGACTATGTGCCGTAAAACTCCTAATAAATGCCCTTGCTCTAATATATCCCCCCCCCCCTTTTTATGTAAAAATAACTCACCCGTTCTGACTGAGGTCCATATTTCATACTCTCTCTTAACCCTTTCCTCCATAGGCTATTTTTAGACCCAACCTCTTTGAATAAATCTACCCAATAGGAGCATTTACTGGAGAAAAGTAAAATTTTAGAATTTTGTAGTTTGAAACCATTGTGATAAATAGAGCATTTGCTCTTATAGGAGCAAATCGAGGGCTTGGTGCAAAACTATTCTAACTCCTTCACAAAGTGTTTTGTAGTAGTTTTGCACCAAGCCCTTGAAATGCTCTATTTATCACAATGGTTTCAAGAAGTGGTTATTACAGAGGCGTAGAATAGCGTATCTATGGAAGAAAGGGTTAAAAAACGCTCCCATGGGTATTACAGGTTTTAAAAGGAGCTTGTTGCATTTTGTATACAGGTGGTTGCTTAATGCAGAATAAAAGCAGTGCAGAAGGCTCCTATTGGAACTTTCTGCATTGCTTTCAGTCTGCATTAAGCTACCACCTTATTGTATAATATAGATCTGATTCTACAGTTCATGGAGGAAAGGGCTTAATACATCCCAGATGACTCCTACAGGAGCCAGCTGATCTGGGTCTGCTCTGTTTGCAAAGGTGTATTATACATGTATAGAGAAAGTGGTTAACTCTTTCCCCAATAGAAACACCTTTCACACATTTGCAAACAGAGTAGACCCAGATCCGATGAATCCTATAGAAGCTGTCTGATCAGTGTCTGCCCCATTTGCTAATTGAATTTGATAGTTCTGTTTCTTTACTTTTTAAAATGACTACAATTTTCCACCTTCCATATTTCATAAATAACTGTTTCATTCATGAATACTCAGGAGGTATTGAAACGTAGAATAAACATTTATAAAACATTAAGAAATAACAATGTCATGAATATTAACTAGATTGATTTGTAATTACAGCATATGAATATAGAAAATCTTAGCCAGGGCTGAAACTGTATCATCATATTTACATCTTGCAGTAAAGTGTTAGGAACAATATTGTAACAAACAATATGAGAATGGAGAATCATAAATGAGGGGAATATATCAATTACTACGGGACTCAAAGATAGGATCCCTTTTATTGGAAGGATCCCTTTTATATTAAGCAGTAAAAGTGTTATGAAAAAGTATCACATAAACTACTCTACAAGACAACAGAACTATAAAAAGGCTCTAGTCTAGGCTTTAACCCTTTACTCCATAAATACAACTTTCTACATAAAATGTATACCTTTGCAAACAGAGTAGACCCGGACCCAGATCAGATGACTCGTACGGAAGCTGTCTGATGAAGGTCTGCTCTGTGTGCTTATGATATAATATAGATCAGGGTCCATGCTTATAAAACCTTTAGTTGAGTCTGAGAACTCAAATCTGACCAATCAAAAGCTTGAGAACGAAACTCAGACTCAACTAAAAGCTTTATAAGCATGGACCCTGATTCTACAGTTTCTGAAATGACCAAAACTTTCCCATGCTCATGTGTCATTAAAAAAATTAAAAAATATGAATATTCATGATGTTATTATTTCCTTCATGAATATTCATGGAGTTTAAAAATGGTTAAGTCTAGCAGCGAAAGTGTTACAGACAATATAGAAACTAGAACCATGAAATAAGTAACATATTTGAAATAGTAACCCTTTACTCCATAAATACGCTTTTTAAGCCTTTGCAAGACCCAGATCAGATAGATCCTATAGGAGCCATATGATCAGGGTCTGCTCTGTTTGCTTATGATATAATATGGATAGGATTCTACAGTTTCTGTCATGGCCAAAAATAGACATGTCCATATGTTATTATATCAAATTAATTTAATTATTATTCATGACATCATTATTTCTTACCTGAATATTCATGGAGTCAAGGGTTAAACACTTACTGACTGATTAATGACTGATTGTTTTAATAATTGTTGGTTAATAGTAATTTTCATGATGTCATTATTTCTTACATGAACATGCATGGAGTAGAGGTTTAACTTAATCTTTATAATGTAAAAATTTCAAGGGAAAACTGTAGGAACAGATCTATATAAGAGCCATCTGATCTGGGTCTACTAAGTTTGCAAAGTCATTAACCCATTCCATCATATTGACGACTTTTGACAACTCTGTAAAAGTCAGTTTGTGAAACCATTGTGATAAATAGAGCATTTTCTCCTATAGGAGCAAATGCTCTATTTATCACAATGGTTTCAAACTACAAATTTCTAAACATTTTCCTTTTCCCTAGTTAATGCTCCTTTTCGGTAGATTTATTCAAAGAGGTTGTACCTAAAAATAGCCTATAAGGTAATGGGTTATGGGCGTATCTATGGAGTAAAGGGTTAGAAATGGAGTTTTGGTTGCTTGAAAGTTGTCTAACCCAAGAGATATTTTACTTAACCCTTTACTCTATAAATATTTGCAAACAGAGTAGACCCAGATCAGACGGCTTCTGAAACCCAAGACCTTGCCTGATAGAAATAAGTTGCAAGCCATACCCCCACCCGTTTTGTTATCTGTTGTCTGATGACTAATCTTTAATTAACCCTTTCCCTCATATAAACGCTTTTTCACACCTTTGCAAACAGAGTAGACCGAGATCAGACGGCTCCTATAGGAGCCATCTGATCAGAGTCTACTCTGTTTCCATATCATATTATGTAGATCAGATTCTACAGTTTTAGTCTAACGTAAAACTTCACTTGAAAAAGTTCACCTTATAAAACATATGTTAATGAATATTTATGAAGTGAACAATTAATGCTTAACCCTTTCCCTGTTCTGTATTTAGGCTAATTTTCAGTTCCTACTGAACATTCATTAACAAAATAGTTAAAAAGAATCCGGAAGGTGGAACATTGTAGACATTATAGAAAGTAAAGAAACAGATCTATCAAATTCTATTAGCAAACAGAGTAGACCCTGATCAGACGGCTCCTCTAGGAGCCATCTGATCTGGGTCTACTCTGTTTGCAAATGTGTGGAAACACGTTTGTTTGAGGGAAAGGATTAAGTAATCGTTAGGGAAAGGGTTAATAACATGTGAATACTAATGCCTTAGCCTGGAATGGTCTCACTTTGGATTGATTTTGGCTCATATATTGTTAATCCTTTACCCCATGAACATTCATGTAAGAGATAAATTAGATTAATCTCAAAACGAACATGAACACAGAAAATATTGGCCATGATAGAAACTGTAGAATCATATTTATATTATATCATAAGCAAACAGAGTGGACCCAGATCAGACAGATCCTGTAGGAGCTGTCTGATCTGGGTCTACTCTGTTTTGCAAAGACATAGAAAGGTGTATTTATGGAGTTAACATATTCCCTCATATTGACACCTTTTGACACCTCTGTCAATGTCACTCTTTGAAACCATTGTGATAAATAGAGCATTTGCTCCTACGGGGGAAATGCTCTGTTTATCACAGTGGTTTCAAAACTACACAATTCTAGAAGTTTCCTTTTTTCTAGTAAATGCTCCTTTTCAGTAGGTTTAATCAAAGAGGTTGGGTCTAAAAATAACCTATGAGGTAATGTGTTGAGGGTTTAACTGTATAATGGTTTTCTTCTTCAGCCAAATGATACTGTCTAATGGTTTTCTTCTTCAGCCAAATGATACTGTCTATAGTGTTTTATACATACCCCTCCCCCTTGCAAATGTTTTATACATACCCCTCCCCCTTGCAAATGTTTTATTTGTGTGGTACTGGTTTATACTGGACTTTTGGAGGGGTTTTCTCACAGTCCCTCTGCCTATCTCTGCAAAGTTATTTATAAAGAAATTTATAGTACCATATTATCTCTAATAAATGACCCTCTTGGTTGTGACATTTTTTAAAAGCAGCTTCATGCATTTTGTACACAAGTAGATGCTGAATGCAGGATGGAAGCACTACAGAAAGCTCCGAGGTAGAACCTTCCACATTGCTTCTAGTCTGCATTAAGCTACCACCCATATTTTGAAAAGCAAAACAAAGCAGTATTTAATGGTTATTATATTGGGCTTTAGTTGCTTTAATCATTCTTAGTCCCCCTCCCCTAGTATTTGCCAACACTGTAGCCCCAGACTAGAGGGCTCCTAGTTGAGCCTTCTGTCAGGGTCTGCACTGTTTGTCATTCAAATAGCTTGCACTCTGAATCATTTAAAAACAGATGGGCCACACCACCTTGAATTTTTAAATTTCAAAGAGTTAACCATTTACTTCATAGATGTGCTATTTGACACCTCTGTAAACAGGGTAAACCCAGATCAAACAGCTCTTGTAGGAGCTATCTGAACAGGGTCTGCTCCGTTTGAAAATGTATTAGAAGAGATACCGGTGGAGTAAAGTCTTAACCCTTCGCTTGCTATTCATGTTAATATACCTACCTGTAAATAGTGAAGACCCAGATGAGACAGCTCCTGCAGGAGCTGTTTCATCAGGGTTTGCACTATTTTGTATTAGTTGATTGTGCAACCAGTGCACTCCTCAGCAGTGATTGCACAGCGAAATACTTGTACACAGTGAAGATATATGTAATTATACAACAGGGCATGGGTAAAGAAGGAGAAATGTATTTTAAAATTCAGCAAGCAAAGTGTTAAATATGGTTTTCTGTCTGGTTTCAGCAAGGACCAGCTGTACAAGGACAGCCTGAGACAAAAACAAAAACTGAGAGGCAGCAAGACATCCGTGGACAGTGCCGTGAAGTCTGAAAATGAGCCTTATCAGCGACAAGGCTATGCCTTTGAGAGGAACCATGAAGTTGGGGCATTCAATGGAGCTACAGGCCACGACGGTAACCGCTACGGAGAGCATTTGCACTCAAAGCACAGTGAGCCTTTGATTATTCACATTCGTACTGATAACCCTTTACCTGATGAATAGTCATATAAGAATTAATTACTTCATAAATATTTATTAGGTTTTTATTTAGGTTTCTACAGTGGCATATGAACACAAGATTGTTTGACCGTGGTATAAGCTGAAGAATCAGATGTGTTTGATATCATAAGCAAATGGAGCAGATCCTGACCAAACAGCTCCTACAGGAGCTGTCTTATCTGGGTCTACCCTGTTTGCAAAACTATCTCTCAGGTGAAGGGTTAAGTGGTACATGAAATAACACTGTCCCATATTTCCACGTTAACCCTTTCCTTCATGAATATTCATGGCATAAATATTAAATATTGTATGTATGAATATTAATTAGCTTAACTTTTTTACTCCATGAATATTCATGTTATAAATAATGACATCATGAATATTAACTAGATTCATTGTTAGTATGGCACATGGACATGGGAATTTTCAGCCATAGTAGAAACTGTAGAATCAGATCTATATTAATCTTAACCCTTTCCTCCATAAATCATACCCTTTCCTCCATAAATACACCTTTCTACGCCTCTGTAAAAGTCACTTCTTGAAACCTTAGTGATAAATAAAGCATTTGCTCCTATTGTACAAATGCTCTCTTTATCACAATGGTTTCAAAACTGCATGATTCTAACATTTTCCCTTTCTCTAGTAAATGCTCCTTTTCGTTAGATTTCTTCAAATAGGTTGGTTCTAAACAAAGCCTATGAGGGAATGGGTTAAAGGAAACAGAACAAACCCTGATCAGATGGTTTCTACAGGAGCTGTCTGATCTGGGTCTGTTCTGATTAATAAGGTGTAGAAAGGTTAACACTTTACTTCATAATTATTCTTGTGAAAAAATTACCTCTTTATAGAAATCTACCGAAAAGGAGCATTAAGTAGAGAAAAGGAGAATTTTACAATTTTTGGCCAGATTGCTCGCAATCCAGGCTTATAGATTGGCGAATGCCGTCCGGCCGGCCGGCTGTCCGGCCGGTTGACCTTTTTGTTTGTGTTAGTTATAGCCAAAGTATAATACCTACAGTAACCAAACTTGGCATGTGGGTTCAGAATGAGGGTCACATTACATGTCATAGGTTAGCAGGTTACTATGACCCCTTTTTGACCTAGTTTTTACGCTTCATTGACTTAGAATTTCCAGGTTGACCTTTTTGTTTGTGTTAGTTATAGCCAAATTATAACACCTACAGTAACCAAACCTGGCATATGGGTTCAGAATGAGGGTCACATTACATGTCATAGGTTAGTAGGGTATTATGAACCCTTTGTGACCTAGTTTTTACACTTCAATGACTTAGAGAATTTCCAGGTTTACCTTTTTGTTTCCGATCGATAACTAATAAATGACTTGGCCTAGAACCTAGGTCACTAGGTCAAAGGTCAAGGTCACAATGACCTTAACTGGTGAAATAGTTTCCGATCAATAACTGCTCAAGGGTTTGGCTTGGGATCTTCAAACTTGCTGTGGTGGTTCATCATGACCACTAGATGATCCCTATAGTTTTTTAGGACACTAGGTCAAAGGTCAAGGTCACCATGACCGTAACTGGTTAAATGGTTTCCGATCAATAACTGCTCAAGTGTTTGGCTTAGGATCTTCAAATTTGCTGTGGTGGTTGGTCATGACAACTAGATGAGCCCTCTTGTTTTTGAGGTCACTAGGTCAAAGGTCAAGGTCACCATGACCTTAACTTGTGAAATGTTTTTAGATCAATAAATGATTAGTGGTTTGGCTTACGATTTTCAAAGTTGCTGTGGTGATTAGTCATGACCACTAGATGACCTCTATAGTTGAGGTCATTAGATCAAATGTCTGGGGGGGGTATACATGTTTTACAAACATCTCTTGTTTTTTATGTTTCAGTGAATTTCTAGGTTGACCTTTTTAACATGTGGAGTCATAATGAGGACCATGCAATTGGAATATGTTTAACTATTTATTATGCCTTCAGCATCTGCTGATGCAGAAATGTATAATGATTAACTGCTCATCTATATCACTTTATTCGGCAATCCGGCCATACCGACATTGGCGGTTTCTTGTTTAGTTTTGAAACCATTGTGATAAATAGAGCATTTACTCCTAAGGAGCAAATGCTCTATTTATCACAATGGCTTCAAAGGGTGACTTTTACAGAGGTGTAGAAAGGCGTATTTATGGAGGAAAGGGTTAATATTTCCCTTGAATAAAGAGAAATTTTTCCATGGCAGACAGAGTAGAAACAGATTGATCTGATTTGAGTTTACTATTAAGATTGGGTTATGGAGTATAGATTTGAAATTGTTACTTAATGAATATTCATACCAAACTCCGCCCATTAAGAATACAGTTATTAACCCTTTACTTCATAAATATGCTTTTCCTTGCCTTTGCAAACAGAGCAGACCCGGATCAGATGGCTCCTATAGATCTGATTCTACAGTTTCTATTACAATAAAAAATAAATTAAGTTCACCGTGCCATTAAAATAATTCAATGAATTAACCCTTTCCCTATTATAAACGTGTTTTCACACATTTGCAAACAGAGAAGACCCAGATCAGATGGCTCCTAGAGGAGCCGTCTGATCAGGGTCTGCTCTGTTTGCTGGTGGAATTTGATAGATCTGTTTCTTTACTTTCTAAAATGGCTACAATATTCCACCTACCATGTTTCATTTTAACTATTTTTCCATGAATATTCAGTAGGTATTAAAATTTGTAATAAATCTAGAACAGGGAAAGGGTTAATAATCATGTCGTTATGTTCTGTCCGAATATCTTAGAGTAAAGGATTAAATAATTCTTTTATTGAAAATACAAGTAAGGAAATTGCAATTAGTATTGCAATTGGAAAATAATTGAGAATCACTCTGTCCTCTTTGAATGTCAATTAGGCAAATCTTTACAAAAATATACAGGATATGTTGAAATGATTTTCCTAGGCAAAAACATAGAGCATGCAGGCATGGATTTTCTATGGCAAACTGCAGACCCAGATGAGAGAGCTCCTATAGGAGCTCTCTTATCTGGGTCTACACTATTTGCAAATACAATAATAGTTGTGGCTGACGGGCTATGGGTTAATAGTTCATTTAACACATCTTATCTTGTTAGCCCTTTTCTTGTTCAGCACAAAATGAATGGCATTTGCAAATTATGTCTCCCCAATTTATAATGGGGAGACATATTGTTGTTGGTCGAGTTGTCTGTCTGTCCTTCTGTCTGTCACACTCGTGTCGGCTCCATATCTCTCACAATTATGGAAGGATTTCAAAATACTTCACAAATGTTTAACTCAACAAGACGATGTGCAGAGCATTCAATTCAGGCATGTGGGTCAAAGGTCAAGGTCACAATTCAAGGTCAAATGTTTTGCCACACCCTTTGTGTCCGCTCCATATCTCTTAAACCCTTGGAAGGATTTCAAAATGCTGTGGCACAAATGTTCTTCATCACAAGGCGATGTGCAGACAGCAGGATTCAGGCACATTCTTCAAAGGTCAAGGTCACAATTCAAGGTCATGGTCACAATTCAAGGTCAATTGTTCACACTTTCTTGTCCGGACGATAACTCATACATGGTTAATGCCATTTGATTGAAACTTCATACATTGACAGAGCATGATGAGAGGAAGTGTCATGTATAAGGACCATAACTCTAGCTTCAATACTTTTGGAGTTATTGCCCTTTGTTACATTTTTTTGTCCGATCAATAACTCCTGCTCTAATGATGCTATTTGAATGACATTTCATGCATTGAAAGAGCATGATGGAAGGACGTGTTATGCACAAGTATCATAACTCTGGCTTGAATAATATTGGAGTTATTGCCTCCCATTTTCTGCAGAGTTATGGGACTTTAAAAAATTTACACGGAAATTTTGTCTGCAGGGTTTCTCCAAAACCTTAAATTGGATATTCATAATATTTCATAGGATAGATAAGCATCGTGCCTAGTTGTGCATATCTTATTCCTGTTCCGGTTTGATGATTTTCTGCAGAGTTATGGGACTTTGAAATTTTTACATGGAAAATTTTGTCTGTGGGGTTTTCCCAAAATTCTTTTATCTGATTTTCATGAAACTTCGTAGGATTTTATGATCAGCACCATGCCTAATTGTGTATAGTTTATTCCTTTTCCGGTTTGATGATTTTCTGCAGAGTTATGGGACTTTGGAAAAATTTGATCACACCCTGGGGGAGACATCAGTTTTTGTATAAAAACTATTCTAGTTTATCAGAATTCAAGCTGTTGTTCAGTTGCCACATACTCAATTTTCTCAAAAAACTACTATGAATTGGAAAAAAGTAAAAAAGGCCAAAACTTGAAATATAACTAACCCTTTCCCTGTTTAATATTCATGTAAGAAATAATGACATCATGATTATTTGTCAGCTGTAGTTCTTAAAGCATATATAAACAGGATGTTTTGGCTCAGGTAGACAGTGTAGAATCATATCTATATTATACCATAAGCAAACAGAGCAGACCCTGATCAGAAGACTCTTATAGGAGCCATCCGATCCGGGTCTACTCTGTTTGCAAAGATGTGATTTATATTAAAGAAAGGGTTAACCTTTCCTCCATAAATACGCCTTTCTACGCCTTTGTAAAAGTCACCTGTTGAAACCATTGTGATAAATAGAGCATTTGCTCCTATAGGAGCAAATGCTCTATTTATCACAATGGTTTCAAACTACAAAATTATAAAAATTTTCCTTTTCTCTAGTTAATGCTCCTTTTTGGTAGATTTATTAAGTGGTTGGATCTAAAAATAGCCTATGGAGGAATAGGTTAAATAGCAGTTTTAGGTCTTTGCAAACAGAGGCAGGAACTGTCTGACTGGAGTTTGCACTATTTGCTCTATACGAAATTGTAATACAGTAAAACCTCTCTATAACGGCCACTAAATTACATCAAGTATTTTGTTTTAAAGGCAGGTGGTTGCTCAAAGCAAGGTGAAAGTAAAACAGAACGCTGCTATAGGAGCAATCTGTTTTACTTTCATCTTGCTTTAAGCAGCCACCTGCCCTAAATACCAATTAATTAACACAATTTAGTGGCCATTATAGAGAGGTTTTACTGTAGATACGACTCAACCAAAACAGCTTCAAACAATACCACAAATTCATGTGCGCTGTGCCATTATAAAAAACCAGATAATGAATATTCATGATGTCATTATTTCTTACATGAATACTGAACACAGAAATGGTAAAAAAATGGTACAGTTATATCTGTCTAATCCGGAATGCTAGTAGAGAAGAATTAAGATACTTTTAGGCAGACGGTTCCTCTAGGAGCTTGCTGCTTGACTTTCACCCTTCATTAAGCTGCCATATGTCTCCAAGACCAAGATTTATACTAAATTGAACATCCGGTTTAGAGAGTTTCACTGTATACTTGTATAATTGTCTCCCTCTTTAATTCACACTACTAATATGTACACTATGCACACTTGGTAATTCTGGTTTTCAGAATATACATGTATCTGCTTTAGCATTTTGTACGCTGAAAATAACTTAACCCTTTACTCCATATATACGCCTTTCTGTTACCTTTGGTAGTTGGTGTCGCAAACTGCTCTTTCACTTTTAAAGTTACTGAATTTATATTTGGTATACATAATAACCACGAATGGTAAATATGCAAGACACAATTTTCCTGTGTTTAGTGGCAGGCATTACAGAATTATCTCCACTTGAACATTGAGTATTTTTGTCATTTAGTCCTGTTACATGGGCTGTTGGTGTCACAAACTTGGATTTGCAATCAAAGCTGCTGTTTGGGGGTATTCATCACCTTTAGTGATTATTCTAGTTGTAACAAAGTTTTAGGGGTTATACTGGAATCAGCCTGCCGGTTGATTGGTCGGGCAGTCAGGTGATTGGTCGATTGGTCTGGCGGGCAGTTTGCCAGTCTGTCTGTTTGTCCGCAATTATGGTCAAGGCTGTTGCTTGGGATATTCGTCACTTTCAGTGATAGCTAGTCTGTGTCTATAATGCTTGCTAATTACCTTTTTTCCTGTTGAAAATTTAGAAATAACAGCATGAATATTAATTTTATTAGCTGATTTTGTACAATGGCATATGTAGAGAAGAATGTTTGGTACTGGTGGAAATAGAGGCAGATTTATTATAATTTCATAAGCAAACAGAGCAGACCCTAATCAGATATGCTCCTACAGGAACCGTCTGATCTGGATCTATCCTGTTTGCATAGAAAGAGCATTTATATGAAGGAAAGGGCTCCTGTTTATATATACTTTTTGCTAGATTACATTTGAACTTCGATATCTTGAACTTCAACGTCTATATAGATTAGTTCAAGATAACAGAAGTTCGATTTATCCGATTTCTAATCTGGACAATTTCTCAAGTTCACAGCTTAATGCAGGTCTACAGTAATGCTGAAAGCAGCTGGACAATTTTCTATGAAACTTTGCCAAAATGGCCACCAACTTTTGCTTGTGACGGTGGTATTAAGGTCTTCTTCTCTGGCTTAACCCTTTCCTCCATAAATACGCCTTTCTACACCTCTGTAATAATCACTTCTTGAAACCATTGTGATAAATAGAGCATTTGCTCCTATAGGAGCAAATGCTCTTTTGATCACAATGGTTTCATATTACAAAATTCTAAAATTTTACTTTTCTCTAGTAAATGTTCCTTTCGGGTAGATCAATTCAAAGAGGTTGGGTCTAAAAATGGCCTACGGAGGAAAGGGTTAAGGAAGTGGGGATGTTAAGACATATGTTGATTTTTTTCAAAAACAAGTTCTAATTAATATTCATGATGTTATTGAATGGAGATCTAATAAAGGTGATCAAACATTTTACTTAAGCTATTACAATTTGGTCAAAGCTGCAGATAAAGGTGCATACCCAAATACTAAAATCGTCATTTCTCCACCAAACCCTATACTGTGACCATTCTTTAGAATCGTCTCTTCAAGACGATTCTAAAGAGTGGTCCCAGTATGGGGTTTGGTGGAGAAATAAAAGAGGTTTTTTTGACAATGTTGGAATTTACGCATCCTCTCTGGACTTCTGTTGGTACAAAGTTGTTATTAGATTTAAATGGAACTTTCTTTATCTTCACCAGCTACATTGAGGGAGCCGGAAAAGGTGCCGCTCACCCACTTGGCTCCGATACAGGCAGATTCCACCCCTGATGCTGACACTCCTGAAAAGAAGAAGAAAAAGAAGAAGAAGAGGTATGTAACCATTTATGAGTATTGGTATTTCATCATTAATAATTTAATACTGTTATTTCATCATTAGTATTGATATTTTATTCTTCATGTTGATATTTCATAATTTTTATATTGCATCATTAATGCCCATATTTCTTTATTAGTATTGATATTTAGTCATTAATTCTGATAGTTCATAATTAGTATTGATATTTCATCACCGTACATTTATATTGTTTAATGCTTTACTCAATAGATACTCCTTTCAATGCCTTTGCAAACTGAGTAGGAGCTATCTGATCAGGGTCTACTACATTTGCTTATAGAATTATATAGATCTGATTCCACAGTTTCTGTGTTAACCCTTGCTGAATTTTAAAATACATTTCTCCTTCTTAACCCATGCCCTGTTGTATAATTATATATATCTTCACTGTGTACAAGTATTTTGCTGTGCAATCACTGCTGTGGAGTGCACTGGTTGCACAATCAACTTGTAAATAGTGCAGACCCTGATGAGCTGCAGGAGCTGTCTCATCTGGGTCTTCACTATTTACAGGTAGGTATATTGACATGAATAGCAAGCGAAGGGTTAACATGTCATTGTAAAAAATCTTCCAACCAATATTGACGATGTCATTATCTCTTTCATGAAGTAAAGGGATATACAAATTGTATGTGGCATTTGTAAACATTTTGTGTTCAGATGAAATAGGGACACCTTTGCAAACAGAGTAGATCTAGATCAGGTTACAGTTCTACAGTTTCTGCCATGTGACTCAACCCATTATGAACAGTCATTAAGTAATTAGTTTACACTGTTTAAAGCAAATGAGTACATAGCTATGCCAAATAGTATATATTCAGATCTAAGATTTCTTTCAACAAACTGATCAGCCCTTGGTCTACTCTGTTTGCAAAGGTGTCAAAAGGCATCTCTATGGAGTGATCAAATGTAGTTGAACTGGGTCTGCCCTATTTGCCATAGGGTAATTATGTTAGATAATTTTTGGCATGTAAAAATCATCTGTAAATTTTAAATAGAATTACTAATCTATTCCCTCACCTCATTTCATCACATTTTGATGCCTTTGTAAAAGTCAATTTTTTAAACTATTGTAATAATTAGAGCATTTACTCCATGGGAATAAATGCTCTATTTACCACAATGGTTTCAAAACTACACAATTTTAACATGTTCCTTTTTCTCAAGTAAATGCCCCTTTTCAGTAGATTTATTCAAAGAGGTTGGGTCTAAAAATTGCATTTGAGGGAATGGGTAAAGACAAAGTCTCGTAAATCATCTGTATATTTTAACTAGAATTATTAAGACGCGTAAGGCACAGAAGAGACCTCGAAGTAGTAAGTTAGAATTGCACCAAGGACATGTATGTTATCCCTTTACTCCATGAATATTCATGTAAAAAATAATTATATTATGAATATTAATGAAATGTACATGTAATTTGTATAATGACACATGACCATAAGATTGTATGGCCATGGCAGAAACTGCAGAATCATATCTTTATTATTTCAGAAGCAAAAAGTGCATACCCTGATCAGATGGCTCATACAGGAGCCATCTGATCTGGGTCTACTCTGTTTGCAAAGGTGTTGAAAGGTGTATTTATGGAGTAAAGGATTAAGGGTGCTCAGAGTCTATGCCCAGTTTTGTGGACTTATTTCAGATACACTCCTTCTGCCTTTCACTGCAATAATTGTCAAGCCCTTTATTCCATGAATATTCATGTAAGAACTGAATATAAGAACTAATAAAATCATGAATATTTATTTGCATTAACACCAGAATGTGTAGTCATGGCAGAAACTGTCAAATTCCATAAGCAAACAGAGCAGACCCTGATCAGATGGCTCGTACAGAGGCTGTCTAATCTGAGTATACCATGTATGCAAAGATGTCAAATAGTATCTATGGAGTAAAGGGTTATATCACCCTCATCAATTAAGTTCTTGGTAAATACTGTTTCCTTGCCCATCCAAGCACGTGAACTATATATACATATAGTGTATGTACCTGTAGGTATGTAATAATGTTTCTATGTATTTCTGCTAGTGTCATAAGAGTGGCAATCTAGTGAAATTAGCACAGAGTCACTAGTTCCTGTGTCAACAAAATTCAGACATTTGTTAAATATTTTTAAGAGATACAATCTATACAAGGTCCACAACTCTGTTATGATATTAATCAATTTCAAACAAAGAGCCCGGGTGGTAAACGGTTTGGATCCTGGTTGCAGAAATTCTCAGTATCTCATTGTGATCCGAACGTTTTGCATAGCTAATTTCAAATTGAATTCTAGAATTTGATTTAAACCTTTACTCCATAAATTCACAAATTTGTGTCTTGCATGCAAAGGGTTATGGTTAATCCTTTATTCCATAAATATGCTTTCTACGCCTTTGCAAACAGAGCAGACCCAGATAGATGGCTCCTGTCTGCTTATGAAATACGATAGATTTGACTTTACAGTTGCTGCCAAGGCCATCATCCAGTCCATGTGTCAATATAAAAATTTAACTAGTTAAAATTCATTATTACGTAATTATTTCTTACATTAATATTAATGGAGTAAAGAGTTAAAGAGTGTACTTGCAATAGTTTTGCCTCAACCCTTTCAAAGTGGAATGGCTCAATGTTTATTAAGTATGAAAAGGTATATTTTGCTAGAGGATTTGAGATTAATAAAACTCTGTGTCTACACTGTTTACAAATATCAGTTCATTCATTTCCTGCATTCAGGGTGGAATTCTTCTGTTACACTTAACCCTTTACTCCATAAATACACATTTTTAAGCCTATGCAAACAGGGTAGACCCAGGTCAGATGACTCTTGATCAGGGTCTGCACTGTTTGCTTATGACATAATATAGATACGATTGTACAGTTTATACCCAGGCATAACATTCCCGTGTCGATGCACTAGTGCATTTAATCTAATTAATATTCATGATGTCATTACACTGTATTTCTTACATGAATATTTGTGGAGTAAAGGGTTAAAGCATCTACTTAGTTGACTTGTGTGGGATGCAGCTTATGCAGCTTCTTTGATGTGTGAAATATATTTTAACCCTTTCCTCCATAAATACACCTTTCTACGCCTCTGTAAAAATCACCTGTTGAAACCATTGTGATAAATAGATCATTTGCTCCTATAGGAGCAAATGATCTATTTACCACTGTGGAGTGAGCCTATGGAGGAAACAGTTAAGTATATTTGAGGTTTGTCTCACAGAACTGGGCAAGGCTATCAGAATAATCAATTTTGCAAGGTTTATTTATTACCAGTTTATGAAAAGGTGCATACTCAGATACTAAAGTGTTTATTTCTCCACCAAACCCTATGTTGTGACCACTCTTTAGGGTTGAATGTTGGAGAAAGACAGGAGTTGTATTGGAGGTGGTTATATGTAACCCACCATTGTAATTTTCATTGGAAGACAAGTTTCAGACATTTAGTATCTTTACCCTTTAATTATTCAAAAAATAATGATGTCATGAATATTAAATGAAATTTTGTAATGGCATAATTATGTGCACATGGTATTTTGGTATTAGTAGAAATTGAGGAGTCAGATCTGTAATAATTTCATAAGTAAACAAAGCAGACCCTACAGAAGCCATCTGATCTGGGTCTACTCTGTTTGCAAAGGCATAAAAAGATGTTTATATGAAGGATAGGGTTAAGCCATTCCCTTACATTGTAAGCTATATTAGACCAAACCTCTTTGATAAATCTACAGAAAAGGAGCATTTACTAGAAAACATAATTATGTAGTTTTGAAACTACATTGTATTGTGATAAATAGAGCATTTGCTCTTATGAAGCAATTGCTCTATTTGTCACAATGGTTTCAAAAAGTGACTTTCACATTGGTGTCAAAAGGCGTCAATATGAGGGAATGGGTCCATATTCAAAACTTTGATCCATGTAAAATGTGTTTGTGAAGAATGTTAACCCTTTACCTGATAGAGACGCCTTATGACACCTTTGCATACAGAGCTGACCTAATTCAGATGGCTCATGTACTAGTACTCTGTTTGCAAAGGCATGAAAAAAGTGTTTAAATGAGGACAAAGAATAACCAATATTTTGCCAATTAAAATCTGTTTAGCAAACAGTTTGTATCCAGATTAGAACTCATATTAAAAATCACATTTGCAATAACAACATTTTTCTATCTCACAGGTCGAAGAGTAAGGAGAACGTGAATGTGCAGGAAAATGGCGGCTCGGGTAAGTGAATTAACCCAAACCTATTTTTAGGCAGAGACATATACATATGACATATGTATATTTCTCTGTTTTAGGTCATGGCTGTCACACTTGCAATTATATATGATTCTTTAACCCTTACAGTGCGGAATATGAACCACTAATGTCCTTTGCAAACAGTGTAGACCCAGATGAGAGGGCTCCTAAAGGAGCCCTCTCATCAGGGTCTGCACTGTTTGTCATGTCATATTTTTCTTTATAAAAATCCCTAAATATTCACAGTAAGCTTGACCTGTTTGAATTTTGGAATAGTCCATTTGAAAAATTCAGCATTGTAAGGGTTAATATACAGTTTGGATTTAGATGAGACTTTGAGGAATTCATATCTCATCAGAATCTACACTGTTTGACTTCTATGATCTTCAAAAAAAAATGGCAGCAACACTCGCTTGAAAATTTATGGAAGTTTTATGGCTGGCATCATGGTAGATAGCTTCTTTGGCATTTCGAGACACTGTATACTCAGTTCAGCCACCACATTAGAATGAGGCATGTGATAAGAAGCTGCACTGACTCTTCCTTTTTACGAACAAAATGCTACTGCAGCATGTACAGATTCGGACATGGCAACTGATTTAATTTTATGCTGTTTTCAAAGGTCCAAAAGCTCTTTTTCTGCTGATGCTGGCCATGTGTGTTTATTAGCTTGTCTGTTTTTTGAAGAGCTATGAGCTATTGTGGAATAACTCCAGCATTCGAGTTGTTGTTTTCATCATCATCGTTGTTGTCGTCATTGCTGTTGTTGTTTGGAAACTTTAACATTTGCTATTACTTGTTTACAGTTCATGTAAATCTTATGAAAACTGATCACACTTGTTCACCATCACAAGGGCTACGATCAAACAGACGGGCCTTGGCCTTTTATATAATCTATGCAATGCACTTGTATTTCTTTTTTCAATGTATCATTGATTTTTCACAAATTTACCATTTGCTTCAATGTTTATATACCTTAATGACCCTAAGAATTTGGACAGACAAACAAGAAGAGGGTCTACACAAGTTGCTTGAAATTTATAAAAATGGTGCCAAATTGAATTATTCAGCTTTACTGGTAAACAGAAAAATGAGTGTCCAAACATGTAATTATTTTATTATTTTTCTCTGATAGATACACCCTTTGATGCCTTGGCAAACAGAGTAGACCAAGATAAACCGGCTCCTATAGGAGCCGTCTGATAAGGGTCTGCTTTGTTTGCTTATGGAATTATATTGATCCGATCCGTCAGGAGCCATTGGTATGGGTCTACTCTATTTGCCAAGTTTGTCTGTCCGAGTATTTAGGTACGTGATTATGTTAATTATTTCGTAACAGAAAAAAGTGTTGTGAGAAAATGCTTGAATATTCACACTTGACAGCCTATCACATTCTGACATGCTTAATTGTAAATAATGCTTTGTTTAACCCGTTAACTGTTCGAGACACCCTTTCAGACTTTTTCCAACAGAGTAGACCCAGATCAGATGTCACTCGTAGGAGCCTTCTCATCAGGGTCTGCCCTGTTTGCTTATGACATATATAGATCTATTTCTACAGTTTCTGCCATGGCCAACAATTCCTTAGTTCTCATGGTATCATTATTTCTGACAAGAATATTCATGGAGTAAAATTTAAACTGATGTCTCATTGGTTTACTTGACCCATTCCCGCATATTGACGCCTTTTGACACCTCTGTAAAAGTCATGTTTTGAAACTATTGTGATAAATTGAGCATTTGCTCCACAGGAGCAAATGCTCTATTTATCACAATGGTCGCAAAACTACACAATTCTGAAAGTTTCCTTTTTTCTAGTAAATGCTCCTTTTTGGGAGATTTCATGAAATAGGTAGGATCTAAAAATAGCCTATGCGGGAATGGGTTTAAAAAAATCTAAAAAATAACTAGGCGTTATATTTTCAGAGTCTTAAGAAAACTAACACTCATTTATGTTTAAAGAGTTCTTGATTCATGTTCTCTTTGGAATGTTTTAACCACATATATCATGAATATTCATGTAAGAAATAATATCATCATGAATATTGATTAACTGAACTTTTATAATGCATACATTGTATATGAGCTCAGGAATTTATGGCAGAAACTGTAGACTCAGATCTCTATATGTGTAACATCTATAAGAAAACACAGCAATCCTTGTTCAGACGACTCCTACAGGAGAAATCTGATCTGGGTCTTCTCTGTTTACAAAGAAATGAAAAGGTGTGTCCATTAGGTAAGGAGTTAAGTTTTGTGTTACTTGAGTACTGATTTAATTGATTGTTGCCCCACATATAGGTATACGTGAGTACTGATTTAATTGATTGTTGCCCCACATATAGTATAGATGAGTACTGATTTAATTGATTGTTGCCCCACATATAGGTATACGTGAGTACTGATTTAATTGATTGTTGCCCCACATATAGTATAGATGAGTACTGATTTAATTGATTGTTGCCCCACATATAGGTATACGTGGGACGACGGTGTGGGACTACAGCCTCAGCTCCAGGAGTAATCATTATTTACATTTACCTCTGTCCTGCAATGTCACCATCTGACCTCGATTTATGATCAGTTTAGATACTGATTACTCTATTAGCAATCAGATAAATATCCATCTCTAGATCGCTTCTCTTTTGACTATACAGAATGGATTTGAAATGTCTCTAGTTCTTGTCACTTTGACTTTCTAGAATGGATTTGAAACATCTCCACCTATTGTCTCTTTTAACGTTCTAGAATGGATTTGAAATATGCCTAGCTCTTGTCTCTTTGATATTCTAGAATGGATTTGAAATGTCCCTAGATCTCTTAGCTTTTGAATTTTGGATTTTAAACGTTTCTAGCGCTTGTCTCTTTGACTTTATAGAATGAATTTGAAATGTCTCTTAATAAGCTCTTGTATCTTTTGGCTTTCTAGAATGGATTTGAAACATCCCTAGATCTCTTCTCTTTTGACTTACTAGAATGAATTTGAAATGCTTCTAGCTCTCTTCTCTTTTGAATTTCTAGAATGGATTTGAAATATCCTTACATCTCTTCTCTTGTGACTTTCTTAGAATGGATTCGAAACCTTTCTAGCTCTCATCACTATTGACTTTCTGGAATGGATGTCAAAAGTCTCCAGCTCTTGTCTTTTGGACTTTCTAGAATGGATTTGAAATGTCCCTAGATATCTTAGCTTTTGACTCTCTAGAATGGATGTGAAACATCTCCAGCACTTATCTGTAGTGACTTTCTAGAACGGATTTGCAATGTCTCCAGCTATTGTATATTTAAACTTTCTAGAATGGATTTGAAACAAATGTTAGCTGAGGTGGTTGAGCATTTGCTACAAATACTTAATCCTTTAATCCTTTACTCCATAAATACATCTATCATACCTATATGCTTGTAGACTTTTTAGACCCTACCTCTTTGAATAAATATACTGAAAAGGAGTATTTGCTACAAGAAAGGAAAATTTTAGAAAAAATGTATGGTTTTGAAACCGTTGTGAAATGAATGAATAAATACTATTTATCACAATGGTTTCTGAAAGAGACTTACAGAGGTGTTTCATGGCCAAAAATTTAACTTGCCAATAATCAAGAATTTCAAACGGTTTGTATCCTAATGAGACAATAAATTACTCTTCATCTCATCTGAATCCAAACTGTTTTGCAATGAGGAAATTACCACCAGTATGTTATGAATTTGAGGGGAGTAAATGTACAGTCGGCTGAGCGGTCATTCGTACTGAAAGTAGACTATTACTAGGTACTTTACTTTTTATCAATATACTACAGAGTCGTAGCTAGCGCTAGGCGCTTACGCATGTGTGTAACATCAGTCTGAAAGGGTATAACATTATTAATTTATTGCGGTCAAAATAGAGCAAAAATTGCAGGCTGAGTGGGGTAGACTTTGATAAACGTTCTGTCTTGTCATGTGAACTTTAACCCTTTCCTTTTTGACGCCTCTGTAATAGTCATCTTTTGAAACCATTGTGATAAATGGAGCATTTGCTCCTATAGGAAATGCTGTATTTATCGCAATGGTTTTAAAACTACATAATTCTAAATTTTCCAGGGGAACATACTCCCTGACCCCTACAGCCATTTGGATTCAGCTACGCTTCTGTACTGTACAGTGATCAAGTTCAAAACTGTTCAAAATCCAAGTCAGTTGGTGACAGCTAGGATACTGCTTTGTGTAACTGCATTTGAAATTGTGCATTTTCATGACCCATCGCAATATTAGCAGATGACAATGACTGTACATGCAAAAGAGTTTTATCTCATAAATATTCATACAAGAAAAATAAAATTTGACATCATAAATATTTATAAGCTGATTTTTTATAATTGTATATGAAAACAGGGTTTGGGGGCTGTGGCAGAATCTGTAGAATCCAATCCATATAATTCAATAAGCAAACAGTGTAGACCCTGATCAGATGGACCCTTCACAAGCTGTCTGATCTGGGTCTGCTCTATTTGCAAAGGCATGAAAA
Organism: Azorinus chamasolen; assembly: GCA_963576725.1. Taxonomy (NCBI): domain Eukaryota; kingdom Metazoa; phylum Mollusca; class Bivalvia; order Cardiida; family Solecurtidae; genus Azorinus; species Azorinus chamasolen. The sequence continues at coordinate 55,329,501 of OY755252.1, forward strand.
GGCATCTCCATGAGGAGAAGGGTTAAATAAATTTACAATGCATTTTTAGTTCCTACCTTAACTCTTTTGTTGCAGTACATTGTCATCTGCAAAATTTCGCGTCTGCTACAATTTTTCATTTTTGCATCATTTAATAGTTTTGATCCTGATGAGACACCAACTCACAGATTCACCAATGATAGCGAAAGACATCTCTAATTGAAGACTGCGCAATTTCAAATTATCATTTACCAAATTAGACTCCAATTAGTGGAAAAAGAAACTTATCCCTTTGCATTCTTATTTCAGGTCGTCTGTTCTATTTATAGTGTTGTAGATTTCAGCTGTCTGTGAATTTCTTCTGTCTGTTTTTGTGCTACTGTTAGAGTGATTAGATTTTTTTATTGCTTTTTGTCACTGCAATCTATATTGTACACTGCTTGTAAATTTCCATCATCTCTGCTCTTTGTTTATCATTCCATGTGCGTGTACTGTATCTGTTTTTTATTCCAAAATTGTTATCTTCTTTAATTTTCTTTCATTTCTTTTAAATATGTCTTTGCAAGCAGAGAGAACCCAGATCAAGTGGCACCTATTGGAAATGTCTGATCAGGGTGTGGTCTGTTTGCTTATGAAATTATAATAGATCTTACTTAATAGATCTGGTTACAGTAACCAAAACCAAATCATTCTGTAAACATATGCCATTATAAAAATTAATCTAATGAATATCATGATTTCATAATTTCTTAGATGAATATTCAACTGGAAAAGGGTTGAAAGTGTAATCAGAGTGTCAAATAATTTGGATACAATTGAAAGGCATGTCAGGCATTGCAGAATTATCTCCCCTACAATTGAAAGGCATGTCAGGCATTGCAGAATTATCTCCCCTACGATTGAAAGGCATGCCAGGCATTGCAGAGTTATCTTCCCTACAATTGAAAGACATGCAAGTCATTGCAGAATTATCTCCCCTATGATTGAAAGGCACACCAAGCATTGCAGAATTATTTTCCCTTTGATTGAATGGCATGCCAGGCATTGCAGATTTATCTTCCCTACGATTGAAATCAAAGGCATGTCAGGCATTGCAGAATTATCTCCCCTATGATTGAAAGGCACACCAGGCATTGCAGAATTATCTCCCTACGATTGAAAGGCTCGCCAGGCATTGCAGAATTATCTTCCCTACGATTGAAAGGCATGCCAGGCATCGCAGAATCATCTCCCCTATGATTGAAAGGCATGCCAGGCATTGCAGAATTATCTCCCCTACATTTGAAACGCATGCAAGGCATTGCAGAATTATCTCCCCTACGATTTAAAGGCATGCCAGGCATTGCAGAATTATCTCCCCTTTGATTGAAAGGCATGCCAGGCATTGCAGAATTATCTTCCCTACGATTGAAAAAACTTATGAGCATTTTTGTCATATTGGTATGTGACATGGTAGTTAGATCAGCCTTTGGTTTTGCGACCAAGACTGCAGTGCGAGAGTATTCATCACCTTTAGTAATAGTTCTAGTTTTATCAGCAAACAGAGAAAACCCTGATTACACCGCTCTTACAGGAGCCATCCAATTTGAGTCTTCTATGTTTGCAAAGGTGTTAACCCTTTCCTCCATAAATACGCCTTTCTACGCCTCTGTAAAAGTCACTTCTTGAAACCATTGTGATAACTTCTTGAAACCATTGTGATAAATAGAGCATTTACTCCTATAGGAGCAAATGCTCTATTTATCACAATAGTTTCAAACTACAAAATTCTATTTTTATTCCTTTTCTCTAGTTAATGCTCCTTTTCGGTAGATTTATTCAAAGAGGTTCTAAAAATAGTCTATGAGGGAATGGATTAAAAGGTGTATCTTTTGAGTCAATGGTTAAAAAGGAAAACAAATGTCTGGACTTGATAATAACTCTGAACAAATGGGAATTGTTGGTGCACAATTGTCTGTAATGGGTTATTTTTATTATCATGTCATTAAAGCTGTGGACATTAGGAAGAATCAATGAATAGATGGCTAGGTTTAATGACATGGATGGATCAATGTTTGACAAGGACTTGATCTTCCTGGAAAAAACACTGAATTGTAGTAGACTATGCACCTGCTATTGGTGATGAATAGTGAGTTAGCTGTATTATTGTTTTTACTGGGCAGAAGTTGAAGTATAGTCATTAGCTTTAACCCTTTCCCTGTTCTATATTTAGCCCAAATTTCAATACCTACTGAATATTCATTAACAAAAAAGTTATAAATAAATATGAAAGGTGGAACATTGTAGACATTTTAGAAAGCAAAGAAACAGATCTTTCAAATTCTACTAGCAAACAGAGCAGACCCTGATCAGACGTCTCCTGTAGGAGCCGTCTGATCTGGGTCTACTCTGTTTGCAAATGCGTGAAAACACGTTTATATGAGGGAAAGGGTTAAAAAGCTATACTGATCAATGTAATGAAAAAGATTAAGCCTTGCAGTATAGCATCTCTAAATTGGACTTTCAAATTATTATCAATGCTGATCTTTAAGCTTTTACCTGCTCAGTATTCTTGTAAGATACCGGTATAATGACGTCATGAATGTCTATTAGCTGATTTTTTATAATGGGACATAAGCAAAGGATTTGTTAAACCTTTGGAGAAACTGTAGAATCATATCTATATAATTCCATAAGCAAACAGAGCAGACCCTGATCAGACAGCTTCTACAGGTTCTCTTTTTGCATATAAACTATAAAGGTGTTTATATCAATTAAAGGGTTAGGACAGGTGATAGCTAAATGCTTCCTGCATAACTTTAAGGCTGCATTAAGCAGTCACCTGCCTAAAAAGATCAAACTTCTTCTATAAAGTCTGGTTTAGAGAGGTAAATGGTAAATTCTTGTTTAGAGAGGTAAATTATTGTTTAGAGAGGTAAAGTCTGGTTTAGAGAGGTAAAGTCGAGAGAGGTAAAGTCTTGTTTAGAGAGGTAAAGTTTGGTTTAGAGAGGTTAAGTCTGGTTTAGAGAGGTAAATTCTGGTTAAGAGGGGTAAAGTCTGGTTAAGATAGGTAAAGTCTTGTTTAGAGGGGTAGAGTCTGGTATAGAGATGTTAAATCTGGTTTAGAGAGGAAAAGTTTGGTTTAGGGGGTAAAGTCTGGTTTAAATGGGGAAAGTCTGGTTTACAGGGTAGATTCTGGTTTAGATAGGCTAAGTCTGGCTTAGAGACTGAATATCTGGTTTAGATAGGCTAAGTCTGGTTTAGAGAGAGAAAGTCTGATTTAGAGAGGTAAAGTCTGGTTTAGAGAGAGAAAGTCTGATTAAGAGAGGTAAAGTCTAGTTTAGAGATGTTAAGTCTGGTTTAAAGATGTAAAGTCTGGTTTGAAATTAAAAGGGGCTATACTGTTCAGAACGGTCGTACAAATTCTGGAGTGAGGTACCACTGCAAATTTCATTGTATTTTCAAGAAATCAAAATTGTTGACCATATTGGATTATACTTTCTTTTTGAAGCCAACTCAGTATGTCTGGCAGAATATAGATTTATAGTTTATGTATTCATTTTCTTTTGCCCTCTTATTCTTGCTTGTTTTGCACCCTGTTACTGGACACTTTTGCTTGATATAGAATACTCTGTAAGAGTTATAGATAAGGGTCTTAGTTCCTTTATTTCTCCACCAAACCCTATGTTGTGACCACTCTTAGACTTAGAGTGAAATGTCTTGAAATTCTAAAGAGTGGTCACTACATAGGATTTGGTGGTGAAGTCATTCTTTACTCTATGAATATTCATGTAAGAAATAATCCCATTACAGTGCTCCCTCCCTACAACGGCCCTCTCAATAACGATTCCCTCCTTACAACAACGCATGTCACTGTTACAGTGCTCCCTCCCTACAACGACCCTCTCAATAACGATTCCCTCCTTACAACAACGCATGTCACTGTTACAGTGCTCCCTCCCTACAACGACCCTCTCAATAACGATTCCCTCCTTACAACAACGCATGTCACTGTTTCCGAAATAACAAAGCTCCAGAAACAACTTTTTTTTCATCGTATTTTATTTATGCCTCCATCAAACCCTATGTTGTGACCACTCTTTAGAATCGTCACTTTGTGACGATTCTAAAGAGTGGTCACAACATAGGGTTTGATTGAGGCATAACGGTTTTAGTTCTCGAAATACACCTTATCTGGGGATCTAATTATGTTTGATTTTCCTTCCCTATAACAACTCCCTCTGAACAACACATACACTCTTCGTATCCCAAAGGGTGTCGTTGTAGAGAGGGAGCACTGTAATGGCATTATGATAAAGGGGATTTCGACTATGGCAAAAACTTTAAATCAGTTCCTAAATTATTTCATAAGCAAATAGAACAGACCCTGATCTGATAGCTCCTACAGGGACGGTCTTATCTGGGTCTGCTCTGTTTCCAAAAGTGCGAAATGGTATCAAAATGGTACAAGGAACTAGTTTTGAAAACAAAACTGATTTGATTTATGGATCTAATCAGTGCCTCTGGCCTATCCCTTTGCTGTTCTTTGCTTATTGAGCTGTTGCACATAAAGATGCAATTTCCTCCATCATAGATCACCTTTTATTGTAGTTTCTGTGTGATAATGTTAGACGATGTGGTAGATTTAAGCAAAACCTGTTTAACCCTTTACTTCATAAATAGGTCTTTGCAAACAGAGTAGAGCCAGATCAGACGGCTCCTGTAGGAGTCATCTGATCAGGGTCTGCTCTGTTTGCTTCTTATGAAGTAATATGACTCTACAGTTTCTGCCAGGGCAAACATATCCTATGTCATATTAATCCATGAATATTCATGGAGTAAGGGGTTAAATCATATGGTTGATTTTTGCAGAATCTCTTTAACCCATTACCTTATAGGCTATTTTTAGATCCAACCTATTTGAATAAATCTACCGAAAAGGAGCATTAACTAGAGAAAAGAAAAATTGCAGAATTTTGTAGTTTGAAACCATTGTGATAAATAGAGCATTTGCTCCTATAGGAGCAAATGCTCTATTTATCACATTGGTTTCAACTGGTGACTTTTGCAGAGGTGTCAAAAGGTGTCAATATGAGGGAATGGGATAACATTCAGCGCTCTACTGGCAAAATTGAAAGTGTTGTTGCAAACAATTTAGATATAGATCAGGTGCCAAGTAATCACCTCATCAGGATCCAAGCTGTTTGACACTTTGATCATGTCTACACATGATATTTGACACTTTCAAGCAGATGGCATTAGAGTGCTAAATGGTAAAACAAGCACAAGGATCTTTATAATATATTACGTATATGATAGATATATTTTTATATACATGTATACTTAAAGAGGTCCAGATCAGATGTATAAATTAAATCATTTTCAAGAATAACTTCCTTATTTCTCCACCAAACCCTATGTTGTGACCGCTCTTTAGAATCATCTCTTTGTCACAACGTTGTCAATCCTTTCATACTTAATGTACAATAGTTGGCCATTCAGTTTTGAAAAATTCTGCATTCAAGAGGTTAAGCCTTTACCTTATGAAAAATCATGTAAGGCTGTACATGCATTACCCTTTTCCACATATAAACGCCTTTTCATGCATGTGCAAACAGAGTAGACCCTGATCAGATGGCTCCTATAGGAGCCATCTGATCAGGGTCTGCTCTGTTTGCTTTTGATATGATACAGATCTGATTTTACAAATTTTGGTATGATATTAATCTGATATTACCGATTTTGTCATAGAAAAAACATCTTGAAAAGTTTATGTTACAAAAATGGAATTACATGTACATGTACTTAATATTCATATTGTCATTACATGAATATTGAACAGGCAAGGGTTAATTATTTATAATTAGCTGGATTTTTATAATGATATTATAAATTATGGAATTTTGCTTAAAGCTCAAATTATAGAAAAATATCTGTGATTATTTGGTGAGCAAACGGACCAGATCGTGATCAGGTGACTTCGAAAGGAGCTGTCTGATCTGGGTCTACACTGTTTGCAAAGGCTTGATAATGTGTCTCTATCAGGTAAATGGTTATGCAAATGCATTTGATTACATCTGGTTTTGTCTTTTCAGATGTGCAAGGAAAGGATAACTCTGCCTATGACTACTAGATTGTCGCTTCAAGAATTATCTGCCCCTTTGGATTACGAAAAATTTGTGTTACCATATTTCTGCATCATATTGTACTTTGTATGATATAAAAAATCCCCCAAATAACACACAAATACACAAACTCTCCCAGTTTGTGGGGAATTGGAAATTTTCAAATCATCTATTTTTTCAAAGACAAAATTAAATAGTCTTGCAATAGTCTTGTTGCCGTCCTCACAGTAGGTAGGCTCACCAAGCTTTCTTATCATCAAAGAGCCACAATGTGTTGAAAGGCCATAACTCTGTCTTGCGTTTTGATAGAGTAATGTCCCTTTGGAAGAATTGGAACACTTTGACTTTTTCGCTAGTAGACAAACCTTTTCATCATCTTGCAGTACTGTTATTTACATTGAGGTCAATGATTATTGATAAATATCTCGTCTTAGATAAATTTGTGCCTGAAAAAACAATTCTAACAAAAAAAAAAAGAATCAACTGTGACTGACACATTCTTGCAGTGTTTAGTATTTTGTGAAACATACATTTTTACCATATCTTACACATGGATATTGACTTACTTTACATTGTTACATTTTATATTGAAATTTTACTCAAGTCATTTACAAAATTTGAAATGTTTTATTTCTGGAAAGAATATGTATTTTGTTTGTTGTTGTTTTTTATAAAAAAAAAAAGTATGTTTGTTACTTTTTTTGCACCAGTACTTATAGTGCTACAGAATAAAAAATATGTATAAGACAGAAACTGCAGAATTAGAGCTTTATTATTTCATAAGCAAACAGAGCAGACCCTGATCAGACAGCTCCTATAGGAGCCATCTGATCTGGGTCTTCTCTGTTTGCCAAGGTGTAGAAAAGCGTATTTATGGAGTAACATGTTAAGTTCTAATATACTATGACTGCAGTTTCCAGTTGCAATCGTTGTATTTTTTGTCTTTTTAAAATGGTCCCCAGAACCTTATATCCCTTAGAGTATATATCCCTTTTGTCCTTATTTTACACCGTATTCAAATTCCCCTTTCCGTTAATTATTAGATATACAACTTAGTTTTGTCTGTGATGTTTTTAGATTTTTTATTTATAGTCAAATGCTCATCTTGCATAAGCAAGTTCAATAGAAAAGTGCATAATATGATAGCTGGTAATACATATAAAGCTGTTGATATTGAATTTGTAATGCTTATGTAAATTGTTGTGATGTACATTTTGGGAAAGGGCACATATAGTTAACATAAAAGTTATTTAGTTTTTTACATTTTAGTGTCTTGATAGATGTTCTAGGGCATTAACACTGTGTTTTAACCCTTTACTCCATGAAAATTCATGTAATAAGTATTGATACAATGAAAATGAATTTATAATGGTATATGAACACATGAAACATTGACCATGGCAGAAACTGTAGAATAGGATCTGCACCATTCCATAAGCAAAGAGAACAGAATGTGATCTGAACGGTCCTACAGGAGCCATCTGATATGGGTCTACTCTGTTTGCAAAGGTGTTACAAGATATCTCTATCATGTATCTAAGAGTAAAGGGTTAACTGTGTTGGTAATTAGAGATTGGTAAAAAATATTTGCTGGAATTTTGTGTGTTAGAGATTAGTAAGTTTTGAATCTAAGTTAACCCCTTCCTTTATAGAAACATCTTCTAATGTCTTTACAAACAGAGTAGACCATGATCAGACAGCTCCTGTAAGACTGGAGCCATCTGATCAGGATATGCTCTGTTTGCTTATGAAATTATATAGATCAGATCCTTTAGTGTTTGTCCCTTGAAATTTTCACCGTATAAATTTTGAGTTAACCCTTTCCCTCATATAAAAGTGTTTTCACGCATTTGCAAACAGATTAGACCAAGATCAGACGGCTCCTAGAGGAGCCGTCTGATCAGGGTCTACTCTGTTTGCTAATAGAATTTAGTAGATCTGTTTCTTTACTTTCTAAAATGTCTACAATGTTCCACCTTCCAAATTTCTCTATAACTATTTTGTTAATGAATATTAAGTAGGTACTGAAAATTGGCCTAAATACAGAACAGGGAAAGGGTTAATGAATACTCATGTATAATTGTTCATTAGGGAAAGGGTTAACACTTTGAATGAGGAATTTTATAGTAGACTGATCGACCATGTTCCATTGATAGAGTCCACTCAGTGTGAAAGTGTATAATTTGTGAGAGGATTTGAATGACTAACAATGCAGACCCTGATCAGTGGACTTCTCTAGGAGCTCCTCTTGGAGCACTTATCTTGGTCTACGAGCTTGGTTCCATTCAGTATAAAAGGGTTTAAATTGTGAGAGGATTTTGAATGACAAACAGTGCAGACCCTGATCATTGGGCTCCTCTGGGAGCTCTTCTAGGAGTCCTCTGATCCGGGTCTACCAGCTTGATTCCACTCAGTATAAACGGGTATAAATTGTGATTTTGAACGACAAATAGTTCAGACCTTGATCAGAGGTCTCCTAGAGAAGCCATCAGATCTGGGTCTACACTGTTTGCAAATTCTATTACACTCTTGCTTGCCACATTCAAAAGCTTAAACATTCTCAAGTCTTAGTTCTCTGACAGCTAAGCACAACAGTAAGCAGGGAATCAAAGATAAATGTATGTGAGTTTGATTATGTGAATGTGTGTGTGAATTCATGCTTGGCTCAAGTTTATTAAACCTTTTGCTTGAGTCCGAGTTCATTCTCAATTATCTGATTGGTCAGATTGTGAACTGAGCTCATACTCTGACCAGTCAAGTACTTGAGAATGTACTGAGATGCAAGCTCAGAACCATGAGGGCTGGTCTGGATTATGTTGTGATGTTATTGCCTGTGATAATTTATCCGTCCATTTACATATTTATTGATTTTTTTTTCGATTTTTTTTAAAAAGTCATATACTGGTACATCGCTTCAGTAATTTTATTATGTGTTTTTATTGGTTGAAATTGTGATTAATTGAAAGAAAGTGCTGCATTTGGATCAATTGAAAGAAAGTGCTGAAAAATCCATAAAAATATTTTCAACCTTTCTCCTGACAGAGACACCTTTTAACCCTTTCCCTATTGAATATTCATGACCAATATTTATGAACTGATTTATAAAAATGGTACACAGCATGGTGTGGAATTGGTAGAAACTGCAGAATCACACAAACAGAGCAGACCCTGATCAGACGGCTCCTATAGGAGCCATCTGATCTGGGTCTACTCTGTTTGCAAATGTTTGTATGGGGGAAAGGGTTAACACATTTGCAAAAAGAGAGAGATGCCGAAGAGTGATGCAGACTGAAAGCAATACAGAAAGCTCCCCTAGGACCTTTCTGTATTGCTTTGATCCTGATTTAAACAAGCACCTTTGTACAAAATGCAATGAGCTCCTTTTAAAAAATGTAACATCCCTTGGAAATAATACAGTGGTCAGCTTTATAAGCAGGATACAGGGGAGAGGGGATATTGGGTGTCTTGATACTAGGAGTAATTAGGCATTTAAATATTTACTGAGAATTGTGTACATGATTATATGAATGAATGGAATAAACTGTTTTAGTTCACTTTGACTGGTTTGATGTATTTTATTTATCAACTGCAGTGGTATTAAGTTAGGGTTTGGGGCTCTTTACTTCATAAGTATGCCTTTTAATGCCTTTATAAACAGGGTACCCTGTCTGGTATTCTGTAAAGAAATAATGACATCTTGAATATTTATAAGCTGATTTTTATATTGGCATAATGATGTACGCATGAATTTTTGGTATTGGTAGAAGCTGTCAAGTCAGATCTATATTATTTCATGAGCAGACCCTGATCAGACTGTTCCTCTATGAGCCATCTGATTTGGGTCTACTCTGTTTGCAGATGTGTGAAAATGCATTTAATTATATATGAAGGAAAGGGTGGAACAGGCTTAAGTTTTTCAGCATGACACAGGTTAAAGACAAATTAATGAAGTATTGCTTGTAAAACATTACAGAAACCAGTTATTTCATTGCAATATTAAATATGTATTCCCTACAAATGTCATATGCTTCCAAGGCTACCATATGTTCAGCAAAAGTTTAATCAATTACATGTACCTCCCGCAATTCCATAGATTGGACATAGGCAAACAGTCTTCATCCAGATCAGAGGGCTCCTGGAGGAGCTGACGGAGGAGCTGACTGGGATCAGGGGGCTCCTGGGGAAGCTGACCGGGAGGGGGCTCCTGGAGAAGCTGAAGACTAGAGGAGCTGACTGCAGGGGGCCTCTGATCAGGGTCATGACTGTCTACTGCTGAACCCAATGTTTGTTAACTCCCACAATTCCATAGATGGGACAAAGGCAAACAGTCTTCACCCAGATCAGAGGACTCCTGGAGGATCTGACTGGAGGAGCTGAATGGAGGACCTGACTGGAGGACCTGACGACTGGAGGACCTGACTGGATGAGCTGACGATTGAATGAGCTGACTGGAGGATCTGACGACTGAAGGAGCTGATGACTGGAGGAGCTGACTGGAGCCTTTTGACCAGGGTCAAGACTGTTGGCTGAACCCATGTTTGTCAACGGTCTTGACATGTACATGTTAAGTGTTTGTTTGCGATGCCCGCCTCAATATGACAAATGGATATGTCAAAAATAATAATTTGGACGAGTTCACAGTAAAGGTAAAGGGTTAAGATCGTCTAATATTATCTACAGTATAGACCCCTCTAAACTGGGATTCTAGTTGTGAAGAATTTAGATACTTATAGAAAGGTGACTGCTTAATGCAGGGTGAAAGTCATGCAGAAAGCTCCTAGAGGAGTCGCCACATGTTTCCAAGGCCGATATTTATGCTAAATTTAATGTCCCGTTTAAAGGGGTTTTACTGTATCTTTGGTCGTTTAATAGCGACATGATTCAATTCTCTCTGTATTGTTAGTGAGTGAATGTTTGGGCGTGTGATTGAATAACGAGTGAATGAATGAATGAATGATCGAGTGAAAGAAACCCGTGCGAATATGTGAGTTGTCATGTCTGCGAGTTAGTGTGTCAGTGTATAAATGAAGTCAGTGTCCCCATGAAACTAGTGAAAGAATGAGTGAGTGGTGAGAGTAGATCAGTACCTAAATAAATGTTTGATTGTGTGTGTGTGTGTGTGAGAGAGAGAAGGGGGGGGGGGGGGTAAATGAAAGTACTGAAATAGAGTGAGAGAGTAGTGAGCGTGTTAAAATGAATGATTGGGTGACGGTTTCTAAAATGAGCAAAATATGTGTAATGCTTGTTCTTAAGCCTAATGAATATTCATGTAAAAAGATCAGCCCTGGTGATATCCATTCTCTCTATTGATACGCACTTAGGCAACTTTGTATTTATAAAGTAGACACACAGAACCTGTAGGAGCCGTCTGATCAGTGCCACTCCGCATCGACCTATTTCTACAGTATTTGCCATTATAAAAAAAATAGCAAATAAACATTTAGATCTAAATGATAGTTATTTCTCACATGGATATTATTAGAATAAAGGGTTATAACTACCTAACAGCGGACCTGACATTTATAAGGCACAAGCCATTGACAGTCTAATAGATTTGATACCTTGGGGAACAAAATGCATGAATAGTCGACACAGTTTTCACTATATGTGTCACTATCCCTTACAATACTGCATTTTCAAATGGACTATTCCTAATTTCAAACAGGTCGCGCTTACGGTGAATATTTAGGGATTTTCTTAAAGAAAAGTGTAACATGACAAAAAGTGTAGACCCTGATGAGAGGGCTCCTCTAGGAGCCCTCTCATCTGGGTCTACACTGTTTGCAAAGGACGTTAGTGACTCGTTCCCCCGCATTATGAGGGTTAACTCCTTCTCTGGTAATTGCGGATCATGTGACCTCCTTTGCACGCAGTATGGATCCAGATAAGACGCTGAGTAAACCGGGGTACCATCAGACGTTTAAAACATTTGATGCATCTATTATTAAAGACTTTCAATTTAAAAATTGAAGCAGACGACGAAATTTGCAGACGATAATTACTTAGAAAGTAAATAATTAACCCTTTATGGGGGAATCAACGCCCATCATGGTGACATTTGCATACAGTGTAGACTCAGATGAGATGACTCCCAAATGAGCTCTCCTCATCAGAGTCTGCACTGTTTGTCATTCAAATTCCTCTCGCAAAATATACCCTTTCATACTGAGTGGACCCTATTATTAATTAACCCATTCCCTCATATTGACGACTTTTGACGACTCTGTAAAAGTCACTTTGTGAAACCATTGTGATAAATAGAGCATTTACTCCTATAGGATCAAATGCTCGATTTATCACAATGGTTTCAAACTACAAAATTCTAAAAATTTCCTTTTCTCTAGTTAATGCTCCTTTTCGGTAGATTTATTCAAAGAGGTTGTATCTAAAATAGCCTATGAGGTCATGGGTTAACAATAATGGACTTTTCCATTGTCATAGAAATAATAACGTTAAGTAGTTCTAAAACACCAGTATAAAGCAGTGGCAAGTGGCACTGGTTTTTCATTTGGTGCGGAACGTACTAGCTGGAGCTTGAAATGTTAAAGTAGCACAAACAACAGTGGATATAGTATAGGAAACATTTGTCTTCAGAGCTATCGGTGCCTTGGTTACAAACGTGAAAAGTAGAAGATCGCAGACAATTAGTCCTTTTATAGATTTGGAGTTTTATCAACTTGTTGGATTAGATTTGGACTTCAACAACATGGAAAATTGAGGGTTATCGTTTAAATTAGATTATTCCAATAACGACTTTTGGTGTAATGTATGGCTGTGATTCACTTGCTTTGATGCTGATACAAGCTTAATAATATATAAAATGATGCTTCACGTTTAAGATGTAACTGGATTGTACCGAACTATTGGTATATTGTTGCATCGCGCAAGCAGGGGGACATGTATTGATTATCCCATTCAACGCTAAATATTCAGAGTGGACTAGCCCATCAGTGTTTAACTCTAGAGTCCTCTCATTATGAAAGGCTAAATTTGCTATGGGAGTTTGATAATAAACAGTGTATGCCCTAATCAGAAGGTTCCTGTACATACAAGTGCGTGCGTGATCCACATTCAAAGGAGTATTTATGCCAATATTTCACAATATACTGCGCCGACAATAATTTCATAATGTCCTCACTTGCTGGCAGAAGAAATCGATGTAAAATCAATCAACAGATGTGATTTGTTTTTCACCGATAAATATTACATAAAATAGTGTGGAACCAGAGTGGCGGCGGGAGTGCTGAGTATCTGTGTAACAATGGAGTATACTACGGATAATTCAACAAACCGGACGTATTCCAACGACTCACAACTTATAACCACAGACGATAGTGATCTTCATTTCAAGTTGTCTGTTGTTGAAGTCTCCATTGCTGTGATTGGTGTTATACTCAACGCTACTGTGATTATACGACTACTGATCCTACAGAGACGTGACCAGCTAAAAACGTTCTTAAAACTCGTCTTGAATTTACTCGTATGCGATGGAGTCGTAGCCGCGGTCCATATCCTTGATAAGTTGTTCTGTGTACTTAGCATTTGGAATATGTTTCATTGTGATTCACCCAATCTGACAGTGTTTATACTTGGGGGCATAATCGGGCTGCTGTACCACATGGCTCAAAACCAAATGGTACTGACTATGCTACTTCTAGCAATAGATTTGCTAATTCTTGTCAAAAGGCCTTTGAGATATTCTTTGATAATGAACCCAGAAAGGGGCTCAAAGATCCTATTGTTTTCATGGGTGATTAGTTTATTGGCTTCACTTACACTTCCACTAATATATGTATTTCCATACATAGAGCAAATAATACTTTACTCTATTTTTATATTCTCGTTTGCGTTCTTCATAACGTTTTTGATTATATATGGTATTGTTCTGTGTGAAATTCGACTGTTAGTCGACAGGTCGCCCACTCCACAGAGGGTCACAATGATTAAATCTACTGTAACGGTGGCGTTTGTATTGCTAACATTCTTTGTCTTCATGGTGCCAGGGGTGTGGATTTTAACATTCCATAAGAATTTTACTGTTTCATTTTCCGATGTCCGTTCATTGTTTGATTATTTTAAATGCTTTTTCGTGTTCAATACAGTTTGTGATCCTGTTATATATATTATAAGGACATCAGAAATAAGAGAATGCCTTGTAATTGTATTGAGAAGGATGAAGTGTTGGGTTTGAAAAAAAAACTCTCTTGCTAAACCTATTGTAAAAAACCGATCTGCAGCGACCGACCAAAACATAAGTATTATCCTGGTATTTGTATCTTTTTACACTATGAACATGTATGTAAGAAATAATGACACCATGACTATGGATTGAATTAATCGTTGTACATGTAATATGATATACATGTAGACACAGGAAGCTTTGGTCATGGCAGAAACTGTATACTCATATATATGTATTATATCATAAACAGAGCAGACCCAGATCAGACGGCTCCTACAGGTGCCGTCTGATCTGTGTCTACTCTGTTTGCAAAGAGGAAGAAAGGTGTATTTATGGCATAAAGGTACAATGCAGGTGGTAGCTGAATACAGGACGACAATTACGCAGACTTGTAATGGTAATTAGGGTAGATAGCGTGGCCGAATACTTGGAGTATCCGAATACTCAGTTATTAATCAGGGAGGATTGAGTGTCCGACTACTAAGGGTAATTAGGATAGACTGTGTGCCCGTATACTAAGGATATAGTAATTAGGGTAGATTAATTGTCCGAATACTAGGGGTAATTAGTAATAAGGGTAGATTGTGTATTCGAATACTAAGAGTAATAAGCGATTAGGGAATGCTGTGTGTCCGAATACTGAGGGTAATTATTGTATTTAAGGTAGATTGTGTTTCCTAATTACTAATGGTATAGTAATAAGAATGTGTGTGTCTAAATACTAAGAGTTATCAGCAATCAGGGAATATTGTGTGTCCGAATACTGAGGGTAATTAATAATTAAGGTCGATTGTGCTTCCGGATGCTAAGGGTATAGTAATCAGATTGTGTGTCCGACTACTAACTTAAAGGGTAATTAGTAATAAGAGTGTGTGTCCATATACTAAGTGTATTTAGTAATAAGGGTAGACTGTGTGTCCATATACTAAGTGTATTTAGTAATAAGGGTAGACTGTGTGTCCATATACTAAGTGTATTTAGTAATAAGGGTAAACTGTGTGTCCAAATACTAAGTGTGTTTAGTAATAAGGATGGACTATGTGTCCATATACTAAGTGTATTTAGTAATAAGGGTAGACTGTGTGTCCAAATACTAAGTGTGTTTAGTAATAAGGATGGACTATGTGTCCAAATACTAAGTGTATTTAGTAATAAGGGTAGACTGTGTGTCCAAATACTAAGTGTGTTTAGTAATAAGGATGGACTATGTGTCCAAATACTAAGTGTATTTAGTAATAAGGGTAGACTGTGTGTCCAAATACTAAGTGTGTTTAGTAATAAGGGTGGACTATGTGTCCAAATACTAAGTGTATTTAGTAATAAGGGTAGACTGTGTGTCCAAATACTAAGTGTAATTAGTAAGTATGGGATATTGCGTGTCCGAATACTAATAGTAATTCGTAATTAGATTGTATGTCCGGACACTAAAGGTGATTAGTTCTAAGGATATATTTTGTGTTCGAATACTAAGGGTAATTACTAATCAGGGTAGACTGTGTGTCCGAATACTAAGGGTAATTAGTAATTATGGTACGTTGTGTGTCCGATTTCTAAGGGTATTTAGTAAGTATGGTATATTGTACATCCGAACACAATGGGTAATTAGTAATTAGGGTAGACCGAGTATTCGAATACTTAGGATAGTAGGGTAGATTGTGTGTCCGAATATTACAAGCAATAAGTAATTAGGGAGGATTTGTGTGTCCGAATATTACAAGCAATAAGTAATTAGGGTAGATTATGTGTCCGGATATTACAAGCAATAAGTAATTGGGGTATATTGTGTGTCCGAATATTACAAGCAATAAGTAATTGGGGTAGATTGCGTGTCCGAATATTACGAGTAGTAAGTACTTAGGGTAGATTGTGTGTCCAAATACGTAGGGTAATTAGGTAGGATTTGTATCCGAATACTTAGTGGCCGAGTATTTAGGGTAATATGGGGAGATTGGATTAAAAAATACTTACGATGATAAGGGTAGGCTGGGTGTCCGAATACATATTGTAAACGTTGCTCATCCGAACACTTAAGTGACCATCATTATCGGTCTTAAAGCCAGGTTAGGGTATAATGCAGGGCGAAAGTCATGCTGAAAGCTCCTACAGGAGCTTTCTGCATGACTTTCATCCTGCATTAAACAGTCAACTGCCTAAAAGTATCTAGTTTAGAGTGGTTTTACTGTATGGTATATACATATATAAATATATACTGACACGAAAAAGAAACTGTGCTGTTGGTTAAATGGCATTATTTTATACTTCTAGTATTAGTCTAGTTGCTTAGAGGGAAAATCGTTACATGGTGGATTAAAGTATAAGACTTGGTAGTTGAGTTGCATTTGTAGTCTATAATCAAAATAATTTGGGGTGCCCGACTTGGCTACCCTAGTTCTGTCAAAATCCAAGATGGCGTCCAAGATGGCCGCCATAAAACAATGTGTTTGATAAAACATCCATATTTGTCAGTTTCCATGAATAAAATTGCCTACAATTTTGTAAAAGGAACACAAAGGTTGCATTATATCATATTTGGATCTATTTGGACCATTAATTGTATGATCTTATACAAAATAATTATATTTCTAAAATCTAAATAGAACAGAATAGAACACAAATCGTCTAGGGCATTCATTTACAGCTTACACAATTATTTTACTGTTTTAATGTACCCGGATTAGATTGTTCTGTTGATTAATTGAATATCTACCAAAAACATTTCAATAAACGTAGGGCACTGTGATAATAATGCAGTAAAATCTCTCCATTATGACCACTAAAATAAAAGCTAATTAATTGTATGAAACACAGGTGGCAGCTTAAAGTAAGGTGAAATTAAAACAGAAAGCTCTTCAAGGAGCACTTGTTTTTTCACCTTGTTTTAAGCAGCCATCTTCCTTAAAGACCAAATAAATGATGCAATTTAGTGGTCTCATTAGAGAGGTTTTACTGTATA
Organism: Azorinus chamasolen; assembly: GCA_963576725.1. Classification (NCBI taxonomy): domain Eukaryota; kingdom Metazoa; phylum Mollusca; class Bivalvia; order Cardiida; family Solecurtidae; genus Azorinus; species Azorinus chamasolen. Next base: position 55,346,719 of record OY755252.1, read on the forward strand.
TCAGTTGATCTTATTAGAATACAGTCAAACATTGATAACACGCACTCTCTTAAGTTGAATGTGCCAGTACTCCCTTCAATTGTAAATTAATTGAGCCTGCTTAAATATTCAGAAAGTGGGAGATCCTTCAAAAGCAAAAGTAGCAATGTGAAAAGAGAAAATTGCAGACTCGTTTTATTGAGTCTGTTCATGAGTATTAATTAAAAGTGAACCCCTAGCTCCAGCTTAAGCAGTAATCAATTTTTCAAAACTAATAACACCAAAACTAATGATCCCGAAGGACCAGAAAGTCGAACATACTCGTATTCAAAGATAAAACATGTCTAAACTTTATCATAGTTCGATTGTTTATTAGTTGTGCTAACTATTAGTCAAATTTGCTGTTACTTACATGAAAGTACATGGTGAAAGAGATAATCAATAGTTTCCTTTGCATGCACATAAATATGTGCACTTCAGATGCGTATTTTTGCAATTGTACTTTCTAGGGCACAGTGGCATTGCCTTGCAGCCACATTTTATAAGTTCTCTGCAGCTTTTTGCTGCATCTGGGAGTGTTGTCCAGAGAGGTTGCCAATTGTCATTTCATTTGGTCCAACCAAAATTGTCAGGAGACGGGTCATTCTGGCATGGCTGTAAGTTTGTTAACCTAACGTTGTTGGCTTGGCACAAGTTCCGATTGGCATGTTGCAAAAGAGAGGCTTGAGTTGGTGATAGGTTCTGCATTGATTGCATATGTTTACCTTGAGTGTCAAGTCAAGTTGTGTAGTGTGATAATAAAATACACAGTGTTGATGTGATAGTACCTAAGATATATACCACAGCCATTAGCGACACCAGATTGGCCTGTTGTTTGGGACACATACAAAAGTAATAGTCCCAAGCAAGCCACCTGAGAATAAAGGGGCCAAGGCACAAGAAAAAAAGTGTCACGTCAAACAACTTATTTCTTCAAAATTCAAAAAACAAAGAAGAGCTTTTTATTCCCTTGACTAGAGATGTGACTGCCTGTGAATACCCAAACGACAAAGCGGTCCACATCACTGCAGGCCAATCTGTTGTCGCTAAAAGCTGTGGTACACAAATGCCACTCACTGATCACGAGGAAGCGGATTCAAGAATATTCCTCCATGTCCAAGACGCAATCCAAAAAGGATCTGTTAGTCTAATAGTAAGCAAAGATGATGTAGATGTTGTGATATTACTTGGCATATTTCCACAGTTGCTAAGGATGAAATCCGTATTACAATTTTGGGTAGAGTTTGGAAAAGGAAAACATTTTCAGTCTCGCTCCCATTTTTCCATGCGTCTACAGGGTGTGACACTACTTCACAATGTGGAGGAAAGGGTAGAAAGACATCATAAAAAAGCATTCCAGGAGGTAATGGCATAATTTTTCTTTCTTCTGCAGCATCCATCTATATACTATTTGAAGTGCAAAGTGAGGAATTTAAGTAAATTGAACGCTTTACATGTGTACTTTATGATCATACTACACAACTTGACAAAGTCAATGACCTACAACAGGAACTGTTTGCTCAAGGGTAAACGTGAAATTAATGCAGAACCTATCACCAACTCAAGCCTCTCTTTTGCAACATGCCAATTGGAACTTGTGCCAAGCCAACAACGTTAGGTTAACGAACTTACAGCCATGCCAGAGTGACCCGTCTCTCGACAACTTTGGTTGGACCAAATGAAATGACAATTGGCAACCTCTCTGGACAACACTCTCAGATGCTGCAAAAAGCTGCAGAGAACTTATAAAATGTGGCTGCAAGGCAATGCCATTGTGCTCTAGAAAGTACATATGCAAAAATACGCATCTGAAGTGCACGTATTTATGTGCGTACAAAGGAAACTGTTGATTATCCCTTTCACCATGTACTTTCATATAGGTAACAGCAAAGTATAAATATTATAATACAACTAATATACAGTCATGTTTTAACTTTGAAACAGGAGTATGTTCGAATTAAGCAAGCTCTAGCGATTTACAATTGAAGAGAGTACTGGCAAATTCAACTTAAGAGGGTTCGTGTTTGAGCAGTGTTGCACTTTCAATTACTGTTCATGAACAGACTCAATAAAACCGAGTCTGCAATTTTCTCATTTTGTGTTGCAATTTTTGCTCTCGGGGGATCACCTCCCTTCAGAATTTATCAATGTTTGACTGTATTCTAATAAGATCAACTGATGTACAGTAAAACCTCTCCATTGAGACCACACAACAGCATCAATTATTTGGACTTTAAGGAAGGTGGCTGCTTAAAGCAAGATGAAAATTAAAAAATTGCTGCTCGAGGAGCTTCTGTTTTACTTTCACCTTACTTTAAGCTGCCGCCTGTGTTTCATACAATCAATTAGCTTTCGCTTTAGTGGCCGTAATAGAGAAGTTTTACTGTATTATACGTTTAATGAAATGTTTGTAGCAGATATTCAATTAATCAACAGAACAATCTAATTTGGGTACATTACAACAGTAACATATTTGTATAAGCTGTAAGTGAATGTCTTAGACGATTTGTGTTCTATTCTGTTCTATTTAGATTTTATAAATTTAGTTTGTTGTATAAGATCATACAATTAATGGGCTAAATAGATCCAAATAGGTTATGATGCAACCTCTTTGTTCTTTTTGTGAATTTGTAGGCAATTTTATTCATGGAAACTGATAAACATGGGTGTTTTTATCAAACACATGGTGTTATGGTGGCCATCTTGGACGCCATCTTGGATTTGACAGAACAAGGGTAGCCAAGTCGGGCACCCTCAAATATTATGATTATAGACTACAAATGCAACTCATATACCAAGTCTTATACTTTAATCCAACCAGTAACGATTTTGCCTAAAATTGGACATAAGCAACTAGACTATATCTGAATATATGCATATTTGGTACCACAATGTGTGAAATGTATTTGCTTGCGATGGTTTACTTTTACTTTAGATGTGATATTTGTCCGAAAAGTATTTATCGTCTGAACAACGAAGGGGTGAAAGTTGCAGATTTGTAATTTCCCGTATCTGCCTTTTGATTTTGAATATTTGTAACGATTCGCGACAATTAATCAGTATCTGTTATGGCCTTCTCGTCTACGGATCAATGCTAATATTCTTGGCCGCATAGATCTGACGTAACGTATAATGACGACGTCAGGAATGGCGTTCCATTCATGCACTAAGGCTGCAGACAAGTCATTTAAATTGTTGATGACATGATTTTTCCTTGCCCTCCGACCAAGTAAATCCAATATAACTACATGTATGTTCTATGGGATTCATGTCTGGAGAGCAAGCCGGACAAGATAAAACGTTAACGTTGTTTGCAGCCAGATAGTTCATGGTGAGTCTAGCAGTGTGTGGCCTTGCGTTGTCATGCATTAAACAATCAAGATTCTGGTGTAGGAAAGGAACAGCGACTGGGTGTAAAACCTGGTTAACATAACCATGGGCATCTAAGTTACCATTAACAACAACAAGGTATGTTTTCCTTCCTCCCATTATACCTCCCCATACCATTATACTACCCCCTCCAAAGCGATCTCGCTCCAGTAAACAGTTCTGTGCAAAACGTTCACCTTTACGTCTGAATACCCGGACTCTACCGTCAGTAGTGCTTAGGTTGAATTTTGACTCATCACTAAAGAGTACTCTGGACCACATTGCACGGTTCCAACGGAGATGACGGCGGGCCCAGACCAGTCTAAGAGCACGATGTCTGTTATTTAGGATCTGGCCAACATAAGGTCTCCTAGCCCTCAATGTGTTGGTTTAAAACCGTATCCCTAGATATGCCAAGCTGTCTGGCTGTGCTTGTAGCCGTTTTGAATCGTTGGCGTATACATGTGCGTCAACGTCAAATGTCGATCCTGACGTGCCGTCGTCACCCTCGGCCTACCGGATCGACGATTATCTCTAACGCTGCCATTCTGCTGGTAACGTTGTCGGAGACTTCGAATTGTATTTCGATGGTAGTTGAACTGCCTATCGACGCCAGAAACGCTGACGCCAGCTGCGAGATGCATAAGAGCTTGAATTCGTTCGTTTTCTAGAAGCCGTGGCATCTTGTTTACGAGTGAAATTCAAAGTGAACTGTGATTTATGATTGCACAACGAGTAGAGATATCGGTCAGGGTTAATCTGTACATAGGCTGCACGGGTAGCACCAGCGAAAATATATGATCGTCTGCGGTCAATTTGAAGGCCGTCTATGTACTTAAAATGTCCATAAATGAGTTCAAAATGTGGAGGGTTATTTTCTGCACTCACGTTGGTAAAATTGTAATTATAAGCTTTATAGCAAAAAAGTTATCTCAAATATAAAAGTGCACAGTTTCGTTTTAGTGTCAGTATGTATGGTATTTTAAGTGCCTTTCGGAGACATTTTGACACTTGTTTTAGTTATCTAAAATATGTTTCTTTCAATCTTGTACAGTAAAACCCTTCTATACCGGACGCTCAATTTAGAATAAACATCGGCATTGGAGACAGGTGGCAGCTTAATGCATGCTGAAAGTCATATAGAAAGCTCCTCAAGGGGCATTCTGCATGAATTTGACCCTGTATTTAGCAGCCAACTGCTTACAGTTTAGAGTGGTTTTACTGTATCGAGATGTCTCGCCTTGAACTCGTCAACTAGGAGCTTAACCCTTTCCCTTATATTGATGACTTTTTGACGACTCCGTAAAAGTCACTTTGTGAAAGCATTGTGATAAATAGAGCATTTGCTCCTATAGGAGCAAATGCTCTATTTATCACAATGGCTTCAAACTAAAAGTAAATAAATAAAAATCCTTTTCTTTTATAATGCTCCTTTTCGGTAGGTTAATTCAAAGTGGTTGTATCTAAAAATAGCCTATGAGGTAGTGGGTTAATGCAGAAGACGACTTATCCTTTATTAATATTAACCTTTAGCCTGCTGAGCAAATTAGTTTTAACAGAATTGTTCACCAACTACATTTTCAAAATGCAAGCTATAATCATTGTTTCTGCCAAAATGCAATGAGGGTGTCAAAAAGTCCGGATCCTGATGAGATGCCGAGTTACTCGGTGTCTCGTCTGGATCCAAACTGTTTGAATAGGTATTCACTCATGCGCCCATAGCAGGCTAAAGGTTAATATATATATTTGTATAATATATTACATGTATATATAATGGAACATGCGAAATTTTGACTATGGTAGAAGTTATAGAATCAGACCTACATGTATATCATTTCATTAGCAAACGGGGCAGATCCTGATCAGACGGTTCCTATAGGAGTTGTCTAATCTGGGTCTATTCTGTCTGCAACTGCGTCAAAATGCGTCACCATTGGATAAATAGTTATTTGCAGTCATTTTTCATACATGTATATACCAGACTGGTTAATTGTGATCCATTGTAATTTTGTCATTCCCTCATAGACTATGTTTGGGCCCAACATCTTTGAAAAGTTCTACGGAAAAGTAGCATTTACTAGAGAAAATGAAAATGTTAGAGTTGTGTAGTTTTAAAACCATTGTGATAAAAATTCGTTCAAGCTTATGATAAATTACATGTATTGACCAAGTATCAAACAGTTTGGGTCCTGATGAGACGCCGAGTTACTCGGCGTCTCATCTGGATCCAAGCTGTTTGCAAATACGAGTCATGGATACGGGCCAATACGTTAAAGTGTGTATAGGATAGGAAATATACCACAGAAATAAACTTTCATTATTTGATTATCTGTGTCCGTGTTATTTTTTCCGGTTTCCAAAGGTTTATTGTCAGTAGAACCTGTCCTAAGTGTTTTTTATTGAACATGTGGTTGCTTAATGCAAGGTAAAAGTGATACAGATAGCTCCTATAGGAGATTTTAATCACCTTTATCCTGCATTAAGCTACCACCTTTTTTTAGAAATCCGGATTTCGAAGTCTTTTTAATGACCGCTTAAGACAGGTTCTACTGTGTACATATTTTATCTGATGTATGTTCTTCTGTCTTGGTTAGCAGTTAATCATCGACCTTATGAATATCCATTAAGAAATAATGACATCATGCGTATTAATTAGCTGTACTTTTATAATGGCATATGACTACATGGATGTGTTGCCATGGTACAAACAGAAGAATCTATGGTGGCATATGTCTGCCACCAGTTGCCACTTAGCTTTCGCTAAAGGTTTCCAGTTAATATCTCACATACCTCACAACAATGTTGTGTTGCCACCACATAATATAAATATTGCAAATAGAATAGACCAGACCCATGTAAGCTTTAACCTTTTCGCTCATACTGGCACCTTTGTGTGCCTCTGTAGAAGACATCTTTTGAAACCATAGTGATAGAGCATTTGCTCCTGCAAGAGCAAATGCTCTATTTATCACAATGGTTTCAAAACTACACAATTCTAAATTTCCCCGGAGATCATGTCCCCGGACCCCTATAGACACGGTGCATACATTACATTAAGAGTCAGCTACGTTCCTGACTGATACTTACTTCTGATTTGAAGCTATAAACATTCAAAAATAAAACCTGTAGCTATGTTGTTCTACACAGGTTAATAAGACATCAGCAAGTGCGTCTTGCAGTAAAGAAAATGATATACAATGTATATGTTTTTCTTTGAGACCACTGCCCTGAAAATGTGTACATTGTGAATTGAAAATATTTATGTTGTTTCGTGAATACATGTAGGCTACGGAGCTAAATACAGATTGATGAAGTAGTAATATTGGCAATGAGTTGGACACTGATCAGTTGCTGAGCACTTCTAGGACACTATATCTGTTGCTAACGATATGATTCAAATGGTTTTATGCCCGCTAACGGATCTGTAAATGAAATGGAGGTTATTACATAATTTATAAATCTGAAGACCAGACTGAACCGTAGGTTTCCAAGTGTTATTCATAATTCATAATACTTTTAGTACAGCATCTCAGTGACTTAAAGTTATATTGATTGCTTTTTCTCACATACCTTCCCTTATCTCCGAGTTAGAACAACAGGTTAAGATTTCCTTATCTGTAACACGTGTAAGATCACTTTAGAACGTATGACGTCATATATGACGTTTAGCCATGGAAACCTATGTTTACATGTCATTTAAACGGCGAAAATACACTTTTTTGATATGTGAGAAAAATAATCTGATGCTCGTTGTCTTTTAAGATCACATGTTCCTAAACTCACCAAGAAAATGTTATTAAGCTCGCCAAGGCTCGCTTAATGACATTTTCTAAGGCTCGTTTAGGAACATGTGATCTTAAAAGACAACTCGCAACAGATCCTCTATATACACATGCCCATAAGCTAGTGATAGATCTTAAGTAGTCAACTTAAAGTAGATAAAGCAATGATATCATGCTTAACCCTTTCACCGCCGAAGTCGCATAAATGCACCACGACAAATAGTGCAGTCCCAGATCAGACGCCGCCTTTTGGAGGCGGCGTCTGATCAGGGACTCCACTCTTTGTCACAATCTCTATTTCTATACCTGTGCTTTATTCCTTTGAAATTTGCATTTATTTATCTCATTTCCTTATTGTATCGAATGATTTAACAAAAAATTGGATTGCAGACGACAATTAGAAATTTGGCGCCGAAAGGGTTAAAGAGATAAGCGCGCACTATTTCTGTAAGAGGTTCACCCATGAAAATGCACAAGTACATTGTATGTCACAAATAAAACTTTGCGATATGTACAAATGAGACAAATATTCAATAATGCTATACATATATGATTTATATAGTAAAACGATGCAAAAATGTTATATACACTTGAACTTCGATACTTCGAACTCTGATAACTCGAACTTGAGATAACTCGAAGTAACAGTTCGGTCCATCCAAAATTTACAACACAGAATCGTGCATATCTAGAAACACATGCGACAGCTTAATGCAGGTCGAAAATAATGTTGAAAGCTCCCATACTTCCGATCTGCACTAAGCTGTGAACTTAGAAAAAATCATATTAGAAATCGGATGACTCGATCCTCTGTTATCTCGCAGTAATTTATATGGTCCCTTGAAGTTCTAGATATAGAAGTTTACATGTGTATCGCACATGTACTTCAATGTTAACTCATTTATTTCCATATAAAACATACTTTTCTTAGATCTAAGAATGATTGCAACTGGTACTTGACCTAGTGTCGAACCATCCCACAGTGGAATCTACTGCCAGAGATAGCTCACATAGCACCATCTGTTCAGGTATTCAATTCCACAGTGACTATCCCTGCAGTAATGAATTTGTGCTAGGATTCAATCATTTTTATTTGTTTTGTATGCATGCCACTGTAAAAAGTTCTCACCTATCCTCATTTGTAAATAAGTTTCAATATTTTATCCAACGCCCTCAAATAATCATCATTAATGATGGAGTGACGTAATTGAAAGAAGAAGAAGTGTAAAGCAGAGACATATACACGCAGTATATGTCTCTGTGTAAAGTCTAACACAAGTATGTCGGTCTGATGTCTTCAACACTGTTATTAAAGAAGTTTTCCGGAATTTTCGGGATCTTTTTACTGTGAATGGGATTGTTCTGTAGCCCCGCTAATAGTTACCGCAAAATGTACCTTCACTGGAGGAAAAATTAGGTCGTACCCTTTGACCCAACGAAAAAATCCAAACTTTCCGAAAGTTCAACAAAATGGCAGCCTCCATGGAGCCATATGAGAAATGGCTCACTGAAAAGCTGCTGTCTCTTAACCCAGACACTGATACTGATGTTTTTGTGTCTTATATTACTGGTATCTTAGAGGAGGATGGAACAGAAGAGGAAAAGAAAGAGTCCCTTATGGATTTCATCGGACAAGTCGTGGTATTGTATCAAGAATTTGGTACAGTATTGCAAGATTAAGAAATGACATTTTAACCCTTTTCCTAATGAATATTCATGTAAGAAATAGTACGTCATTCATGCTAATTGAATTTATTATATATAATAATAATAATGGTATACGAACATAATATGAAATAGGCACAGCCTATAAGCGAGCACAGCTGCCAAACGCATTCAACTAAATAAAATGAAAGCATATGGTGAATTTGATGATTTATACACCAGATTCTAAAAGTAACAGAACAATAAACGAATACAGTACACCTAGTCTCATTAATGACCCGTAAGACAGCATGCTAATTTTGTGACAGGTGCCGTCTGCCGGGATATCGTTAAAACCGAAAGTAGCTCGATATCACCATTTAGAGTACACTGATGTGAACTAACAGTACACCTTGATAAAAGTTGAAAACACAACAAGAAAACAAATCTTAACTTAAAACCATCAATCTCTTACATTTCGTTAAAGAGGAAGTCCCTAGATCTACAATGATCGTATATTTTCAATAATATCATAAAACTTGGTATCTGTTATAATAATGCTCAATCATTATTATGAAGGTTCCTAATTTGAACTTATATCGAAAAATGTCCCTGTGATACAAATAAACCGATTTCATCAATACTGATAGTTTTTGTTCTACAACACAATATTATCGACCTTTTCCGTTAAATTCTTCCGCGTTTTGCCAATGATCACCCGATCCCTTCATTGTTTTCGTAATAGCTTTCTCGGAAGTGGCCGGAGAATCGCGAATAGGGCGAACAGTTACGAAACTAAAACACAAACCGAATAAAACTGAAACATCGGGGAGTAAAACCGGGATCGCCGATATGAAACACTTGGATGTTTTGTCATTATAAACGGTAATTGGATGGGGCTTTTTGTGATATACTACTTTTCAGCATATATATAAACAAATGACTTTTGTATATTTCAAGTGTTTATGAAACACGTCAAATGTAGGGACACCCCCTTTAAGACATATCCAAGTCATAAAGTGGTTGATAGATCTACTTTTGGTCCAAGACTGTGACATCTTATTGGCTGATGTTTGTGTTTCAGACTTATATAAGTGACTGTCCGGCTGCAATTTATTTAATGTATGTTTAATTGTTTAGCGACGATCATGTCACCCACCATACTATGTTGATTTAAAAAAAAAATGGCTTTAACTGAACCTTGGCAATAAGTCAACTTCACAAAGTACTGTAATATTAATGTGAAATAAAAGTGTATTGGTTAGCGATGTTCATGTCACCCACCATACTTCATTCAATTTCTTATAAACAAAATACTACAGTTAGTAATAAAATGTATATATATTAGCAATATATATATGTTAAATATTGTAATATAATGTGAAATAGTTGTGTATCATATGGTTAGCGACGATCAAGTCATCCACCAATTTTTTACAAGTTGAATGTTGTAATATATCTGTGAAATAGAACTTTGCGTATTGGTTAGCGATGATCATGTCACCCCCAATTTTTACAAGTAAAATAAGAAACTCATAATGCTGCACTTTGATGTTTAAATCATTGACATAGTCTAAATCACAAGACAGTGGATTAGTGATATTAACCCTTTCCTTCATTGCCAGAAGAGCATTACATGTATAATGTAATACTGCTTAAAGCAAGCTGAAATTAAGGTTTGGTAATGCTTAAAGCAAGATGACAAGAAACCAGAAAGCTGAAGGAGCTTTCTGCGTTACTTTCATCATGATTTAAGCTGCCATCGGATCTGTATTCACCATCATCAGTAAATATTAATTGTAAAAAATATAGTAAAGGTGTCATATGGTGTTAAATATGCAGAGGATTGGTTAAAATGGCAAGACAAGCTGTGTGTTAGTTGTGGTATATGTACACCAGGTACATTTAGGTGCATTGAGATAGAAACATGCAGAAAACAGAAGATATTGATAGAGCTGTTGTGTTAGTAACCTATGACAATTGATGCTGATGATGGTGATGATAGACTTTGAAGTTACTGGATAGGTCAATAGGATAAGGACAATACTGTGTGCATGCATTTATAAACATGTATTTATTAAAACATACAACATAATGTTTAGCTATTTCCTATTTAGCATGGAGGAAAGGGTTAAACATTTGAACTATGTGTTTCACATGCATACAGTATATCATAGGGGTAGTTAAAAGCTATTTTCGTTTGAAATCCCATGAATCAGAATCATTTTCATCATTAAAATTGTAATTAATAGCATCATCATCATCAACAGCAGCAACATCTTGCAGCGAAGAAGGACAACTTAAGTCATTCTGAACTGTCTTGCAAACAATGGAAAACCACTTGTAGTTAGCCAGTGATCAGGATGAACTCCATCATCCATATATGAACATAACTTCATATATAAGTAGATTTTCTACATTTTTTAGAATTTGGGGCATGCCTCCCTCGTTTTTTTTGTGCTTCTTTTCTGGATGCCTCTATCCAATCTGATTGTTGGTAGATTGTGCTGAGTGTTTATGTGTGCTATTTTTGTATTTATATGTATTATGTCTTCTTCTAAAGATTTTTGTTTAGTGTGTATTTCAGTGTCATGGAATTGGCTTGAATGAAATTTGCTGTGCTTGTTTTTGAATTTTGTCTATTTCTGAAGTGATGCTGGTGGTATGCTCCCAACCTTTAAAGTTGTGATGTCTGTGTTAAATGATGTTGCTAAGCCTTCAATTAAAGTTGTTCAATAATGTTAAATTAACTTTCTGTGTAGAGTGATTGTAATTAGAGAATATGTCTTCAAGGCTGTAGATCTATGTCTGGGATGTTAGATGTGGTTGTATGTGAGACAGACAGACAGAATGATTTTTGTAAACCAGTAGGCCTATTTAAAGAAGTCAGACAGACAGGCTGATTTATGTAAAACAGTATCCATTTAAAGAAGGACAGAAATACTACGAAACTTACTAAATTAAACAGTACACTGACAGACAGACCTGCAGACAGACAGACTATTCGGATAGAGTATTCGGAAAGAACAAGTCAGATTTCACAAACAATTCTACGTTGCCGTAGACCTAGTTCTTTATAAAATCTCAGTGATATACATTCGTTTGAATGTTTCACTCGCATATTTATTCAAGCAATCGGCATTTGTTTAAGTAGGTCAAATTTACGAAAACCGCTTACACCGTCGAAAACACCCTACACCGGGATAAATATCTAGATGTAGATCTTATTCAAATAATAGTGTGATGTTTTGTATTGAGAACTGATTCAAATGAAAAAAAAATAAATGTCTAAATTACTCACATACAAAGTTATTGACAGTAGGAACCGGAAGAGTAACACAGCTGAGCCTTGTATGTAAACAAAATGCACTGCAGACGACCACATCATGTGACCACAACTACGTCACTTACAAGTTGTGGATAAATACGTCATCATACACTCGGCCTTTACCGCTAACTGGATGTCGGACGGAGATGTTTACCGAACAGAAAACATTAATTTTCTGGCAAAAAAAACAGCGATTAAAATAGTTAAATCTAATCTATACCGAAACGAAATGCAATTTTCAATGTAGTAAGTTTTAGAATATCGATTTTCTTCGTAGACAAACGTTGTTGCGATTTGTGTGGACTGTCGGGTATTCAATCGTAACTACTCGTCATATTCCGTCAGAATTAGGAATATATTTCCCTCCATGAATCACTCGGAACACACCGGTTATTTCCCTCCATGGTCAAAACCGGAAGTAAACATCAGCAGATCCGATTCCAGGTTAACAATGTACAGCTTACAAAACCAAAATTATTTCCTACGCGTTACCATAGAGCTCACTTCGTTCGCAAGAATGGCCTTCGGCCATTCTTGCGAGCTGTGCTCGCTATCAAACCGAGCATACACTGATAAGACAGCTGCTTCTGGGGCCGTCTGATCTGATTCTACTATGTTTGAAAATATGCCAAAAGTCGTCTCTATGCGGAAGGGTTAAAGGTTTGATTAGTTCGGTCGAGAATATGTATCAGAACCAGTGGGAAATCAATAAGATTTGGACGGTTAATTGGGCCATGTGCCTCAGTTGTCAGAATGCTTGCACAATGCACACTACTACCAGGCCAGAGGCTGAGGGTTCAAATCATGGCAAGTCCATTATCTTCTCACCAATTTTCAAATTATACATTAAATGATTATAGACATTAAGACTGATACCCAATCATAATGAATTGTGTATGTAGCCAGGTAGAGATTGGGTTGAAACAATTGATAGGCTTAGACTGTGTGGCATGGTATCTCTGTCTATATCTGAATCTGAATGTAATACAGTGTAGGGCCAGTTACGGCATAGGGTGTTGGCATGGAAAGCCAAAGGCCTTGGGTTTGAGTCCCTTTCGAGTCACAACTTTTTTACCATGTTACATTTGGTGCCCAACGTAAATGATCTGCAGGATGATTTATATGAAAATTATTTGTAATAATAAGAAACTCATGGAGTGTTATTCTGGACGAATTTTTGTGTAGATGGGTTGTGTGTAGCCGGGTAGAGATTGTGGTGAAACAGTTGATAGGCTTAGACTGTGTGGCTTTGTCGCTCAGTTGGTAGAGTGTTTGCATGCCATGCATGATGGTATGCCAGAGGCCTTGGGTTCAAGCACCAGTTGAGTCACAAATTTTCATCATGTTACATGTAGATCTGATAACAGATTCTAAATTTCTATCATAGCTAAAACATGCTGTGTTTAAAGATCAAGGCCAAAAACTCTTATGTTCATAATTAAAATGTATCTATTTGATATTCATGGCGTCATTATTTTTTCCATAAATATCCACAAGGTAACAGGTTAACTTAAGTACAGGCATTTCTTCAGAAGTTTAATATGACTCAGCTCAAGTAAAACTTTGACATGCATAAATAATTTGCAATCTAAGGATGTGTTATCACCAGTTTTTAAATGTGAGGCACATACACAGGAACCTTGTTGTGATAATGATTGAAAAATAGCTCTTATTTCCTTTTCTATGTAGGAGGAGGATCAAGACACTGTTTGTGAAGAACTGATAAAGAAATGGAAAGATATCAATAATGTTTCTGAAGAAGCTACATCAGGCAGGGCAGGTAATGTTGAAATTAACCCATTACTCCATAAATTTCTACACCTTTGTAAACAGAGACTGAGTAGACCCAGATCAGATGGCTCCTTTAGGAGTCATCTGATCATGGTCTGCTCTGTTTGCTTATGGAATAATATACATCTAGTTCCACTATTTCTGCCAGGGTAAAAACTTTTTTTGTTCTTGTGCTATAATAAATATTAAGCTAATTAATATTCATATATACTAAATAATTGTTTCATATTAATGTAAAAAATAGTAGTTTATGAAATATAGATCTTCGAGACGATTCTAAAGAGTGGTCGCAACATAGGGTTTGATGGAGAAATGAAGAAGTTATTCTTGAAATTGTTTTAATTTATGCATCTTATCTGGAGCTCTGCACAGGCAGTCATTGTAGACTCATACCAGAGAGCTTCTGAAAGAGCTATCTGATCAGGGTCTGCACTGTTATCTGTATTTTCTAAAGGTCACATTAGTGAAAGAATTCATGCAGAATGAGAATTAGGTTTATTCAATGTACATATATGACATAGTTCACTGTAAAAAATATAGGTTAACTCATTCCATGCTAAGTAAGTTTTTGTCTGCAAATATTATCATCTTCATCAATCAACAAAATGTCTCTTTTTTCTTCGCAAAAATATGGTTAAAAAGTCAAAATCAGTTTAGATCCTGATGACACTCCGCATTATGCGGCTTCTCATATGGATCCAAACTGTTTGCATTGTAAATGTTGTAATCGTGGTTTTGCTGCTATGGTAGAAAAGGGTTAATCAATCGTTTTGAAACTGATAGATGTTATAAACACTTTGGAAACACTTTGGAACCAGCTGAGTTGCTGAGATTCGTCTGGATTCACACTGCTTGATGCTGTGACTGTATTACAACAACATGTGTATTACCATTGGTGCAAAAGACAAAATTTGCAGACTACAAGTGCAAAAGGTTAATTAATTTGTGCTTTTTCCAGAGGCTTCATCAACTCTGACCAGCCATTTGTCCAGCATCCTAGATCAGCAGAAGATAGAAAGCGTGAGGCCAAAAGAAAAATCAGCCGAGGAAATAGCCAGAAAGAAGGCAATTCTGGAGAACTACAGCACTGTCTGTAGTGATGACGAGTATCCTTCTGTATATTGTTGCAAAACAGAATGGTCTATCATTGTTTTGGCCACGGCAAAAACTTTGGTGGAAACGGATCTATATAATTCCATACATTAGCAAACAGAGTAGAGCCTGATCACATGGCCATAGCTGGAGCTGTCTGATCTGGGTCTACTCTGCTTGCAAAGGGACCAAAAGGCAAAATATTCAGTAGTTCTTGTTTCTTTACTAGACCTATTTTATTTCATGCCCTCATTTTGACGCTCTGTAAAAGTCATTTTTTGAACACACTGTCGTAAATAGAGCATTTGCTCCAAAGAAGCAAATATACTCAACAAAAATATTTAAGGGTCATTGGTACTTTTCCCATAGGGTTTATGCAATGATCCTACAACTTTGTCATCCTGTATTTTCCATATACATAAATGAATTTCGACAATATAACTCTTATCTGGAATACCAATAAATATGTCTTTGGTATGTCAGACATTTTGGTAAACCTTTCCATGTTCCATTATTTCCAATATTGATATGATTTTCGATTTCCATAGCAAGGAAAACATATCGTTTTACATTAGTTCTCCACAGAGGTACATAAGACTCCCACAGGCATAATTTTCATCTGCACCCGTTAATTGGAACTCTAACAATAATTCCTGACAATAATTCTTGCAAATTTCGTTGGGATTAAGCGACATTGGTGAAAGATACGAAGTACTAAAGTTGTGTAGTGAATACATTGAGTCCTATGGGAAACTGACCAGTGACCCTTAAATTATTTTGTTGAGTATACTCTATTTATCACAGTGGTTTCAAAACTATACAGTTCTAATACTCGGCGACTCATTTGAGTCAAAACCATTTGACAATATAGCCAAATGTTCATCATTGTTATACCCCCCTTTTGAAAAAATGGGGGTATATTGCTTTGCACATGTCGGTTGGTTGGTTGGTCGGTCGGTAGATTGATGGTTTCCGAATGATAACTATTAAACGACTTGGCATAGAATCTTCAAACTTGCTGTGGTGGTTGATCATGACAAGTAGATGACCCCTATTGTTTTTGAGGTCACTAGGTAAAAGGTCAAGGTCACAATGACCTATAATGTTGAAATAGTTTCCGATCAATAACTACTCAAGGGTTTGGCTTGGGATCTTCAAACTTGCTGTGGCGGTCATAACCACTAGATGACCCCCTATTGTTTTTGAGGTCACTAGGTCAAAGGTCCAGGTCACCATGACCTTAACTGGTTAAATGGTTTCCGATCAATAACTGCTCAAGGGTTTAGCTTAGAATCTTCAAACTTGCTGTGGTAGTTGGTCATGACCACTGGAGGACCCCTATTGTTTTTGAGGTCACTGGGTCAACGGTCAAGGTCACCATGACCTTAAAACTGGTAATATGGTTTCTGATCAATAACTGCTCAAGGGTTTGGCTTAGGATCTTCAAATATGATTAGGTGGTTGGTCATGACAACTTGATGAGCCCTGTTGTTTTTGAGGTCACTAGGTCAAAGGTCAAGGTCACCATGACCTTAACTGGTGAAATGGTTTCCGATCAATAAGTGCTGAAGGGTTTGGCTTAGAATCTTCAAACTTGCTGCGGTAGTTGATCATGACCACTGGATGACCCCTATTGTTTTTGAGGGCACTAGGTCAAAGGTTAAGGTCACCATGGCATTAACTGGTAAAATGGTTTGCGATCAATAACTGCTCAAAGGTTTGGCTTAGGATCTTCAAATGTGCCGTGGTGGTTGGTCATGACAACTAGATGAGCCCTGTTGTTTTTGAGGTCACTAGGTCAAAGGTCAAGGTAACCGTGGTCAAGGTCACCATGACCTTAACTGGTAAAATGGTTTGCGATCAATAACTGCTCAAGGGTTTGGCTTAGGATCTTCAAACTTGCTGTGATGGTTGGTCATCACCACTATATGACCCCTATTTTATTGAGGTCACTAGGTCAAAGGTCAAGGCCACTATGTCCTTAACTGGTGAAATGGTTTCCAATCAATAACTGCTCAAGGGTTTGGCTTAGGATCTTCAAACTTGCTGTGGTGGTTGGTCATGACAACTAGATGACCCCTATTGATTTTGAGGTCACTAGGTCAAAGGTCAAGGTCGTCATGACCTTAACTGATGAAATGGTTTCCAATGAATAACTCAATGGTTTGGTTTGGGATCTTCAAACTTGCTGTGGTAGTTGGTCGTGACCTAGATGACCTCTATAGTTGTTGAGATCATTAGGTCAAAGGTCAAGGTCACCATGACCTTTAACTTGTGAAATACTTTCAGATCAATAAATGATCAGTGGTTTGGCTTAGGATCTTCAAAGTTGCTGTGGTGATTAGTCATGACCACTAGATGACCTCTATAGTCGAGGTCACAAGATCAAAGGTCAGGGGGTCTGGGGGGTATACATGTTTTACAAACATCTCTTGTTAATATTAAAACCTGTTCCCTCCTATTGACACCTTGTGACGCCTCTGTAAAAGTATTTTTTTTAAATCATTGTAATAAATAGGGCATTTGTTCCATAGGAGCAAATGCTCTTTGTATTAATCACAATGGTTTCAAAACTACACAATTCTACTATTCTCTAGTAAATGCTTCTTGTTAGTAGATTTATTCAAAGAGGTTGGGTCTAAAAAAAACATATGAGGGAATGGATTAAAAACATGAAGCAATATAATTATCATTCATAATTATTACTTTGTTCATAATGGGCAGAGCCTTACTTGAATTTTCAAGCAAAATGTTAAAGTCCCTTTAAGTAGAAATTATATTTGTATAAAATGTTAGATATAGTATGAAAAATGAGATGTGCATCCACTGAAATACTTTCACTTTTCTTTTCAACAATTCTTGTCATTCCTTAACCTGTCACAGAGACGGCCACGTGGACGAACCTAGCGGTGATGCGGATGCCAAGGGAGATAACTGTATCCTTTGTAGGAAAGAAAGATATATATTAATAAACATTCAACTTTTCTTTAAATTATTGTTTACTTTTCCTGTATATTATTAGAAGAAATATCGACCAAAATATACAAGAGTTTACTTTATCTGCAGCTCTGTTTAACCTTTTCCTCCATAAATACGCCTTTCTACGCCTCTGTAAAAGTCACCTGTTGAAACCACTGTGATAAATAGAGCATTTGCTCCTATAGGAGCAAATGCTCTATTTATCGCAATGGTTTCAAATTACAAAATTCTAAAAAAAATCCTTTTCTCTACTTAATGCTCCTTTTTGGTAGATTTATTCAAAGAGGTTGAATCTAAAAATAGCCTATGAGGGAATGGGTTAAATAGTAAAAACCAATTTCAGTCCAGCTATAACTGGCTTTATGTTAAATAGGCATCCACACAATCCCACATCATCCATTTATCTAATAAAGATTCATGTTTAAGCAGTTGCATACAGAGTAGACACAGATCCTAAAGGATCTGTCTCATCTTACATACTGATATATTAATTAAACAAAGCATTAATCCTTTACCTAATAGAAATGCTTTTTCAGTCTTTGCAAAGAGACTTGACCCAGGTCAGACTTCTGCTGGAGTCGTATGATCAGGGTCTACTCTGTTTGCTTATGGAATAATATAGATCTGGTTCTACAGTTTCTGAAATGGCTGAAAGTTCTCTTATTAAGCTATCTTATAAAATTTCAATACGTACTGAATATTCATGGACAAAATAAAGTAAAATCCCAATTATTCGAACACTAAACTTTGTATTAGTATCGATCTTGAAGACAGGTGGCAGCTTAATGCATGGTGAAAGTTATGCAGAAAGCTCCTCTAGGAGCTTTCTGCATGACTTTCACTATGTGTTAAGTAGCCACCTGCCTAAAAGGATCTAAATTCTTCTATACAGAAAATTCGAATAATCAAGGTTTTACTGTAGTTATGATTCAGTGTGGAAAGTGGAACATTGTTGCCATTTTAGAAACTAAAGAAACATATCTATGAAAGTCTATAAGCAAACAGAGCAGACCCTGATCAGATGGCTCCTATAGGAGCCATCTGATCTTGGTCTACTCTGTTTGCAAATGTGTGAAAAGGCTTTTATATGAAGGAAAGGGTTATAGACATATATGATACATATTTTTACAAAACTTACTATAGATTCAACTTGATACAACAGTAAGTCTTGAATTATTACCGGTACTTTGTCCAAATCAAGGACAAATGATAGTAAATGTTGAATGATTACTTTGTCAAAGTCAAGAGCAAAGAAGAATCTTGCCTATAAATTTGATGCATTTGTATTATAAAAAAGGACTAAATGCAACATTTTTAAATTCTACAAATAGTCCTGAATCCAGATTGGCAAGAGTGTCTGAACTCATGTGATCAGGGTCTATCGTTTGTGGTGATAGTGGAAAGGGTAACTGTTATTTCTGATGTATGATAATTAGCATAGACCCTATAATATTTCCATTGACCTCGGACCTTTTCTCATAGCTTTTGATAAGGGTCAGTACTGATCTAGCCAAGCTCTATTTTGTTGTCAAGAATAGTTCTCAAGAAACCCAAAAATGCATACATTAAATAACTCTTTCCCTCATATAAATTCTTCTTCACACCTTTGCAAACAGTGTAAACCCAGATCAGATGGCTCCTTTGGCTGTCAGATCTGGGTCTGCTCTATTTGCTGATGAATTTATATAGATTGGATCCTACAGCGTTTGACAAAGCAAAACTTTACATTATAAAAATTAATTAAAGAATATTCATGTAGCAACCAAGTCACACATAAACCTTTATTAGGGAGGAGGTTAAACATTTGGTCAAGAATATCTCATTTATTTCTCCACCAACCGTATGTTGAGACAACTCTTTATAGATAGGGTTTGGTGGAGAAATGACGATTTTAGTATTTGATATATGAATACGTCCCGTTATCCCATTTCATCATGGACTATTTTAAGACTTATATAGTTTTAGACCCAACTTCTTTACATAAATCTACTGAAAAGAGCTATTTACTTAAGAAAAGGAAACTTTTAGTATTGCTTAGTTTCAAAAAGGGACTTTTACAGAGGCGTCAATATGTGGGCATGGGTTGAATATGACCTATGATGCTGTTTTCGTTTCCTTTACCTATATCAGTATTTGACCTCAAGAATATGAATTCTGAGGTGGTGAAGATGCATGAACTTGAAATGAGGGAAAAATCAAAGCAGGAAGCCGACAAGAAGAAAGAGAAAGACAAGCAAGACCGAGAGGCACAGAAGCAGAAACAGAAGGATAGGAAAGAAACAGAGAAAAAGAGAACACAGAAGGGAGAAAGAAGAAGATAGCACGTTAATATCAGGCTTAGTTACTTAAAATAGATGTTTAGGATATTTTAATTCTTTCGCTGTCACATAGTGTGATCTGCTGCAATTTTCTTCACTTTTTGTTTGAAAAACATAAATCACAGAATCCCACAGTTTGGAACCTGATGAGATGCAGTGTTATTTTCAAAAGAAATTATAGATTTGCCATAGGCAGTGAACGGAAATAAAACCAGCCGTCAGAGGCCCAGATGCATACCGGTAAATTAACCCTTCACTTGCTATTCACGTCATTATACATACCTGTAAATGGTGAAGACCCAGATGAGACAGCTCCTGCAGGAGCTGTCTCATCAGGGTCTGCACTATTTACAAATTGATTGTGAACCAGTGCACTCCACAGCAGTGATTGCATAGCGAAATACAATGTACTTGTACACAGTGAAGATATGTGTAATTATACAACAGAGCATGGGTAAAGAAGGAGAAATGTATTTTAAAATTCAGCAAGAGAAGGGTTAAAAGATATCCAACAATAACTCGCTTATTTCTCCATGAAACCTATCAAAGAGACAACTCTAGGGAGTGGTCACAACGTAGGGCTTTCGTGGAGAAATGACCATGGTAGTATTTGAATACACACCTTTATCTGTAGCTCAGAGCCATGAATAGAAATGGATTTTTAGACATCTGTAACAGTAGTGGAATGGATCTTTGAGTGTATTTCTATTCACTCTTTCGCTGCCACTTCTTGTAATATGCTATATTCATGGTCCAATTTTTTCCCCGTTTTTGTTTCAAAATCGCATCAGTTGGGATCTTAACCCGTTACTCCATGAATATACACTTCTATGCCTTTGAAAACAGAGAAGACCCAGATCAGACTGCTCCTGTAGTCTGATCAGAGTCTGCTCTGTTTGCTTATGATAAAATATAGATACGATTCTACAGTTTCTGCCATTGCTAAAAAATAATGTGTCAATGTGCTATATCAAATTAATCTAATTAATATTCATGACGTCATTATTTCTGACAGAAATATCCAAGGAGTAAAGGGTTAATGAGTTTCTTAGTTTGCATAGGTAATCACAGATTCACCGTAGACAGCGAAAGAGTTAAGGAGTAGTCATAAATTGAATAACGGATTTCGAGACAAATGTAAAATCATAGAATGGATCTTTGGGTGTGATTCAAACATATCTATTGATAGGAGTGTCTGCTTTTGTGAAAGAATTGATTTATTTTGCTTTTTTCTTTCGCCAAGAAAGAGAATGTAGGTATAGTTGTAGTATACAATCCTTATTCTGGGCAACACATACACACACCTTATCCTTGGCAATACACACAAGCCTTATCCTTGGCAATACACACAAGCCTTATCCATGGCAATACACACAAGCCTTATCCTTGGCAACCCACATATGTCTTATCCTTTGCAGTACACACAAGCCTTATCCTTGGCTACACAAACTAGCTTTGACCTTGGCAACACACACAAACCTGATCCTTGATCACACACAAATGCCTTATCCTTGGCAACACACACACTAGCCTTATCATTGGCACACACACACACCTTATTCTCGGCAACACACACACACAAGCCTTATTCTTGGCAACACACACAATCCTTGTCCTTGGCCACACACAAAATCCTTGTCCTTGGCCACACACAAAAGCCTTATCCTTGACCACTCACACTAGCCGTATCATTTGCAACACATGCTAGCTTTTTCCTTTGCAATACAAATGCACTTCAACCTATGTAAAGCTAGTCAGCCAATAGGAGTCAAGGGCATTAACACTTTACTTGATAATCCAGCCTTTTTGCATTTGCAAACAGTGTAGACCCAGATCCACGGGAGCTGTCTGATGAAGGTCTGCTGTGTTTGCTTATAACTGTTTACTCTGTGAATATTCATGGAAGAAATAGCGATGTTATGAATATTAATTAGGTTAATTTTTATAAAGGCATATGAACACATGAAATGTTTGCCAAAGCAGAAACTATAGAATCAAATCTATATCATTTCATAAGCAAACAGCAGACCCTGATCAGATTGCTCCTTTAGGAGCAATCTGATCTGGGTCTACTCTGTTTGCAAACATGTAGAAAGGCGTATTTATGGAGGAAAGGGTTAAAGGAAACATAAAGAAAAGCAAATCAATTTGGTCTTGAACAGGAATTATTTAAAGTAGAATCAAATTGTTATTTAACCTTTATGCACTATGAGCAAACTGACTGAAGTTTTCAGACAGCTTGGATCCAGATGAGATGCCGAGTAACTGAGCCTCTCAGGAGCTGTTTGGCATAATGTTCCCTAGATAGGGTGTTTGAATACTTGATGTACTAAAATTATTAACAATGTACACCACCCTGTAAGTTTCATTACGCCGTCCTAGGTTTGGTTAGAATTATTTCAGTCGAGATAATCAGTTAGTGAAGTTAGTTTGAAGTTAGTGCTATGAAACTTGCAGCCCTCCTCTGTGTTCGTGGTATAACTCCTCATTGAATTTTGTATAATCTGCTGTCCTAATTTAGACGTCACATTTTTTGTATACATTATGTAATTGTATGCTGGTCATGGTGTACATGGCAGTTGTGGTGCTAATACTTTCTCATCAAGATCGTACATGTTGTACCAGACTCAGAACCATACATAACCATTTACTCAAGATAATGCCTTCTACGCCTTTGCAAACAGACAAGACCCAGATCAGACAGTTCCTATAGGATCTGCACTGTTTGCTTATGAAATAATAAACTTTTAATTCTACCGATTCTGTTGTGATAAAAATTCCCTTGTTCATAGTGCCATTATAAAAAAAAAATCAATATTCATGACGTCATTGTTTCATGCATGAATATTCATGGAGTAAATGGACTTTAGGGCATATGTCAAATGCTGGGTTTGCCATTTCTCCATCAAATCCTATATTGTGACACGTCTTTAGAAATGTCTTTTTGACAGTTCTCAATAGTGGTCTGAACCCATTCCCTGTTTTTATATTCATGTAAGAAATAATGATATCATGAATATTTATTAGCTGGATTTTTATAATTGCGTATGTACACAGGATGTTTTGATATTGACTGTATCTGGGTCTACTCTGTTTGCAAAGGGGTGAAAACTGGTTTATATGAAGGAAAAGGTTAACATAAGGTTTGGAGTCTTACTTAACCTTTTATCTCATGAATATTTAATGAGAAATAAGGACTATGAATATTAATTAGCTATTTTTTTATAATTGCATCATGAGCAAGAAAATACTTTACCATGTCAGAAACAGATCTATAATATTTCATTAATAAGTGAACAGTGTAGACCCTGATCATACGGTTACTACAGGAGCCAATCTGATCTGGGTCTACTAGTTTTGCAAATGTGTTAAAAGGCATATCTATAAAATAAAGGGTAAACCCTTTCCATCATATATTATTTTTAGACCCATTCCCTCATAGGCTATTTTTAGGCCAAATTGCTTTTGGATAAATCTACTGAACAAGGAGCAATTACTAGAAAAAAGGAACATTTTAGTATTGTATAGTTTTGAAACCATTGTGATAAATAGAGCAGTTGCGCCAGTGGAGCAAATGCTCTATTTATCACTGGTTTCAAAAAGTGACCATGACAAAGGTGTCAAAAGCATTCAATATGAGGAAATGGGTCAAAAGGCATCAATATGAGGGAAATGGTTTAACAAGGTTTATGTGACCCATGTTATCTATGCCTTTGTGACTTTCCCATGCAATATTTCCCAACTGAGTTTTCATCATCGCTTTCGACCTGCATTAAGCTGTTACATGTTTTTCTGGATATGTGCAGTAATACAATTT
The DNA here is from genome assembly GCA_963576725.1 of Azorinus chamasolen. Taxonomy (NCBI): domain Eukaryota; kingdom Metazoa; phylum Mollusca; class Bivalvia; order Cardiida; family Solecurtidae; genus Azorinus; species Azorinus chamasolen. The sequence continues at coordinate 55,370,857 of OY755252.1, forward strand.
AGAACGATTCTGTGTTGTTAATTTTGGAAGGATCAAACTTTTACTTTGAGTTATCCTGAAGTTCGAGTTATCAGAGTTTGAGATATCGAAGTTCAACTGTATTATTTAATTGCGTCTAACCTGTGGCTATGTTTCAATCATAGAACATCTGGATAGAAGTAGACCTGCATGAAAAGTCTGAAGTGAATGTCCGGGATTTGAACCCTCGGCGGAGAGTCCAGATGATAGCAACTCATAGGCTATTTTTAGATTCTACATCTTTGAATAAATGTACCGAAAAGGAGCATTAACTACTGAAAAGGAAAATTTCAGAATTGTGTAGTTTTGAAACCGTTGTGCAAATGCTCTATTAATCACAATGGTTTCAAGAAATGAGTTACAAAGGTGTATTTATGGAGGAAAGGGTTAACCCTTTTCATCCATAAATACACCTTTATCAATGCCTTTGTGACTTTCAAATCCATGTATTTTTTGTTTGATACTGAAGTGTGCCCGCGTCTTTACTGAAGTGTGCCCGCGTCTTTCATTTACTCCCATATTATTAGACGTATTAGAAGGCTTGTTATGTGCTCTTTTAACTCTTTACCTGATTAGCACATTTTTACGCATCTGCAAATAGAGTAGACCCAGATTTGACAGCTCCTATATTTACCTGATAAACACATATTTATGCATCTGCAAACAGAGTAGACCCAGATCAGACAGCTCAGGGTCTGCTCTGTTTGCTTATGAAATAATATGGCCGATTCTATTTTCTTCTTAGGTCAGTAACTAATTTATATTTTAAGAGGTCATTAACCAGTAAAGGCTCAAGTGCAGATATTGTTCGATTGATAAGATGTTTACATTTTGCACATCAGAGGCGAATTGGTGGTCAGATGAGACACCAGGTGACTTATTGTTCCATCTGGATCTAAACTGAGCAACACTCTGGTTTCATGTGTTTCACCTTTACTCCAGAAATGTCTAAGTAAACAGAGTAGACACTGATCAGATTAAGGTCTGCTGTTTACTATTTAAAATAATAGATACGATAGTACAGATTTCGTTGTGTCCTTTTCGTAATGCCTTTATAAACTTCAATTGTCACTGACCGTTCCAAGGTGGTACTTCCATCTTCCCCCTATTGTTTGTTTGTTATGTCTTTGTGCGTCTCTTTGTCTTTTGAGATGCATGTACATTTTCTGTTTTTGCCGTGGTGCTGTTTGGGCGGCTGTGTTTTGTATGTGGTGTTTTCTGCATGACTTAAACATGTACTTTCTGCTGATTAATGCTTTCCTTTGCAAATCGAGAAGACCCAGATCATCTGATCTGTGTCTGCACTGTTTGCTTATCTAATTATATAGATCTGATTCTAGTTACTGCAATGGCAAAACATCTGTTTTTCAGGAGAAATTATAAATCTTCAGCTAGTAGGTAATAAATATTCCCGACATTATAATTTTTACATGAATATTCATTAGGAAAAATATAAGGCAGATCCATTTTGGTATAGGATACTTAATCCTTTCCTTCATATAAACATGTTTTTACGCATTTGCAAACAGAGTAGACCCAGATCAGACAGCTCCTATAAGAGCTGTCTGATCAGGGTCTTCTCTATTTGTTTATGGAATTTAATAGATCAGTTTCTTTACTTTCTAAAATAGCTACATTGTTCCACCTTTCATGAATATTAAGTAGGTACTGAAATTTAGAATAAAAACAGAATAGGTGAAGTGATAAGGCGAGTTATGGTATAGGCTTCTTAATCATTATTTACTGTGTGAATATGGAATGTTTAATCATGATAATAATACATGTATGAATTAACAAGTAGTTGTACCACCCTTTACTCCATAGATTCCTTTGCAAATACAGTAGACACAGGCTCAAGGTCTGCTCTGTTTGCCTGAGAAATTTCAATCAGATTCTCCAGCTTCTGCCAAGACCAACATTTCCTGCGTTCATACGCCATTTCAAAAATGCATCCGATTAATATTCATGATGTTGTAATGGTTTACATGAATATTCGTGGAGTAAATATTTCCTTCGTTTTTGTTACACAATAGAAAAAATCAGTTAATATTCGTAAAGTAATTATTTCATTCATGAATATTTTTGGAGTAAAGGGATAGAGTCGGAAATTGTGTGATCACCGTTGAATAAAATCTGGTCATATCTGATATGTTAGTGTTGTCTCTGTTTCCATATTAAATCTTTACTCCATAGAGACGATTTTTGACACATTGCAAATAGAGAAGATCCAGATCAGATATCTCATGTATGGATCTGATCGGGGTCTGTTCTGTTTGCTTATTGAATAACTTAGATTCAAATCAGTAGAACCTGTCCTAATAGGCCATTCATTGAACATAGAATTGTTAAAAAACAGAAATGGTTGCTTAATGCAGGGTAAAAGTAATGCAGAAAGCTTCTATGGGAGCTTTATGTATTACTGTTAACCTGCATTAAGCTACCACCAGCCTTACAGGTCCATAATCAGACCTATTTTGGATGGCCGCTTAATGCAATATTGAACGTGGTTCTGTTTGATCTTTGTGATCAAAATAACCTTAACCCCTTCACTGTCACGTCTGATACAATTTTCATTTTTAAGTTTTCTTCTATTTTCTTTTAAGAAAGTTAATAAACACAGCAGTTCGGATCCTGATTCAAGCATGTTGATGCAAAGATCTATTTCAATATGTACATTGTATATGTATACAGCAGAACCTGTCTGAAGTGGCCTTCAAAAAAGAGGTCTGGGTCCATGCTTATAAAGCTTTTAGTTGAGTCTGAGTTTCGTTCTCAAGCTTTTGATTGGTCAGATTTGAGTTCTCAAGCTTTTGATTGGTCAGATTTGAGCCAAAGACTATACATACATGTATTGAATTTTGAGACTGAGCCTGTGTTTGATAAATCTATGACATGATCATTTTTGTCTGACAAAATGTGACAATGAATAGTGTGAAGTGAACTGAGATGTATACGGTTTTAAGCGACCCCTTATTGATAGGAGTCTTTATCATGCATTTACAAACAGACAAGACCCAGATCAGACCCTATAGGAGCCGTCTGATCAGGGTCTGCTCTGTTTACTAGTAGAATTTGATAGATCTGTTTCTTCAGTTTCTAAAACGGCTATAATCTTCCACCTTCCATTATAACTATTTTGTTTATGAATATTCAGAAGGTATTGAAATTTGAAATAATAATTTGAAATTAACATAGAACAGGGAAAGGGTTAAAAGGCAGGTACTTGCTTCACCCTTGCCCTCATATAAACGCATTTGCAAACAGAGTAGACCCAGATCAGACGGCTCCTATAGGTCTGCTCCGTTTGCTTTATGATATAATATAAAGATGATTCCAGTTTCTGCTATGGCTAAACACTTCTGTCAATGTGCTATCGTAATTAATCTAATTACATTGTACATGTAGTATTCATGTCATTATTTTTTAACGTGAATATTCATGGGGTCAAGGGTTAATCCTTTCCCTGATGTATATTGAGTAAGAATGCACAAATGTATCCCTTTACTCCATGAATATACAAGTAAGAAACTAGAGGTTTTTGTCACAAAAACGGATGTCTCCCCTCTAATAAAAACAATATGTAAAGGGAAATCACTAAAAATGTTATGGTCTTGATGAATGATACTTCCCCTCATTATGCGTTTTCCACACTACATTTTTCAAGAAGAAAATGATAACAGCTAATAACTCCAAAAATACTGATACCAGAGTTATGGCCCTTGTGCATGATACTTACTTTCATCATGCTCTTTCCAAAAATAAAATGTCATTCCAACAGGGTTCCCACAAAACAGAAAAAATAAAATTCCCTGACTTTTCACTGACCGAATTTCAATTTTCCCTGACCCCATCTTAACAGAAGTTTAAATGGTCATCTATTAGCATGATCAATAAATGTTGGCCTCCGTCCTCCCCATCCGCCTATCCTTAACTACCACCTCTCTCTTTATGACAACTATATATACAGCAGTAGTGTTTTGATCATTTTAAAAATGTTTTTGACTTTTTCATTCTTAATTGCTCAATACTGAATGTAACATGCATGAAGCCAAACATGTCCTAATATGCACCCTAAGTATAAAGTCTCTTGAATCTTTTCTACCTCTCTTAACCCATGACTCCATGAATTTTTATTAGAGACTCCATCTACTATGAATATATACTTAAGTAAAAATTTATTTTTAAGCAAAGTTAAATATTTTGGCAGTAGACTAATGTAAAAATTCAGATTTATGATATTTTTCTAAGCAAACAGAGTAGACCCTGATCAGGCAGCTCTCCTACAGGAGCTGCCTGATATGGGTCTATTCTGTTTGCAAAGGTGATAAAATATGTATCTATGGTGGAAAGGGTTAATCTTTCAGTTTTTCTGTGTAAGCTGAATTCTAAAATAGTACATATAGTGTGTAAGACACTGATATAGCATGCTATTAAAATGGGGTCAAAATTGGCCCTGCCCCAGGGCCGGATAGTTTTCTATAGAAACACATAGTGAAAACTTTGAAAATCTTCTCCTCTGATATTCTGGTGAGCGATATTAGGGTCTTTCAAGCCCTCTTGTTTTGCAATTTAATCAAAATGTTGCATCACTTGGGATGTTTTTCCCAAATTGGGAAAAATAGGTCCTTTTAACGGGTCTCTGTAGATGCCAGAAAAGGGTCTGCATTTTCAGTTTTCATAATAGCAGACAAAATATTGCTGCCCTTACAAGTGAAGACAGTACAGTAGAATGTCCAATATCTAGCACTGCTGCCCAGCCTGTCCTAACAAGTGAAGACACTACAGTAGAATGTCCAATATCTAGCAGCTGCCCAGCCTGAGACACTACAGTAGAATGTCCAATATCTAGCATTGCTGCCCTATTCTAGCACTGCTGTCAAAATGGATGCTGGAGTTTTGCAGAGGTGCCAGAATTCTCCAATGATTTTGTTTTAACAGACTTCATGACAGATAAGTCCACTCTCGTTATGGCGAACACGCTTGACACGAATTTCTCGTTGACACGAAGTTTTTGTAAAGTCCCAACTTTTCTTCCTATATATTCTATATAAATTTAAGTTTTTAAGACGAGTTCGAACTGATCACGTTTTCGTTAAGTCGAAGTCATTTTCCGTCCCCAAAGTGTTTGTTTGCATGTAATTATCGGTGTTTGTATCGAAGTCGCACCTCTCAGTCTGATTGAGTTCGAGGTGTGAATTGGACCGTTTGATCAGACCCTGGCAAAGTACGCCAGGTGATCGCGACACACGTAATTACAGTGTTTTGTGGGTAAACAATCACTGATGTCAGATAATTATTCGAACTGTGGAACAATGCCGCATTGAGTGAACGTTATTTAGTAAAATGACACCTTACCGTTCATTCGTCCTAAGTGTCAATCATGACTACTGTAGTAAGAAAGATAACTCTCAAGCGTCCTCGCTTCCGGACGATTTTGTAGAGATTGGATAAAAAGTAAGACCTGTTCCTTATTTTATTACCAATACATGCAGTTCAACATTGAATTTAATTTGTCACTTGAGTAATAGCGAAACAGCTCACGGCGAAACATGTAAAATGGTGACTACATTTTGAAACGTCTGGTTCCCGAATAAGGCTGTTCTCTTAGATGTACCGGAATTACACGAATTGGCAACCAGCTAGTTCACTTGTGATTGCGTATTTCCGGTACCCGTTTAGGAAAAGGGATTTCCCATAGAAATGGCGTAAACAAACGATGCGCTTTAAAAATCGCCTAACCAACGGTGATTAATTCAATGATAAAGGCAAAAGGGATCTGAAAATTGGATTACGGCATAGTGTCATTAATGGAGGGTAGGAAAGACAGAATTTTGTTCTCGCAGTAATGGATCAACACGCACATTTACAATTTTATTTACACAGAGTGCGATTCTTTTACACAATGTGAAGACTAAACTGTACAAGCACATTAGTATGCTTGTAATATGGCAGCTTGTTTAAGGTGAACGTAATGGAAGAAACTGGATTTTTTTTTTAAAAATGGCTTGTGATTTTTGAGTCGAACTCTCGATGAGTCGAAGTTTTTAACGGGTCCCTACGAACTCGACATAACGAGAGTCGACTGTATACTATAAAATTTGGATGTGAAATATACAAAGCTAAACAAAGATGTATAAAGATATTTGGTTTGGTCAAAATTGAAGAAACTGCCTTAGCATTTTATTTTCATTCTTTCTCCTTTTTTGACATATTTCCTCAACCCTCATCCTTTGGTTCCAAATTTCCCTGACTTTTCCCTGACTTTTGCCAAATTTCAAATTTCCCTGACCAATTAAAAAATTCCCTGACTTTTCCCTGACCTTGAAAAAAAACCTTTTTTCCCTGACTTTTCCCTGTCCGTGGGAACCCTGTCCAATAGCATCAGTCGAGTTATTGATCGGCCAAAAAATGTAACAAAGGGCAATAACTCCAAAAGTATTGAAGCCAGAATTATGGCCCTTGTTCCTGACACTTTCTCTCATCATGCTCTTTCCATGTATGAAGTTTCAATACGATGGCAAGAGCCATGTAGGAGTTATCGTCCGGACAAGAAAGAATTAAACAAATGTACAAGGGGCAATAACTCTAAATTTATTGAAGCTCGAGTTAAGGATCTTATGCATGACACTTTCTCTTATCATGATCGTTCCATGTATGAAGTTTCACTCCAATGCCATGTGTCACATAGGAGTAATCATCCGGACAAAAAATTGTGATTTTTTTTTTACAAAGGGCAATAACTCCAATATTAGTGAAGCCAGAGTTATGGACCTTGTGCATGACACTTCCTCTCGTTATGATCTTTCCATATATGAAGTTTCAATCCAATGGCATGAGCCATATAGAAGTTATCGTCCGGACAAAAAAGTGTGATTTTTTTTACAAAGGGCAATAACTCCTATATTAGTGAAGCCATAGTTATGTACCTTCTGCATGACACTTCCTCTCATTATGCTCTTTCCATATATGAAGTTTCAATCAACTGGCATCAGGCATATTGAAGTTATTGTCCGGACAAAAAATTATGATATTTTTTACAAAGGGCAATAACTCCAATATTAGTGAAGCCAGAGTTATGGACCTTGTGCATGAAACTTCCTCTCATCATGATCTTTCCATATATGAAGTTTCAATCCAATGGCATGAGCCATATAGGAGTTATCGTCCGGACAAAAAAGTGTGATTTTTTTTACAAAGGGCAATAACTCCAATATTAGTGAAGCCAGAGTTATGGACCTTGTGCATGACACTTCCTCTCATTATGCTCTTTCCATATATGAAGTTTCAATCAACTGGCATCAGGCATATTGAAGTTATCGTCCGGACAAAAAGTGTGACGGACAGACAGACAGACAACTCTCACGAAAACAATATGTCTCCCCCATACAAATATGGGGGGGAGACATAATAATGACATCATTGTTATAATGGTACATGGACATAAGAAAGCTTGGCAATGGCAGGAAAGTTTGGCTATATTCTATCACTAGCAAACAGCAGATCTGGGTCTACTCTGTTTGCAGAGGTGTAGAAGGGCGTATTTATGGAGTAAAGGATTATACTACCATCATGAACAAGTTTTATAATCAGGGAGTTAAGCTGTAGAATCAAATCTATACTATTTCAGTAAACAACAGCATTAAGAAATGTGTCACAGTACATGGCAAATGCCCCCAAAGCAAAGCACTGACAATAAAATACGTTTTGTAAGCAGGCCTGCAATATGCAACTGCAAAATGAAAGTAAAGATTGCATAGTAAGACCACAATTTGAACTCAAGTTACCCCAAATGACAAGCTTTTTGTATTTTAGGTCAAGGTCATGGCCACATGAGCTACAAAAAGTATGCAACATTTCGCCATCCAAGATAAACTCACACACCATATTTACTGACCCTAGCTGATTTGGTGTAGGGATATGCTCTGGACAAGTTTTTTGTAAATGAAGTCCAAGGTCATGGTCACACTGACCTATAAATAGTACGTGACACTCTGCTATCCCAAGATGTACTCACACACCGTATTTGGTGATCCTTGCTGAAGTAGTGTAGGAGATATGCTCCGGACAAGCTTTTTTTCAAAAATGAGGTCAAAGGTCATGGTCACATTGACCTATAACTAGTATGTGATCCCCAAGACAAAGTCACACACCACATTTGGTTATCCTAGCTGATTCAGTGTATAGGAGGTAAGCTCAAGACAAGTTTTTTTTTTTTGTAAATTAAGTCGAAGGTCAAGGTCACATTGACCTATAAATAGTATGCGACACTCTGCCATCCCAAGATGTACTCACACACCATATTTAATTATCTTAGCTGAAGTAGTGTAGGAGATGACCTAAGATTAGTATGCAACACTCCGCCATCCCAAGACGAACTCGCACACCATATTTGGTGACCCTAGTTGAAGTAATGTAGGAGATATGTTCCAGACAAGATGTTTGTAAATGAGATCAAAGGTCAAGGTCACATTGACCTAAAAATAGTATGCGACACTCAACCATCCCAAGATGAACTCACACACCATAGTTGGTGATCCTAGCTGATTCGGTGTAGGAGGTATGCTCCAGACAAATTTTTTTGTAAATGAAGCCCAAGGTCAAGGTCACATTGACCTATAAATAGTATGCTACACTCCACCATCCCAAGATGTACTCTCCATATTTGGTGATCCTAGCTGAAGTAGTGTAGGAGATATGCTGCCGACAAGCTTTTTTTTGTAAATGAGGTCAAAGTTCAAGGTCAAACTGACCTAAAAATAGTACGGGATACTCCGCCATCTCAAGATGAACTCACACACCAAATTTGGTGATCCTAGCTCAGTCCGTATAGGAGGTATGCTGCGGACAAGTTGTTTTTTTTTAATGAAGCCCAAGATCTAGGTCACATTGACCTATAAATAGTACGAGACACTCTACCATCTCAAGATGTACTCACACACCATATTTGGTGATCCTAGCCAAAGTAGTGTAGGAGATATGCTCCGGACAAGCAAAATCTGCACGTACTAACACACACTAATGGTTGGTTCAATGGCTATATGCCCCAAAGCCTTGCTTTTGGGGGCATAAAAACAATGAAAGAAATAAAAATAAATATCTATTTGGATCGAGAATATAATATTTATTCATTTATATAATTATTTTTACATTATAATTTATTTTATATACAAATTTAGTTCACTCTATGTTCTGCAATAATTCAATCGGTGAGCGGAAGACAATCGACGTATTTCTAAGAGCCCCCTGCATGAACTCGACCCCCGCTTGCTGATGAAATATCTCTTTTGTATGTTTTTCTACTCAATATTCATTTTATATTGAGAAAAAATTTAGGTACATGTGTCCTTTTGTAAAAAAGAAATGAACAGGGTCAATTATCCTTATTTTTAAAGAGATTTTTCGAAGAAAATTGTGTTAATTATATGGTATTTAGGAATCCACTTAAAGCAAGTTGGAAGTAAAACAGAACGCTCCTATAGGTGCGTTCTGTTTTACTTTCACCTTGCTTTAAGCAGCCACCTGCCTTTAACACAAAATACTTTATGTAATTTAGTGGCTGTTATAGAGAGGTTTTACTGAATTGAAAATAAATACAGTAAAAACTCAATACTACTCAAATACGTACCATTATTGATCTTTAACACAGGTGACAGCTTAATGCAGGATGAAAGTCATGCAGAAAGCTCCTCTTGGAGCTTTCTGTCTGACTTTCATCCTGCTTAATGGAGCCACCTGCCTACAGAGACATAAATTCTTCATTACTAAAATTTTGTATTTAATTTTTACTGTAGTTAATTAGAAATCCGTCTGGAAAGTGTATTTTTGGGTATAAGATTTCTGTAGTATCCAGTTGATTAGACATTTTTTTTAGAATTTTGTAGTTTGAATGAAACCATTGTGATAAATAAAGCAATTGCTCCTATAGGAGCAAATGCTCTATTTATCACAATGATTTCACAAAGTGACTTTTATAGAGTCGTCAATATGGGGGAAAGGGTTAATTAGAAATCCGTCTTTGCTATATGATTTTTCTGTAGTCTTCAGTTGATTAGACATCTGTGAACCTGAATCCTGGAATAAAAAAATAATTTGAATAAAAGAGGGCCATTGGCCCTATATCGCTCACCTGAGTTACAGTAATACATGTATATTGACATGTTAATTTTTCAGTGGAAAACAATCTAGCAGATGAAATAAGCTTAGTGCACTGCTTTCACCCTTTCACTGCTGAATAAACTTGAACTGGATTCAGAACTAATACCAAGTGACTGGTTGACCAAGATCTAAACTGTTTACAACTTGTGCCATTTTTGCCTTAGCTCAAAATGCCTAAATCTGGTCTTTGAGAAATTCAAATGACTTCAATAAAGCTATGCAATTAATGCAATTATACCTTGACCCAGGTATGTAGGCAAATAAAGTGCTAGGCAGTACATAATGCCAGTTTTTGTGTGAAATGACCAATAAGAATATCTTTAAAAATCGTTTAACCCTTTCCCTCATATAAAGCTGTTTTCATGCATTAGCAAACAGAGTAGACTCAGATCAGACGACTCCTACGGAAGCTGTCTGATCTGGGTCTTCTCTGTTTCTTTTGACACAATATAGATCGGATTCTACAGTTTTTGTCAAAGCAAAAACTTCTCTTCAGAGAAATAATGTGTTTTACACATTAAAAATAAGAGTAGACTAGATCAGAAGGCTGCTATAGAAGCTGTCTGATCAGGGTCTGCTCTGTTTACATTTGACAAGATATAGATTTGATTTTACAGTTTTTTTCAAAGCTAAAACTTCTATTTATGGCAATAACAATTTTTTAAGCATTAGCAAACAAGAGTAGTCCCAGATCAATTTTTGTCAAAGCAAATAGGTTAAGGGTTAATAGGTGTTTAGAAATAATTCTAGATCTAGGTGTGAATATCTCATGATAATTCAATTAAATGGGTCATTAGTATTTTTAACAATTGAAATTGAGAAGAGTTACGTCTACTGTTATAATTAAGTTATATTTACTCAGTTATTTCATTAATATCATACAAAATTCAGACATTTTAGGACTTTTTAATGTGTTGTCATCAAATTTTATATAAAAATGTTATATTTAAGATGCTTTTTTGGGCAGCAGTAGTAATTTTAACACCTATCATTGTTAGGGGGGCAAATGCATTATCATGTTTTCTTAAGAATTACCATGACTTATATCAGTTGGGCCATTGCATAATCATGTTTTCACAGTTTTCTTAAACATTACCATGACTTACATCAGTTGGGTTTGGACCCAGATCAAAAGTCTAGATGGTGATCATTTTCCTTGATTGGCTGAATTGTTACTTTCCAATATCTCTCACATCTAATTTGAGAGACATTGGAAGACACCATGTAACATCTAGCTATCACTAACACTACACACTGGGGTTAATGGGTCAAAATGCCTTTAATGTTTCGTCTGCAACAAAAAGTTATTGTCATCTGCTTCAATTCTTAAATTAAACTTACTTTCTTTTTATTGCAAAAATATGGTTAAGATGACAAACAGTTTGGATCCTGATGAGACGCTGCAGTATGCGGCCTCTCATCTGGATCCAAACTGTTTGCATAGGTAATCACAGTTTCACCACTAGCATGCAAAGAGTTAAGAGTCATGCATTGACCTGGAGAGATTTTACTGCCCAGTGCTGTAACCTTTGAACTGAAGGATCTGGAGTTGTTCATTTAACCCTTAATTTCCCTCATATAAACTTGTTTTCATGCATCTGCAAACAGAGTAGACCCAGATAAGGTGGCTCCTGTAGGATCAGTGTCTGCTATTTGCTAATGGAATTTGACAGATCTGTTTCTATGCCTTCTAAAACAGCTACACTGATTCACCTTCAACATTTTATCATAAATAGATATAAATAGAATGACACTAGAACTCCAATGCAGTTATCTCCCTTTGTCCCTTATGGCTATGCTGATGGGACAAGGGAAATAACTGTGAGGAAATTACCTTTTAAGTGTTACAGATTCAGATGTTAAGTAGCATAAAACCCCAGGGTGAGACCATTTTTGGCCCAGGGGTCATTATTTGAACACACCTGATAGTGGTATATTAGGTGATGCTTCATACCAAATATCTTAGCTCTAGATTATGTGGTTTCAGACAAAAAGATTTTTAAAGGTTTCCCTATATAAGTCTATGTAAAAACTACAAGCCCAAGGGTCATCATTTTAACAAACTTGGTAAAGGACCATTAGATGATGCTATATACCAAATATCAAAGCTCTAGAAATTGTGGTTTCAGAGAAGAAGATTTTTAAAGATTTAAAAAAAAAACCTGTAAAAGTAGTGGGGCGGGGCCATTTTTTGCCCGGGGGTCATGATTTTAACAAAACTGATAGAGGACACCCTAAGGTACATTTCTGTGAAATTTGGTTGAAATCCTCCCAGTGGTTTAGGAGAAGAAGTCATTTGAAATAAAAGTGAACGGACAGACGGACGGACGGACGGACAGACGGACGACAGGCGGTCACAATAGCTCACCTTGAGCCTTTGGCTCAGGTGAGCTAAAAACTGTAACCATAGTTATATAGATCTACATGTAGGTGTTGCAATCAAACTTGAGATTTATACAGTATACTAGTGGAACACTCTATGGCATCTAGTATCACTTTAACCTTTCCTTCAAATCTAGTATCACTTTAAACCTTTCCTTCATATAAATGTGTTCTCACACATTTGCAAACAGTAGACCCAGATCAGACGGCTCCAGGTATAGGAGCCGTCTGATCAGGGTCTGCTCTGTTTGCTCATGGAATTTGATAGATCAGTTTCTTTACTTTCAAAAATGGCTACAGTGCTCATAATTGAAAGTGAAATAATGACTCCAGTTTCTTCCTTGGCTTGGCCAACAATTCTTGTGTTCATGTGTCATTATAAATAAAGAACTCATTAATATTCATGGTGTCATTATTTCTTACATGAATATTCATAGAGTAAAGAGTGTGATCTGCAAACAGTTTTGAAACAGTACAATTTGTTCCTGGCACAGATGAACCTCTTGGGTCTTCCTCAACCTGTAATTAGCTGGACGTTATGATATGACTGAAATATTGTTAAAGTGCCATAAAACCCGATAAAAACCAAAACCAAACCAAGCTGTTTGACACTCAAATAATCATTTCTGAAAACTTTGAATGAATTTTATATCGGTAAAACTTGTAACAAAACAAGGTTTTAGTACTTTTATTTTTTTCTAGCATGGGGTAACTTACCTATTAACTTCATGAATATTAATACATGAAATATTGACATTATAAATATTAATAAGATGATTTATTTTTTATAATAGTTTATGAACACAGAAATGCATGGCTCTGGGCGAAACTGTAGAATCACATCTATATTATTACAAAAGCAAACAGAGCAGATCCTGATCAGACGGCTCCTACAGGAGCCGTCTGATCTGGGTCTACTCTGTTTGCAATGGCATTAAAGGGTGTAGTAAACATTAAAGAGTCTAGTATAGGTATAATCATAGGCAAGCAAGGCTAACCTGTAACTGATTTTATCCATTCTTTGTGATACAAGATGGACGCAAAAACAACTGGTACTTCATCACTGGAACAGAAACTAAGCCCAAAACTGACAACACCAATGACTTCCCATCGTCCTTGCTTGTTCTGGCAAACTAACGGTCCACCTGAATCACCCTGTGGATCAAGAAATACAAACATATCAGAGCCTATTTGACTTTTCTATACTGAATTTATATAGTATTTAACTCGTCTCTCATATTAATGAACAAAACCAACCAAACAACACTTTTACTTGCAGAGTATTATTATTGTGGCAAACTGTGCAGACCATGATCAGAAGGCTCCTACACTAATCTGGGTCTACACTGTTTGTAAATGACTGGTACATTTGTTCCCAATATACTTACACTACAAGCAGGTTGGGACGGACCCTCATTGGCGACACAAACAACATCATCTGGTATTCCTCCGTATTCCTCATATGACTTCTTGCACTCCTCATGAGAAATGAGATCTACTCGGGTCTTCTGTAACATTTTGGGAAAAACGTCTGAGTCTTCAGGGTCTGTAAAGAGGATATGTAACAACTAGAATTATCACTAAACATGACTGATACCCCCACCCACCACCTTGTCAAAAGATCCAATGACTTCAATACAAAAGGCAATAGTTCAATAATCCTTTCATCCACACTTGCGGAAAGAATTTTTTAAAAGTCCAGTCAAGGAATGACTCACATCAAAATTATGTCACACACATCTTCACATCATTATCAATGCATATGCAAGATTTGAGGTTCAATGGTGAAGAAATCTAGAAGTAGTACTTGAGAAGTTATGCTCTGGACAAAAAAAATACTTGAGAAAATTAACAAAGGGGAATTAATCCCTCAAAAATGAATTCAGAGTTACAGTCCTTGTTGACTGCACATCCTCTCATCACCCTCTATCCATATTAAAGTTTCACAGTTGTACCTACAATACTTGAGAAGTTATGTTTCAGACAAAACTTGCTCCTGAAAAGTAACAAAGGGGAATAACTCCCTCAATAATGAACTTAGAGTTACAGCCCTTGTTGACTGCACAGCCTCTTATCACCCTCTATCCATATTAAAGTTTCACAGTTGTGCCTACAATACTTGAGAAGTTGTGCTCCCGACAAAATATTGTTTCTGAAAAGTAACTAAGGGGAATAACTCCCTCAATAATGAAGTTAGAGTTACAACCCTTGTTGACTGCACAGCCTCTTATCACCCTCTATCCATATTAAAGGTTCACAGTTGTGTCTACAATACTTGAGAAGTTATGCTCTGGACAAAAAATTGCTTCTGAAAAGTAACTAAGGGGAATAACTCCCTCAAAAATGAATTCAGAGTTACAACCCTTTTTCACTGCACATCCTCTCATCATTCTCATAATGTGTACCATGTTTGAAGACAATATCATAAACAGGTTTCAAGAAAATGACATGTCCCAAAAATATGTCCCAATTAAGAGACAAAATATGAAGTTAAAAAGGGGCATAATTCTGTCAAATTTTGAGCAAGAGTTCTAAAATGTGGAGAAGACTGTCCCCATATAACACTTATACTATGTATAAAGTTTGAAGGTGGTATCAAAAATAGTTTTCAAGAAAAAAGCAAATGTCCCGAAAAACGTGAGTTACGGAACGACCAAGGTGAGGTGATATAACCCCAACCACAGGTGGTGGGGGTATAAATACAGTTAGCCTACAACAAACACAAACATTCTTTTTTTTGGATTTTGAAGAATTATTGTAATATTGTATCCTTGACTACAGTAAAACCCGTCTTAAGCAGCCATCAAAAAGAGGTCTTATGGGCATGTATAAGGCAGTTGGTTGCTTTAAGGTAGGTAGGTCAAAAATGCAGAAAGCTCCTAGCTTTCTGCATTAATCTGCCCTGCATTAACCCTTTCTCTGATATTGACTACTTCTGACGACTCCGTAAAGGTCACTTTGTGAAACCATTGTGATAAATAGAGCATTTGCTCCTATAGGAGCAAATGCTCTATTTATCACAAAGATTTCAAACTACAAAATTCTAAAAAAATTCCCTTTCTCTAGTTAATGTTCCTTTTCGGTAGATTTATTCAGAGAGGTTGTATCTAAAAATAGCCTATGAGGGAATGGGTTAAGCAATCCCCTGCTTTTTAAGACTCCTATGCTCAATAAAGGAATGGCCGCTTAAGACAGTTCTACTGTATCTAGGGGATCAAATACTGACATTTCAGATGAAATTCACTTCACCAAGTCCAGCTCAGGCTTAACATTGTGTGTCCTCGACCTAATGACGTTAGATTGCAGGTGGTGGCCAAATGCTGGACAAAAGTTATTCAGAAAGCATTGATAAACAAGATGTGTTTGTGAAACACTATGCCCCCTCAATATGATATTTGACCCTGAAGGATGACCTTGATCTTGACATGTCACTCCTCAAACTCTGCAGCTTCATGGGGTACACATGCATACCAAATATCAAGTATGTATCTCTAATGGTTCAAAAGTTATGGCCAATGTTAGAAGTTGGTGACCTTTGACCATGAAGGATGACCTTGACCTTGACATGTCACCCCTTAAACTGTGCGGCTTCATGAGATACACATGCATACCACTATCAAGACTGTATATCTACTGGTTCAAACGTTATGGCCAATGTTAATGACCTTTGACCTTCAAAGATGACCTTGACCATGACATGTCACCCCTAAAACTGTGCAGCCAAATGAGAAACACATATATACAAACTACAAACAGTCTGTATCTCTACTGGTTCAAAAGTTATGGCCAATGTTAAAGTCTGTGACCTTTGACCAAGAAAAATGACCTTGACCTTGACATGTCACCCCACAAAATGTGCAGCTTCATGAGATACACATGCATACCAAATATCAAGACTCTATCTCTATTGGTTCAAAAGTTATGGCCACTTTGAAGTTGGTGACCTTTGATCCTGAAGAATGACCTTGACATGTCACCCCTCAAACTGTGCAGCTTCATGAGATACACAAGCATGTCAAATATCAAGTCTCTATCTGTACTGGTTCAAAAGATATGGCCAATGTTAAAGTCGGTGATTTGACCCATATGTTTGACCTCTTACCTTTAAGGGTGACCTTGACCTTTACGTGTCACACCTCAAAACGTACAGCTTCATGAGATACACAAGCATGCCAAATATCAAGTCTCTATCTTTACTGGTCCAAAAATTATGGCCAATGTTAAAGTCGGTGATTTGACCCACATATTTGACCTCTGACCTTGAAGGATGACCTTGACCTTGACATGTCACCAAAATGTTCGGCTTTATGAGATACATATGCATGCCAAATATAAAGTCTCTATCTGTACTGACTCAAAAGTTATGACCAGTGTTAAAGTTGCGTTAAAAGTAACAGCCAAACAAGAGATGTCACAGTCACGTGACAAATGCCCCCAAAAATTATACCCTGTGACCTTGACCTTTGACCCATGGACCAGGGAGTTGACACATCGTTTTTGTGTGTTTAAAATTTGTGCCAGGTTCCTTTGAAGTCCATTCACAGATAAAAAAGTAATTGTACCCTGTGACCTTAATCTTTGACATATGGACCAGGGAGCTGAACGCGACACATCGTCTTTGTCTGGTGAACATCTGTGCCAAGTTATATTGAAATCCATTGACAGATAAAGATGTTACACACCGGACACGAAATTTGTGACAAAGTAATTGTACCCTGTGACCTTGACCTTTGACATATGGACCAGGGAGTTGAAAGCGACACATCATCTTTGTGTGGTGAACATTTGTGCCAAATCATATTGAAATTCATTGATACATAAAGAAGTTACAGACCGGACACGAAATTTGTGACAAAGTAATTATACCCTGTGACCTTGACCTTTGACCCATGGACCTGGGAGTTGAACGCGACACATCGTCTTTGTGTGGTGAACATTTGTGGCAAGTTATATTTAAATCCATTGGTAGATGAAGAAGTTACAGACCGGACACGAAATTTGTGACAAAGTAATTGTACCCTGTGACCTTGACCTTTGACCCATGGACCTGGGAGTTGAAAACGACACATCGTCTTTGTGTGGTGAACATTTGTGGCAAGATATATTGAAATCCATTGATAGATGAAGAAGTTACAGACCGGACACGAAATTTGTGACAAAGTAATTGTATCCTGTGACCTTGACCTTTGACCCATGGACCTGGGAGTTGAACGCAACACATCGTCTCTGTCTGGTGAACATTTGTGGCAAGTTATATTGAAATCCATTGATAGATGAAGAAGTTACAGACCGGACACGAATTCCGGACGGAAGGACAGACGGACGGACGGACGGACAGACGGACAATGCGATTACTATATGCCCACCTTTGGGGGCATAAAAAAAAGATAATTTGACCTTTGACCCTGAAGGATGACCTTGACATGTTACCCCTAAAAATGTGCAGCTTCATGAGATACACAAGCATGCCAAATATCAAGTCTCTATCTCCACTGGTCAAAAGGTTATGGCCAATGTTAAAGTCGGTGATTTGACCCATATATTTGACCTCTGACCTTGAAGGATGACCTTGACCTTGACATGTCACCCCTCAAAATGTGCGGCTTTATGAGATACATATGCATACCAAATATCAAGTCTCTATCTGTACTGGCTCAAAAGTTATTACCAATGTTAAAGTTGCTGACAAACAAACAGACAAACGGACAAACAGACAGGGCAAAAACAATATGCCCCCCAGATTTGATCTGGGGGGCATAATAAAAATAGCAAACCTAACAACCCCATTGCCATCAACAGCAGGAAATAAACTAGAATAATCTTTGAAGCTGATGAATACCCCTGCGTAGCAGTCTTGATTGTAATTTGCAAGTGGACTGACTGGCCAACCAACTAACCAACCGCAAGCTGATTCCAGTATACTCCCAGCAAACTCTGTTTGTGGGGTTATAAGAAGGGACCTTACGGAACAAAAGCTGGTCCGTTGCTCCTAGTCCAACTGTGTAGCATACTGTATCTTTTCCCCTGGAATAGGCTCGTTCTACAGAGGCTGTTGTTGGTAGACAGGCTGGGCGAGTGTAGTTGTTGATTAAGGCGCTCTGCTCTAGTTTAATAAGCATGATATCGTGAATAGATATGCCATCACCCATCTCGTCTCTGTTGAAAACTGTAATAGGATAGCAATAACTCACAAGTGAGTGAAGTTCATTTAACTGGCTATCAAACCAAATCTCCATCAAAACTTTACTTTATCAAATATTACCTATTCATATATTTCATATAAGAAATAATGATGTCATGAAAATGTATAAGTTGAATTTGTATAGTGGCACATGTACACAGACTTTTTTGGTATTGATATAATATGTAGAGTATGGCCTGTTATAATCTCATAAGCAAACAGAGAAGACCCTCTGATCTGGGTCTACTGTGTTTGCAAATGCATGAACAGGCTTTTATATGAAGAAAAGGATTACATTTAACCCTTTCTTCATAAACACACATTTCTACACCTCTGTAATAGTCACTTCTATATACCCCAATGGTTTCAATACTACAAGCAAATGCTCTATTTATCCCAATTGTTTCAATACTACAAGCAAATGCTCTATTTATCCCAATTGTTTCAATACTACAAGCAAATGCTCTATTTATCACAAATGGTTTCAATACTACAAGCAAATGCTCTATTTATCCCAATACTACACAATTCTAACATTTTCCTTTTCTCTAGTAAATGCTCCTTTTCAGTAGATTTATTCAGAGGTTTTGTCTAAAAATAGCATATGAGGGAAAAAGTTAAAAAGTGTGTAAATAATATGAAGGATTAAGTAAAATATTCAATTGGGCTCACCTGCAATTTCTTTAACAGGAATGGTCTGTTTCCAGTCGCCCGTCAACCCATCATTAGAGCCCAAGATCACCGAGTAATCCCAGTCCCTACAAATATACATGTAGTTCATACAAGTAATGAATATTCATGTGCTACTGTGAACATACTAATAAATACCCTTTATCTGATGAATATTCATGCAAGAAAAACACACTAACTCACTGCACTGATATCCCACTCAAAACAAGTGCTGGCCTCAGTATTTAACCAAGTTATTGATCTGATCGACAAAAACAGTTAAAATTTCACAAACAAAGAGCTATAACTCTGGTGTTTCAAGATCAAATTAGTGATACTTGCAGAGCCCCATTTCTTTCTAAACAGTTTTTGAGATATGGCTCCTGACAGACAAGTTTTTTTTACAAATAAAGGGCCATAACTGTGGCATTCCCAGTTCAATATAAGTGATACTTTCTGGACCACATTTCCTTATGCTACTTAATATTTACACTAAGTTTCACATAAAAACTTCAAACAGTTTCTAATTTGGGGACCACAACAAGGGGAATTTTTTTTACATATGGCAAACACTGTAGAATCAGATCAGTAATAGCAAACTGAGCAGACACTGATCAGACAACTCCTACAGGAGCTGTTTGATCTGGGTCTACTCTGTTTGCAAATGCATATGAAGGCGTCTCTTTCAGGTAAAGGAGCTATGTCAATATGCATGCATTGGTTATGACTCATTATCAGACTTATTATTGTGAAGTTTGAAAATACACTACAGTTAGACCCTTCTCAACTGGAATTCTAGTTTTTAGACAGGTGGTTCCTTAATGCAGGGTCACAGTCATGCAGAAAGCTCCTAGAGGAGCTTTCTGCATGACTTCACCTTGCATTAAGCTGCCACCTGTCTCCAAAGCCAATATTTAAATTTACTTAATTTAACATCCAGTTTAGAGGGGTTGTACTGTACTTATTATGAAGTCTCTACTCTCAATGGGTTTATAAAATTTAACCTTTAGCTTACTGAGCAAATTTTTACAGAATTTTTCACCTACTACATTTTCAAATTTCAAGCTATAATCAGTTTGTCTACCAAGATGCAACCAGGGTGTCAAACAGTTTGGATCCGGATGAGACGCCGAGTTACTTGGCATCTCATCTGGATCCAAACTGTTTGCATAAATATTCACTCATCTGCCCATAGCAGGCTAAAGGTTAAATTAAACTCACAGAGAAACAGAGTAGACCCTGATCTGGGTCTGCAGTATTTGCCTAAATTTGTCTGAGTACTTAACCCTTTCCCTGTTCTATAGTAAGTCCAATTTTCAACACCTACTGAATATGCATTAACAAGATACAGAAGATGTAACATTCTAACCATTTTAGAAAGTAAAGGAACAGATCAATCAAATCCCATTAGCAAACAGAGCAGATCTTGATTAGACGGCTCTATTAGGAGCCATCTGATCTGGGTCTACTCTGTTTGCAAATGCGTGAAAAAGCTTTTATATGAAGGAAAGGGTTAAGAGTAATAAGCGAATTCCACTGATGAATGGTTAAGCCCCTGATGAATTGTTTTGCAATATGTCAACTTTGATTATATGGTGTTGTAAAACATACAAGCTAAATACACAGTGCCCATTTTCTAACAATAGCAGCTATATGATAATGTATAGCTGCGATTTACTTTGATGGCAATATCTTTGGTTCTTTGATTCACATGCGATTCTTACGAGATTGTCAGTTTCAGGATTATTACCTGTTAAACTTAAGCAATTTAAATCATATAGCCTGTTTGAAGTACAATTTAACCTGACTTCTGTATCCCAGGGTCAGGTCAATTTACAAATTGTGTGCAGTGAGCAGTGTAAAATTGTGCTTGTTTAATACAAACCAGGTTACAAGTTGTGATGTTAAAGGCATACTTGTCTGAATGCAAATATGAATCTTTAAGTTGTTTTGGCACATGGCGAAATTAAAATTGAATTTGGACTGTGACATACATGTGATAACCTGCTGAGGCATGTCAGGTAGATTTAGGAAATTTGTCAGGTAGATTTGACTTTTGTCAGGTAGATTTTACTGACACGACAAAAAATATGGAGGAGAAAAAAGAAATTTGCTTGATACCTAAGTTTGTTATACTTTTTAGGGTTTCGGCTTTTGCCGAAATCCTTATAAAATGGATTGCGACTCAAACTATGGCGGAAAACCCTATTGCACGAGCGCTACCTAGCGGGAATCCCCCTAAGAGAATACGCGCTTGTGCAGTGCTTGGCTTACAATCCGGTTCCGGAATCTTACAAAATATTTATAATGAAATATGGAAGGTGGATCCATTAGCAAACAGAGCAGACCCTGAATCTATGGGAGCGAGTCGTCTGATCTGGGTCGAATCTATTTGCAGATGCATGAAAACAAGTTTATATGGGGAAATTAAGAGTTAAATAGACTTCTTCTGTTCTTTACGTCCTTTACAGTATAAAGGTTACAGCGCGCTGGTGGTCAGTAGTGCAGGGCAATTGTTACATCATGCTAAAATCTCTAGAGGTCATACGCTTAACTCTTTGCACGCTAGCGGCGAAACTGTGATTACCTATGCAAACAGTTTCGATCCATAATTCTGCGTCTCATCAGGATCCAAAATGTTTGTCATCTTGATCATATTTTTGCATAAAATGAAAGAAAGTTTATTGAAGAATTGAAGCAGACGTCAATTGTTGCAAACGAAACATCACTCAGCATTATAAGGATTAAGCAAGCCGTAGAGATATGTAATATCGTCTGCTTCAGGTTTGTCATCATTTGAATTTCTAAAAGATCAGTTTTAGGCATTTTGACCTAAGGCAAAATTGTCACAAGTTGTAAACAGTTTAGATTTTGGTCAGACAGTTACTTGGTATTAGATCTGAATCCAAACAGGGTGTCCCACTTTGCCAACCTTTATTGTTTAAGTAGCTTGGATGGTAGTATTAACAATTACTATTAAAAGGAAACAAGGGTTTTTGTATCCTTTATATTATTAAAAAATCATTAAAATGAAAAAAAAAGGAGAAAGGCAAACAAAATGAAACAAAGCCCTTTCTTATCTTTTAATTTATATACATTTCATCATTTATTGATTTACGTGTCAGGCTTATAGTATCTTATAGTGTCTTATAGTATCTTATAGTACAGTAAAACCTCGCTAATGCGACCACTTAGTAAACAGCCACTGACGTCGTTTAAAGCAGGTGGTTGCTTAATGCAGGACGAAAGTTATGCAGAAAGCTCCTATAGGAGCTTTCTGCATAACTTTCGTCCTGTATTAAGCTACCACCTGCCTCTGCCGCCCAGAATTATGCCCATTTTTGGTGGTCGCATTAGCGGGGTTTTACTGTAATGTATGTAATTTATTTCTAATTCATATCATGTATTTCTATGACGCCGGTTACTGATCAGGGTCTGTAGTGTTTACTACAGCACTAACTGTAATTTGCATGTATGACTATAATTTATTTTTAATTATATCATTTATTTATATACTTGTTACATGAATGATGCTGCAAATAGCAAAGACCCTGGCCAGTTGTGGTAACTGATCGGGGTATGTATTGTTTGCAGCACAGACTCACAAATTGACCCTGAACAGACTCACACTCGCAGTCTCCTCAGGAAGAAGTAAGAAAATACAACACAATCACACAAAAAGACAAGGTATAGGCATGGATAAACTATTAAGGGTCTTTTCTGTTTGCAAAAGCACAGAAAGGCTTATTTTGCTCAGACAAATTGTACCCGATATGGAACCCTGAAATCGTCTTCACTATATAATATAAAGTGAAACAATATTATGTGTCTAACAACCCATATACCAATGGGGGGTTTTACTTCAAATTTTCACCCATGATAAGCTGTCAACCTTGATGTGAAGATTTTCTTAAAGAATGTAATTATTGCTCTGACCATTTTACCAGAGTTATGACACAAAGTGGCAAGTTGAGCTATTGGAATCGCACTGTGTGTGACATGTTCATAAAAAATTCTTTAAATGTCTTCCAAACTACTGACATGATTTTCAGAAAAATCCACAGCAAAAAATCAATATAATAAGTATATATTATGTCCGAAACCTTCAGTACTGTCAGTACTTTGATTCACATTATCATTCATACTTTACCATAAATGAATATCATACCATTATAAACCTTACATTACACACATAACATTTACACACTTAACCCTCTCCCTCATATAAACACCTTTTTCACGCATAAATTTGCAAAGAGAATAGACCCAGATCAGATGGCTCCTACAGGAGCTGTCTGGTCAGGGTCTGCCCTGTTTGCTTATGATATAGGAATGATTCTACACTTTCTGGTTTGGCAAAAAAATCCAATGTGGTGTTAAAACCCCTATTAACCCTTTCTTACATATAAACCAAGGTTTCACGCATTTGCAAACAAAGAAGACCCAGATCAGACAGCTCCTATAGGAGCCATCTGATCAGGGTCTGTTCTGTTTGCTTTAGGAATTTCAAAAATGTTTCTGTACTTTCTAAAATGGCTATAAAGTTCCAATCTCCATATTTCTTTAAAATTACTTAATAATAAGAATATTCAGTAGGGACTGGAATTAGGAATAAAAATGGAACAGGGAAAGGGTTAAAAACAAATACTAGTAATTGACATGCAGTAATAATTCTAGATATTTTTCATGGGTCAAAAGGACTCTTTGAAATCAAGTTTCAAGTCCAAAACACTGGGTTCCTTATTAAATAATGTCATGAAAAAAATCAAGATTTATTACTGTTTTATCATATAATAAAAAAGATATTATATTTTATCTTATTTTATAATAACATTTTAGTGGGGTTGCTTATTTGATAGCCTCTATTTAGCTATACTCCCCAAGGACAACCTTTACTCAGTTCAAGTTAGTTAAACCTTTACTCAGTTCAAGTTAGTTACGGCAAACATTGAACAGTCACAGAAATGTTGAAATCCAACAGGTCCAGAGTCCGTGTTTTAGCCCGTATCTACAATCGTAGCGAAAACTGATGACATTTCAACTTGATATAGTTATTATTTTTTGAAGAGTTTGCAATGGTAGATAATAATTCATGGTGTTTTCAATTACTTCTTTAGTGTCCTTACCACTTATTATATTAATGAAAAATAATTTAGTGTACAAATCAAATTCATGATTATCAGTCCAAGCACTGTTGAAGCAGTCTTATTTTCGAAGTGTTTCGGCCCATTGCAACAACGAGACCAAGCACAGCTGTCTTTGACAAGGAAGCAGAGAAGCATTTCTATGTCTTATAATTAGAATATAATTCCTATTATAGGGTCATGACACTCCACTGTCGCCTCGCTTGAGTAATAAACCTGCTGCATGTGATATTTGTGGTAGACGTTTGCATTTTGACACGACTTGTTCCCGAACAATTTATTTGGTAAAGTAGTAGAGTGAAAACCGGAACCACCTCGTGATTATGTAATTCGGGTGTTCTCCATGGTCTCCACAGGGGATTCCCTTGATTGGTCCCTATCAAAACAGACCAAGCGTGGATCACAGCATGATAACAAGCTAAAGGTGGTCTGTGTGTGTAGAGAACTAACAGATAAACTCCATCAGGGATGAAAATATATGTCACAAAAAAAATTGCCTTTCAAAACGGTAGACCGTAAAAGTAGAACGGTAAACCACCTCTGAAAACGGTAGAATTCACCTACCGTCGGTAGTTATCACATGTATGCTGTGAATATACCTCAGTTGGAGGTTTATTGCATTGTGAATTGATTGTGTTACTTGATTGCACCTCAATTGGAGGTTGATTGAATTGTGAATTGATTGTGTTACTTGATTGTACCTCAATTGGAGGTTGATTGAATTGTGAATTAATTGTGTTACTTGATTGTACCTCAATTGGAGGTTGATTGAATTGTGACTTGATTGTGTGACTTGATTGTACCTAAGTTGGAGGTTGATTGAATTGTAAGTTAATTGTACCTCAGCTGGAGGTTTGGGGCCTGCCATTACCGAGTCTGTCGGTGACCCCTAATATTATAATATTCAGTAAGTAAAAGCTGCAGCCATATATTTGCCACAATCTATAGTAAAACTTTATTTACCCTTTCCTTCATATAAACTTACCCTTTCCTTCATATAAACGCATTTGTAAAAAGAGTATACCCAGATCAGATGGCACCTGCTCTGCTGTCAATGACATTTGATAGATCTATTTCTTCACTTTCTTAAATGGCTACAATGTTCATTATAACTATTTTGTCCATGAATATTCAGTAGATATTGAAATTTGAAATAAACATAGAACAGGGAAAGGGTTAGTTCGATTTTCTTAGTACAGAAGAATTAAGACTTTTCAAGGCACGTGCCTGCTTAACCCATTACCTCATAGGCTATTTTTAGATACAACCTCTTTAAATAAATCTACCGAAAAGGAACATTAACTAGAGAAAAGGAAAATTTTAGAATTTTGTAGTTTGAAATCATTGATAAATTTATCACAATGGTTTCACAAAGGGACTTTTATAGTTACATTGTAGCCATTTCAGAAAGTAAAGAAACAGACATTTCAAATTCCATTAGCAAACAGAGTAGACCCTAATCAGACGGCTCCTATAGGAGCTGTCTGATCTGGGTCTACCCTGTTTGCAAATGTGTGAAAACACGTTTATATGAGGGAAAGGGTTAATGCTAAGTCATGTAGAAAGGTTCTTCTATATATTCGACTTACTCTCTCCAACAGTGCAAGGCTGTAACTGCCCAGTCTGGGCTTATCAACACCACCCCACAATGGGGCTGTCCATTCCCGAACAAGAGTCCATAGAATGGCCACTCTTCTATGTATGCGTCTTGTCCAAATAGGATATGATGTTGGATCTGCGAGTCTTTAAAAACAGTTGTGCCGCATTCTGTAAGTAAATCCAAATTGTGTATAACCCTTTCCTTTATAAAAAGATCCTTTTTCACCTTTGCAAACAGAATAGACCCAGATCAGACAGCTCCTACAGGAGCCATCTGATCAGGGTCTGCTCTGTTTGCTTATGGTATAATCTAGATCTGAATATTAATTACATTATTTTGTATAATGGCACATGGACATGGAATTCTTGGCCATATTAGAAACCTTAGAATAATATATGTATTATTTCATTTAGAATAATATATGTATTATTTCAGTTAAAGCAAACACAGCAGAACCTAATCAGATGGCTACTCCTACATGAACCATCTGATTAGGGGCTACTCTGTTTGCAAATGCATAAAAAGGTGTATTTATGGATTAAGGTTTAAGAAACATGGGAAATTACTTTAATTTCAAAAGAACTACGGTTTTAGTAAAGTTCTTCACAGTGAACCATTTCCCTTTTTTGAATATTCATGTAAGAAATAATGAAATCATAAATAATAGAGAATTTATTAGCTTAATTTTTCTTGATGGCATATGTACAATGCTTTTTTTGAATTGGTAGAAACTGTCAGATCTATTATAACTGTATAAGCAAACACAGCAGACCCTGATCACATGACTTCTATTGTGTGATAGGGTCTGCTCTGTTTGCTCATGATATAATATACCGGTATACATGTATACAATTCTGTTAAAAGGCATATTTATGGAGAAAAATGGCATGAAAAAGTGTTTGTATGAAGGAAAGGGTTAAGAAAAACTAGGATTATAGATCTATACAAGTCCGTAAACACACAAGAGAGCTGACGCTGATTTGACAGCTCCAACAGGACCCTATAGGAGCCATCTGATCCGGGTCTACCCTGTTTGCAAGGGTGTGAGGTCAAGGGTTAATTGGCTATAAATTAAAACTCTTACCTGGCAGTTCACATCTAAGATTCAAAGGGTAACATTCACTGCAAAACAAACAAACAAATATTCTTTAACCCATTCCCGCATAGGCCATTTCCAGGCCCATTACCACATAGGCTATTTTTTGACTCATTATCTCATAGGCTATTAAACCAAACCTCTTTGAATCTACTGAAAAGCAGCATTTACTGAAAAAAAAGAAAACTTTAGAATTGTGTAGCTTTGAAACCATGATTGATAAATACAGCATTTGCAGTAGTTTCAAAAGTGACTTTTACAGAAGCGTCAGAAGGAATCAATACGAGGGAATGGGAATACTACACTATAATACAGTTGAACTAATATTCTGAAAATGGGTGATCCTTCGAAAGCAAAAGTAGAAATGCAAAAAGAGAAAATTGCAGACTCGGTTTTATTGATTCTGTTCATATGTAGTAATTAAAAGTGCAATACTACTCACGCCCCCTAGTAGTCTTAGAGAATGTTCTCACCTAACTGCTTCCGTGTCAAACATGTACGCAGTGCCTTGGTCAGAGTGTCGGATGGCTACACCGTCTTGTAATAAACCTGTCCCTCTCAATATCTCAAGGAGGTATCTGTATATGGAAAATAACACACATATGAATTCACGGTCACATTTACACAGCTCCAGATAAGGCAGGTATACAATTTTTTCTAATTATTTGGACGGACAAACTCGGGCAAATTGCGAAGACCCAGATAAAATAGCTGCTAAAGGAGACGTTTGCTCGAGGTCTACACTATTTGCTACGATGTTAGAACAAAACAAAGTTATCAAAATAATACCAAAATGGATTATTCAGTTTATTTCGCTGGAGAAATGAACAAACTAGAATAATCACTAAAGGTAATGAATACCCCGCACAACAGCCTTGATAGTGATTTGCAGACTAACACTCAGGAGAATTTATTATGGTGAGGGTTAATTTTCCCCCCATATAAACGCTTTTTCACACATTTGCAAACAAGTAAACCCATATCAGACGGCTCCTATATGAGCAATCTTATCAGGGTCTAATCGGTTTGCTTTTGAAATTATTATAGATCTGATTCTACAGCTTTTACTAATACGAAACATTCATGTGTACATGTGCTATAATAATAGATCAGCTAATAAATATACACTATGAACAAGGAAAGGTTACTTACTTCAACACAACTATGGAAACTCAACAGCAGAGGTTCAGTATCCATGCTTTATAAGCATGGACCCAGATAAGAGGTGAAAAATTAAGTCATTTCCAAACAAGACGTGTTTGTGAAACACAATGCCCCCAATATGACTTTTGACCTTGATATATGACTTTGACCTTGATAAGTCACCCCATAAAATATTAGCCTCCGTAAGGAGTACTATTAATAAGAATAGTACAATTTGTTTGGGTGTAAAATCCGTTCCTTTTTGGTAGTAAAGTTACCTGTCAGTTATTGTAATTTTTACAAACACATAGAAAGTACGGGCCACTCCCTTTCCGTTTGCAATTTGGAGGGAAATCAGGGTCCATGCTTTTGAAGCTTTTAGTTGAGTCTGAGTTTTGTTCTCAAGCTTTTGATTGGTCAGATTTGAGTTCTCAAGCTTTTGATTGGTCAGATTTGAGCCAAAGGCTCAAATCTGACCAATCAAATGCTTGAGAACGTTCCAGTTCGATTAAATCGTTTTGCTCTTTCGACTTGTCTCAATGATACTTCTACATTTTCAGAGGTCCATACATCTTGGATAAACTTATATAGTATTGTGTCTGTCGTTCTGCTTTTATATGTAGACTCCACACAATGGATATTGGACACTGTAGTAATTTTAGCTTGTCCTGGGATGCTTCTTACTTAGGGTACTCGAACCCCGCATAGCATATATGTAAACCTATTACATTTCCTTGATCAACATGATTCCTAATAACTTTCGTCTTTATGCGCCAACATTTATCATTATTGATTTTTGTTTGTGTGTGTGTGTGTGTGTGTGTGTGTGTGTGTGTGTGTGTGTGTGTGTGTGTGGTTGCATCATATCGGCAAGACTGAACATGCATACCAAGTTTAAAATATGTATGTGCAATGGCGACAAAGTTGGGGACAGACAGACAGACAAACCAACCAACCAACCAACAAACAATATTCCCGCTGATCACAGAAGAGGCATCAAAATATTTTCTTTATTTCTCAAACAAACCCTATGTTGTGACTACTCTTTAGAAACATCTTGAAGATGCTTTTGTGACTGATAAGTCAATCCTACCCTTTCCCTGACTGATGGCACAGTTGCTGAGCAATCTTGACATCCACATCATCAACACATACTTGTTTCCTTGACGCTGATGCCCTGTCATACACGCTCACTTCACGATCTTTGTTTATTTGAACTGCAAAATACAGCAATAACCTCTGAACCCTTTACTCCATGAATATTCATGCAATACTGGACACATTGTAAATATTAACACTTAACTCCATGAATAATTATGCATTAATTAATGCCATTATGACTATTAATTAGTTTAATTTTTATAATGACAAAGGAATGTTAAATTGGAGATGGTGGAAACTGTTGAATCAGATCTATATTATTATATAAGCAAACAGAGCAGACCCCGATCAGATGGCTCCTTCAGGAGCCATCTGATCTGGGTCTACACTGTTTGCAAATTCATAGAAAGGTGTATTTATAGAGTAAAGGGTTAATTCAAATGAGAAATGTTGCATAGACAGATCTGTACCTTCAGTAGCTGTTTGACATTCAGTCGCTGTTTGACCTGAGTCTACTCAATTTGCAAACATGAAAAGCCTTTATCATGGAAAGAGTGATCTTGCTCATTAATCTTTCACTCTATATATTCCTTTAACAACATGGCGACGGAGAAAAATTAAAAGGGGAGAATAAAACTGATTAGGACATGTGTCAATATATTAATCTGTGAAAAAATAAAGGAAAATCAGAAAAGAATAACCAGAAAGGTAACTGCATTTTAATTTCAACCATTTCAAGTTTCCAATGAAGTGCCGCGAATCGTAAATATGGTTCAAATAAGTATGGATAAAATGAATATCTTACAAAATGAAATAAATAGAAAAACAGTGCTCCCTCCCTACAACGACCCTCTCAATAACGATTCCCTCCTTACAACAACGCATGTCACCGTTTCCGAAACAACAAGGCTCCAGAAACAACTTTTTCTATCGTATTTTCTTTACGCCTCCATCAAACCCTATGTTGTGACCACTCTTTAGAATCGTCACAAAGTGACGATTCTAAAGAGTGGTCACAACATAGGGTTTGATGGAGGTATAACTGTTTTAGTTCTCGAAATACACCTTATATGGGGATCTGCGAACAAGCTAATTATGTTTGATTTTCCCTCCCTATAACAACTCCCTCTGAACAACACGTACAATCTTCGTATCCCAAAGGGTGTCGTTGTAGAGAGGGAGCACTGTATGGATAAAACGAGTAGCTCACATGAAATAGAACAAATATATTGATAAACTAAGTATCTCACCACACGAATATTCATCAGAAACATCAACACAGTCATTTACACCATCACAGCGAAGCGTCTGGTTAATGCATTCATGGTTGCCACATTCAAACAGGCCCTTGTCCCTGCATGTTTCTGAAATTTATAGGATACATGTATCTCGTGACGTTGTTAACCCTTTATCACATGAATACCCATGCAAGAAATAATGACATCATAACTAATTAATTGGCTGATTTTATAATTACAAATGAACACAAGTATCTTTAGTCCCGCCAATAACTGTAGAAATGGATATTTATTATTCTATAAGCAAACACAGCAGATCCTGATCCTGTAGGAGCCAACTGATCTGGATCTACTCTGTTTGCAAAGGCATCAAAAGGTGTTACGGACTACAGGGTTATACGTTCACTGATGCCAAGACACATCTGTATAATATAGATGAGAATGTTAACCCTAGCCATCATATAAATGTCTTTTCACATCTTTGCAAACACAGCAGACCCAGATCAAAGGAGCTGTCTGATCAGGGTCTACTCCGTTTGCTAATGAAATTCTTATAGATATGACTCTACAATTTCCACCAATACCAAACGATACCGTGTACATATGACATCATAGCAATTCAGAAAATAAATATTAATGATGTCATTATTTCTTATATGAATATTCTACAGGGAAAGTGTTGAATTCTATGTTAATACTGAAATGTGTTTCATTATTAGCATACTTTTAAAACAGACTGAAGCAACTACTGTATAATTATCTCGAGTAAGTTGTAACCCTTCCCAAGGAGTTTCTTGTATTTTGTATAAAGGTGGTTGTTTAAAGCTGAAACAAAGATAATACGGAAGCTTTCTGCATTGCTTTCAGTCTGCATTAAGCTACAACCTTTATTTCGAAAAACCTATACAGTTAAACCCCTCAAAATTGGACATTAAAACTAGTATCAGTGCAGGTCTTTCAGACAGGTGGCAGCTTATTGCAGTTTGAAAGTCATGCAGAAAGCTCCTAAAGGAATTTTCTGCATGACTTTCATCCCGCATTAAGCAGCCACCTGCCTAAAAAGACATAAAATGTTTGTTATTTAAATTCCAGTTTAGAAGATTTTATTTTATTACAGTGGGGGCATTTATGTATGGTACATTACTAAACCTTTACAAGCATTAGATGGACAACACTAAAAACAATATACCTCTGCCTTCTCAGTTGCACGTTATGTCTATCTGACAAGGGAGACAAATACACAGCTGAACAATATCTCTCATAATTAAATCTATTGTTATTCATAGAGGGTGGAGTCTTGCCATGAATATTCATGAGGTAAAGGGTTGCCACAAATCAGAAGAAACAAAATTCCCTGATATATCTCCGACAGGATTTTAAATTTCCCTGTCAGAAATAATACAATGAGATATTTGGTCTTTCAGTCATAATTCATGTAATATTTTTGAGGACTTTGAAATATATGGTCTTGAATCTCATTTTCCCCCGAAAATCCCGTTCCCTATATTTTCAAATATATCCCTGACAGTTCTCAAATTTCCCCAACAATTACCTGACCTTGAAATTTTTTTAATTTCGCTGATGTGTGGCAACCCTGACTATGTATATGCACAAACCACAAGTATCCTCTTTGCATTCCTTTTTGATGTGCTGACACTGGGATTCTCCTGGCTTACACACTGGAGAGAAATATAAACCTGAATGTGTGACTTAGGAACATATGCAGAATATGTGACATTATAAAAGCAAGACACAAAAAGCATGACAGACACACAGATAAATTGACAGACAGGTTAACCCATTACTCCTTGAATATTCAAGTAAGAAAGAAATACTGACATCATGAATATGAATTAGATTAATTTTTATAATGGTACATGAACATACAAATTTTTTGCCGTGCAGAGATACTTATTCATTATTTGTAAAATCAGATCTATAATATTTCATATGGAAATCATATCCATATTATTCCATAAGCAAACCGAGCAGACCCTGATCAGACAGCTCCAAGCACAGGAGCCATGGGTGTACTCTGTTTGCAAAGGTGTATTTATGGAGTAAAGGATTAATCTCTATCAATAATTGAATCAGATTTAACAGAAGATCTGGGTCCATGCTTATAAAGCTTTTAGTTGAGTCTGAGTTTCGTTCTCAGGCTTTTGATTGGTCAGATCTGAGTTCTCAAGCTTTTGATTGGTCAGATTTGAGCCAAAGGCTCAAATCTGACCAATCAAAAGCTTGAGAACGATCTCAGACTCAACTAAAAGCTTTATAAGCATGGACCCAGATTTAACAGGTATCACTTGCTATCATTTCAATGTTAGATTCAAATCAAAGGGGAAATAAATAATCATATGTCCTACAAATAACACAATATCATATTTAAGGTAAATATCATGATGCACGAAATGTTTAAAGTTGACAGAAAACAATAATCTAAGAATTGGAACAAGAGCACCACAGGCAGGTGCCAAAACCCATCTGTTTGATTGTAGCCCTTGTGAGGTTGAAAAAGTGTCAAGTTTCATAAGATTTGCATGAATAGCAAAGAAGTAATAGCCAACATTAAAGTTCCCCGATGACAACGATGACAACTTTGATGCCAGAGTTACAGACGAGCTAAAAACTAAGAGGATACGACCCCTGGATCATTTACACTGGCCTGGTGGCCATTTGACCTCCTGCAATTTAACCCATGGGTCCCTGCTTATAAAACTTTTAGTTGAGTCTGAGTACGTTCTCAAGCTTTTGATTGGTCAGATTTGAGCCAGAGGCTCAAATCTGACCAATCAAAAGCTTGAGAACTCAAATCTGACCAATCAAAAGCTTGAGAACAAAACTCAGACTCAACTAAAAGCTTTATAAGCATGGACCCAGATTTAACAGGTATCACTTGCTATCATTTCAGTGTTAGATTCAAATCAAAGGTGAAATAAATAATCATATGTCCTACAAATAACACAATATCATATTTAAGGTAAATATCATGATGCACTAAATGTTTTAAGTTGACAGAAAACAATAATCTAAGATGGAACAAGAGCACCACATGCCAACACCCATCTGTTTGATTGTAGCCCTTGTAAGGTTGAAAAAGTGTCAAGTTTCATAAGATCTGCATGAATAGCAAAGAAGTAATAGCCTGGACATTAAAGTTCCCCGATGACAACGATGACAACTTGGATACCCGAGTTACAGACGAGCTAAAAACTAAGAGGATATGACCCCTTGATCATTTTCACTGGCCTGGTGGCCATTTGACCTCCTGCAATTTAACCCATGGGTCCATGCTTATAAAACTTTTAGTTGAGTCTGAGTACGTTCTCAAGCCTCTGGCTCAAATCTGACCAATCAAAAGCTTGAGAACTCAAATCTGACCAATCAAAAGCTTGAGAACAAAACTCAGACTCAACTAAAAGCTTTATAAGCAGGGACCCAGATCTCATGAATGCTCATGTAAGAAACAACGAATGTATAAATACCAATTAGCAGAAATTTTAAAATTGTATGATAAACATGTGTATTTTTGACAATGACAGTATATGTAATTGTAAAATCAGATCTATAATATTTCATAAGCAAACAGATCACACTCTGGTCAGATGGATTCAAGGAGCTTTCTGATCCAAGTCTACTCTGTTTGCAAAAGTGTCAAAAAGGGATCTGTAACAGGTAGAGGATTAACTATACTTACAGGCAATTCTGTGTCTACGCTGTTTGCAAAGGTGTCAAAAGGTGTTGTTAAACTGTATTTTGAGGCAGATTTGTGTCTACCCAGTTTGAAAACGTGTCAAAAGATGCCATTAAGTTAGTTGTATTTACAGTCTACACTGTTTACAAAGGCATCAAAAGGTATTGCTACAAGGTAAAGGGTTAACTGTATTTTTGAGGCAGAACTTACAGCAATTTTTCTCGTCTTCATTATCCGGACAGTTTGCTTCACCATCACAGAACTGGGATCTAGGCCTACAAGTACTGGTTGTGCCTGGACATAATTCCTCTCCCGAAAAACACACTGAAAGAATAGAAGAAAGCAATTCTTATTTGTCTGTTGTAAGAAATAATAACATCATGAATATTAATTAGATTATTTGTTACAATAGCAAATAGACACAGACTTTTTTGGCCATAGCAGAAACTGTAGAATTACATCTATATTATGTCAGAAGCAAACAGAGCAGACCCTGAACGGACGGCTCCTATAGGAGCTGTCTGATCTGGGTATACTCTGTTTGCAAAGCTTATTTATGCAGTAAAGGGTAAACTATTTCTTCATATAAACCCCTTTTCACGCATTTGCAAACAGAGAAGATCCAGATCAGAAGGCTCTGTTCTGGTTGCTTATGGTATAATATAGATCTAATGCTATAGAGCCAAAAGGTCTTATGTACATATGACATCATAAAAATTAAGCTTATCAATATCTATGATGTCATTATTTCTTACATGAATATTGAACAGGTAACTGGTTCATGAGCAAAGAATTAACCCTTTCCTCCATGAATATTCATATAAGAAATAATGACATCATGAATATTAATTAGATTAATTGTTATAATAGCACATGAACACAGAAAATTTTGGTCTTGGCAGAAACGATAGAATCATATCTATACATGTATTGTATCATAAGCAAACACAGCAGACCCAGATCAGACGGCTCCTATAGGAGCCGTTTGATCTGGGTCTACTCTGTTTGCAAAGGCATAGAAAGGCGTATTTATGGAGTAAATGGTTCAGACAAGTTTAACATTACCTTCATTGGAACATTGCAGGTAAGTGTAGAGTTCGCAGTCCTCCATGGATGCCTCTGTAGAACATCCGCCGTCTCCACAGCTGAACGTCATGTAATAGTTGGTGTGCTTCTCCCAAACACGGTGTTTAATACTGTTGGAATTGCCACTGAAACAAAACCTATCTGTGTTTAACACTGATGTCAATGAAATCATTGATTAACCTTAAACTCATTAACCCTGCCTTTACACCTCTGCAAAGAGTTACTTGTGCTCAAGTAATTTGAAAGGGTATAATTTGTGATAGGATTTTGAAACCTTAGTAGCCTACTGATCTGGCATTGAACTGTTTACAAATGTAACCACATGGGTATGAAAAATTGAATTAGTCCATTTGGCACCAAACTAGAATATTAATAGAGAAAACTTCAAATACTTTTAGGTAGGTGGCTGCTTAATACAAGGTGAGAGTCAGCTCGGCTTTCACCCTGCAAGACAAATATTTATATTAAATTTAATGTCAGGTTTAGAGGGATTTTATTGTATCAATTGGTACGTTTAAATTGATTGAAATAGCAGCAAGTAGTGTTGACCCAGTTCAAATGACTCCTTCAAAGGGCCATTTTATCTGGATCTACACTATTTGGTTAACCCTTTACTCCATAAATATGCATTTATACATCTTTGCAAACAGAGTGGACCTAGATCAGACGTCTCCCATCCATCTGATCAGGGTCTGCTCTGTTTGCTTATGATATAATACAGATATGATTGTTCAGCTTCTGTTATGATAAAAATTCTTTCATTCATAGTGCCATTATAAAGAGTCAGATAGTTAATATCCATGATGTCATTATTCTTGCCTGATTATTCATGGAGTAAAGGATTAACCCTACGCTTGCTATTCACATCAATATACCTCCCTGTAAATAGTGAAGACCCAGATGAGACAGCTCCTGCAGGAGCTGTCTCATCAGGGTCTGCACTATTTACAAGTTGATTGTGCACCCAGTGCACTCCACAGCAGTGATTGCACAGCGAAATACTTGTACACAGTGAAGATATATGTAATTATACAACAGGGCATGGGTAAAGAAGGAGAAATGTATTTTAAAATTCAGCAAGCGAAGGGTTAAACTTCCTGATTATTCATGGAGTAAAGGATTAAACTGATTTGTATGAATACTCAGTGTAGTTAGGGTACCTAAGATTACCTGAATCCAAGTAATTTGCAAAGTTCATGAGCTTCTCGGACTCTGAATTCATTCTGTTCAAACTCGGTTGTCGGATAACACACAGGTCGCCAGGCATGCTCGTAGAAGTAAGAGAGTTTGCCGTAAGTTCCATCACCGCCAACCAATTGAAAAGCCCCATCAGGTTTATCTGGGAGAAGAAAATCTTCAATATTTATTAATATAGGAAAGTTTCTCTACATCAATCATAAACTAGAAAATTGTGTCTGTAAGACACAGTGATGCCCCCTTGTAGGTGCTTGCCTAGCTGCACGTAAATTTTTCAAGTCATTTGACCTTGACCTTGGGCTTGCGGGCAGCATGGGCTGGGTGTGCAATGAAAGTATGGATGGTGTTTAATGTGTATATGAAATTTCATGGCAATAGCTACAGTGGTTAGGGAGATATAAGACGATGAAAAAACTGTGACAAAAAACTGCACGTAAATGTGACAACCAACTGCACGTAAAATTTCCAAGTCATTTGACCTCGACCTTGGGCTTGCGGGCAGCATGAGTGGGGTGCCAAATGATAGCACAGATGGTAATTGATGTGTATGTGAAGTTTCATGTGTATAAAGGTAGAAATTACTGATTTATAACACTTGAAATACTGTGACAACCAACTGCACCTAGAAGTGTGACAGACAGACGGACGGACATGTGCAAAACATAATGCCCCCTGACTATCGTCAACAGGGGCATAAAAATAAGTGAAATAACTCTTGGTCTAGAAGACAAGCAAGACAGCTTTACACAGAATGGTAAAAAGTATAAAGGATTTTTTGGGCATTATTTTCAATCTGTATACAGCATCTGTATGTTTTTGAAAATTCCATTCTTTATTGCATTTAACAAATAAATCTTGAAAAGTTTAGTAAATTTTATAATTCATAGTGTCTATATAAATTCTACAATTAGAAATTTCTCCATGCCTCTGCAAACAGAAAACAGTCTGATCAGACAGCTCCTGTAGCACAATTCTCTCACCCACTCCTCAAAAAAAACTTGAACTATCATTAAAGGTGACGAATACCCACGCACAACAGCCTTGATCGCAATTTGTGGACAGACAGATGGATGGATTGACCAACCACCTGCCTGACAGCTTGATTCCAGAATACCCCTTCAAACTGTTTGCAGGGGTATAATTATTTTATCAGACTTTCAGATGTGGTATCAAAGTTCATCAAAGACCTGTCAGTAGCATGCTAAAGGTTAAAAATCACAAAACAGATAAAAACTGGTTACCAGCGCAATTAGCTTCATCACTTCTGTCTTGGCAGTCTGGTTCCCCATCACAAATGAACTCAACTGGAACACATATGTTGTCTTCGGCACATCGGAATGTAGAACTGTCACAGACTACAGATAATGATACAGACTTTATATATTGCTGCCATAGGTATATTTCTCCTTTTGCATATCAAATCTAAATATACAGAAGAAATCTGTCTTAGTTAACCCTTTAATGTAAGAAATAATGTCATCTGACATGATTATGTATTTTATTAATTTTTATAATGGCATATGTACGCAGAATTTTTTGGTATTGGTAAAAACTGTAGAGTCAGATACACATTATTTCATGAGCAAACAGAGCAGACCCTGATCAGACAACTCCTACAGGAGCCATGTGATTGAGGTCTACTCTGTTTACAAAGGCATGAAAAAAATTATGAAGGAAAGGGTTAGCCATAAAAACTAATTCTGTGTCAGTTGACTTTTTTTGCATTACTTTGGCCCTGCATTAGGCAACCATCAGCTTGTTATGACTTCAACGTTGATAACGTACATTTAAACCGGATTTAACTGCACTAGAAGTAACTAATATGAAGTCAGAACTAACTTGGAGTGTCCACGTCACAGAGTCCTGGTACAAACTCCACATCATCGAGAGCTATAACACTGGCATAGCTGTCATGTGGTATAGTGGTATAGGCCTTCACCACGAGACTGACGGACTTGTTGGCGACAACAGGAACACCGCCTTGTACCCATGTTGGAAAATGTCTGTTAACATGGTCAAACCTGTAATAAGTTCACAAGTCTTAATTTCTTAATTTTTCACATGTAAGCAGCAAATTTATCGTTACCTTTTCAAACATGAGACAACAAGTAACTTAGTGTCTCATCTAACTGCATTTTTTCCTCCATGAATATTCATGTTAAAAGTGATAACATCATAAATATGAATTAGTTTAATTTTTAAAATGGCATATTAACCCTTTCCCTGTTCTAAGTTTATTACAAAGTTCAATACCTACTGAATATTCATGGACAAAATAGTTATAATGAAATTTGGAAGGTAGAACATTGTAGCCATTTTAGAAAGTAAAAGACACAGATCTTTCAAATTCTATTAGCAAACAGAGTAGACCCTGATCAGACGGCTCCTCTAGGAGCCGACTGATCTGGGTCTACTCTGTTTGCATATGCGTGAAAATACGTTTATATGAGGGAAAGGGTTAACTCATGAAGGCTTTTTTTAACTGAAGCAGAAACTGTAGTATCAGATTTATATTATTCCATAAGCAAACAGAGCAGACCCTGATCAGATGGCTGGTAATATAGGAGCCGCCTGATCTGGGTCTACTCTGTTTGCAAAGGCGTAGAAAGGTTTATTTATGGAGTAAAGGGTTAAGAATGAAATATTCATTTGACAGTGAATTGCAGAAGATAAGATTTATTTAGCATGTAAATAGATATACAGTCAGATTGTCAAACTGTTTGGATCCTGATGAGATGCTGAGTTATTTGGAGGTCTCATCTGGATCCAAATTAATTGCAAATGTTAATTGTGGAGTAAGTTCAGTTTCATAGGGGAATCTCTGATCCAGATCTACAATATCTGCAAATACCAATTAACCCTTTCCTTCATATAAATGCCTTTTCATGCATTTATACACAGAGTAGACAAAGATCAGATGGGTCCTATAGGAGCTGTCTGGTCAGGGTCTTCTCTTGTTTCCTTATGACATAATATAGATCTGACTTTACAGGTTTTATCAAAGTAAACTTTCACAGTAAAAAATATCAGGAAATCAATATCCATGATGTCATTATTTCTTACATGAGTATTGAAAAAGGAAAGGGTTAATTCACTAAAAACAAGAGAGTCGTCACGGGTGACAAATGCCCCCAAAGTGTTTGACACCGAAATGCATTTTGGCGGAAAAACAATACAATGTAATGCAGGTGTAACATGAAATTTTGATGCTGTTAAAAATGACACAGGAGTCAGTTCTTAACATTAGAAACAGAACCTTTGACGATTATGATAGCTAAGAAAAGAGCCAAGGGTCAAAACTTAGTTAAAAAGGACCCTAAGTCATTCTCAACGTTAAAAAGGACCCTAGGTTTATTGTCAATGTTTAAGGTATAGGTGATATGCTCTGGACAAGCTTTTTGTATCTGGTAAGGTATAGGAGATATGCTCCGGACTGTAAAATTGAGGTCAAAGGTCAAGGTCAAGGTCAAGGTCAGTGATCTGAAAATGGTACATGACTCTCTGCCATCCCAAGATGAACTCACAAACCAAATTTGGAATCCGTAGCTGGTAAGGTATAGGAGAAATGCTCCAGACAAGCTTTGTGTACAATCTAGGTCAAAGGTCAAGGTCACAGTGACCTGAAAATGGTACGCGACACACCGCCATCCCAAGATAAACTCACACACCAAATTTGGAATCCGTAGCTGGTAAGGCATAGGAGATATTCTCTGGACAACCTTTTTTGTAAAATCGAGGTCGAAGGTCAAGGTCAAGGTCACAGTGACCTGAAAATGGTACGCGACATTCCTCCATCCCAAGATGAACTCACACACCAAATTTGGAATCCGTAGCTGGTAAAGTATAGGAGATATACTCCGGACAAGCTTTTTTGCAGCTGGTAAGGTATAAGCTTTTTGTAAAATCAAGGTCAAAGGTCAAGGTCAAAGTGACCTGAAAATGATATGCGACACTCCGCCATCTCAAGGTGATCTCACACACCAAATTTGGAATCCGTATCTAGTAAGGTATAGGAGATATGCTCCGGACAAGCTTTTTGTAAAATCGGTCAAAGGTCAAGGTCAAGGTCACAGTGATCTGAAAATGGTACACGACACTCCTCCATCCCAATATGAACTCACACACCAAATTTGGAATCCTTAGCTGATAAGGTATAGTTGATATACTCCGGACAAGCTTTTTGTAGCTGGTAAGGTATAAGCTTTTTTTAAAATCGAGGTCAAAGGTCAAGGTCAAGGTCACAGTGACCTGGAAATGGTACATGACACTCCGCCATCGCAAGATGAACTCACACACCAAATTTGGAATCTGTAGCTGGTAAGGTAAAGGAGATATGCTCCGGACAAGCTTTTTATAAAATCGGTCAAAGGTCATGGTCAACGTCACAATGACCTGAAAATGGTACGCGACACTCCTCCATCCCAAGATGAACTCACACACCAAATTTGGAATCCTTAGCTAGTAAGGAATAGGAGATATACTCCGGAAAGCTTTTTGTAGCTGGTAAGGTATAAGTTTTTTTTAAAATCGAGGTCAAAGGTCAAGGTCAAGGTCACAGTGACCTGGAAATGGTACGCGACACTCCGCCATCCCAAGATGAACTCACACACCAAATTTGGAATCTGTAGCTGGTAAGGTAAAGGAGATATGCTCCGGAAAGCTTTTTGTAAAATCGGTCAAAGGTCATGGTCAAGGTCACAGTGATCTGAAAATGGTACGCGACACTCCTCCATCCCAAGATGAACTCACACACCAAATTTGGAATCCTTAGCTGGTAAGGTATAGGAGATATACTCCGGACAAGCTTTTTGTAGCTGGTAAGGTATAAGCTTTTTTTTAAAATCGAGGTCAAAGGTCAAGGTCAAGGTCACAGTGACCTAAAAATGGTACGCGACACTCCGCCATCCCAAGATGAACTCACACACCAAATTTGGAATCTGTAGCTGGTAAGGTAAAGGAGATATGCTCCGGACAAGCTTTTTGTAAAATCAAGGTCAAAGGTCAAGGTCAAGGTCACAGTGACATGAAAATGGTACGCGACACTCCCCCATCCCAAGATGAACTCACACACCAAATTTGGTATCCGTAGCTGATGTGACAAAGGAAATATACTCCGGACAAAAGGTACACACACCCACACACCCACCCACACACCCACCCACCCACACACACACACACCCACGCACGGTGCGATCACTATATGCCGCCAAAGCCTAGCTTTGGGGGCATAAAAATCCACAATATCCATTTACCATACTTTTTTAATTACGTGCAAGTTAGTTATAATTCGTCACCAATGTTTTCAAACAAATGCAGTCACT
This sequence comes from Azorinus chamasolen, assembly GCA_963576725.1. NCBI lineage: Eukaryota > Metazoa > Mollusca > Bivalvia > Cardiida > Solecurtidae > Azorinus > Azorinus chamasolen. The sequence goes on from OY755252.1 coordinate 55,412,882, forward strand.
CACCACATCAGATCCCAGCCGTGGTTCTCAGCATACTGCAGATAGATAAACAGCTGGGCTGAAGTGGTCTGTGGCTGGTGCCCAGTACTGTTAAGATAGTACCAGAAAGTTACACAACCATCCTGGGCAAACGTCTGGAAGGGTGATTGCATGATTTCCTCATCTTCATATCTATACGTGTCCAGCAGACCCTCATTATTCCAAGATGACATGAAATGACCTGCATTCGCAAATGAAAGGGCAATAATTTACCTTCAGAGCTTTGAAAACAGTGAAGACCTAGATAAGCCACGTTGTAGCCAAACCAAAAAGTTCCATACATAAATAGAGCTACAGATAAAGGTGCATACCCAAATACTAAAATCGTCATTTCTCCACCAAGCCTGGCTAACCTGTGACCACACTTCCGAATTATCTCTTTGAGACGATTCTAAAGAGTGGTCACAGTATAGGGTCTGGTGGAGAAATATTTAAGGAGCTATTCTTGAAAATGTTTAAATGTACGCATCGCATCTGGACCTGCACATCTGGACCTGTGCATAATATGATTTAGAACTGTGACATGAAACCCCTTGATCTTGGTGTGCAGAGTCTGCAAATGCTAGTCACATTGTTCAATTTGAAACTTTACTTCAAAGAAACACCTGTGCAAACAGAGAAGACCAAGACCAGACTGCTCCTGTTCCGTTTGCTTATGAAATATTATAGATCTGATTCTACGGTTTTTGCCATGGATACCAAAATCCTTTGCTCAAGATGTTGTTATGAAATAAATTCATTTGATATTCATACATTTAGTATTTCTTATATGAATATTCATGAAGGTAAGGGTTCAATCAGAATAAAGAATAGGAGATCTCTGATCTAGGTCTACATTATTTGCAAATGAACGCTTCATCAGTTCAGGCATTTTAATCTGAACAAGAGATGTCACAGTCACGTGACAAATGCCCCCAAAAATTGTACTCTGTGACCTTGACCTTTGACATATGGACCAGGGAGCTGAACGCGACACATCGTCTTTGTGTGGTGAACATTTGTGGCAAGTTATATTGAAATCCATTGATAGATGAAGAAGTTACAGACCGGACACGAAATTTGTGACAAAATAATTGTACCCTGTGACCTTGACCTTTGACCCATGGACCAGGGAGTTCAATGCGACACATCGTCTCTGTCTGGTGAACATTTGTGGCAAGTTATATTGAAATCCATTGATAGATGAAGAAGTTACAGACCGGACACGAAATTTGTGATAAGTAATTGTACCCTGTGACCTTGACCTTTGACCCATGGACCTGGGAGTTGAACGCGACACATCGTCTTTGTGTGGTGAACATTTGTGGCAAGTTATATTTAAATCCATTGATAGATGAAGAAGTTACAGACCGGACACGAAATTTGTGACAAAGTAATTGTACCCTGTGACCTTGACCTTTGACCCATGGACCTGGGAGTTGAACGCGACACATCGTCTTTGTGTGGTGAACATTTATGGCAAGTTATATTGAAATCCATCGATAGATGAAGAAGTTACAGACCGGACACGGAATTTGTGACAAAGTAATTGTACCTTGTGACCTTGACCTTTGACCCATGGACCAGGGAGTTGAACGCGACACATCGTCTCTGTCTGGTGAACATTTGTGGCAAGTTATATTGAAATCCATTGATAGATGAAGAAGTTACAGACCGGACACGAAATTTGTGACAAAGTAATTGTACCCTGTGACCTTGACCTTTGACCCATGGACCTGGGAGTTGAACGCGACACATCGTCTTTGTGTGGTGAACATTTGTGCCAAGTTATATTGAAATCCATTGATAGATGAAGAAGTTGCAGACCGGACACGAAATTTGTGACAAAGTAATTGTACCCTGTGACCTTGACCTTTGACCCATGGACCTGGGAGTTGAACGCGACACATCGTCTTTGTGTGGTGAACATTTGTGGCAAGTTATATTGAAATCCATCGATAGATGAAGAAGTTACAGACCGGACACGAAATTTGTGACAAAGTAATTGTACCCTGTGACCTTGACCTTTGACCCATGGACCGGGGAGTTGAACGCGACACATCGTCTCTGTCTGGTGAACATTTGTGCCAAGTTATATTGAAATCCATTTATAGATGAAGAAGTTACAGACCGGACACGAATTTGGGACGGAAGGACAGACGGACGGACAGACGGACAGACGGACGGACATACTAACAAATGGGTAGTTGTGTGACTTTTTCCTTTGATCTTTTCTTGTGGGACTAGTCCCACAAGAAAAACTATTTTTGGCTCTAACTTTGGAAAAGAATGATCTGGAAGCTAACCCTAACCCTAACCCTATGTCCCACAACTGGCCAGGTTAATGTCACAAGAAATGGCCAGGTTAATGTCACAAGAGATGGCCAGGTTAATGATTTTACTTGTGCGACTAGTTAGAAAAAGTCACACAACTACCCTTTGGTGAGTGCGGACGGACGGACAGACGGACAGACGGACAGACGGAAGGACGGACAATGCGATTACTATATGCCCGCCTTTGGGGGCATAAAAATCACAATATGTCAAGTGCTTTTGAATTCTGAGAAGAACAAAATGTGTTTGTGAAACACTATGCCCCTGATGTGACATTTGACCTTGATGTATGACCTTGACCATAATTAGTCACCCCTAGAAATGTTCCCCTCCATAAGTTGCACATGCATGCCAAGTTTGAAGTTTGTATGTGCAATGGCAACAAAAATTATTACCAATGTCAAAGTTGAGGACAAACAGACAAATCAACCAACCAACAAACCAACCGACAGACCAACCGACAGAAGGCCTAAATAGCCAGCAGGTTCAAGAGTAATAGATAAGGGTGCATATTCAAATTCTAAATTTGTCCTTTCTCCATCAAAACCTATGATGTGACCACTCTTTAGAATTGTCTCTTTGAGACTATTCTAAAGAGTGCATGGTCACAACATAGGGTCTGGTGGAGAAATAAAGGAGTTATTGTTGAAACTGTTTTAATTTACGCATCTTATCTGGTTTTCTGCTTTACCTTTTCCGATCTCCTTAAAAGTGTGATCATGAGTTGGTCTTGAGATTGCTGTAGACTTTGTCTGTTCCCAAAGACTCTGCTCTGCCTTAATGTCGGCCCTGTCATCAAAGTAAACTCTTGGTGCAGTAAGGTTGATGTAGCCACACAAGTTTATTTGCTCAAAATCACAAACGATGCCAAGCCCTGTAAATACCATAAAATCGTTATACAGAAAATCTTCTCTGAGCAACTACGAAAGAAAGGTCAAATTCAGGCAGAATGTAGTTTAGCCCTTAACCCATAACCTCAGTTTGAAACCATTGTGATAAATAGAGCATTTGCTCCATAGGAGCAAATGCTCTATTTATCACAATGATTTCAGAAAGTGACTTTTACAGAAGCATCAATACGAGGGAATCGGTTAACCTCATGAATGATTAAATAATGATTTGAACACAAGAAACCACATGAGCAAACAGTGCAGACCCTGATCAAATGGCTCCTACAGTTGTCTGATATGGGTTTACTGTGTTTGTATGGCATATCTATGGAGTAAAGTGTTAAAGGCAGACAGTAGCCTGATGAATATTCATGAAAGAAATAATGACATAAATATTCACTGAATTTTTTATAATGGTGAACAAATATAGGATGTTTTGTTATTGACACCAGTACTGGAGCCATCTGATCTGGGTCTGCACTGCAAAGGCGAGTAAAAGTGTATGAGGCAAAGAGTTTATGCAGGATTAAAATTACGCAGAACAAACTCCCATAGGAGTTTGCTGCATTACCTTCATCTCCATAAAAACATTTTCGAAAATATTAGTAGAATACATCTTTGATTTAAATCTTAACTCCATACAGAAGAGTTTTAGAACTTTGCAAACAGATTAGACCAGGATCATATGGCTCCTGTAGAACACATATGATTAGGGTCTGCTGTTTGCTTATGAATACAAGAGCCGTGTGCGGTGTCAGCACTCGTCTGATTTGGTGCTTGTCCAGCTAAATTAAAACATTTGAAAAAATAAAGGGCAGTAACTCCAAAGATTTAAAATCAAGAGTTAAGGTTCTTATGTAGGGACCCTCTCCTCAATGAGACCTATCCACCTATGAAGTTTCATGTTTTTAATGGAGTAAAGGGTTAAAAGGCGTATTTATGGAGTACACAGGGTTAAAAGGCATATTTATGGAGTAAAGTGTTAAAAGGCATATTTATGGAGTAAAGTGTTAAAAGGCGTATTTATGGAGTACAGGATTAAAAGGTGTATTTATGGAGTAAAGGGTTAAAAGGCGTATTTATGGAGTACAGGATTAAAAGGTGTATTTATGGAGTAAAGCATTAAAAATTGTATTAATGGAGTAAAGGGTTAAAAGGCGTATTTATGGAGTAAAGGGTTAAAAGGCGTATTTATGGAGAACACAGGGTTGAAAGGTGTATTTATGGAGTAAAGTGTTAAAAGGCGTATTTATGGAGTAAAGTGTTAAAATGCGTATTTATGGAGTACAGTGTTAAAAGGCGTATTTATGGAGTAAAGTGTTAAAAGGCGTATTTATGGAGTACAGGGTTAAAAGGCGTATTTATGGAGTAAAGTGTTAAAAGGCGTATTTATGGAGTAAAGTGTTAAAAGGCGTATTTATGGAGTAAAGTGTTAAAATGCGTATTTATGGAGTACAGGGTTAAAAGGCGTATTTATGGAGTAAAGTGTTAAAAGGCGTATTTATGGAGTAAAGTGTTAAAAGGCGTATTTATGGAGTAAAGTGTTAAAAGGCGTATTTATGGAGTACAGGGTTAAAAGGCGTATTTATGGAGTACAGGGTTAAAAGGCGTATTTATGGAGTAAAGTGTTAAAAGGCGCATTTATGGAGTAAAGTGTTAAAAGGCGTATTTATGGAGTAAAGTGTTAAAAGGCGTATTTATGGAGTACAGGGTTAAAAGGCGTATTTATGGAGTACAGGGTTAAGAGGCGTATTTATGGAGTAAAATGTTAAAAGGCGTATTTATGGAGTACAGGGTTAAAAGGCGTATTTATGGAGTACAGGATTAAAAGGCGTATTTATGGAGTAAAGTGTTAAAAGGCGTATTCATGGAGTACAGGGTTAAAAGGCGTATTTATGGAGTACAGGGTTAAAAGGCGTATTTATGGAGTAAAGTGTTAAAAGGCGTATTTATGGAGTACATGGTTAAAAGGTGTATTTATGGAATAAAGTGATATACATACCTCCCTCTGCCTATAACAATAGACTTACCACAGTCAGCAGTCTCGTCTGTATTGTCCAGACATGTTGTTCTCAGATCACACCTCTGCTGCTCACTGTAACAGCCACTGTTGTCAGCACACTTCAGTGGGATATCTTCAGGACAACCTAAAATAAAAGAAAATGTGTCCATGGGACACGGATGCCCCCGTTGGCAAACAGGAAGTAGATGAACGACAGACCTGAAAAGGGGAGACAGGGTACAACTCACTATGACTATGCTTCAGACCAATTATCAAATCATTCCACCTTACACAGGCGAAGAAATCTTTTACAAATTTTTTTGTCATTAAACATTATCACCAAAATTCAATCAAAGTGTCGGCAAACAGGAAATAGATGGACCACGGACCTGAAAAGGGGAGACACGTTACAACTCACTATGATAATGCTTCAGACTAAATATCAAATCATTCCACCTTACACAAGCCAAGAAATCCTTGACGAAAATTTCGGACGTACGGACAGAGATGGACAGACAAGGGTAAAATTTAATGCCCCGTCACCTAAAGGCGGGGGCATAAAAAAGTACAACTGTAAACCAAATGCTAACAAATACCCCCATTTCTCCTTCTAGGAAATAATGACATCATGAATACATGTATCTATTTGCTAAATGTTTATAATGGCATATGTACACAAGAATATTTGGTATGACAGATCGATTATAATTTCATAAGCAAACAGAGCAGACTCTGATCAGACTGCTCCTACAGAAACCATCTGATGTGGGTCTACTCTGTTTGTGAAGGCAAGAAAAAATGTTGATATGAAGGAAAGGATCAAGTCATGCTTACTAATTTCAATGTCTGCACAGCTAATTCCATTGTGTAGGTTGATTTCACTGACAGCAAATACAAGGGGCATTCTTCTAGGGACACCTGTGTCATATACATTGTATTCCTTCTCCACGGCACTGACCAACAGATGGAACTGAAGGAAACCACGGCCTACTGGAACCTTTAAGATGTGAGAAATAAAGAAGATACTAGAAAATTGTGTCAATAGGTAATGGATACCCCCTTGACGGTATTGTCCCTAGATAAAGAACTTTTCACTCATCTGTTCAATTGTAGCGGTGAACATTAAGTATGTGAATTTTCATAAGATTTGTATGAATAGTAAAGAAGTAATAGCCAACGTTAAAGTTTCCGGACGACAACAACGGAGAAGCTGGAGTTATGACAATAGCTTGTTGTTTTTGTTTTTTTTGAAAAACAGAAGAGCTAAGAATAAAAGTACAGTATTCTAAACAGAGGGATTAACCCATTACTTCATGAATATTCATATAAAAAATGACATCAAGAATAGTTTTTAACAGAAGTTTTATAAAGACATATGAATACAGGATTTGTCGGCCAAAGCAGAAACTGCTGACTCATATTTATAATATTCCATTTATAGCAAGCAGACCAGACCTTGATCTAATTGGTCCTACAGTAGCTATCGCATTTGGATTTACTCTGTTTGTAAAGGCATGAAAAGCTGTCTACGAGATAAAGTAAAATACTTTCTTCAATTGTAATATACACACCAGTGATTTTTTTTCAGTACTTTGGGATTGGTACCGGTACCCTTGCAAATGGGAAAAATCATGTTCTTTTTGGGCCAAATTGGGAATTTTCTATTCAGACTATATTCTGTAGTTTAGGCACAAATATTTCGTCAATTCCCTTTATCCCCCTGTTTTACTCTTTTTGCGGTATTACTTGCTATTGTGTGACATTATCAGTAGTATAGGCTAAATGGCAGCTGACGGGAAAAACAATCAATTTTGTGCAAGCCGCAAATTACAAAATGTACCTCCGATATCCCATCAATGCGGTTTTGTCCTCACTCTAGTTATTTTACAGTGGTAGTTACGAAGCATCCCAATGTGAATGGCGAAGAAGAGTATTTTATGGTGTGAATAAAATTAACACTGTCGTAAAAAGCACAATGCAGAGAACTATGGACACTTTTGGGCATCGGGAACAGTAACGTTTATCGGTACTACTCTTATAAGGAAAAAAACACTGCATACATACATGTAAACATTTTTTCATGCCATTGCAAAAAGAGTAGACCCAGATCAGATGGCTCCAGTAGGAGCCGTCTGATCGTGGATGGCTCTGTTTGCTTATCTGATTATCATTGATCTGACTCTTACAACTTCTACCAACACCAAATAATCCTGTGTATGTATGTTGATATGAAACGTCAACTGATAAATACTCATGATATTTCTATTTCTGACTGTGAGCGACATGAACATTAAACAGGGTAAAGGTTAACCCTTTCCTCCATAAATTTGCCTTTCTACGCCTCTGTAATAGTCACTTTTTGAAACCATTGTGATAAATAGAGCATTTGCTCCTATGGAGCAAATGCTCTATTGATCACAATGGCTTCAATACTACACAATTCTAACATTTTTCTTTTCTCTAGTAAATGCTCCTTTGCGATAGATCATTCAAAGAGGTTGGGTCTAAAAATAGCCTTAGAGGAAAGGGTTATTTTTTCGAAAGTTAGTGGCAAATTTGTGAATTACATGGCATCTTATCAGGATTCAAACTTTTTCAAGAGAAACAGCAGATAAATTCCTTTTAACGGTTTACCTCATAAATACATTTTGAAACCTATGCAAACAGAGTAGACCCAGATCTGCTGGATCCTGCAGGAGTCATCTGATCAGGGTCAGCTCGATTTGCTTAAAAAATAATAGATCTGGTTGTAGTTTCTTCCATGTAAAATAATTCTCTTCTCCATAATTCCATTATAAAAAATTAACTAATTAATATTCATTAAGTCATTATTTCATACATGAATATTCATCAGATAAGGGGTTAAACATCTGTACAACTCTACATACCAAGGAAGGTCTAATGGAGGAACTAGCAGCTGAGTTAAGCGTCACTCTCCTGAGTGAGTCTCCATTCAGTGTATCCATCTCTAGCTCCACATATCCAGGATTTCCAAGATAATTCAACTGTAGGCAAGACTCTGAGGCATCCACTTTGAAGACTGGTGATTCGAGTACACTTAGTCGTCTTGTGAGAGTATTAAAAGTAGTCACTAGCAGTTCTGAAATAGATAACAGGAGTTTGCAATTTTTCAAGTTATGGGATGTACAGACGGACAAATATATGGACAGTTGAACAAGAGTAAGGTTATATGTCACCCACTTTGTCGGGGGTACAACAATATTTGGTTAAAATATAGAAATAATTAACATGAATGCTTACGTGTTTCAGCAGTCTCTGTTACACCAGCGATGTTGATTTCCGTTCTGTCCTGCAGTTTCCAGTCAGAAAATGATTGGTCTGTCTGTTTGTAACCAGTGTCAATTAGGGAACCAGCCACTGTGAAGGAAGTCTGATGCTCAAAATCTGAAAGGAAATTTGTCAAACAATGCCATTAACCATGTTGGCAAACTAGAACTATAACTGAAGGTGATTAATACCGCCCACAAGTACATTTGACAGCTAAATTTTCATTTGTTAAATAATGAAAAGGGAGATACCGGTAATTCATTCATGGACGACATGACAAATCAAAACCTTTATTGCAGATGCACAACTTCGGATGGTGTTCAACAATACTGTAAAAATTAAAAAAGTTCTGTTGAGGTATGACAGAGAAAAGCTCCGGACAATATTTCATTTATTAAAATTAAGAAAAGGGAGATAATTCATGAATGAAGAATCAAATCAAAACAGTAACTGCAGGTGCACAATTTCAGATGGTGTTCAACAATACTACACAATTTAAAAAAAGATTCTGTTGGGGCATGGCAGAATAAAGCTGCGGACAATATTTCATTTGTCAAAATTACAAAAAGGGAGATAACTAGAGTTTGTTTCTGAGAAAAACACATGTCCCCCCCCCCTCGAACTCATAAGAGGAATGAATTCACCCCCTGGCACCCATAAGATAAGAGGAATAAATTCATGTCAAAATAGTATAGGAGGAGTGTGGTGTCTATCGATATAGAGAGGAGACACTGTCAGTTCTATACTGTATTTATTTACACGTCTTGATACTACAGTGGACTACTACTAACTCCCTGACCTGCAGCGTATGCTGCCAGCCTATCACAGAGGCTGTAACCTGATACTCATACACTACATCTCTCCCTTGCTTTTTAATATAAATGTTATATCATTTTAATCATTTATATGTTTTGAAAATCTCAATTTATGAAAACTAACGTTTCTAAACTTTTGGAAGATTCTGTATTGCAGCCAGTAGAAAGGTAGTGTATATGACATAATCTCAATCATGAGCGGACTTTACCTAACATTTTCTCTCTAAACAGTTAACCATGAAATTCTGCTAATTAATGGTCTCTTTCCCCATGAACTGTGGTTATCTCAGGCAAGCATCGTGAGACTGACCGGAACGAGTGAAAGTTTTGAATTTGGAAATTTCTGTTTGTGTGTGTTCTTAGCCGATGCTCTGCACTTTACAGCAAAATGTCCTTTATTCTGGCACTTATTGCACTTTGCCGTCTTCGCTGGACAGACCGGGTCTTTTGACCTGTGTCCTCTACGGCCACAACTATAGCATTCTATTTGCTCCAATCTTTTGGGTCCCTGAATATTTCGCCTTTCCGGTCTTCGCACCTGAAACGTATTTCCGGTCTCGGGTTCTTCCCGTTTTGGCCCATTTTCCATTTGACTGGCACTGTCGTGTGCGCGCTCAAACGTCGAGGCAACTTCAATAACTTTCTCCAGGGTCAACTCTTTTTCTGTGAGGAATTTCCTCCTTAACGTGGATGAGCTGCATTTTTGCACGATCTGGTCCCTTATCCTGTCATTACTGTCGTTAAATTCGCACGACAGCGATAGGTGCTTCAATCTCGTCGCGAATTCTTGTACAGTTTCGTCCCTTTTTTGAAATTCAGCGTTGAACTTGTGCCTTTCGAACGACACATTCTTCTTCGGCTTAAAGTACCCATTTAGCTTTGACACTGCCGTGTCGAAATCATTGTCGGCACCCGTCTCGTCCAACGTTTCAAAGATTTCCTGCACTTCCGGTCCTACCAGGTGCAAGAGTAGGGCTCTTTTCTGTGCTCTGTCAGTAACGCCTGATCCCACGATGAAGTAATTAAACGACTTCACCCACCTGTCCCATCTACTTGGGAGACTCGAACTGTCACCATTGAGCTTAAATGGCTCAACGCTCGGAACAGTCAGTGCTTTGGCCATCCTTAGCACTGTTCACTAGCAAACGGAATTTAATCCAAGTCACTGCAGGTTAACGGAATTTAATCCAGAATGTCTCCAACGGAATTTAATCCTAAGTATCTGCTTCGGAATTTAATCCACACCACTTATAACGGTAGACATCAATATCCCTATGCTCGTCGCCAAACTTCCTGTGGTGTCTATCGATATAGAGAGGAGACACTGTCAGTTCTATACTGTATTTATTTACACGTCTTGATACTACAGTGGACTACTACTAACTCCCTGACCTGCAGCGTATGCTGCCAGCCTATCACAGAGGCTGTAACCTGATACTCATACACTACAAGGAGTTAGCTGCACAAGACCTTTTTCGCTATTACTCTATATAAGGAAAAACTCCAAAGCGTCATAACTTCTGTCAAAAATTTTGCAGCCAAAATTCCAAACCACATGACCATCCTCACATATAGCTGGTTCATATGTAAAAGTTTGAAGTAAATCCCTCAAATATTGTAGGAGGAGTTAGCTGCACAAATTTTTTTTGCTATATATTCTATACAAGGTAGAACTACAAAGGGCCATAACTTCTGATGAAATTGTTGCAGCCAAAATTCCAAACCACATGACCATCCTCACATATAGCTGGTTCATATGTAAAAGATTGAAGGAAATCCCTCTAATAGTGTAGGAGGAGTTAGCTGCACAAAAACTTTTACAGACAGACGGACGGACAGACAGAAAGCACAACATCAATATGTCTCCCTCTCCTAAAGAGGGAAGACAAAATTCAAGAAGTGACAAATCGCAGGTGCACAAATTCAGATGGCGAATATAGTAAAATTCAAAAGTTCTGTTGAGGCATGATAGAGTAAAGCTCAAGACTAAATTTCTTATATTAGAATTATGGAAAGGGAGATAATTCAGTAACGAAATGACAAATCAAAACTGCAATCGCAAGTGCACAACTTCAGATGGAGATCAATAATATTGCATAATTCAACAAGAGTACCGCATACGGTACATAATACGCCCACTTGCAAACTTTCTCTGATTCAACATGCCTTATAAGTGTTGACATTTTCTAATCTGTGCTTCAGATCTTGATTTCCATATTAAGGTGGTACTATTCTTTAAAAAAAATGAAGTAAATATCTTGTTAAATAAAAAAGTTACAGCTAATCCTCATTTTTGCAGATTTTTGTAAAGTGCAACTGCCATAACTCTGTAAAGACAAACTGAATGAACCTCAAAATAAAACATTTGTGTTAAGTTTCATTTATATCATTTTAATAGTTTTCCCAGAAAACAACAGACAAACTAAAAGTTGACCGACTAACAAAGCAACGAACACAGTTCAAGGACCATAACTTTAGAATAAAATATCAAAACCCCCACAATATACGGTATGTGAAAATTCACATTACTGTTTAACTATATAAAAAAATTGAAGATAATATCATTTCAAATGAAAAGGTTATGGCCATCCTCATATTGGCACAGATTTGCATTATTTTTTTAAGTGCAAGGGCCATAACTCCGAAACAACAAATCAAATGATCCTCAGAATCAACTTAGCTTCAGGTCTTGAAGTATGTGTATGAAGTTTCATTAATATCTGTCTAACAGTTTTGCCAGAAACCAGCGGACAAACTATTTGCATATATTTGCAATTTTTTTTAAGTAAAAGGGCAATAACTCCGAAACGAAACATCAAATAAACCTCAAAATCGACTCAGCATCAGATCTTGATGCATTAAACCTTTTTGTGAAGTTTCATTAATATCTCTCAAATAGTTTTCCCAGAAAACAGACATTAATATCTCTCAAATAGTTTTCCCAGAAAACAGACAATCTATTTGCATTATTTTTTAAGGACAAGGGCCATAACTCTGAAACGAAAAATCAAATGATCCTCAGAATCAATTCAGTTTCAGATCTTGATGCATTAAATATTTTTGTGAAGTTTCATTAATATCTCTCAAATAGTTTTCCCAGAAAACAGCGGACAAACTATTTGCATTTTTTTAAGGACAAGGGCCATAACTCCGAAACGACAAATCAAATGAACCTCAGACTCGACTCAACTTCAGATCTTGGTGCATTTAACATTTGTGTGAAATTTCATTAATACATTAATATCTCTCAAATACTTTTCCCAGAAAACAGCGGACAAACTATTTGCATGTATTTGCATTATTTTCTAAGTAAAAGGGCCATAACTCCGAAAAGACAAATCAAATGAACCTCAGAATCAACTCAACTTCAGACCTTGATACATTAAACATTTGTGTGAAGTTTCATTAATATCTGTCTTATTAGTTTACCCAGAAAACAGCGGACAAACTATTTGCATATTTTTTAAGGACAAGGGTCATAACTCCGAAACGACAAATCAAATGAACCTCAGAATCAACTCAGCTTCAGATCTTGATGCATTAAACATTTGTGTGTAGTTTCATTAATATCTCTCAAATACTTTTCCCAGAAAACAGCGGACAAACTATTTGCATTTTTTAAGGACAAGGGTCATAACTCTGAAATGAAAAATCAAATGAACCTCAGAATCAACTCAGCTTCAGATCTTGATGCATTTAACATTTGTGTGAAGTTTCATTAACATCTGTCAAATAGTTTTCCCAGAAAACAGCGGACAAACATAATGTTGACGGACGAACGATCGAACGAACGAACGGACAGACGGACGGACGGACAGGGCCACGACAATATACGACCACCTTTATTAGGTGGGCCTATAAAAATGTTCTATTGAGGGATGGCAGAGTAAAGCTCCAGACAAAAAAGTCTTTCTTCAGACAGATGGGCTTTCTTACATATGGACACTTGTCGGGTGTCCGTTGTTTACAACTACCCAACAAGGGTACAAAAATACCAAACAATACAATCGGAATGAATAGAATTTACTGTTATCTGTTGTTCTCCATACCCAACAAGTGCCCATACGTTCGCTTGGACATTGTGGATCCTGATCAGATTCCTTCTTAGTTACTTGGAATCACATCTAGATCCAAACCTGTGTACAAAGGTTATCACACTGGCAGCGAAGGAGTTAATCTATTCTTGCATCAAAAATATAAACAAGAGGGCCAAAATGGCCCTGATATCGCTCACCAATCAGGAGAAGATTTTCAAAGTTTTCACTATAATTTTATGTTTCTATAGAAAACTAGCGGGGCGGGGCAAATTTTAACCCCAGGGGCATAATTTATATAACTTTTTGTAGAGGACCTGAATATAATGCTATGTGTCAAATATGAAAGCTGAGATCCTTCCAGTTTCAGGAGAAGATTTTCATAGTTTTCACTATATATATGTTTCAACTGAAAACTGACCACCCCTGGGGCGAGGCCAATTTTAACCCCAGGGGCATAATTTATATAACTTTTGTAGAGGACCTGAATATAATGCTATGTGCCAAATATGAAAGCTGAGAACTTTCCAGTTTCAGAGGAGAAGTTTTTTAAAGGTTCAAATTGTTGACGACGGACAACAAACGACGCATGCCGACGGACATTAGGCGATCAAAAAAGCTCACAATGAGCACTTTGTGCTCTGGTGAGCTAAAAATAAGAAAATGCAGAGAAAAGGATAAAGGAGCATATTGAAGTTAAATACTAAAATCATAATTTCTCCATCAAACCCTATGGTATGATCGCTCTTTAGAATTGTCACAAAGAGACAATTCTAAAGAGTGGTCACACCATAGGGTTTGGTGGAGAAACAAAAGATCTATTTGTGAAAATGTTTAAAATAAAGCATCTTATCTGGGCCCATTGAAATGTATGTCTTGGGAAACTGTATGTAATCAGATCTGTACAATTTATAGGACAAACAGAGCAGAGCCTGGGTCTACTATGTTTGCAAAGGATCTCAGGGTTGAAAGTAGATTCAAGTTTACCACAAGTGTCCATGTCCTCATCTTCACCATCTTCGCAATCCAGAGTTCCGTCACAACGCTGACTGGATGGTATACATTTACTGATGCAACTGAACTCGCCACTGCCACAATCTAACAGCACAAAACAAAACCATGTATATACGACAGCACAGAACAAAACCATGTATATATGACAGCACAGAACAAAACCATGTATACAGTGATATCTCGTTAATCCGGAAAACTCGTGATCCGGACGAAAGTCGTGGGGAACGGATTTTTTGTGCAGTAAATTGACTTGTTACATCCGGAAATTCGCGTTCTGGAACCGGACATAGATTTCCGGTAACCAATCAATGTATTTACCTGTATTTGTGACTCGTTAATCCGGCCGGGTCAGTAGCCCCGGGGCTTAATTGCCCACCCCTGACACTTAACAATAGTGCACCACGGAGGTGCGAATACTTGTGTTTACAATCACGGGCATGGGTAAAACAACCCCCGACTGTGTGCAAACTGGATATTTATCAAATCATATGGCACACAGGTAGTGATGTTTGATATTCATTGATGTTCCTTAATGAGATGCACACTCGCCCAATTAATTTGTTATGTTAAAACCGCGCCGCCATCGTTAAACTGTTAATCACCTTAAATGATTTGCTAATTCAGTATTTAACTGGGATTCCCGCTATTTAGGGATTCCATAAGATTCTAACTCAAGCGTGAGCTGGCTGGTTCCCGAGTTCCGACTTACAAGTACATGTACGCGGATGGAATATTCGGGAAACCAGTCATGTCCAACATGGAGACCTACGTCGATTTTACAAAATTTGCCCGCAGGCATATTCGATAATCCACATTGTACTACTTAAATGAGAGAAATGACACTTATAGATAGGGTTAAAAAAGCATTTAGAACGACAAACAAGGCAATTATTTGGATATGACTTGCGATTATTACGGGCATATGCACACATGAATGTTACAAGAAAAGATTTCTTGATGCGAAAGTAAATGTGTACATATACAATGTTTATGGTTGAGTTGATATTTTGCAGCATAAGACGGTGATTCGTTAATCCAGAAAATTCATTAATCCGGAAATTTCGCCGGGAACGAACGTTTCAGGATTAACGAGACATCACTGTATATGACAGCACAAAACAAAACCATGTATATATGACAGCACAGAACAAAACCATGTATATATGACAGAACAAAACCATGTATATAGGACAGCACAGAACAAAACCATGTATATATGACAGCACAGAACAAAACCATGTATATAGGACAGCACAGAACAAAACCATGTATATATGACAACACAGAACAAAACCATGTATATAGGACAGCACAGAACAAAACCATGTATATATGACAGAACAAAACCATGTATATAGGACAGCACAAAACCATGTATATATGACAGAACAAAACCATGTATATAGGACAGCACAGAACAAAACCTTGTATATAGGACAGCATAAAACAAAACCATGTATATATGACAGCACAAAACCATGTATATATGACAGAACAAAACCATGTATATATGACAGAACAAAACCATGTATATATGACAGCACAGAACAAAACCATGTATATATGACAGAACAAAACCATGTATATACGACAGCACAAAACAAAACCATGTATATATGACAGCACAGAACAAAACCATGTATATATGATAACCATATCATAATTAACCCTCCCTTTCCTTTGTATAAACACCATTTCACACATTTGCAAACAGAGTAAACCCAGATCAGATGATTTCTGTAGGAGTCGTCGAATCAGGGTCTGCACTGTTTGCTTATGCTTATATTAAAACATTTTAGTGAGCAAGCTCACATACCCCATGCCACCACATTGTCAGAGAAAATAAGTGGTTCCCCATGACAGATTCCTCTGAAAATCGAAGTCATCCAAACTATTATTTACAACAATTCATAAAGCAAATTTGAGATAAATTGGTCAAGAAATCGAAGTGTTAGATGAGCAACAATGTATTATGATACACTGACTGACGGACAGGTCAAAAACTATATACCCTGAGCAACTTCGCTGCTTGGGATATAATTATAGTCAATAATCGATTATGGCAAATTACTATCAATAGTAGATCAAAAATACTTTTTTTTTATTAACCCATTCCCACATATTGACACCTTTTAATGCTCAGGGTTCCCACAAAACAGAAAAAAAAAAATCCCTTTTCACTGACTTTTCCCTGACCGAATTGCAATTTTCCCTGACCCCATGTTAACAGTAGTTTAATTGGTCATCTATGAGCATGATCAATAAATGTTGGCCTCCGTCCTCCCCATCAGCCAATCCTTACCACCTCTCTCTTTATGATAACTATATATACAGCAGCAGAGTTTTGATCATTTTAAAAAAAATATTTTGACTTTTTCATTTTTAATTGCTCAATATTGAATGTAACATGCAGGATGCCAAACAGGTCCTAATATGCACCCAAAGTATAAAGTCTCTTGAATCTTTTCTACCTCTCTTAACCCTTTCCTCCATGAATTTTTATTAGAGACTCCATCTACTATGAATATACAATTAAGTAAAATTTTATTTTTAAGCAAAGTTATGAAATATTTTGGCAGCAGACTACAGTAAAAGCTCAGATTTATGATATTTTTCTAAGCAAACAGAGTAGACCCTGATCAGACAGCTCCTAGAGGAGCTGCCTGATATGGGTCTATTCTGTTTGTAAACGTGATAAAATGTGTATCTATGTGGAAATGGTTAATCTTTCAGTTTTACCGTGTAAGCTGTATTTTAAAAGAGTACATACAGTGTGTAAGACACTGATATAGCATAATAGCATGCTATTAAAATGGGTCATTGGCCCCGCCCCAGGGCCGGCTAGTTTTCTATAGAAACACATAGTGAAAACTTTGAAAATCTTCTCCTCTGATTTTCTGGTGAGCGATATCAGGGCCTTTCAGGCCCTCTTGTTTTGCAATTTAATCAAAATTTTGCATCACTTTTTTTTGTGCAAAAATAGGTCCTTTTAATGGGTCTCTGTAGATGCCGGAAAAGGGTCTGCATTTTCACTGTTTTCATAGTAGCAGACCAAATATTGCTGCACTAACAATTGAAGACAGTACAGTAGAATGTCCAACATCTAGCACCACTGCTCTGCAGCCTGTCCTAACAAGTGAAGACACTACAGTAGAATGTCCAATATCTAGCATTGCTGCTCTATTCTAGCACTGCTGTCAAAATGGATGCTGGAGTCTTGCAGAGGTGCCAGAATTCTCCAATGATTTTGTTTTAACAGACTTCATGACAGATATACTATAAAATTTGGATGTGAAATATACAAAGCTATTCAAAGATGTATAAAGATGTTTGGTTTAGTTAAAATTGAAGAAACTGCCTTAGCCTTTTATTTTCATTCTTTCTCCTTTTTGACATATTTCCTCAGCCCTCATCCTTTGGTTTCAAATTTCCCTGACTTTTGCCAAATTTCAAATTTCCCTGACCAATTAAAAAATTCCTTGACTTTTCCCTGACCTTGAATCCCCCCCCCCCCCCCCCCCCCCTTCTGACTTTTCCCTGTCCGTGGGAACCCTGATGCTTCTGTATAGTCACTTTTTGAAACCATTGTGATAAATAGAGCATTTTCTCCTAAGGAGCAAATGCTCTATTTATCACAATGGTTTCAGAACTACAAAATTCTAAAATTTTCCTTTTCTCTAGTTAATGCTCCTTTTCAGTAGGTTTATTCAAAGAGGTTGCATCTAAAAATAGCCTATGAGGTAATGGGTTAATCATCACTTATAATTGATAATCAGAACCACTCTGCTAGAACTCTCTACAGTAGAACCTGCCTTAAGTCTAATTATGGGTCTGTTAGGCAGATGGCAGCTTAATTCAGGGCAAAAGTAATGCAGAAAGCACCTATAGGAGCTTTCTGTATTAATTTTTACCCTGCATTAAGCAACCACCTGCTTTTTAAGACTCCTACTTTCAACAAAAGTGCCAGGAGGCACAATCTATGCCTGTTCAACACAAACACAAATTCTAAGACCAAGTGTGCCATGTTCCAAGTTTCAAGGCGTTATCTCAAAGGGTTATGTAAATAATTGGACTTTAACAAAAAGATTAACCAAAAATTCTAAATTAAAAGGGTAAGTAATTCTGTCAAAATGTTTGACAGAGTTATGTACTCTTGCCTACAGATGACGCGTGTGATGGTGAACAAGTGTTTCAAGTTTCAAAGCTTTATCTCAATGGGTTATTTAAAAAGGAAGACTTTAACAAACAACTTAACCAAAAATTCTAAGTTAAAAAGGGTCATAATTCTGTCAAAATGCTTGACAGAGTTATTTACTCTTGCCTACAGGTGAAGCCTGTGATGGTGAACAAGTGTTGAAAGTTTCAAAGCTTTAACTCAAAGGGTTATGTAAATAGGTGGACTTTTAACATAAATTGAGGTTAACATATTTGCTTAATGCAAATGCTAAACGCAAATTCTAAGTCTAATCATGCGACCTTGACCTTAGATATATGTACCGGGACTCGACAGGCTACTGTAGCATGTCCAGATAAACATTGTGGTTAAATTTGAGAACAATCCATCCAGCCGAATTTGAGTTAGAGATGTTACAGACAGACAGACGGACAGACAGTGCCATTCCATAATACGTCCCGTTTTTTCAAACGGGCATATAATAAATGAATGGCTGTTTAGGACAGATTCTACTACATGCACAGCTGTATCTAACAGGTATTTTGTTCTTTCAAAATTCTAATTTCTTACTTCTTACAGGAGCCATCCGATCTGGGTTTACTCTTTTTACAAAGGCGCTAAATGGCATATGGAATAAAGACTTATTTATGCGAATTGATTTGAATACATGTAATTGCATATTAACCCTTTACTGCACGAATATTCATGTAAGAAATAATAACATCATGAATATTTATTAAATTAATTGTTAAAATAGCACATGTACACTTGAAGTGTTGGCCATGGCAGGAGCTGAAGAATCCTATCTATATTATATCATAAGGGCTGTTCCAGGAAAATCTCCCTGGGGGGGGGGGGGGGGGGGGGGTGTTAGGAAGGAAAGTCTAAATTAGGGGTACCACCAATAGAATTTTATTTATTTTTACCCCACCACCAAGAGAATAAAATAAAAATTCATAATATACCCCCCACCTAGAGAATTAAAATTCCCCCCCCCCTTCCAATAAATAAATATATTTTTACATGTATGCAATTACTTTTTGTCAAGCTGACTTGCAAACCCAAATGACAGCTCAGTGTATTGCCACATTTGTGCATTAGTCTCGACAGTCTTTCATTTCGTCCTGTTGACATCATACATGCTTCCGTGGTTCTGTTATTGCAAGTAATTTTCTCTTCGCCGACCTCGGATTCACTACATGTACCTGTGCTACTGCTAGGAGTCTGTGTTTTATTAATAAAAAATCCTGTCAATGTCTTTTGGTTGTTAGTTAGGTCTATTTTCGGGAAATAACAAGTTAAGTTGTCTGGAGGGGGAATTTTATTTACATTTTGACTTTGGTGAAAGTGGGATAAGGACGAGGTTGGGTACCCGTAAACCAGGTTTAAGTCCCCCAGTAGCTTATTTTGGTTGCTGGCCGTTCCAAGGCAGCACTCCTGCTTTCAGCCTACGGTCAAATTTGTTGTTTTATATGCTTAATGTTTAATGTGTTTCGTCTTGATATGCGTCCTATTATGTTTTGTCTTGTGGCTTTACTGTTTCTTGTTTGATGGTGTTTGGTGCGGTGTCATTTCGTGTGTGGCTCTCCCTGTTTGACTATTTTTCCATATTATTTATTTGTTTTGTTCATCCGGGCTTTTACATCGAGAAGCAAGAGCAGTGATTGGTTGAGACTACCGGTGTCTTAGTACTTTTTTCACGGTCTAGTCTGAATCAATCAGCCGCTCATTATAGAAGTGTGATCAGATAAGCGTCTAGATGATCAGAACTTAAAATTGCAACGGAATTTCGTGTCAGAAAAAGGTTTTCTGTTAATTTTCATTACTGTCGAAGAAAACCGCTTGCATGAAGCGTTTAACTTGACAAACAACCCCATCAATTTAATTTCTGATGTTAAAATACCCCCAACCAATAGAATTTTAATCAAATTTCCACCCCCACCAACAGAATTAAAATTTCTTTTGCACCCCCCACCAAGTTAATTTTAATAGGCTGTCGTTCCGACCCCCCAGGGAGATTTTCCTGGAATAGCCCTAAGCAAACAGAGCAGACCCTGATCCGGGTATACTCTGTTTGCAAAAGGCGTAGAAAGGGGTGTATTTATGGAGTAAATGTTAAAATAAATAAAGTAATGGATAAAATTCAATTCCAGTGTATACCTGTTATAGTTTCACATGCTCCAGATTTCAGCGTTGTCTGGAAAAGATTGTAAATTCCTTGACCTTTACTATGAAAAGAAATTGCTACTTTTCCTCCAGATAGAGTTATCTGCCCATTTCGTCTTTCCTCTGGCAAACTTCCTCCCTTTGTTCCCCACACTTTATTATCATTGTAGACAATGCTGAGACTAGGTGGGATGTCAGCGTGGTGATCATCGACTATGTTATAAACAAAGCCAAAACAGTACTGGCCCATGGGAAGAATTACAGTTGGGGCGACCAGATCACCATCCTCCCTAGCTTCCAAACTATCCAGATCATGTGACCACGTTTGTGACGGGCTCAAATATCCACATGAATGACTCTGTGAGTAATTGCAGTCAAGCGATGGGACTGTAAAGTAGAATTGACCTTCTTTAACCCTTTAAATTATGCCATATATATTCATGTAAGAAGTAATAACATCATGAATATTAATTAGACTAATTTTTATAATTGCACGTGAACAAAGGGATATTTTGAAAAGTCTGATGCTGTAAAATCATATCTGTATCATTTCATAAGCAAACAGAGCAGACCCTGATCAGACAGCTCCTATAGGAGCTGTCTGATCTGGGTCTCCTCTGTTTGCAAAGGTGTAGAAGGGCATATTTATGGAGAAAAGAGTTAGTTTTGACCATGGCTGAAACTGTTTATACTGAACAATATCATTTCATAAGATAACAAAGCAGAGTTACATATAGCTATTACAGGAGTTGTCTGATCTGGGTCTACTCTGTAGTTGGATCAACAGGCGTCTCAATTGAAGTATCATCAGGAGAATTTTAACCCTTTACTCCATAAATACGTCTTTCTATGCCTTTTGCAAACAGAGTAGATCCAGATCAAAAATGAAAGTATGCATGACAAAGTATGCATGACAATGTGTATGAGTATCATTTTTTACAGCCAAAGTTACCTTGACACTCATTGCTTTCCATGACTCGTAAATTGTCTACAGCGACCGACTGCCCGCTGTTGTCGCCCATTTCTGCTACCAGGTGTATCAATCCACTGAAGCCAAATGGGAAGCCAAAACATGGAGACAACATCCATGTGTCTTGTACATTTACTGCTAAGTTTTGTTCTGGTTCCTCGCCATAATATGTGGACAGAGCTGCGGAAGATGCTTGCGACACCCTGTACCAGAACTGGTATGACATCTGGGTCCTGGTGATCACACTGAAGCTCATGTATGCTTTATCACCTATCACTCCATTGACACCACTGACGCCCATATAATAACCTTTAACAGCAATGAAAACATTCTTACTCCATGAATATTCAAGTAAGAAATAATGACAACATGAATATTAATTAGAATAATATTTATGATGGCAAGCAAACCCAGGAATTTTTGGCTATATCTATATAATTTCATAAGCAAACAGAGCAGACCCCGATCAGACGGCTCCTATAGGAACCGTCACATTGGGATCTACACTGTTTACAAAGGTGCAGAAAGGCTTATTTATGGAGTAAAGGGTTAATCCTAATAAATATTCATATAAGAAATAATTATTTTATGAATCTTAATCTGCTAAATTGGAATAAAGATGTTGGCAGAAATGGCAGAATCAGGGTCCATGCTTATAAAGCTTTTAGTTGAGTCTGAGATCGTTCTCAAGCTTTTGATTGGTCAGATTTGAGCCTTTGGCTCAAATCTGACCAATCAAAAGCTTGAGAACTCAAATCTGACCAATCAAAAACCTGAGAACGAAACTCAGACTCAACTAAAAGCTTTATAAGCACGGACCCTGATCTACATCAACCCTTTCCTCCATGAATATTTATGAAAGTAATAATGGCATCATGAATATTAAATTTTACAATGACATATTAAAACAAATTTTTGCTAAAGCAGAAGCTGTAGAATCAGATATATATATTATTCCAAAATCAAACAGAGCAGATCAGACGGCTCCTACAGGAGCTGTCTGATCTGGGCCTACTCTGTTTGCAAAGGTTCAGAAAGGCATATTTATGGAGTAATGGGTTATTCCATAATTAAAGTGAATAAACAGCTCCAATAGCTTGTTGTAGGAGTTGTCTGATCTAGGCCTACTCTGTTTGCAAAGGCATGAAAAGGTGGGGTTATCAAATAATGGTTTAATATATTTATATTTAGTGTCATTAAAAGAAACATTCGCAAACAGTGTAGACACAGACCAACTCCTGTATGAGTCCCCCGACCAGTTTTGGCATTATTTTCAATCCAAAAATATTTCTGCTGCCAATGTCAAATCTGTGATTACCTAGGAAAAGAGTGTGAATCCAAACGAGACAATGAGTAACTCTTAGTCTCATCAGAATCGAAATGGCAATCGAAACTGTTTGTTACTATGGCAATGTTTTTTACAAGATAAGGGGAGAAAAACAAACACAACTTGCAGCAGCAGACAACACATTTTGCTGACAACATTTGGCAGTGAAAGACCTTAGTACACGTGATTCATAACATGCTTGACCTTCAAAACAAAAGAGGGCAAATTTCAGCCTATTGAGAAATGGGTGGGCCAAAGCCTAGTTAACCCAAATACAGTAAAATCTCGATTATTCGAATTTTCTGTTTATACAAATTTAGATCCTTATAGGCAGGTGGCTTCTTAATGCATGGTGAAAGTCATGCAGAAAGCTCCTAGAGGAGCTTTCTGCATGACTTTCACCATGCATTAAGCTGCCACCTGTCTTAAAGATCGATGATAATACGAATTTTAGTGTTCGAATAATCGAGATTTTACTGTACTTTGTGTTATTAGGGTAGTCAGTTACTTACCATTCACTGTGTTTCCATCCGCATCATATTCTAGAGTTTTGGCATCGCCAGCAGCTGTTGACACACGGGTCCATTTGTAATCAGGGGAGGTACTAAACAATACGGCAGTGCAAAGGGTCGGGAAGTCGAATGGACAGTTACCAAGATCCTGCAGTCCATCTGAAAATCAGATACCGTGTTCTCCCTAACAAATGCCCCGACTCTAACAGGCGACCTTTAACCCCCGTTCCTTCATATAAACACTTTTTTACGCATTTGCAAACAGAGTAGACACAGATCGCTTGGCTCCTATCAGGGTCTGCTCTCCTTGCTAATGGAATTCGATAGATCTGTTTCTATAATTTCTACAAATGGCAACAATATTCCACCTTCCATTATTTTTCAAACTATTTTGTCCATATTCAGTAGGTACTGACATTTGGAATAAACATAGAACAGGGAAAGTGTTAGGCATTAATCAAACAACTAAAACCCTAAATAATAATGAACATTAGGTTTTTGAAAATACAAGTGGTAGCATAACCCTTTCCCTGTTCTATGTTTATTACAAATTTCAATACCTGCTGAATATTCTTGAACAAAAAAGTTATAACACAACATGGAAGGTGGAACATTGTAGCTATTTTAGAAAGTAAAGAAACATATCTTTCAAATTCCAATAGCAAACAGAGCAGACCCTGATCAGATGGCTCCTCTAGGAGCCATCTGATCTGGGTCTACTCTGTTTGCAAATGCGTGAAAACACGTTTATATGAGGGAAAGGGTTAATGCTGACTGAAAGCATTGCAATATGGTAATATTATAAAATTCAGATAAACAAGATGCAATTGTAATAGGTTCCATTACAGGATATCCCTCAAACAAAATAGACAACAGTTATTGACAGATGTACTGGTGTCAAAATTGTGACTGAATGTCAACTTTTTTTTGCACAACAGAAACGATGCCTGTGACAATGAAGACGACACCAAATCCATGGAAATACTTAGAAGAGAGTTGAATTTTCAATTCTCAATGGTTGAGTAATACTGACCTGTACAACTGTCAGATGAAACTGACACATCATCCACTGCTATGAAGCCATCCCCAGGTCCTTTAATGGCAATAAATTGAACCTTGGAAACGTCCTGGGAAATTCTGAGACTTGTTGCATGCCACATGTTGCCATGGTTACCATTGGCAATATCAATAACCAGGCCTGAGTCTGGATTAAATTTTACCTGGTGAGGAAAGATAAACTTATTTCATTGTAAACTTCATTAGTTTGGCATAACCCTTTACTCCATGTAAGAAATGATGACATTATCAATATTAATTAAATTATTTTTAACTTGTCTGTTTCGAAGAAATCACGAGCTATTGTCGTAACCCCGGCGTCCGCGTCATTGTCGTCAGAAATCATAACATTGACCATAACTTCTTCAATTTTTCATTTACAACCTTCATTTTTGGTATGCATGTTCATCTTGACAATGAAGACAGACGGGCATTGTACCCACTTGCGGTGCTCTTGTTCCATGATGACATCATGAATATTAATTAATTTTATTTTTAAAATAGCATATTTACACATGAAATTTGTCAAATCAGAAACTGTAGAATCACATCTATATAATTCCAGAAGCAAATACAACAGACCCTGATCAAACGGCTCCTACAGATGCCAAGTTACTTGGCATCTCACCAGGATCTAAGCTGTTTGCAAATTCCATCGCTGGTAGAATGCAAAGAGTGACATCATTACCTTCAGAGATCCAGCATTTCCAGAGATATAAAAGAAGAATTGTAGACACTGTTGGGTAGCGTCGTGGTGGAACACGTTTATTTCAGTGATGGCCATATCCCCCTCAGCGGCTTCTACCATGTTAGCATACAAGATGTGACCTGTAGTGAATCAGACAAAGTGTCACCATTTACTTCATATAAATGCATTTTCACGCATTTGCAAACACAGTAGACCCAGATTAACCCATTCCCTCATAAGCTATTTTTAGATCCAACCTCTTTGAAAAAATCTAAAAGGAGCATTAACTGGAGAAAAGGAATTTTTTTTTAGAATTTTGTAGTTTGAAACCATTGTGATAAATAGACTATTACATAGACCTAGAAAGGTGTATTTATGGAGTAAATGGTTCAATGGTTCCTATAGGAGCCATCTGATTAGGGTGACCTGTTGCTAAAGTGATGACCTGTCGCTAAAGTGATAGCTGCCTGAGTCAATGTTTTCAAAACCAAACCAATTTTAGACGCTGCAGCGTAAAATCTGTTTTTGTTGTGCATTTGCAAGAAAAATGCAGTAAAACCTCTCTATAACAGCCACTAAATTACATCAATTATCTTTCGTTAAAGGCAGGTGGCTGCTTAAACAAGGTGAAAGTATATAGGATCATTCCTATTTTACTTTCACCTTGCTTTAAGCAGCCACCTGCCCTAAATACCAACTAATTAACACAATTCAGTGGCCGTTATAGAGAGGTTTTACTGTAGACCTAAATCAGCTGTAACATCTCTCAACTTGAATCTTGACTGAATGACTACTTAATGTCTTCAAAAACAGCTGAAATCCAAATTTTGTAATGCACAGTTCTTCTCAATGGTTCTCTTTTTCATAGCTAATATATACGGATTACCTGTATTAGTTGAATGATATGTAACATCATATTCCGGAGCGTATTCAGAGTTTGTAGATATTGCCATTACACGCCAATCCATGCTGGAGGTAGAGTCTGTGACATTTTCAAATAATTTAGCACAGTCATTTTCAAAGTCACACAACATGGTATCTGCAATAAAAAAACCATATTTTTCATATGTTTTGCTCAGTCGAGGCTGTGAAATGTTGACTAGCAATTGCAATCAGTGCAAACCCAGATCAGGGGACTCTTCTTGGAGCTCTCTGATCAGGGTCTGCACTGTCTGTCATTCAAAATCCTCCAGAAATTTAATCTTTCATTTGATATGACCTTTTTAAACAGTGTCTGATTGAGACCAGAGGCTGAGCAAATCACCAGGATTCAATTTGTTGGAGACTCAGACAGTGTTTTAATCCTTTATGCATATATATTTACGTAAGAAACAATGACATTATGAATATTTATTTAGCTGGACAGGATGTTTTGGTATTGGTAGAAACCATAGTCAGATCTATCTAGAATTTCACAATCAAATATAGCAGACTATGAACAGACGGCTTCTACAAAAGCAATCTGATCTGGGTCTACTCTGTTAGCACATGTCAAAAGGCATTTATATGAAGGAAACGGTTAAATAAAACAGCAGCTTTACTTTGAGATCTGTAGCAGCGTACAAGCTATATTCATTAACCAGTGTTAGAAGGAACATGTACCCTAGGTCACCTGACGGTAGAAGTGTGCGAAAAATGTGAGACAAAGATGGAATGACAGACAAATAGATCCTTAAGCAAGTGATACAAAAAAATCTTAGTGTTAAGCTGTAAGATATACTGTGAGAATTAAGCTAACTGTGATAAACTGAGAATTAAGTTCTCCGAGATGGAAATTACTAAACTGATGATGATATTTTTCTTCCTAGATATTCATTTAACCCCTTTCCCTGTTCTGTATTTCGGCTAAATTTCATTAACAAAATAGTTATATGGAAGGTGGAACATTGTAGACATTTTAGAAAGCAAACAAACAGATCTATCAAATTCTATTTGCAAACAGAGCAGACCCTGATCAGACGGCTCCTCCAGGAGCCGTCTGATCTGGGTCTTCTCTGTTTGCAAATGCGTGAAAACACGTTTATATGAGGGAAAGGGTTAAGAAATAATTACATCATGGATACTAATTAGCTGATTTTTGCAATGGTACTGGTATATTCATTTAGGAAACATTTGGTATTGGCAGAAATTGTATTGTAATTCCATAAGCAAACAGAGCAGACCCTGATCAGCGGGCTCATACAGGAGCCATCTGATCTGGGTCTACTCTGTTTGCAAAGGCATGAAAAAAGCTTTTATACAAGGGAAAGGGTTAACAAATCTACCCACTTACACTGACATGGTACATTACTAAGACTGATATCATCCAGAAACAGGCTCGCTGGTCTCTCATCACTGTATCCTACAAAACATAGAAAGAACTGGAAAAGTGTCAACAGAACATGGGTGCCCACTCAGGTACAGGTAATTATGTAAGTATTCAGACGCCTAATCTCCTCTATACCTTGTAAAGGTATGACTCCAGACAGAAAACTAGAATTATCACTAAAGGCGATTGCATGAATACCCCCCGCTCAGATGCCACAAACGGACATGCTGCCACTAATGGACATGCCATGGACAGACAGACAGACAAACCAACACACCTTGTTTGCGGGGTATAAAAGGGTTTAATTTTTTCACAAACAAAGCATTATAGCTGGTGTTCCACAATTAATGTGGGATATACTTGTAGCTGAATATGATTTGGTGGTACTAAAGATTTAAACAAAGTTTCAAAGAACAAGATGTGTTTATGAGACACTATGCCCCCAACCTTTGACCCTGAAGGATGACCTTGACCTTTGACCCATGGACCAGAGTGTGACTGTGATATTAGGAGTACGAAGCTCCCTGGGAGCGAACCATATTGGTTCCCTTCTCGATTTTTTGGTACCAGTCTGCGACTGCTTGTTCGTCTGCCGGATTTATTAGTTGGCTGCATTTTTCTGCATTTGTTCTGCGTAAAAGGTCCCAAAGAGGTATTTATATCAATTTCAAGTGTGTTAATTAATTAATTATATATATATATATATATATATATA
The DNA here is from genome assembly GCA_963576725.1 of Azorinus chamasolen. NCBI lineage: Eukaryota > Metazoa > Mollusca > Bivalvia > Cardiida > Solecurtidae > Azorinus > Azorinus chamasolen. Next base: position 55,441,193 of record OY755252.1, read on the forward strand.
TATATATATATATATATATATATGAAAAGCACGTTTATTGCCAGGTTTATATTTTAAATGTGTAAACACCGTGTTTGTTGTGTTGATACTCATACGCATAGTACTCAGACATCCATGTTTCGGATACGTTGATATCATATTGTATCATTGTTTGTGTAACTATGTACTCAGATTGTGTTATATATTTGAATGGTTATATAGATTCAACCTTAAATCTATACTCACACTGTGTTTATACTTATACTTTCAGTTTGACGTGATTTTATCGGAAATATATAATCGCAGTACACTTGGTCCTTTTGAAAGCTAGTTTATCTACCAACTACAAATCCGTCATACAGAGAGTTGAGCGCGACACATCGGCTTTATGTGGTGAACATTTGTGCCAGGTTATTTTGAAATTCATTCACAGATAAACTAGAAAATTGTGTCTGTAAGACACAGTGATGCCCCCGTGTGGGTGCTTGCCTAGCTGTACGTAAAATTCCTAAGTCATTTGACCTTGACCTTGGGCATGCGGGCAGCATGGGTCGGGTGTATAATGAAAGTATGGATGGTGTTGAATGTGTATATGCAAGTCCATGCCAATAGCTTTAGCGGCTAGTGAGATATAAGACTATGAAAAAACTGTGACAACCAACTGCACATAAAATTCCTAAGTCATTTGACCTTGACCTTGGGCTTGCAGGCAGCATGGATCGGGTGCGTAATGAAAGTATGGATGGTATTTAATACGTATATGCAAGTCCATGCCAATAACCTACAGTGGTTAGGGAGATATAAGACTGAAAAAACTGTGACAACCAACTGCACATAAAATTCCTAAGTCATTTGACCTTGACCTTGGGCTTGCGGGCAGCATGGGCTGGGTGTGCAATGAAAGTATGGATGGTGTTTAATGTGTATATGCAATTCCATGGCAATAGCTACAGTGGTTAGGAAGATATAAGACAATGAAAAAACTGCACGTAAATGTGACAACCAACTGCATGTAAAATTTCCAAGTCATTTGACCTTGACCTTGGGCTTGCCGGCAGCATGGGTGGGGGGCCAAATGATAGCACAGATGGTAATTGATGTGTATGTGAAGTTTCATGTGTATAAGTGTAGAAATTACTGACTTATAACACTTGAAAAACTGCGACATCTAACTGCACCTAAAAGCGTGACACACGGACGGACAGACGGACGGACGGACATGCGCAAAACATAATACCCACTGACTATCGTCAACGGGGGCATAAAAAGTTATAGAAGGCACAGGAAATTAGGAACGGATGGACGGTCCACTAGATTGAGCTTTAGGGCCATTTTGTCTTGGACAATAAATACAGGGCCTTTTTTTGTCAAAAAACGGGGCCATAGGGCTCGTTGACCCAAAACAGTCCATTAAAGTGGCCCTTTGAGGGTAAATTAGTCCTTACCGTGGAATGTGGTTAAAGGGCCTTATTTCAAAATTTGGTTATTTATCTCCCCTGAGGCCCTTTGAGGCATTTGCTGCAATTTTTAGCAACCGGTCATGGGACGATGGCCCCTTAACTGTATATGACCCTGTACTGGTCTACAGACCACTAAAATAGTCCCTTCCTTCAATCTGGTGGCACGGACGGATGGAGGGACAGATGGACGGACGATGTGATTACTATATGCCCGCTCTTGGAGGGCATAAAAATTCCAAACCGTTTCTGAGGTATGACTTCAGGATGCAGGGACACACAGTCAAACAATGCCAAAACTGGTCCCGTCTGCCTTCAACGGTACATAAATAGAATTGTTGCAAAATGTCTAGCTAGCCGTTTTTACCTGAAGCATTGATAGAATTCCTAACCTACCGTAATATTTTTCAAAGTTTTGGTCCTGAAAGGTCAAATACAGAATGTCTCCGATATCATTGGACACAGGAACACATGCTTCATGCCACCCTGCACCTTTCCCTCCCAACTGCAGCACAAGCGAGTACTGACCATGTAATGTCACTACTGGTATCTGCAAATACAGATGCAATAAATCCCTCTAAACTGGAATTCTAGTAGAGAAGAATTTAGATACTTTTGAGCAGGTGGCTGCTTAATGCAGGGTGAAAGTCTGTATTAGGCTGCCACCTGTCTCCTAGACCGATATTTTTACTAAATTTAACATTCAGTTTAGAGGGGTTTGACAGTAAACCTGTTGTAAATAACCAGTAACTAGTCACCTAATGAATATCCATGTAAGAAATAATGACATTTGTGGTGTGCGGTGGTCTAGTGGTAACGCGCTTGACTATCAATCAGGAGGTCTGGGGTTCAAATCCCGGTATCTCCCTGATATTTTAGAGACGCTTTTCAGTGTCTCCTGCCCGCACCTCCTCTCCACCCAGGGGTTAAAATGAGTACCTGTGAAGGTCACTAGCCGGTACTGCGGCTGCATGATTGCGCCATATGTTAGCAGTTCTCAATATTGTAGGCGAATGACCAGGGGAGTAAATGTAGTCGGCTGAGCGGTCCTTCGGACTGAAAGTGGACTATAACTAGGTACTTTACATTACATCATGACATATGACATATGTATACATGAATTTTTGGTATTGGCAGAAACTGCAGTCAGACATATTATAATATCATAAGCAGACACAGCAGACCCTAATGAAAGAGCAGTGTAAACTTGATCAGACTGCAGTTTGATTGGGGTCTGGTCTAATTGCATTACAGTTAATCTTGCTATTTTTGAACTACTACATAAATGTTTATTTGTACACGTACAATGCTTCTCAGGCTCTCCCCTGTGTGAATGGAGTAGAAAAATCGCAGGACATTTTTTTTCTTATCCATCTTGTCCAAGTGTATGAAATCCAGAGATGTGCCTTCATCTATGACTAGATAGTGACCTGAAAAATAAAGAACAAACAATAACTACATGAGGAACAACTCACCTGAATATATACCCATTTATTTTTAGAATGGATGTAGGCAGACAGTGTAGATCCTGATCAAGTCCTCCAGTTTTTTATCTGCTGTACAAATTATTTTCCACAGGTCTTATCAGCTAAAGAATATTTGTAGAGAGCTGTCTGATCAGGGTCTACCTACTCTGTGTGCTTATGAAATGACAACAGAACCGACTACAGTATATACCAATACCAATACATCCTAGTATGTACATAATGCCAGTATAAATATGCAGCTAATAAATATTCATGGTCTGATTATTTCTTACATGCATATTCAACAGACAAAAGGGTTAATAAATATTCATGTCAATTTCCTTATATGAGTACCCTGAAGATGGCATTTTAAATGCCGAAAACGTTTGGTAATTAATTAAAGTTTAAAGAAAATCTTACGAAACCATTTTTGTTGTATTCACTGCCACTGAATATTCATGTGGGCAAGGTTTAATTGAGAGGTTCAATATTCATTAAGAATATTTTTTATAAAGATGTGTGTACACAGTATGTTTTGATTTTGGTAGAAACTGCAGAATCAGATCTATTATAATTTCATAAGCAAACAGATCAGACCCTGATCAGACGGCTCCTTAGAGGAGCCATCTGATCTGGGTCCACTCTGTTTGTAAATGTATGAAAGGCATTTATATTGAAGGAAAGGGTTAAAACTACTACCTTGCTGCTGTTCCATTGTGTGGTCATGAGAAATCCAGGCATCTGTGGCAAACAGTCCAGACATCACATGTACAGTAGGTATTGTCCCGTGTGAAGGCGTACAGAAACTTACAAAGTCTTCGCAAACATCCAGATTTTCAAATGTGCATATGGCATCTGAAATACAAAATCAAGGTAAGCTTTAGCCAGCTGTAAACAAATTGGAAATCATATTTACCAGAGATATGCATGATGCATAAGTCAAATCTTTTATTCAAGAATAGTATCTTTACTTCTTCACCTGCCAGTGATACATTATAATTTCATAAACTAACAGAGCAGACCAGGGGTGGCGAAATCAAACGTCCGTATTGTCCGTGTTGTCCCAAAGCCATAACGGACAAGTGAAATTTTGTAGGTTTTTGTTATTAATTCATTATACGGACAAGTAGGAAATAGCTTTTAACAAAAACGGACAAGTCATCCAAAATAAGATTTCGCCACCCCTGCAGACCCTGATCAAATGGCTCCTACAGGAGCCGGCTCCATCTGATTTGGGTCTACTCTATTTGTAAAGGTGTAGAAATAACCAAACAGAGCAGACCCTGATCAGATGACTCCTACAGGAGCCATCTGATCTGGGGTCTACTCTGTTTGCAAAGGCATAGAAATATTTATGGAGTAAAGAAACAAACATCGTAAAAAGAAACATCTAGAACTACCACTAAAGGTGATGAATACCCCCACTAGCATATTTGACACAGAGATGGGGGTTATAGAAATAAATCACTACAATATCTGCTACAGTTTAGAAAAAAAACTCCGGAAAACCTGAAATTTCCTAAAAAATTCTAAGTCAAAATGCTGTAATTCCATTAAAAATCAATGTAGTGTAACAAAATTCAAAGTTGATCTGTAACTCGTTATTATAAAGCTACATACCAAATATCACATCAATATCTGCAAGGGTTTAGAAAAAAAACTCCGGAAAACCTGCATTTCCGGAAAATTTCTAAGTAAAATCACTGTATTTCCGTGAAAAATCAATGAAGGGTAACGAAATTCAAACTTGATCTGTAACTCATTATAATAAAGCTACATACCAAATACCACTTCAACATCTGTGAAGGTTTAAAAAAACCCTCAGGAAAACTGAAAAATAACAAAGTGCAATAACTCCAAAAATACTGAAAACAGCATTACAAACCTTGTGCACTGCACTTGCGGTCAATGTGATCTATCTATATATGAAGTTTGAAGTCAATAGCTTTTATACTTTGGAAGTTATGAAGGCGGACGGACGGACGGATGGACATGGTGACTCCAGTATACCCCCCAAAAAACTTTGTGGGGGTATAATCATCATAATCACAGAATCAAACAGTTTATATTCTGTTGAGATGTTATATTACAGCTGAATTTTAATAATACGATACCATGGCAACTGTCTTGTGACAAAGAAATCTGTCCAATCCCTGTTTGTAAACCCCCTTGTGAAAGTCCTGAAGATGACGAAAGCTGAATAACAAGCTGGTACTCTTGCGATGGTTTCCTGCCTAATGGTAGCCCAACACAACCTGAGCAGAAGGAAAATATCATATCATTTAGAAATATTCATATTACCCTTGCGGAAAAAAGCGACATTTAACGTCGCTAAAAGCTACGCTTTTAGTGACGTAAAAGTGGCGGAAAAGCAAGCTTTTACGCCGCGGTATTGGCACCCTCGTTTTAGGCACGTTTTGTGTGGCTTACTAAAAAAGTGACGTAAAATCTGGGAGCTGCAGAAAAGTGACAGAAAAGCTGCGTAAAATGCATGTGGCTTAAACGCCGCTTTCCTAAGCAATCTAAAAGCGTCGTTTTTATGAAGTGGCAGAAAAGTGGCGTAAAAGCAAGCTTTTACGCCGGTGCCAATACCGCGGCGTTTAAGCTTGCTTTTACGCCACTTTTCTGCCACTCAAAAACGTGCCTCATGAAAAAAGCGACGTTTTTTTAGACTACAGAAAAGTGACGTAAAAGTGGCATTTATCTTAAGTGACAGAAAAGTGACGTTAAAGCGTGACTGAAGTAGCAGCAAAGCCACACAAAAAAACAAGGCTTTGACTCCACTTCAGATATAGATGTAAAAAGTCTCATAAAAGCAGCGTTTTCAATGACAGCTAAGAAAAACAATCAGAGGGCTCCTATACAGGAGAATTCTGATAGGGGTCTGCACTGTTTTTCATGGCCATCCTAAATCTGGGGGTTAAAGGAAGATTTAAGAAAAAAATTGACATCACTGTCCCTTTTTATTTGTACAAGAAATTCATTATTTACATTTGAGTTTAATGGAAACAAGCTGCAGTACATCAGCAATATGTTTCAATAATAAATGTTTAATAAATGCACTGCCTGTATCAAACATTTAAATATTTGACTTGACCATAATAATCATGCAACTTGTTCAAATCTAGTCTACATGAAAATTCTTATCTAAACTCCAAAAGTTTAGTCCAAAGAGTCATCCAAATTGTATTTTTTTAGAAAGGTGTCATGCTTGAAGTTGAACATACCTCTATTCTGTTTATGCTATAAAACTATATTATATTTTTTAGCAACTTTGTAGCAGACTACATCTTTATTGACAGGCTAAGTATTTTTCCTAAGATTAAGGGCTGAATTTATTGGAGATTTTTTTTTAATCTTAACTTGGTATGAACTTGTAAATATGGAAAATTGAGCAATTGCTCTTGAGTAGCAATGTTCCATGATCTACTTTCATAGTTGTTGATTAACCCTTTCCCTGTTCTTTATTTATTAGTTGTTTCATGACCTCATGAATATTCAGTCATAATAATTTTTGGGGTATGTTTTAAAGTAAACTTTTGGTGAGAAAATGGAACTGCATGTAATGAAAATTCATAAGTAGTCAGAACAGACTAAGACCAGACAGCTGTCTGGTCTTGGTCTTCTCTGTCTGCCAGTACGAGAAAATGCTTGATTATTAGGGAGAGGGTTAAACATTATCAGTCTCTTTGATCAGCAGTTAAACATTTCTTATTTGAAGCCCTTAATATTGAGATATTGGTTGTTAGCAACATGAAAATATCACTCAATAATTCAATTTCACCATCAAATACACATATTTTAAAATTTATGCACATTATGGAAATAAAAAAACCTTGGAAGGTAAATTGTTCATCGTAAATTAAAGTCTTATTTTTCCACAATATACACAACTAGCCAAATTAAGTGTTCAATCTACTATAAGCAGCAGTATTATCATTTTTTTGCCCACGTCTTTAGGGCAATAAGTTTTACCCTTGTCCGTTCGTTTTGTCAAAGATTTCTTGACTTGTAAGCTGGAATGATTTGATATTTGCTCTGAAGCATAATCATAGTGAGTTGTACTGTGTCTCCCCTTTTCAGGTCTGTCGTTCATCTACTTCCTTTTCACCGACACTTGGTTGAATTTTGGTGATTGTTTAATGACATTTTTTGTCAAAACAACGCAATTTAGAAAAACCTGGCGTGGACATGTGTCCCATGGACATATTTTCTCTTATTTACGTCTGGGTTTCATGGAAACCCTTGCATCAGTACACATTTGGTTGATTGCCTGGATGATGTCTTTCTCCGGAGTCTTGCATTTTTTTCTTGCACATATTCTGAAATGTAAGAAAAACAGAGAACATTGTAAATATTAAAATTCTTGCCCACCTGATGTGAATTTAATAGACTACATGGATGAACTTTGCAAACAATCTTGGATCTAGATGTGCACCCTGCACCTTATATCTCTATCCAAGGTGTTTGACACTCGGATATATAGCAAAATGTTGGATTTTTTTAACAAGAGTGTTCGGAGGAACACATGTGTCACCTGCTCGCAGCTGACACAAGAACTTATAATATGAAAAAGTGTAATAAATTAAATTAAAATTAAAAATTAATATGAAAAAGGGGAATAACTAAAAAATATTGATGCTAGAGTTGTGGTCCTTGTGCATGACATTTCTTCTAATCATGCTTGTTCCATGTGTGAAATTTGAAATGATCAGTTTAGAAATGACAGCCAAAATAAAGAAAGTGTGACAGACAGACGACGGAAAAGTTATCCCTAAGTGACACACTGCCTCTCGGCAGGTGACACAAAAAATGTGAGGGATATTCAGCTTAGAATGAAACTCAAAGTCCTGTCATATAATTTTTAAATGTTGTTAAAATTTAAGGCCTAAGGAATTTATTTATCCCAACTCAAATTATTGATTTATTGATGCTATTTCCGCGGGTATTTTTTTATTGTGCCCATCTTATTGTGTATAGTTGATATTTGTATTAATTTCATATTCTAATTCTTTTTTTAAATAAGGATCTTTATCAGATGCATTAAAACACATGTGAATTAGATATTGAGTTACCAGTCACTCAGAATGCTGTTTTCACTTACTAATGTTATGGCATTAACACTCCTTCTATCCAGGGCTGGCTTCTCCTCTGGCAGAGCTCCTACTGTAGACATTACTTCATCTGAGAAGTACACTGCATAACAGGCGAGTTAGTGCAGTGTCACTTCCTTTTGATATCCATCTGAGAAACAGAGATCTTTACACCATATCCTAGTAGCAGATCAGCCTCAACATCTATGCTGCCAGCCTTAAAATTAAACATAATCTAATAAGCACTACAGTACTAAAAAGTACTACATGTATATATATGACTAATGAGTCTACTGTAAGACATAACACGGGTTTTTAAACAGTGTCACAGCAAGGCATCAGTGAAAGATTTCAACTATATATAATTGTTGCAGAGTGTACTGTAAGTCTGTTTCAAACAGTGTAGATTTTGATAAAACTGTCTGCTAACAGCCACTGAGCTTCATTAAAATATTTTTCATAAACCAATGCAAGTAATTGCACATTTGTTTCAAATGAATTTTTCGTAAAAATGCTTTTTATCAACCCTCGTCAATTGTTGATTATAATCTGCGTATGCCTTTGTCGTTTTGGTCCGAAACGACCAAGGCCGAAAGGGATTGGGTCCGAAACGACTCGAGACCGTATTGATGTTATGTAAGCTTTCCTGTCGATGCATATGATATGGATGGGTTGTTAGGAAGAATAGTGCGCTGATCCTTTGTTCAAGTGCATGATTTAATAAATGCTTGTATTAATTTTGACTGTTTAAAATGCAATTTCCAGACGAGTGTGTGTTTAAAATACCGAACGTTAAGCACTAGGCCCTACAGTATAACCAGCATAGTCATAGGTTAAGTCATCGACTTTCGTCAAAAATTCAAACTTCCGACTTAAAAATATAATAAAAAGTGGTATTTTACATACTGATACTCACCATTCATTCTTCCATGTACTTTTTGTAACATGTGGTTGTTGTTTTCATTCAATTCGAGTCGAATTTCTTTATCGTGAGACAGAACGTCAATATTTTGAAACTTTCAAAATGGCGCTGGGTCGGATTAATATGTAACCCCGAAAATTTAAATATTGAGGGCCGGATGCAATATGGTCAAAATTGTTTCCGAAGTATGAAACATACATCAAAATAAAGCTGAAAGTATTTTTTCGTATTGTATATTGTGCATTAGGGGGGGAAATGATAATTTTCGGACAAAATGGTTCCAACTTCGAGGGACTATATCTTTGCGTAGGAACAACCTAAATTTATTCACCAACTTGCACCCTGACCTTCAATTCGTCGTCGTGATTGGTCAGTGGACTGTGTATACATGCAACCACAGGGGGCCATTTCAAGGGTCTAGATCGATGGTCTAAAAGTTAAAAAAAATTGATTTGGTCGATTTAGTGTTATATTATATATACTAAATCGACCCAATCAATTTATTTGACTTTTTAGACCATCTAGACCCAATATAACACTAAATCGTTCCAATCATTTTTTCTTTTACTGTTTAGACCATCTAGACCCACGAAATGGCCTCCTGTGCATCCCCCCCCCCCCGATCAAAAAGTGTAAAGGGGGGGGGGGGGGGGAAGAGAGGGGGGTATTAAAAAAAATTAAATCCAGATTGATTTTGTGTCATATATTAACCCTTTCCCTGTTCTATGTTTATTACAAATTTCATTACCTACTGAATATTCATGGACAAAACAGTTATAATAAAATATAAATGGTGAACCATTGTAACTATTTCAGAAAGTAAAGAAACAGTTCTATCAAATTCCATTAGCAAACAGAGCAGACCCTGATCAGACGGCTCCTCTAGGAGCCGTCTGATCTGGGTCTACTCTGTTTGCAGATGCGTGAAAACACGTTTATATGAGGGAAAGGGTTAAGACATTTATTGTCAGTTACATGAAGTACAAAATTCTGAGTATTTTGGTACCATGCATTTGTAAGTCAGTTTGGTAAGGGTTGTTTAACTTGTATAAATAGTGCAGTCTTCAGACCCTGATTCCTGTAGGAGCTGTCTCATCAGGGGGTTTCACTGTTTACAAGTAGGTATATTGACATGAACAGCAAGAGAAGGGTTAATATATTGGAGTATGACAAAATATTAAATAGTATATATAAAATAATAATAATAATTATGTGATGTAGATCTAAATGATTATTATTTTATTGGATATAGATATTGAAATTCTGAGAATTTTGATACCCATTACTGTTGGATTAGGATCTACTAAAGCATTAAGCCTTTTTTTGGGCTAAATTTTGAATAATTTTTGGACTTCGATTTTTTCAAGGAGCTTGAAAAAATCTAAGTTCTCACATACAAATGGCAATGTAATGAAAAGCCTTGTCCTTATAACTGACTTACTTGTTTTATCAAATGTTTTATGGAACTTACAATTAAGCCACTTATATGTCACTTATAAGTGAAGTATTTCCAGACTTATAACTCATTTATAACTGACTTAAACTTAGAACTCACTTGTAAACACAGGACATTTGTGAATTTATAAGTCACCTATAAGGGGCTTATAAGGGGTTTAATTATAAATCACCTATATATCACTTATAAGTGACTTATAAGTTAATGTACGGTAAGTTAGTTTGGTAAGGGCCATGCATGGGTCTGCTTTGTCTGCAAAATCCTACCTAGAGTAAAGGTGAATACGTGACTAAAGCAAAGGGGTGTAAAAGTGGCGTATTTAAGATTGTGAGGACAAAACAAGCCATTTTCTTAAATATGCTGCTCCATCCTAAAAATATGTCACTTTTGAAAAGTGGCGTCTTTTTTTAACAACAAATACGAGGCTTTTCTTTCACTTATGTAGAGCGGCATCTTTTCAACATGACAAAAACGTCCCTATGCGTCACTTTATTTGAGTGGCGTATTTAATTGCCACAGTAAGAAAACAAATACGAGGCTTTTCTTTCACTTATGTAGAGCAGCGTCTTTTCAACATGACAAAACTGTCGCTTATACGTCACTCTCGTGGAGTGGCATATTAATTCTGCCACTTATCTGCCACTTTTCCTTTCTATTTATTAAATACGACACTTTATTGAAAGGCTCGTTTTTTCTACTGGCCCAAGCGGCGTAAAAGCGTAACATTTGTGCCGCAAAAGCTGCGTTTTTAAATAGCTGCGTTTTTTTTCCGCAAGGGTATTCTCATATAAAGCATTTATCTAATAATATACTGTTATTGACCTTTTTCTTAAAAAATGTGTGCATCTTGATAAGATCATGTTTCTGAACTGAACACAACCTCTGACCAACACGACACAACAACCTGGTTCTTTGTGCCAACATTCTGGCCTTAATGGAACTTTATCTCCAAATGTTGTTGCTGTTCTAGGCCATACGGCCGCAATGACTTCACAGGTACGTTTCTCTCAGGTATTACTCAGGTAATGTCTCGCTGGTATGTTTGACTTTGTGGCAAGTGACATCTTCTTAAAATCTCTTAGTGCCTGTCAGGAATTTCTTTGTTGATGATCGGTCTGTAGACTCTGTGTCTCAGTCTCATCCGATCTCAACAGAATTTGGGCTGTGATTTGGACTATTTTGTGACGATCTTTGTAACTGATACTAACCCTTCACTCCATGAATATTCATGTTAGAAATGATGACATCATAAATATTAATTTAGACACAATTAATGTGAATATCAGTTCTAAATCAACCATTACTACTTGGCAGCGGTCGGATTGGGACCCTGTTGTAATCCGATTGGTTTCATACGTATTCGCAACATCACAATATCTTGTATTAGAGGAAAGAAGTATGAGGGGCAATGTAAAACACTTATAATTGATACATAAATGTTCAGGGAAATCTTCAAACTAGAAAATTGAGTCTGTAAGACACAGTGATGCCCCCCTGTAGGTGCTTGCCTAGCTGCACGTAAAATTTCCAAGTCATTTGACCTTGACCTTGGGCTTGTGGGCAGCATGGGCTGGGTGTGCAATGAAATTATGGATGGTGTTTAATGTGTATATGCAATTCCATGGCAATAGCTACAGTGGTTAGGGAGATATAAGACAATGACAAAACTGAGACAAAAAACTGCACGTAAATGTGACAACCAACTGTACGTAAAATATCCAAGTCATTTGACCTCGACCTTGGGCTTGCGGGCAGCATGAGTGGGGTGCCAAATGATAGCACAGATGGTAATTGGTGTGTATGTGAAGTTTCATGTGTATAAGTGCAGAAATTACTGACTTATAACACTTGACAACCAACTGCACCTAAAAGCGTGACACACGGACAGACGGACATGTGCAAAAACATAATGCCACCTGACTATCGTCAACAGGGGCATAAAAATGGTCAAAACAGTATTACTTCAATGGTATTGGGATATTTTCAAAAAGCACATTATATTTTGACAGATAACTTTTGGTTTCACTGATTAGGTTTTTTAGTGTTTGCAATGATTTTTTCCTTCTAAGTTTATACGTTAACCCTTTATTACTTAACCCTTTGCCTCACAGACGAAGCATTAGAAACTGGGCCTAGACGTGTTCATTTACCTGAAAATTCCCCCTGCATTGTGTATCGCCATGACCAAATCTCCTCAGATGATTCTGTGTTAGCCTCAAGAAGATGGAGCTTCAATATGTCGTTGCTCCTGGCGACTGTGTAGTTAAAATGGACAAATGTGCCCTCCCTGTAGCTAAACATTGTTGAAACAGCCGTACCCATAGCACCAGGTTTTTTCTGAATAACCAGTCCTTCTAAACAAATATAAAATATCATATTAGCCCTTTACTCATTGAATATTCATGCAAGAAATAATGACTAAATGAATATTAATTATAATATAAAACTTTTTAAAAATATGAACATAGGAAGTTTTGGACCCTAATAAAATGTCAGTTTATTTTGCAACTACTAGTCAGGTGGTATTTAGCAGGATATGGGAGAAATCTTTGTATACCAAGTCAGAGCATACAGAACCTGTCTTAAGTGACCATCAAAAAGAGGTCTAATTATGGGTCTATAAGGCCGTGGGTAGCTTAATGCAGGTATAAATTAATGCAGAAAGCTCCTATAGCAGGAAGCTCTTATATGAGATTTTTGCATTACTTTTGATATGCATTGAGCAACCACCTGCTTTTTAAGACTCCTATGTTCAATGAATTAATGGTTGCTTAGGACAGGTTCTACTGTATTTCAAATACTAAAATACTAATTTCTCCATTAAATTCTATGTTGCTACCACTCATTAGAATTGTCTCAAAGTCCTGGCGTTAAGCACAATAAAACTGCATCTTGCACATCTTCTATTCACTGTTATTATATATGACACATATAAATTCAACTAGAGCTTATTCTTGAGAAAAAACACACCAAAAAACAACATATGTCTCCCCGCCCCAACCTACTTCCCAAACCAACAAAGCTTATATCTCTATCACACTATCATTTCATGGTGATCACAGCTGTGTTTTGTTTTTCCAAACCTGACCAGCCGTTTATGAAAATTGGATTATGCACATTTATCTTATCATTTGAGGGGATATAGCTCTGGGAAAATAATCAAACCAGATCATGCTTGGGATATGCACAACTACACTTCATGGTGATCACAATTTGTTGTGAAGTTTTTTCCATACATGATCAGCCATTTATGAAAAAATGGATTTATTGCAATTTCTCATCATTCAAGGGACACAACTCTGTGAATAATAGATGAACTAGATCAACCTAGGGATATGCACAACTTCACTTTATGGTGATCACAGATGTGAAGTTGTTTTTTTAAACTTGACCAGCCATTTATGAAAATTTGGATTTTATGCAATTTTCTTATCATTCAAGGGGAAGTAATTCTGTGAGAACTTAGCGAACCAGAAAATTCTAGTGACATGCACAACTACACCTCATGGCGATCACTGCTGTAGAGATTTTATTTAAATCTATGAGATTTTATGCATACATTTTTCATTCACAGGGACATAACTCTGGAAAATAATCAAATTAGATGTAGAGTTTTACTAAAATGCGCCCAGCCATTTATAAGAAATTGGATTTTATGCAAATATTTAATCGGCCCAGATCAGAAGCCTCTACAGGAGCCGTCTGATCCGGGCCTACGTATTTTGTGAAGGCATGAAAAGTAGAGATTAATAGAATCAAGCATGAGTTTTGTTAAAGACGGGATTTCTATACCCGAGGTTGGTCTGTTCCAGTCGGAAATGAACTTTAGCGAGTTTCCGATAGGAACAGACCAACCGAGGGTATAGAACACCCTGGTTTTAACAAAACCCATGCTTGATTATTTTTCTCCCTGAAATACACCCTAAAACAATTTAAATTAATTTTGTGAAGTACTACTTTACATTGCGTAATACGACTTCCATATCTGATAGCAACAGACCGCAGCATAACTTTAGGCGTGACACCAAAATGGCGTCATTCGTTATGACAACCACAAAAGTTTTGGCGTAAGTATAAATGACTGAGTGACTACAAAACAACTTCTTCGGTTAATTAAATAGGCTTTTAAAGTGTTTATATGATAAATAGAATTTCATATTCGTGCTAATTACTTACCCGTATATTAATTTCAATTCATAAGGTTGTTGCCTATAGAAATGTTGGTATAATACTGTAAGAATTCCTTCCCTTGTATTGATTTTACCCAATCGCGCATATGAATACACTAGTCACCCGGTGTTCCAGATAAGGATTTCTAGTAAGGCTATTTTTAGTAACTCAGCTTATCTAGCACGGCTGAGAAGCGAGAATATCATGTAAAGAATGAAGCAGTCAACCGCTATTTAACCCGTTCCCTGTTCTATGTTTAGTCCAAATTTCAATACCCATTGAATATTCATGAACAAAACAGTTATAATCAAATATGGAAGATGGTACATTGTAGCTGTTTTAGAAAGTAAAGACACAGAGCTATCAAATTCCATAAGCAAACGGAGCAGACCCTGATCAGACGGCTCCTCTAGGAGCCGTCTGATCTGGGTCTACTCTGTTTGCAAATGCGTGAAAACACGTTTCTTTGAGGGAAAGGGTTAAGACCCTAATGTTTATAGAAACAAGAGCATCACATGCCGGTGCCAATGTTCATCTGTTCACTCGTAGCCTTGTAATGGAGAACAAGTGTGTGAAGTTTCATAAGATTTGCATGAAATGTAAAGAAGTAAAAGCCAACATTAAAGTTTTCATGCAAAAACAAAGGGGACGAAAACAAGTTACGACAATAGCTCATTTTTTTTTCTTAAATTAACTGACAAGCTAAAAATGCTTTAACTCTTTTCTCCATAAATACTACTTTCTACGCCTTTGCAAACAGAGAAGAACCAGATCAGAAGCTCCTATAGGAGCTGTCTGATCAGGGTCTGCTCTGTTTGCTTCCAATATAATATAGATATGATTATACAGTTTCTGCCATGTCCAAAAAATCCTGTGACCATAATATGCTATTATAACAAATTAACCTAATCAACATTCCTGATGTCATTATTCATGGGGGTTAATCGAGTTCTTTGCTTTGACCCTTTACTTCATGAATATTTATGTAAGAAAAATAATGACAACATGAATAGTTATTAACCCTTTTCCTCATATAAACACTTTTTCATGCCTTTGCAAACAGAGTAGAACCAGATCAGATGGTTCATGTAGGAGTTGTCTACTCAGGGCCTACTCTGTTTGTAAACAAAATTATAAAAGATCTAACATTACAGTTTCAACCAATACCAAAACATTCAGTATACATATAACAGCTAATAAATATTCATGATGAATATACGACAGGGAAAGGGTTAACAGATTTTTTATAATGATACATAAACACAACATTTTTGGCCATGGCAGAAACTGTAGAATCAGATCTGTAGAATTCCCATCAATCTGTGTCTACTCTGTTTGCAAATGTGTAAAAAGGTAATGGATTAAACAAGAGCTGCATGCGACGCAAAGGCTTGTCTGATTTGGTGCTTGTCCAGCTTAATTAAAAAAATTAGAAAACAATAAAGGCCTATAACTCTAAAATTTTGAAATCAAGAGTTATGGTTCTTATGTAGGGGTCTTTCCCTCAATGAGATCTACTAACCTATGAAGTTTCATGTTGATACCTCTTATACTTTTTGAGTATTGAGCTACATTAAAGTTTTTGCACGCTGACGACAACGACGACAAAGATAACGGTGATGACGACAACACCTATGAACCAGTGATCACAATAGCTTGACTTTTCTTCGAAAAAGCTAAACAAGAGCGCCGCAAGCGGGTGCCAACGCTCATCTGTCGTCATTGTCAAGATGAACATGCATACCAAACAAGAGGGCCAGAATGGCCCTGAAGCGCTCACCAGACAATCAGAGTAGAGGATTTTCAAAGTTTTCACTATATGTTCCATTGAAAACTGCCCACCCCTGGGCCAGGGCCAATTTTGACCCCAGGCCCATAATTTATAAAAATTTGTAGAGGACCTGAACATGATGGTCTGTGCCAAATATGAAAGCTGTGAACCTTCCAGTTTCAGAGGAGAAGATTTTCAAAGACTTCACTATTTGTTTCTATTCAAAACTACCCACCCCTGGGGCGGGGCCAATTTTGACCCCAGGGGCATTATTTATATAACTTTTGTAGAGGACCTGAACATGATGCTCTGTGCCAAATATGAAAACTGTGAGCCTTCCAGTTTCAGAGGAGAAGATTTTCAAAGATTTCAATATTTGTTTCTATTGAAAACTGTCCACCCCTGGGGTGGGGCCAATTTTAACCTCAGGGCCATAATTTATATAACTTTTGTAGAGGACCTGAACATGATGCTATATGCCAAATATGAAAGCTGAGAACCTTCCAGTTTCAGAGAAGAATATTTTCAAAGTTTTCACTATTTGTTTCTATTGAAAACTTCCCACCCCTGGGGCGGGGCCAATTTTGACCCCAGGGGCATTATTTATATAACTTTTGTAGAGGAACTGAACATGATGCTCTGTGCCAAATATGAAAGCTGAGAGCCTTCCAGTTTCAGAGGAGAAGATTTTCAAAGATTTCACTATATGTTTCTATTGAAAACTGCCCAACCCTGGGGCAGGGCCAATTTTGACCCCAGGGGCATAATTTATATAACTTTAGTAGAGGACCTGAACATAATGCTCTGTGCCAAATATGAAAGCTATGAGCCTTCCAGTTTCAGAGGAGAAGATTTTCAAAGATTTCACTATTGGTTTCTATTGAAAACTGCCCACCCCTGGGGCGGGGCCAATTTTGACCCCAGGGCCATAATTTATATAACTTTTGTAGAGGACCTGAACATGATACTCTGTGCCAAATATGAAAGCTGAGAGCCTTCCAGTTTCAGAGGAGAAGATTTTCAAAGATTTCACTATTTGTTTCTACTGAAAACTGCCCACCCCTGGGGCGGGGCAAATTTTAACCTCAGGGCCATAATTTATATAACTTTTGTAGAGGACCTGAACATGATGCTATATGCCAAATATGAAAGCTGAGAACCTTCTAGTTTCAGAGAAGAAGATTTTCAAAGTTTTCACTATTTGTTTCTATTGAAAACTGCCCACCCCTGGGGCGGGGCCAATTTTGACCCCAGGGCCATAATTTATATAAATTTTGTAGAGGACCTGAACATGATGCTATGTGCCAAATATGAAAGCTGAGAGCCTTCCAGTTTCAGAGGAGAAGATTTTCAAAGTATTACTATATGTTTCTATTGAAAACTTCCCACCCCTGGGGCGGGGCCAATTTTGACCCCAGGGGCATAATTTATATAACTTTTGTAGAGGACCTAAGGGTGAAGCTATGTGCCAAAGATGAAAGCTGAGAACCCTGTAGATTCAGAGGAGAAGATTTTTAAAGGTTCAAATTGTTGACGACGAACGACGGACGACGCACGCCGACGGACGACGGACATCAGGCGATCACAAAAGCTCACCCTGAGCACTTTGTGCTCTGGTGAGCTAAAAATAAAGGTTGTAAATGAAAAATTGAAGAAGTTATGGTCAATGTTAAGATTTCGGATGACGCAGACCCCGGAATTACAATAGCTCGTGATTTCTTCAAAACAGATGAGCTAAAAAGGAATATTTTGGGTTTGTTTCCAAGTCATACTTCTACTGTAATATATGTGTTTACCAGTATTAGTTCTTGTGATGTCTCCACTGATGTCATATCCACAATGGCTTTCCAAGAAATTGCAAGGTACTGTGGCAAGCTCTGAAAGGAGAGACAACTACTACATTGCACTGGACAAAAAATATTCCAAGGAAATTTTTAAGTCCCGGCTCAAATTCTCTTAATATTTATTGAAAATACTGGTGTTAATCCAAACACAGTCTTATCTGGGTTTTCTCAGTTTACAAAATTTTGTGAAAAGGTGTTTATATCCCGGAAAAGCTTGTAGGAGATGTTGCAACACCTTTGTGTTAACCCTTTCCTTCATATAAACGCTTTGCAAACAGGGTAGACCCAGAGGAGCCGTCTGATCAAGGTCTGCTCCGTTTGCTTATAGAATTATATAGATCTGATTCCTCACTTTTTGTCTAAGCCAAACATTTAATTTTACCTTATAAAAATTATGTTGATGAATGTTCATGAAGTTATCAAATCATTTATGAACGTTTCTTGGAGAAAGAATTAATCATTACTGTGATTTGTGTCTGTGTAAATAGAGAACACAGACTGGACAACTCCTGCAGAAGCAGTCTGACCAGTATCTGATTTGTATGTTATATGTTAACTCTTTAATCCATGGATATTCATGTAAGAAATAATGAATATTAATTAAATTAACTGTTATAATAGCACAAGGACAAAGGAATTTTTGGCAATGGCGGAAAATGTAAAATCATATCTATATTACTTCATAAGCAAACAGAGCAAACCCTGATCAGACGGCTTTAATAGGAGTCATCTGATCTGGGTCTGCTCTGTAATGCAAAGGTGTAGAATGGCGTATTTATTGAGTAATAGGGTTAAAGATATAATTGTCTACTAACAATGCCATAGCAATAAAGTTCCTTATGTTAGAAGTTTTATACATGGGATTGAATTTTTTTAACCCTTTCCCTCATGAATATAGTTACAGTAAAACCTCTCTATAACGGACACTAAATTGTGTTAATTATTTGGTATTTAAGGCAGGTGGTTGCTTAAAGCAAGGTGATAGTAAAACAGAACGCTCCTAAAGGAGCGTTCTGTTTTACTTTCACATTGCTTTAAGCAACCACCTGCCTATAACACAAAATATTTGATGTAATTTAGTGGCCGTTATAGAGAGGTTTTACTGTATCATGCGAGAATAATGAATGTATGAATAACAATTAGCTTCATGTTATGATCTGAACAAGGGAATACTTTAACCATGTCAGAAACAGTAGAAAATCAGATCAATACTATTTCACAAGCAATCAGAAAAGATCCTGATCAGGCAGCTCCTGCAGGGGCCATTTGATCTGGGTCTACTCTCTTTGCAAAGGTGACTATATAAGGGAAAATGTTAATATTCATTATGGACAGTCTTGCATGAATATTCATATTATGGAAGACAGTCTTGCATAAATATTCATCAGTCCATGCAATCTAAACCCTTCGCTTGCTGAATTTAAAATACATTTCTCCTTCTTTATTTAACCCATGCCCTGTTGTATAATTACATATATCTTCACTGTGTACACGATTTTCGCTGTGCGATCACTGCTGTGGAGTGCATTGGTTGCACAATCAACTTGTAAATAGTGCAGACCCTGATGAGACAGCTCCTGTAGGAGCTGTCTCATCTGGGTCTTCACTATTTACAGGTAGGTATATTGACCTTAATAGCAAGCAAAGGGTTAAAATTGTCAAGACTAAATGCCTCACCACAGAGTATCGCCACTGATAAAGAATATTCACAGTTTTCATGATCAAACTCTGCCGCGCAGTCGGTGACAGACTCTTCTTGTCCTGTGCATTGTATTGTCCTGACAAGGTTCTCCAAAATGTTGTCCTCTTTTGACGCCTGTACAAAGTAGCTGCATAATAAAAATCAAAGGCCTGAATGGCCATAATGGCGTTCAGGTTTGATATGGATGTTATGTGTAGGGGGGGGGGGGGGAATTGATGTACATACACGTTAATAACAATAACGTCTTGGAATTGATAACAGTATTAATAACAACACATTTTTGTGAAACACTAAAAATGTTCGCCTCTGTAAGTTGCATAGACATGCCAGGTTTGAAGTATATACATGTGCAATGGCTACAACGTTATTGCCAACATTAAAGATTGAGCCAAGCCAACAAACCAACAAAGTCAGCCCCCCCCCCCCACCTTGATTGGGGGCATAAAAATATGACAGACTGAAACAAAAGGAGCCATCTCATGATCTGCTGTTTATATATTGACATGCTTCTAGTTTCTACTATGGCAAAAGAATATCTTAATTATATTCATGATGTCATTATTTCTTATATGAATATTCATGAAGTAAAGGGTCAATTAATGCTTTCATGTCCAAAGCTGATGCAAAAACTGAAGCACAACATCAAAATGATACAAAGGCTACCTATAATCCTACATTTTTTGTTCAACTAATTCTTACACATAACATTTATTTTTCCATGTTCAGCACTCGTTTATTTTGAATAAATGTAGTCAGCTTACAAATTTGAAGGTAGACTGTTTTTATGTTTAATTACTAAGTAGATCCATACATGTACATACAATTACGATAGTTGTTTGGAACCTGATGAAACTCAAATTCAGAACTACAGTCAGAAGTAGAGTTGTAAGCTGGGAAAGACATTTCAACAAATTGCTACCTACTTTCGCTTTTACACGACACAAACGTCTTGAGCAGACTCGGCGGTTACACGATACATAGAAGAGACAGTTGTTATTGACACTGGAATATAATTTGATTGAATATGTGTTGAAAACCTTCTATGGATAATACTTACTTTGATAAGCCGATAGAACCCCGTGTTTTTACGGTTTTACTTCTTGTAAGACTTAGACTTGTGTTGAGGTTGGGTGCCATAGTCAAAACACGCTGTTCGATGCGTGATAAATGTGTATATGGGATTTCTTTGACCTTGTCCTTTATGAAACTTCCTATTTTTAATTTTGAGTACGGGTCAAACGGAAATGACCGAATGCGATGCAAAAGGCAGTTTGATTGGCTGAAGATGTAGGTCTATATGCTAATCAGTTACGAATGTGTATAAAAATGCAATCGGAAACCTTGGCTATATTCCTTCTGCTTTAGAATGCCAATGTGTTGCGAATACTACGGCAAAAATATTTGTTCGCGTCTTCTTCTTCTTCTTCCGATTAAAGTACAGGGCCCACTCTGGAGCATCGACGTACTTGGAGTTTATTAAATTCAAGACTTTTAAAAAGTTTATCTTTGTGTAGATTAGTAGTAATTATCTCACACAGCAAATTATTATTAAATACATGAAGAGTAAACAAATACATGAACATTTTACAACCAAACTAGTGCAGACTTGAAGAAAACTATTTTGTCTTGCGCATGTTCACTAGACAAGTGAACTCTTTGCCGTAAAGAGACCGACTAGTATATGGCGTTTGAACGCCATAAAAATGTAATTCATTTAACCTTTTCTCTGTTGAATATTCATGTAAAAAATAATGAAATCATGAATATTTATTAGCTAATTTTTACAATAGTACATGAATACAGGACATTTTTACCTAGGCAGAAGCTGTAGAATCACATCTATATAATTCCATAAGCAAACAGAGCACAGCCAGATCAGACAGCTCCTATAGGAGATATCTAATCTGGGTCTACTCTGGGTCCATGCCTATAAAACTTTTAGTTGAGTCTGAGATCGTTCTCAAGCCTTTAATTGGTCAGATTTGAGCCTTTGGCTCAAATCTGACCAATCAAAAGCTTGAGAACTTAAATCTGACCAATCAAAAGCCTGAGAACGAAACTCAGACTCAACTTAAAGCTTTATAAGCATGGACCCTGTTTGCAAAGGTGTCCTCTCAATTCCTACTGCTTACCTGTTCCTGACAGATTTACATATAACTTCACCAGTCGTCTCACTGATATCTCCGCAAACACTTCCCATCTGTCCCTCAGACGTCACCTCAATATGCCCCTCACTATCAAGATTTAGAAAGTCGATGCCTCTAGCTGCAAAGGGATTTAGAATAGAAATTTGAGAATTTGTCATAAACCTTTAACCTGATAGAGAGGTCTTCTGAGATTTCTGCTCCTACAAGCTTTTTGATCCTGTCTGCTCTATTTGCTATGAAATAATATAGATTTGATTTTATGGTTTCTGTCCATGGTTCATTGTTCAAAATGCCAATACAAAATTTCAATTAACCTTTATTCCATAGCCTTTCTATGCCTTTGCAAACAGAGTAGACCCAGATCAGACACATAGGAGACATCTGATCAGACTCTACTGTTTGCTTATGATATAATATAGATATGATTCTACAGTTTCTGCTATGGCTAGAAATCCATGTGAAATGGCACAGCGTCCATGTGCCATTATTAAAAATAATCTAATCAATATTCGCGATGTCATTATTTATTACATGGATATTCATGGAGTAAAGTGTTAACCCTTCGCTTGCTGTTCACGTCAATATACCTACCTGTATATAGTGAAGACCCAGATGAGACAGCTCCTGTAGGAGCTGTCTCATCAGGGTCTGCACCATTTACAAATTGATTGTGCAATCAGTGCACTCCACAGCAGTGATTGCACAGCGCAATACTTGTACACAGTGAAGATATATGTAAATATACAACAGGGCATGGGTCAAGAAGAAGAAATGTATTTTAAAATTCAGCAAGAGAAGGATTAATCAATATTTGTGATATTTAATCAATGTTTGTTATTTCTTACATGGATATTTATAGAGTAAAGGGTTAATTAGTATTCATGATGTTATTATCTCATCCATGAATATTCATGGCATAAAGGCTCATATACATCTCATTCTACCGTTGCCATGACATTCGACTGAACATTTTCATGATTTCATTATTTCTTCATCAAACCATTTGTTGTGACCAATTATTAGAATCGCCTCAATGAGACACATTTGATGGAAAACTAGAAAATTGTGTCTGTAAGGCACAGCAATGCCCCGTGGTGGTGCTTGCCTAGCTGCAACATAAAATTCCTAAGCCATTTGACATTGATCCTGGGCTTGCGGGCAGCATGGGCTGGGTGCGCAATGAAAGTATGAATGGTGTTTAATGTTTATTTGCAATTCCATGCCAATAGCTATAGTGGTTAGTGAGATATCAGACAATAAAAAATCTGTGACAAACAACTGCACGTAAAAGCGTGACAGACAGATGGACAGACAGGTGCAAAACATAATGCCCCCGACTATAGTCGAAGGGGGCGAAAAAATGAAGGTCACCCTAACTACTGTAAGTATTCCGACAAACATAGACAAAGAGTGTAGACCCAGATCAAACTGATCATGTGGGAGCAGTTTGATCAGGGTCTATACTATTTGCTACAATGTCAGTCTAATCTAAGTCATCGAAGTGGTGAGAAATTGACTAATTTAAATTTATAAACTGATTGAATGGGAGAACTGGGTGTCTGAAATTAAGATTGATGATGTCATTATTTCTTACATGAATATTCATGGAGTAAAGGATTAACCCTTTCCCGGTTCTATGTTTATTACAAATTTCAATACCTACTGCATACTAATGGACAAGGGAGTTATAATGAAGGTGGAACAATGTCGCCATTTTAGAATTTAAAGTATCAGATCTATCAAAATCCATTAGCAAACAGAGCAGGCCCTGATCAGAGGGCTCCACTAGGAGCCGTCTGATCTGGGTCTACTCTGTTTGCAAATGCTTGAAAACACGTTTACATGAGGGAAAGGGTTAAGGTAATTAGTGTATTCTGTCCTCATCTAGGACTCTGCTCAGGTTTCAACTCACTATACATTTTCCTTGTAACAGCTACAGTGTAGACAGCCCCTGCGTCAGACACCAACAAAACCTGTAAAGAAACATCCGAGTTTAGGTCTTTAACCCATTACCTCATAGGCTATTTTTAAATCCAGCTTCTTGGAATAAAACTGAATAGTTTCAAAATGTGACTTTCACAAAGGCGTCAATATGAGGGAAAGGGTTACCCCTTTACTTCATGTAATTACTGCTGATCGTACAAATATAAATTAACTGATTTTTTTTTAAAAAAGGACAAGAGAATTCTTTTACTACGTCACAGCCTGTAGAATCAGATCTATATTATGTCATAAGCAGACAGAGCAGATCCTGATCAGACAGCTCTCCTTCAGGATCATTTTGATCTGGATCAGCGTTATTTGTCAGTTTGTCTGTCCAAAGATTAAGGGTAATTAAGCTTATTCTTAAATCCTTAACTTTTGGTGGTGAATCCAGGATAATCTATGCATACATACTGGGTAATGCTGATTAACAACTTTGAATGCAAAACCTTTGAAATACATGTCAATTTTCTTATGTTTTTCTCCTAGTTATTTGAGTTGTACCAAACATAGTTGTGTTATGATATGTTAAACAATGTCCACCAGTGTAGTTATAATGCGTCAAGGAGAGGATCCCAATAAGCATGTTGCTTCCGATCCAATCCTTAATATATATCTAGTGATATGTGGATTTATGTACACTTATGAAATAAAATATGTTCAAACTAATGCAACCATAGTGTGTAAGAATTTGGATCCAAATAAGATTCCTAGTACAGCTGAAGTTCGAAATATCGAACTTCAAGGGACCATGCGAATTACTACAAGATAAAAGAAGTTCTAATTATCTGCTTTCTAATCTGAACACTGCTTAATGCAGGTCTAATGTAATACTGAAAGCTCCTAGCTAAAGGTGCTTTCAGCAATACTTTTGACCTACATAAGAGACGATTCTAAAGAGTGGTCACAATATAAGGTTTGTTGGCGAAATGACAATTTTAATATTTTGCCATGCACTTTTATCTGTATCTCTGCAACACTTACCTGCCCTTTTATCTCAAAGGCCGATGGTAATGCACACACTTGAAGAACCTGCTCCTGACTTCCTTTGGGGTCTATTTTCAAGACATTCACACATCCAAATTTCAAATCAGTAAATTCTAAAAATAGTGCATCCCCTGAAAGAACAAGCACTTCTTGTCAAGTAACCTATTGTCCCCAATCTGAGACTGCTCTTAGCATTTCTATAGCCATCACCTCAAGTTTGATGTGAATTAACAAGGAATATTTATTGAAAGGTCCAGATAAGATGTGTAAAGACTGACACATGGGCAGATAAACAGAGTGAAAACCTGGGATCCATCTAATAATATCCATTACGTGAATTTTCAATTAATGTCATTTTTTTTTTTATGAAAACCAAAGTGTTAAATATTTGACTTGGTTATATTTGTTTTCATATTGCTATGTATTTGGATAATAAAATTATCCGGGGTTAAGTTTGCAAAGACATTCAAAATAATAGACAAATCAACAGCAAAACTGATTTATGCTTGCTTTTCTTTGAGTATCGTGGAAAATAACAGAAGTAACAAGATGTGTTTGTGAAACACTATGCCCCCTAGATATGATATTTGACCCTAAAGGATGACCTTCATCTTGACTTGTCACCCCTCAAACTGTGCAGCTTCATGGGGTGCACATGCATACCACATATCAAGTCTGTATCTCTACTGGTTCAAAAGTTATGGCCAATGTTAAAGTTGGTGACCTTTGACCATGAAGGATGACCTTGACCTTGACATGTTACCCCTCAAACTGTGCAGCCAAATAAGAAACACACGTATACCAACTATCAAGTCTGTATCTCTACTGGTTCAAAAGTTATGGCCAATGTTAAAGTTGGTGACCTTTGACCCTGAAAGATGACCTTGACCTTGTAATGTCACCCCCAAAATGTGCAGCTTCATGAGATACACATGCATACCAAATATCAAGACTTTATCTCTATTGGTTCAAAAGTTATGGCCAATTTGAAGTTAATGACCTTTGACCCTGAAGGATGACCTTGACATTTCACCCCTCACACTGTGCAGCTTCATGAGAAACACAAGCATGCCACATATCAAGTCTCTATCTGTACTAGTTCAAAAGTTATGGCCAATGTTAAAGTCAGTGATTTGACCCATATGCTTGACCTCTGACCTTTAAGGATGACCTTGACCTTGACATGTCACCCCTGAAAATGTGCGGCTTTATGAGATACATATGCATGCCAAATATCAAGTCTCTATCTGTACTTGCTCAAAAGTTATGACCAATGTTAAATACGGTGATTTGACCCATGTGTTTGACCTCTGACCTTTAAAGAGGACCTTGACATGTCACCCCTCAAAATGTGCAGCTTTATGAGATACATATGCATGCCAAATATCAAGTCACTAGCTGTACTGGCTCAAAAGTTATGACCAATGTTAAAGTTACAGACAAAGAAACGGACAATTTGACCTTTGACCCTGAAGGATGACATTGACCTTGACACGTCACCCCTCAAAATGTGCAGCTTCATGAGATACACACACATGCCAAATATCAAGTCTCTATCTCTACTGGTCCAAAAGTTATGGCAAATGTTAAAGTCGGTGATTTGACCCATATATTTGACCTCTGACCTTGAAGGATGACCTTGACCTTGACATGTCACCCTTCAAAATGTGCGGCTTTAAGAGATACATATGCATGCCAAATATCAAGTCCCTATCTGTACTGGCTCAAAAGTTATGACCTATGTTAAAGTTGCGTTAAAGTTACAGACAGAAAACAGACAATTTGACCTTTGACCCTGAAGGATGACCTTGACCTTGACATGTCACCCCTCAAAATGTGCGGCTTCATGAGATACACTAGCATGCCAAATATCAAGTCTCTATCTCTACTGGTCCAAAAGTTATGGCCAATGTTAAAGTCGGTGATTTGACCCATATATTTGACCTTTGACCTTGAAGGATGACCTTGACCTTGACATGTCACCCCTCAAAATGTGCGGCTTTATGAGATACATATGCATACCAAATATCAAGTCTCTATCTGTACTGGCTCAAAAGTTATGACCAATGTTAAAGTTGCTGACAAACAAACAGACAAACAGACAAACAAACAGACAGGGCAAAAACAATATGCCCCCCAGATCTGATCTGGGGGGCATAAAAATAAACTCACTCGAATCATCTGCATACACCAAATGAAAGGTACAGTTGTCCTCGCCATCACTGCTGTCAGTGGACACAAACACTTTGGAATCTACCCGGGTGCTGGCACAGCCATAACGCAGAACTGAAGTGTTGAAGAACCCTAATAACCGTAACCCTTCCCTCATATAAATGCCTTTTCACACATTTGCAAACACAGTAGACCTAGATCAGACAGCTACTACAGGAGCCATCTGATGAGGGTCTGTTCTGTTTGCTTTTAACGTGATACAAGATCTGATTCTACAGTTTTTGAAAAGCTAACATCTGATTCTACAGTTTTTGAAAAGCTAACATTTCAAAATTGAGCTAATAAATATTCATGTTATTATTCTTTCTTACATGAGTACTGAATAGAGAAAGGTTTATGTGTTAACCCATTCCCACTTAGGGTATTTTTAGACCTAACCACTTTAAATAGATCTACCGAAAAGGAGCATTAACTGGAGAAAACGAAATTTTCAGAATTGTGTAGTTTTGAAACCATTGTGATAAATAGAGCATTTGCTCCTGTGGAGCAAATGCTCTATTTATCACAATGGTTTCATAAAGTGACTTTTACAGAAGTGTCAAAAGGCGTCAATATGCGGGAATGGGTTAAGACAGATAGATGCAGTATGATCTGTTTTCATTCAGTCTTTGTTTAACCCTTTCCCTGTTCTATGTTTATTCCAGAAGTCAATACCTACTGAATATTCATTGATAAAATAGTTGTAAAGAAATGTGGAAGGCAGAACATTGTAGGCATTTTAGGAAGCAAAGAAACAGATCTATCAAATTCCATAAGCAAACAGAGCAGACCCTGATCAGACGGCTCCTCTAGGAGCCGTCTGATCTGGGTCTACTATGTTTGCAAATGCGTGAAAACATGTTTATATGAGGGAAAGGGTTAAGCTTTCCATGTTCAAAAACACAACTAGAACTAACACTAAAGGTGATGAAAACCCCTGCACGGCAGCCTTGATCACAAAAATATTCAAAGTTCGAAGATATTCATATCCTACATGAATACTCATGGTGGAATCTTACATTCTTCAAATTTCTAAGCAGTCTAAAGATAAAAGATTCCTTACCCTGCTTGTATCTTATAAGAACACCTCGTCCTGTACTGTCAGCATCAGTTTGGAGCTTTACCACAGCGCTGTTACCAGTTGTTGAAACAGTCCGTGTGTCTGGTGCAGTGCCGCATGGCAGCACCGCAATCGATTTCTCTGTATCTCCCTCATAAAACTACAGAACAAAAAGAAGCGTTAACCATTTCCCTAATGAATATTCATGTAAGCATTAACCATTTCCCTAATGAATATTCATGTAAGCATTAACAATTTCCCTAATGAATATTCATGTAAGAAATAACAACATCATAATTATTCATTAGCTAAGTTTTATAATTAAGAAATGAATGACGTGCTTCCGGTGTTCATGAGGTTATGCAACGCATAGCTTTACGAGCAAAGTTAGTGAAGCCCGAAGGGCTTCACGTGAATCTTTGCTCGTAAAGCTATACGTTGCATAACCCATGAACACCGGGAGCACGTCATTCATTTCTTATATTTATATTCCATTGTATTTCTTATATTTAAGAAATGAATGACGTGCTTCCGGTGTTCATGAGGTTATGCAACTTTCTTTTTAGAATAAGGTTATATAAGGACGTTGCAGGGCGAATGTAAATATTGGCATATGTACATAGGATGTTTCGGTATTTAGTAGAAACTGTAGTCAAATCTATTCTAATTCCGGAAGGAAACAGCAGAGCCTGATCAGATGGCTCCTATATATGTATACAGGAGTCGTCTGATCTGGTTCTACTCTGCATAGGCCTGAAGGAAAGGGTTAAATAGTATGAATCCTGATGAGAGGGTAATCTCATCTGGATCCAAACTGTTTGCATATCGCATATTATAGTAGACGGATGAATCATTAACCCATTACCTTATATGCTACTTTCAGACTCATTTCCATCATAGGCTATTTAGAGACACAACAAATTTGAATAAATCTAATGAATCTTAAGGCCTTTGCAAACAGGAGCCATCTGATCAAGGTCTGCCCTCTTTTCATAATTATTAAATAATATAAATCGGATTGCATAGTTTCTGCCATAGCTAAAATTTCCTGCACTAGTACGTATGCCATTATAAAATTAATCTGATTAATATTGATGTTGTTATTTCTCACATGAATATTCATCAGGTAAAGGGTAAGGGGTCATTCTTCTTTCCCTCATGAATATTCATGTAAAACATAACATCATGAATATTTATTAATTACATTATACAAAATAGTGTATGAACAGAGGCTGTTTTGGCTTTAGCAGAAACGGTAATATCAGATCTACACCATTTCAAAAGCAAACACATTGTGTAACAGACCTTTATCAGACGGTTCCTACAGAAACTGTCCGATCTGGGTCTCTCTATTTGCAAAGACGTAAAAAGGTGTCTATAAGAGGGAAAGAGTTAAGACATTTTGGCAAATACATGACATAAGTCATACCTCTAATTTGCAATCATCATTTTGAGTCCCACCAAGGTCAAAGTCTTCGACTTTGAAGTCTATTATGTGGAATTTCTCTACCTCTACCATATAGGAACAGTTTGTGTTGGATGGATACGGACGTGGATAATTCTCAGACCTGATAACAGCCTCAGCTGCTGTGTATGTTACGCCACAACCTGTAACACGAAAAAACATAGAGGGTTACATACAAAACAGTGGTAACTAAATCATTACAAACCAATTACAGTTGAACTTCGATATCTCGAACTCGGATAACTCAAACTTTGGGATAACTCGAACAAAAAGTTCGGTCCTTCAAAAATCTACAATACAGGATTTTTCTAAAATGCATCACTACATTCATATCTAGAAACACATGTGACAGCTTAATGCAGGTCTATAGTAATGCTGAAAGCTCCTGTAGGAGCTTTCAGCATTACTTTAGACCTGCATTAAGCTGTGAAATTAAGAAAATGTCCAGATCAGAAATCTCGAACTTCTCTTATCTCGAACTAATTTGTATGGTCCATTGATATCGAAGTTCTACTGTATCTCATAAGCTATATTTCGACTCATTACAACATAAGCTATATTTAGAATCATTACCTCATAAGCTATTTTTAGACCAAACCTATTTGAATAAACACCTACATAGAATAAATCTTAATAGAATTTAGGATAATTTAAACTTTTAGAATTGTGTAGAATCCAATGCTATAAATAGCTTTTCGGAAACTACTGAACAAGAATCAAACATCTTGGATCCTGACGAGATGCTGAATTACAAAATGTTTGCAGCCAGTCAGGGTCCATGCTTATAAAACTTTTAGTTGAGTCTGAGATCGTTCTCAAGTTTTTGATTGGTCAGATTTGAGCCAAAGGCTCAAATCTGGCCAATCAAAAGCTTGAGAACTCAAATCTGACCAATCAAAAGCCTGAGAACGAAACTCAGACTCAACTAAAAGCTTTATAAGCATGGACCCAGATCACATTCAACAGGATAAAGATCAAACAATATTTCAACCCTTTACTCCATAAGCAAACAGGAGCCGTCTGATTGGGGTCTCATCTGTTTGCAAAGGTATATTTATGGTGTGAAGGGCTAAGATGCTACTGTAATGAAGTTACCACAGTGTAGCTATAGAGCTGTACACAAGATAAATATTAACCCTTCGCTTGCTGAATTTTAAAACACAGTTCTCCTTCTTTACCCATGCCCTGTTGTATAATTACATATATCTTCACTGTGTACACGTATTTCGCTGTGCAATCACTGCTGTGGAGTGCACTGGTTGCACAATCAACTTGTAAATAGTGCAGACCCTGATGAGACAGCTCCTGCAGGAGCTGTCTAATCTGGGTCTTCACTATTTACAGGTAGGTATATTGACGTGATTAGCAAGCGAAGGGTTAATAGGAAATAAAAGTAAACTATTTTTGGTATTTCTCTGCTGAACCATATCTTGCTTTCAGCTACTCATTTGAATTGTCTCTAAGATGCTATTCTAATGAGTAGCAGCAAGATAGGGTTTGGCTTTCAGAGAACAAAGTGTTGCATGAATATACAATATATACAGGAGACTAACACACAGGTACTTACCAACCCATAATCCTTTACAGTCTGTTTCATTATTTCTGTACGGTAAAAATTGACAGCCATATCTGGGAACTTCACTAGTAGAGCAGACAGATGCTATTTCTGAAAAGAAAGATGTAAGAGTTGATTCTCAGTGGTCCAGATTAGATGCATAACTTTAAATTTTTTCAAGAAATAGCTTCTTTATTTCTCCACCAAACCCTATACTCAGAGATGCTGCCAGGATTTCAATTTGGTGGGGGAAATCCCCCATCAAATAAAAAAAGTGGGGGCCTACTGGGGAGGGTGGGGGCAGTTAACGGGCAGTAGTTATTACTAGTTAATGCATCCATTTACATTTGTAAGTAAACATATTAGATCTAGTTTTCTTACTTTCAACACACAAAGACACATGTCTATTAATTCTCAAATAGCCTCATCATCGTGTTCGTTTTTCGAATCCGAAACAGCTGGAGGCTTTTTAATTTTCTGCTTGCATCTCCAAGGTTTCCATAGATGAACTCACTACAGGGCAAAAGAACTCACTTATTTCTCTTTTATTGCTAGACATTTTTTCTGTCGTCTGCAGCATGCACAAAATGTTGGGAAAGTAAACTGGAAATGGTGTACATAGGCGTTTTCCCGCATCATTCGTTATTTAAATATAGATTTTTCAAAATGCGGGAACCAGTGTCAATTGTCAATTACAGGTATCCCTCTAGGGAGTTATTGATCGAATGCGAGACGGCTAAAAATAGGACTTGGGGTATTCCAACTTCAGTGCTATTTGCGATGCCGATACAGACCTTTCTGTTTGGATTTATTTTGCAGGCACGGGATAATATTTTTTGCGGGACAATCATTTTGACTGTGGGATAATGCCCTCACCTTTTTGAGAAAAAAGGGGGACCGAGGCAAAGATAAGCGGGATCCCGCACCCTGACAGCATCTCTATATACTATAACCACTCTTTAGAATCGTCTCTTCGAGTCGATTCTAAAGAGTGGTCACAGTATCGGGTTTGGTGGAGAAATGACAAAATAGTATTTTGGGTACACACTTTTATCTGTGCCTCTGTGATACTAAAATGTGAAACATACAAAAGAACCTCTCTATAGTGACCAAGTAATGAATAAACATAGGGGTCCTAATAAGATGAGTAAATTATAAAAAAAATAATCAAGAAAAACTTCTTTATTTCTCCACCAAACCCTATGTTTTGACCACTTTTTAGAATTGTCTCTTCGAGTCGATTCTAAAGAGTGGTCACAGTATCGGGTTTGGTGGAGCACCCTGACAGCATCTCTATATACTATGACCACTCTTTAGAATCGTCTCTTCGAGTCGATTCTAAAGAGTGGTCACAGTATCGGGTTTGGTGGAGAAATGACAAAATAGTATTTTGGGTACACACTTTTATCTGTGCCTCTGTGATACTAAAATGTGAAACATACAAAAGAACCTCTCTATAGTGACCAAGTAATGAATAAACATAGGGGTCCAAATAAGATGAGTAAATTATAAAAAAAATAATCAAGAAAAACTTTATTTCTCCACCAAACCCTATGTTTTGACCACTTTTTAGAATTGTCTCAGAGAGACAATTCTAAAGAGTGGCGACACCATAGGGTTTGGAGAAGAAATGACAATTTTAGTATTTTAGTATTCACCTTTATCTGTTCATCTGGGGTCTATAAGAATAGGTGGCTGGCTAATGAAAATACGGTAGACCCTGCCTACAACCACATAATGAACTAAAGGTTGCTTAACCTTTTACTCCACAAATGACATCATGAATATTTTTTGAGCTGAATTTTCATAATGGTGTATGTATACAGGAATATTTGGTATTTGTAGAAACCAAAGAGTAATGTCTATTATAATTTCACAAGCCAACAAAGCAGACCCTGATCAGATGGCTCAAAAGGAGCTTCCAATCTAGGTCTACTCTGTTTGCAAAGGTGTGAAAAGGCATTTATATGAGGGAAAAGGTTAATACTGAACAAAAGTAATGTAGAAAAGGAGCTTTCTGCACAACTTTAGTCCTTTACTTCATGAATATTCATGGGAAACTAATTACGAATGTATCATTTGATAAATTCATGGTTGACACAACCCTTTACCATAAATACACCATAGCAAACAGAGTAGACTCTGATCAGACAGCTCCTAAAAGAGCCATCTGATCTTGGTCTGCTCTGTTTGCTTATGAAATGAATAGGTAGTATTGTACAGTTTCTGCCATGGCCAAAACTCCTGTGTTCATATGTGCCATAATAAAAAAAATAACCTAATTAATATTCGTGGTCAATATCATTATTTCTTACATGAATATTCATGGATTAAAGGGTTGAACTAAACTGACCTTCACAATCCTCCCGGCAAACAGGGGTTTGAACACCAAGGTTGCAATCTGGGGTGTACAGCTGACACATTAGTTGTTGCATCTTCTCGTTGCATATTTCACCACTCAAGCTCATCTGGTTCCCTGTCTTCTCAATTTGAGAAAGAGCTGCCGCAGGATGTGATATCCCATAAACCCCTGGCAACGACACTGCTTCCTGTCCTAGAATGTGACAAACTTCTATATTTGTTCTATAGCATCCATCTTCTGAAATGTAATAAAAGATGTATCATAAAAAATGTAACAATAAATGTAATAACCTTGATATTTGTTCCACAGTGTCTGAAATGTAATAAGAAATGCGATAAGTAATACAACATGTAATATACGGTATTTTTTTGTGTGTAATAAGACATGTCATTAATATTATCTTTATATTTGTTCTAAGCATCCGTCTTACGAAATGTAATAAAAAATATATATAATAAATGTAATAAGAAATGTAAATATTTTGTTTGCCATGCATCCTTAAAGTGAAAAAAGTCCACACAGATAGATGGATAAGCTTATTATTCCAGTAGACATCTTTTTCATGGGGTCCAAATATATTCATACTTTGTGAAGTATTGCTAGATCATAAATATTGATTAGATTAATTTTTACAACGGCACAT
The DNA here is from genome assembly GCA_963576725.1 of Azorinus chamasolen. Classification (NCBI taxonomy): domain Eukaryota; kingdom Metazoa; phylum Mollusca; class Bivalvia; order Cardiida; family Solecurtidae; genus Azorinus; species Azorinus chamasolen. The sequence continues at coordinate 55,475,466 of OY755252.1, forward strand.
AGGCAGTGGAAGTTCAACCCTTTCCCTGATATAAACATGTTTTCACGCATTTGCAAACAGAGTAGACCCAGATCAGACGGCTCCTAGAGGAGCCTTCTGATCAGGGTCTGCTCTGTTTGCTAATGGAATTAGAGAGACCTGATTCATTACCTTCTAAAATGGTTACAATGTTCTACCTTCCATATTTCATTATAACTATTTTGTCCATGAATATTCAGTAGGTATTGAAAGTTGAAATAAACACAGAACAGGGAAAGGGTTAAGCCATAGCAGGAACTAGAATCATATCTATATTATTTCCTAAGCTAATAGAGCAGGCCCTGATCAGACGGCTCCTAAAGATACAGTGATTGTAAAAGTGCATGCAAAAATATTTATGAAGTAAAGGATTAATCAAGGACAAAAGGTTTAAATCAGAAATGTGAATTTGTAAGTCCCAATTAAACAATAATGGATGCAAGATTAGTAGGGCAGTGAAATTTGAGTAAAAGACATACTTCTATTTCGCATTTTCTCTTTCTTGTTTCCGAAAGTGTTAAAATCTTTGCTATTGCTTACCTCTGACGTTCATTTCAGCTGCAGTGACCTTGATTTCAATACTGTCACTCGGTCTCTGTGTTTCATTAAATCCCCAAACATCCACACTGCAGGTGTAATAGTCAGAGTCCTCCATGGCAAGTCTGTAAACCATGAATAGTCATGAAAGCAATAATGGCATCATGAATATCAATTTGCTGAATTGTGCTTATATACACAGAATACAGTAAAACTCCACTAATGCGACCACCAAAAAGGGGCATAATTCTGGGTGGCAGAGGCAGGTGGCAGCTTAATGCGGGACGAAAGTTATGCAGAAAGCTCCTATAGGAGCTTTCTGCATAACTTTCGTCCTGCATTAAGCAACCACCTGCTTTAGACGACATCAGTGGCTGTTTATTAAGTGGTTGCATTAGCCGGGTTTCACTGTATATTGGCCATGACAGAAACTGTAGAATCTACTCTGTTTGCAAAGTCATCTCAATCCAGTAATGGGCTTCTCTCCTAATATATTATATACTTCACAAATACCTGTTGATCATCAAACTGTATTGTATGGATCCCGTGCCTGCATCCCCTACAAGCTCTACTCTGTATTTAGCAGCACTGGCTGTACTGTCACTGGGTACCTGAAGGTATTTCTGATGTAAGATTTCCCCGTCTCTTGTCAGCTGTAGTCCATTGACGTACCAATGAAGGGTGACCTGATTTATAAAAAGTATGACCCCTGTTAGGTCTTTAAACCCTTTACTCCGGAAATACACATTTTTATGCCTTTGCAAACAGGGTAGACCCAGATCAGACAGCTCCAAAACAGGAGCTGTATAATCATAGTCTGCTCTGTTTATTTATATCCCTTGTATACCTATATTACAGTGATATACAATATAAGTCAAAACTGTAACTTCAAGATTTTATGTTTGTGAGTTAAATTACTGATTTACCCATTCCCTCACATTGACATTCTCAAGCTTTTGATTGGTCAGATTTGAGCCAGAGGCTCAAATCTGACCAATCAAAAGCTTGAGAATGACACCATTTGAAGCTTCTGTAAAAGACTTTTTGAAACCATTGTGATCAATAGAGCCACATTGATCCACAGGAGCAAATGCCCTGTTAATCAAAATGGTTTAATTAAAAACTACACAATTATAGAATTTTCCTTTTTTCTGGTAAATGCTATGTAGATTTATTCAGAGATTGAATCTAAATATAGCCTATGAGGAAACGGGTTAAAGTTATATGCAGAAAGATATTTTATAATAGAAAAGAAACAATATATGACTATTTATTTCATTCAATTCTTTGCCATACTGATTTAAACTCACAGTAATAAGTATAAATATTATAGATGTGATTCTTGAACCCTTTTCTTGTTTGAACATTTATGTAAGAAATTATGACACCATTGAAATTGATTACTTTTTATAATGGCTTATTTAGAAATTTCCCCCAGGCTAAACCTTTTAAAGTCAGATCAATAATATACCATAAGCAAATAAGAGCAGACCCTGATCAGAGGGCGTCTACAGGAGCTTTCAGATCTGGGTCTACTGTTTACAATGGCATGAAAAATGCATATCTTATCAGGTAAAACAGAGCTCCAGATAGGATGCGTCAAATAAACTATTTTCAAGTATATCTTCTTTTTTTCTCCACCAAACCCTATGTTGTGACCACTCTTTAGAATCGTCTAGAAGAGACGATTCTAAAGAGTGGTCACAACATAGGGTTTGGTGGAGAAATGACGGTTTTAGTATTTGAGTATGCACCGTTATCTGTAACTCTGGGTAAAAAGGTTAATTAAATCACCTGGTATCCAGTCACTTGTATGACATCACAGACTATGACAGCATCAGCAAGTGCAAACTGTTCTCTTACCATGGGGTTGATGGTAGCCATTGGGAAATCCTCTGTACACATAAAAACAATAGGCCCTTTAGAAAGATTAACCCTTTACTCCATGAATATTCATGAAAGAAATGATGATACCATTAATATTAATCAAATTAATTTTCAAAATGGCATATTAACACTTGAAATATTTGTCAAAGCAGAAACTGTGGAATCAGATCTATATCATTCAATAAGCAAACAGAGCAGACCCTAATAAGATGACTCCAATAGGAGCCGTCTAATCTCAGTTTACACTGTTGGAAATGCATAGAATGGCGTATTTATTATCTGATCTGGGTCTACTGTTTGCAAATGTGTGAAAACACGTTTATATGAGGGAAAGGGTTAACCCTTTACTTAAAGAATATTCATATGAGAAATAAAGAAACCATGAACATCAATTAGATTTTTAAAATGGACATAGGAATTGTTGGCTATGGCAGAAACTGTAGAATCATATCTATATTGTTTCTTAACCCTTTCCCTCATATAAACGTGTTTTCACGCATTTGCAAACAGAGTAGACCCAGATCAGACGGCTCCTAGAGGAGCCGTCTGATCAGGGTCTACTCTGTTTGCTAGTGGAATTTGAAAGATATGTTTCTTTTCTTTCTAAAATGGTTACAATTCTCCACCTCCCATATTTCATTATAACCTTTTTGTCCATGAATATTCAGTAGGTATTGAAATTTGTAATAAACACAGAACAGGGAAATGGTTAAGCAAAGAGAACTTACATCGGTCAGACAGCTCCTACAGCAACCATCTGATCTTGGTCTACTCTGTTTGCAAAGGCACAGAAAGGTGTATTTATGGAGAAAAGTGTTAAGAAAAGTGCAAAGTGACAACAGTGCAGACCCAGATGAGATGACTCCTCTAGGATTGCTCTCATCAGAGTCTAAACTGTTTACAAAGCACATTAGTGACACGTTCCAAAAGAGTTTCTTTACAAATACAGGTGTCATTAAAACTTTCCCTACTGAATATTCATGTAAGAAATAATGACACCATGAATATTTATTAGCTGAATTTTTATAATGGCCCATGTACAAAGGAATTTTCGGTATTGGTAGAAATTGTCAGATCTGTTATAATTTCATAAACAAACAGAGTAGACCCTAATCAGATGGCTCCTAAAGGAGCCGTCTGATCTGGGTCTACTGTTAACTAGAAATGTGTCCATAGGACACTGATGGCCCCACTTCAGATTTTTTGTCACAGAAAGTAAGGGCCTGGCCGCCATAATCATGTATGCAATGACTAAGCGATTTATGCCATTTTTGAAAATAAAGGGCTGCTACTCCTAAATGACTAAAGCGATTTACATGGCTATCTAACTTGACCAGGATATAATGGCCACAGACATGTGTGTAAAGTTTGGTGATTATTGGACAAATACTTTCCAAGAAAAGGTCCGGACAAGATATATTTAAAGTCATTTTTGCAAATAAAGGGCCGCAACTCCTGAACGACAAGCGATTCACATGGCTATCGAACTTGACCGAGATATAATGGCCACAAACATGTGTAAATTCCACAAATACTTTCCAAGAAAGAGCTTGGACAAATTCTTCTAGATATGCATACAATTGACATATGGACAAGAGTAACCCTATATGCCACCACTTTGTGGGTGCATAAAAAACACACAATATTATGTTTATTCAAACAGTGGTCACTTTAGGTGTTTTACTTTAGTTTAAATCATTTGACAGTAACCTTTACATAGCTGAAAAATTAATGTCTGCTCAAATTAAGATCTGCTAGGGCAATTTTGACTACCTCCGATTCAATCAAGCTTTTGAGAAACTAGTGACTGAGTTTCAAAAAGTTTGGATCCTGATGAGATGCTGAGTTAAAAGGCATCTTAACTGTATCTAAGCTTTTTGAAAATGTGAGTCAGATCACTGTTAGCAGGTTAACTCATCAGAGCTATAAATAAAGTAGTATAGAGCAACAGATAAAGGTGCTTATTCAAATATAACAAAATCATCATTTCTCCGTCAAATCCAATGTTGTGACCACTCTTCAGAAATCGTTATGAAATAAAGGAGATGAATGTTTTAATTTACACATCTTTTCTGGGACACTGTACTGTCTTCACTATACCTACCTTGCACAGATAATGATGTTGTCGGTTGTTGGGTGGACGTAGAAGTTGAAGTAGAAATATCACTGTCATTAACTGATTCATTCTCCGCGTTTGCTAAAAAATATAAATATAATATAAGCTGATTTAACCGTGTACTAAATAAATATTTATGTAAGAAATATTGCCATTTTAATTAGATTATTTAAAATGTTACATTGATTTTTGGCCTTGAAAGAAACAGCAGAATCATATCGATATTACCGTATAACGGGTAATTTTTACCTGCTGCTAATTTTTACTTATTTTTACGACAAAAGTCATTTTCGTAAAAATATTCCTCATATATTTTCGCCGCGTAAACTCCTGTAAAAAGATCTAGTATCTAGAATTTGAATTTAACCGTTAGCAGGGTAATCTTATCAAAGTCACCCTAATCTTCCGATACACTAGAGCGACGTGTTACTGTTGATACCTATGCATGTAGTGTACAGATGTGTCAGTGCATAGTGTAATAGGCTATCAGCATCAACACAAAATATGAAGAAACAACACATTATCTGACAAACGTTTCAATTGGCCGAAATCAAAACATACGAGAGGAAATGAGACAATCATCCAATCAGAAGCACGGTTACTAACTGATTACGATAGTGTAGCTGGTTTCAGTCACTTACTGAATTTGTCATATAAAGCGGGGTACCATTGATGCATCAGTTTCGTCCCTATTGCTTTTGGACTCATCTGACCTTTTTCATGGCGCTCATAACGCATGGATATATTTTATTTACCAACTTCACTTCTGCGACAACGGTCGTCGTTGGCAGAACATTGGACCATACCAAACATTGGGATAAATATGTACATATACAACATGGTCATTTACGTTAATTACGTTGTTTGATGCCCTGTGGGAAGGCCGGTACATGTGTTTGCTGCACGGTTACCGTGGTACGTGTGAACACTTGTCAAACTGCGACATACAGTTGACTTTGCATTAACCAAACTATTTATTATGATTTTTTAATGATGTAAACTTTTGACGAGCTAATATTTTACGTGTCTTCATGAATTCGTAAAAATAAAAGTCATATAAAATCAAATCATGTGTTTTTACCCCAAACCCGTAAACTTTTACAGCAGTAAAAATAACCCATTATACGGTATTTCATAAAGAAACAGAGCAGACCCTGTTCAGAGAACTCCTATAGGAGCCTTCTAATCTTGGTCTAGTGTGCTTGCAAAGGTGGTGAAAGGTGTAGTTATGGAGGAAGCATACTGTGTATTTCATAAATATTCATATAAGAAATAACAACATTATGAATAGACCCTAATCAGACAACTTCTTAAATAATTGTCTGATCTGGTTCTACCCTGTTTGCAAAAGTCATAAAAAGGCTTTTCTTTCCATTAAAGGGCTTAGGTGAAAGTGATTCATTCTTGTTACTCACAGCAGTTAAACTCGTCAGAGCCAGACGGGCAATCATACATGCCATTGCACAAAACATCAGGAGTCATACACACAACGCCCGGAACCGCAGAATCTGTAACTGCTACTTGACAAGTGAACCAGTCCACAGGGCAGTCTAAAAATAGACTTGAAACTTTAAACAAAGCAAACACAGAGCTGGAAAGGGGAGGTATATTTAAGAAATGTGAGTTCAATATGTACCCTGAAGTCCAGGAAATAAGCCAGTTTCGATATCAAGCCGGTCTTGAAAACAAGCCACCATTTTCTTGCAGTTAAAAAAAATCCCTAAACAATAAGCCAGCTCTGTAATATTAGCAAAGAAATTTTAACCAGAAAATTGTGTCCATATGACATGGAACCCCCACCCCATTCAGCGATATTGTCTCTCAGTCAAGCATTTTTCACTATACGTTATAAAGTGAAGAAAATTTCAATTCCTCTGGTAAAAATGGTTGAATCAAAATTAACATTCCCTTCTTTACATAAATCAGCATTTCAAGGTTGTTCATCTGTGAAAGTTTGAAATAAATCCTCCGATTGGTGTATGAGATTTGTTGGACATACAGACATGTACAGTCAGACAAAAGCAAGGCCTCCCATCTTGTGTGTGTATGTGTGTGGGAGCCATAATAAACACTGGTATATCTTTTCGAAACCCATTTATTTCCTTCCTAGTCAGGTTATTTTGTTCCTAGTTGTGTACAATTAAATTTTTGGAAAAAAGTGATGGAAAACATGTTTTATTTACATTGTTTTGCAATAAACATTTTATTTACATTGTTCTTGTTTACATTGCAATAAACATTTTATTTACATTGTTTTGCAATAAACATTTTAATATTCTTATGCATTTTAATATTTTTCACAGCAGGAAGCTGTTTAAAAATTACTGAATTAATAAAATACATTTTTTGTTTTGATTCCAAATATCGCTTTTTATCCAGGAACAATGAGTCATACAGACCAAAACTTAAAAAGCGATATTAACTACACCTATTTCTTTTTGCCATTCCATCATTTGTACAATGATACTTGCACCTTCAACTTTATGTAACCGCTTGATTTATGATCTCATACTTTTGCAAATATTTCCTTACCAGTATCGCACAATCCATCAAGCACTGTCACATCGTAAATGTATATATCAGCTCTTGTTGCAGATCCTTCAATGCTCTGAGACTCAAAAATAATGCTGAAATCTCCTGACGGTAGGTTCACCATCGCTGTTAAGTGTTTCTCTTGTAACAAAATATCACCAAAATTTGCCAGCTCAAAAAGTGCTGTGGAAGTATTCTGTATCACTCTGAACATGTTGAAGTTATCATCTCTGAGAAATGTGAACATAAGACAGGCTGTGTCCCCGATAGCAACCTTTGGTGACTCGATGAACGCCAAATTGGCACCTGCACTTAGGGCGACATATGGATCTGAAGAAAACATCACATCAACATATTTTGGTATAGAATTAGTGGAGGATCTGAATAAGTGTTCTTTATAAAGGAACTGGCAAAAGAATGATAGGCTTATTCCTATGGAGAAAATGCTTTCTTTATAACAATGGTTTCAAAAAAATTACTTTTACAGAAGCGTCAAAGTGCATCAATTTAAGGGAATGGGGTAAGGCATGGGGTACCGTTTAACCCTTTACTCCATAAATATTCCTGTAATAAATAGTGACATCATGAATACTAATTAGTTTAATTTTTGTAACAGCACATAAACACAGGAATTTTTGGCCATGGCAGAAACTGTAGAATCATATTATGTATATATCATAAGCAAACCCTGGTCAGACGGCTCCTACAGGGGCCATCTGATCTGGGCCTACTCTGTGTGCAAAGGTGTAGAAAGGTGTATTTGTGGAGTAAAGGGTTAAAGCTGGATGAAAGTCATGCAGAAATTTCAAAAATTTCTGCATGACTTTCTCCCTGCATAAAGCACCCACCCCCTAAAAATATCTAAATTCTTCTTTAACAAAACTATTGTTTATAGGGTTATTTTTACTGAATTAGAAAAGTAAGCATAATAAGAACAATACCTGTTTCAAAAGTTATGAAATTGTCATCCCAAGTCACGTAGCTGTTTGTCAACTGATAGCCACAAGCACGAGAATTATCAAACTTGCAGTTGACAGTGTGTGCTGAAAAAGAAAACACATAACTCTTCCATATCACGTTTCTTAGACAAACTATACAAACAGTTTTGATCTTGATGAGATGATGATAACCCAAGACCCATGATTTTTCACCAGTTTCCAAACAGTTAGACGCAATAATGACATGAATATTTATAAGCTTCTTTGACAAAAACTGTAGAATCATATCTATATTAAATCATAAGTAATCAGAACACACCCTGATCAGACGACTCCTATAGGAGCTGTCTGATCTGGGTCTACTCTGTAAATACAAAGACGTGAAAAAGCGTTTATATAAGGGAAAGGGTTAATAAAGGGTATCATTCTTTCACCCTTTATTTTCATGTATATGCCTTTTTACACCTTTGCAAACAGACCCAACCCATATCAAATGGTTCCTGATCAGGTTCTGCCCTGTTTGCTTCTGAAATAATATAGATCTGGGTCCATGCTTATAAAACTTTTTAGTTGAGTCCGAGTTCGTTCTCAAGCTTTTGATTGGTCAAATCTACTGAAAAGGAGCATTAACTAGAGAAAAGGATTTTTTTTGGAATTGTGTAGTTTGAAACCATTTTGATAAATAGAGCAATTTTGCTCCGATAGGAACAAATGCTCTATTTATCACAATAGTTTCACAAAGTGACTTTTACAAAGTCGTCAATATGAGGGAATGGGTTAACATAAGTGTCAAACAAAAGTCAAAGCATACTCATAATTTTAAAGGCCATTATATTTTAGTATCCTTTTTCCTTGTGAGAAATTGAAAGATTGATTTTTTTTCTTCAAAAGATGGTTTTAAAACACTTACAAACAAATCAAGTTGCTCAGAAACTGTTTCATCTTAAAGACATTAATGGGATTTACCATATTTTATCTAATTAACTATATCGTCCAACAAATGTACATGTATGAACCATCTGATCAGGGACTGCATTATCTTGCTTATGAAATTCTAAATTGCCAAAATGGTCATATTAACTCACGACAATGACTTTCATCAGATCCATCTGAACAGTCTTTCATATAGTCACATACGTATAGACCAGGGAGACAGTAGTTTACGTCACATGAGTGTTGTGTGCCAGCACAAACTGAAAAACCAGAAATGGTGTCAAAACCACCTGATGCTCGCCTGTTTAAAAGTTAAGTCTAAAACGTGTCATATTGAATACAAAAAAAATCAATTTTCAATTTAAACTGAACTGCATCAATATCACAACCAAAGGCAACCAAATACCAGTTTTCATAAATTTAAGAAGATTATTAAACAAAAAAGATACATACCAAATATGGAAGCCCTAGGTCTATTCAGGTTCAAATGTAATAGGCAGTTAAAGATTTTTGCAAAATTAGGTCAAAGGTAAAGGTCAGAAGGGTAAAAATGTTGGCATGGTCATACCAAGTATATAAGTCCTATGTCCATCGCATCCAATAGCATAGGCATTTAAAGATTTTTGCAAAAGAAGGTCAAAGGTCAAAGTCAAGGTCACATGGTAAAAAACATTGGTATGGTTGGAACGTCTTAAGACAGGAAATATACATCCAAAGTATGGAAGCCCTAGGTCTATTGGTTCCAATGTTATATGCATTTAAAGACTTTTGCAAAAGTAGGTCAAATGTTAAGGTCAATGTCAGAAGGGCAAATATGTTTGCATGGTCATACCAAGTATGGAAGTCCTAGGTATACTAGTTCCAAGTTATAGGCACTTACAGATTTTTGCAAAAATAGGTGAAGTGTCAAGGTCATATGGTAAAAAACATTGGTAAGTTTGAAAAAGTCTTCAGACAGAAAAGATACAAATCAAGTATGGAAGTATATGCATTTAAGAACTTTTGCAAAAGTAGGTCAAAGGTCAAGGTCAGAAGGCAAACATGTTGGCATGGTCATACCAGGTATGGAAGCCCTAGGCCTATTTGTTGCAATGCTATAGGCATTTAAAGACTTTTGCAAACGTAAGTCAAAGGTCAAGGTCACATCGTGAAAACAATGGTATGGTTGGAAAAGTCTTAAGACAAAAAAGTTGCATACCAAGTATGGAAGCCCTTGGCCTACCAGTTCAAATTTTATAGGCATTTAAAGAAGTTTGCAAAAGAAGGTAAAAGGTCAAAGTAACATGGCAAAAACAATATTGTTGGAAAGGTCTTAACACAAGAAAGTTGCATACCAAGTATGGAAGCCTTTGGCCCATTGGTTCAAATGTTATAGGCATTTAATTTTTTTGCAAAGGTAGGTCAAAGGTCAAGGTCAGGAGACAATATTGTTGGATGTTATAGGCATTTAAAGATTTTTGCAAAAGTAGGTCAAATGCCAAGGTCAGGAGGGCAAAAAAGTTGACATGATCATACCAATTATGGAAGCCCTATGTCTATTGGTTCAAATATTATAGGCATTTAAAAATTTATGCAAAAGTAGGTCAAAGGTCAAGGTCAGGAGGGCAAAAGGCAAAAAAAGTGGGCATGATCATATGATCATACCAAGTATTGAAGTCCTAAGCCTATTGGTTCCAATAATATAGGCATTTAAAGATTTTTTCAAAAGTAGGTCAAAGGTCACGGTCAAGGTCAAGGTCAGAAGGGCAAACAATAATATTGTTGCAAAAGTCTTAACACAAGAAAGTTGCATAGCAAGTATGGAAGCCCTAGGTCTATTGGTTCAAATACTATAGGCATTTAAAGATTTTTTAAAAAGTAGGTCAAAGGTCAAGGTCAAGGTCAGAAGGGCAAAATATTGGCATGGTCATACCAAGTATGGAAGCCCTAGGCCAAATGGCTCCAATAATATAGGTATTTAAAGATTTTTGCAAAAGTAGGTCAAAGGTCAAGGTCAGAAGGGCAAAAATGTTGGCATGGTCGGAAGGGTCACGACAATATGAACCTTCTCACCAAATTTCAGCATCATAGCACAAATATTAAGCTTTATACCAACCCGTCCAAAAAAATTTAACCTGGTGATTTTTGGCCCCACAAAAAACTAAGTCAAAAACATGTCAAAAATTGATAAAATCGAAAAATATTTTTAATGTTTAACTTCATAGCAGCAATATTTGACCTCAAATGAACTTCCATACAAAATTTCAGCATCCTAGTACAAATAGTAAGCTTTAAAACAACCCGTCCAAAAAACTTTAACCTGGTGATTTGTGGCCAACCCGTCCAAAAAACTTTAACCTGGTGATTTGTGGCCAAAAGGACTAAGTCCAAAACATGTCAAAAATTGATAAAATTGAAAAATATTTTTAATGTTTAACTTCATAACAGCAATATTTGACCTCAAATTAACTTCCATACAAAATTTCAGCATCCTAGTACAAATATTAAGCTTTTAAACAACCCGTCCAAAAAACTTTAACCTGGTGATTTGTGGCCAAAAGGACTAAGTCCAAAACATGTCAAAAATTGATAAAATTGAAAAATATTTTAAATGTTTAACTTCATAACAGCAATATTTGACCTCAAATGAACTTCCATACAAAATTTCAGCATCCTAATACAAATATTAAGCTTTAAAACAACCCGTCCAAAAAACTTTAACCTTGGCCACGCTCACGCACACGCTCACACTCACGCTCATGCTCACGCTCACGCTCACGCCTGGGGTATAACATAAGCTCTACTGTTCTACGAACAGGCGAGCTAACAACAAGTAAATACAACAAGCAAGTAAATACAACATGCAAATGAATACAACAGGGAGCAAGTAAATACAGTCCTTCATATAGTCACATACGTATAGGCCAGGGAGACAATAGTTTATACCACATGAGTGTTGTGTGCCAGCACAAACTGAAATACAATAAGCAAGTAAATAAAACATGCATATACATACAACAGGGAGCATTGAGTATATAACATTATATTCAATTACAAGCAAGCAAATACATACATCAGGTAGCAAGTAAATAACACTGACTTCAAACTACAAGCAAGTAAATACAAGAAAGTAAATACACCAGGGATCAAGAGAATGCAACAGACCAACAAACTGACCGAATGATGTGGACTGACCGTTGGACAAATCCCCTCATTCATTCGTATTAATAGATATTTATTTCCCTTCATGCAACATTACTTCTGTTATGAAGCAACTGAAAGGTTAATGAGACAATGATCTGTATAGTTTTTATTTTATAAAGTTACTTGCAATTCCTGTTTTTGTCAATCCAAGCATATACAGGAATTCTGTTAATTACTCTAAATTACTCTTGTTTATGAATTGTATAGGTTCTTGCCCAACTAGGTCTATTGTGTTTGCAATGTACATTTGTAGGAGGGAAATCAACTTAATAGGAGGAAAATTTTCTTACAGCTAAAAAATTCCCAAATCAGACAAAATTTCCAAGTTCAGGGATCAGGGTCATCTTCCCAAAATGGTGAACAAAAGCCCTGGATCTGTAAACTGATCTGGATCCAAATTGTTTGCATATAGCAGCCTGGCCATGATTAGTAGGAATATGTACATGTATGTCTTACCTTTCTTTATGCATGTTCCAGTAGCCATGGATATGCTTTCAATGTCAAGCAAGACTCCATTTGCAATCCCATACCGGGAAATTACAAGTGCATAAACGCCTTCAAGTTCTGGAATCTGTTAAACAAGTACAGGTATCAACTCTCAGTTTTTCTAATGTTCAAATCCTCAAATTAAAACATTTTTCATTTAGTGTGTGTGTAAAAATAATAGTTTCTTAACCTGTTCCTGCATATTAATCCTTTCCTCTAGTAAATGCTCCTTTGTAGTAGATTTAGTCAAAGAGGTTGGGCCTAAAATTAGCCTATGAGAGAATGGGTTAATGGCAAAACCATTTACCTGATACAGATGCATTTTTACTTTTACTCTTTTGCAAACAGAGCAGACTCAGATCAGACAAATGTCTGATTAACCCTTTCCTAAAACAAGAGCACCGCGAGACGGGGCAATATACGCCCGAAGGCTGTTCTATTTACACAATGTGTGAACCTTCAGAAGTTGCGCATATGAGGACTCTATTAGGGCTAAGGCAATAGCAAGGAGAGTAAAACTGCTTATTGTAATAGTAATCTTTTATTTGTCGGACACAAAATTTGCTAACGCTCTATTTGTGACCTTGACCTTGAAAGTTCACAATTGGGTTTTGTATGCAACACACCTTCAAGTGATACTGAAGCCCTATTTGTGACCTTGACCTTGAAAGTTCACAATTGGGTTTTGTACGCGACACACCTTCAAGTGATACTGAACATATGTGTGAAAGAATTTTGAAAATCGGAGAAAAAATGAGTAAGTTATAGCCAGGACACGAATTTGCTAACGGACGGACAGAATTGCTAACGCCCTATTTGTGACCTTGACCTTGAAAGTTCACCATTGGGTTTTGTATGCAACACACCTTCAAGTGATACTGAAGCCCTATTTGTGACCTTGACCTTGAAAGTTCACAATTGGGTTTTGTATGCAACACACCTTCAAGTGATACTGAAGCCCTATTTGTGACCTTGACCTTGAAAGTTCACAATTGGGTTTTGTACGCGACACACCTTCAAGTGATACTGAACATATGTGTGAAAGAATTTTGAAAATCGGAGAAAAAATGAGTAAGTTATAGCCAGGACACGAATTTGCTAACGGACGGACAGAATTGCTAACGCCCTATTTGTGACCTTGACCTTGAAAGTTCACCATTGGGTTTTGTACGCGACACACCTTCAAGTGATACTGAACATATGTGTGAAAGAATTTTGAAAATTGGTGAAAAGATGAGTAAGTTTTAGCAAGGACACGAAAATTGCTAACGCCCTATTTGTGACCTTGACCTTGAAAGTTCACAATTGGGTTTTGTACGCGACACACCTTCAAGTGATACTGAACATTTGTGTGAAAGAATTTTGAAAATCGGAGAAAAAATGAGTAAGTTATAGCCAGGACACGAATTTGCTAACGGACGGACGGACAGAATTGCTAACGCCCTATTTGTGACCTTGACCTTGAAAGTTCACCATTGGGTTTTGTACGCGACACACCTTCAAGTGATACTGAACATACGTGTGAAAGAATTTTGAAAATTGGTGAAAAGATGAGTAAGTTTTAGCAAGGACACGAAAATTGCTAACGCCCTATTTGTGACCTTGACCTTGAAAGTTCACAATTGGGTTTTGTACGCAACACACCTTCAAGTGATACTGAACATTTGTGTGAAAGAATTTTGAAAATCGGAGAAAAAATGAGTAAGTTATAGCCAGGACACGAATTTGCTAACGGACGGACGGACGGACATACTAACAAATGGGTAGTTGTGTGACTTTTTCCTTTGATCTTTTCTTGTGTGACTAGTCCCACAAGAAAAACTATTTTTGGCTCTAACTTTGGAAAAGAATGATCTGGAAGCTAACCCTAACCCTAACCCTATGTCCCACAACTGGCCAGGTTAATGTCACAAGAAATGGCCAGGTTAATGTCACAAGAGATGGCCAGGTTAATGATTTTACTTGTGGGACTAGTTAGAAAAAGTCACACAACTACCCTTTGGTGAGTGCGGACGGACGGACGGACGGACAGACAGACAGACGGACACCCAGCCAGACGGCCAGACGATGGAGACCATAACATAATACGACCCTTCGGGCGTATAAAAATGCGCCTTTCTATGCCTCTATAATAGTCACTTCTTGAAATAATTGTGATAAATAGAGCATTTGCTCCTATAGGAGCAAATGCTCTATTTATCACAATGATTTCAAACTAAAAAATTCTAAAAAAAATCTTTTTCTCTAGTTAACGCTCCTTTTTGGTAAATTTATTCAAAGAGGTTGGATCTACAATTAGTCTGTGAGAGAACGGGTTAAGGGACTGCTCTGCTTATTGTGATGATATAGATTTGATTCAACAGTTTCTGAAACAGCCAAATATTCCATTATTCCAGAGCAATTATAAAACTTTAGCTGATTAATATTCATATCTCAAATTAAACTCTGTCAAGAAAAACACTTTAACACTTGTCCTGCTCTAAGTTTAGTCCAAATTTCAATACCTACTGAATATTCATTAACAAAATAGTTATAAAGAAATATTGAAAACTTGAAACATTGCGGACATTTTAGAAAGCAAAGAAACAGGTTTATCAAATTCTATTAGCAAAGGTCTACTCTGTTTGCAAATGAGTGAAAACATTTGTATGAGGGAAAGGGTTAACTCTTTCCTTCATATAACATTTTCATACATTTGCATTTTGCAAGAGCAGACCCAGATCAGACTGTTCCTACAGGAGCTGTCTGATCAGGGTCTACTATGTTTTCAAATGTGTGAAAAAGGATTTATATGAGGGAAAGGGTTAAGACAGGAAATACAAACCACAGCAGAAATGGTCTTCTCAGTTAGCAAAGTTGGGAAAAGCATTTGAATGAGGGAAAGGGTTAAACATACCTGCACAGAGATATCCCGCCAGTCTGTGTGGTACACGGGAATTAAGTGTGTGTCTAGGTCCACCTCCTTCCCTGTCTGTGTGTGTATCACCTGAACCTTGAGTCTAATAGAATAATTTGGTGACTGTCCTAGGCTTGCTCTGGTCTTGATTGTAAGACAATGTTGGCCACCAGAAAACAGTATCCCTGGTGAAACAAGCCTCGATGGTAGTGATGTGGACAGGTAGACAGACTCTATAAGAGAAGTTATGTAAATTGTATTAACACATTACTCCATAAATACGCAATTCTAAGCCTTTGCAAACAGTAGACCCAGATCAGACGGATCCTATATGGGCCGTCTGATCACGGTCTGCTCTGTTTGCTTACGGAATTATAAAGATCAGATTGTACGTTTTTTGCTGTGGCAACATGTTCATGTGTTAATATGTTATTTGAAAAATTAATCTTAACTACTATTCATGATGTCATCATTTCTTACATAAATATTCATGTAGTAAAGGGTGGAGAAGCATTGAAATAAGTAAAGTGTCATTGGTGCCCATTATTTTTTCTAAATTAAGAATTTGTACAGATAAATCAGTAAGTGCTTTACATAATAAGCCCCCTTTTAACCCTTCTCTTGCTGAATTTTCAAATGCACGTCTCCTACTTTACCCATGCCCTGTTGTATAATTACATATATCTCCACTGTCTACAAATATTTCTCTGTGCAATCACTGCTGTGGAGTGCACTGGTTGCACAATCAGCTTGTAAATAGTGCAGACCCTGATGAGACAACTCCTATAGGACGTGAACGTGAACAGCAAGAGAAGGGTTAAAGACTTCGTAAACAAAGTAGACAGAGATCTGATAGATCTTGTTGTATCAGGGTCTCCTCCGTTTGTTAATTTGTTACAGGACTGATTCAGTATTGTTTGTCTAGGCAGTAAATTTTCTGACAAGAATTAGAATAATACATGTATGTAGAAATAGAATAATAGTTGTCTTTCAATATATGAAAATTCAGTATAAAGTAAATTAACCCTTTCCCGTTTCAATATTCATGTAAGAAAAAATGACATTTTGAATATTTAGCTGATAATTTATAATGACCTGGTGATTTCTAAGTTCAAAGGGGCATAACTCACAGAAAAACTGCAGAAGGAAAAATCCCAGACAATATGCACATCTACATATTGTGTCCTTACTACATACACGGTTTAATGAAATTCTGTTGAACAGTTTGAGAGAAGTTGCGCTTACAAAGATAGGGTAAAAATACCTAGTGATTTCTAAGTTCAAAGGGGCATAACTCCAAGAAAAATTGCAGAAGGAACAAGAGAGTCGTCACAGGTGACAAATGCCCCCAAAGTGTTTGACACCGAAATGCATTTTGGCGGAAAAACAATACAATGTAATGCAGGTATAACATGAAATTTTGATGCTGTTAAAAATGACACAGGAGTCAGTTCTTAACATTAGAAACAGAACCTTTGACGATTATGATAGCTAAGAAAAGAGCCAAGAGTCAAAACTTCAAAAACGTCAAAAGAGTCTCAACGTTAAAAAGGACCCTGGGTTGATTGTCAACGTTAAAAACAGATCCTGGGTAAATTCTTAACGTTTTAAAAAATCAAAGGCCTGAATGGCCATAATGGCTTTCGGGTTTGATATGGATGTTAAAGGCATTTCAAAGCTCCTTATATAAGTGACCCCCCCCCCCCCCCCTATATATACAGTATCCAGCTGTGCTCCTGCAGTGTCCAGTCAAGGTCCATAGCCACAAGAGATAAAGTTATGCAATTATACATTGATCTTCTGTGATGGTAGCCCGCCTTATCAGTTTGTGTATCAGATGCTTGACAGTCAGCTCTCAAAATACACAGCATGGGGTTAATTGGTCAACATTCCTTTTGAAATGCCTTTAAGTGTAAGGGGAGAAATTGGGGGAGTTAATAACAATAACGTCTTGGAATTGATAAAAGTATTAATAACAACACATTTTTGTGAAACACTATGCCCCCGATTGTGACCAATATAATATAAATTTGACCTGTAATGTGACATTTAACTGTAACAATGTATATGACCTTGATTTTAATAACCCCCCCCCCCCCCCACCCCCAAAAATAAATAAAAATGTTCGCCTCTGTAAGTTGCACAGGTATGCCAGGTTTGAAGTATGTAGATCTATGTGCAATGGCTACAAAGTTATTGCCAACATTAAAGTTTGAGCCAAGCCAATAAACAGCGCAAAATCAGCCCCCCCCCCCCCCCCCCCCCAAATTGATTGGGGGCATAAAAATATGACAGACTGAAACAAAAGGAGCCATCTCATGATCTGCTGTTTATATATAGACATGCTTCTAGTTTCTACTATGGCCAAAAGAATATCTTAATTATATTCATGATGTCATTATTTCTTACATGAATATTCATGAAGTAAAGGGTCAATTAATATGATTTCATGTCTAAAGCTGATGCATAAACTGAAGCACAACATCAAAGTTATACTTGTTCAACTAATTCTTACACATAACATTTATTTTTCCATGGTCAGCACTCGTTTATTTTGAATAAATGTAGTCTGCTTACAAATTGAAGGTAGACTGTTTTTATTTTTAATTACTAAGTAGATCCATATACATGTACATACAGTTACGGTAGTTGTTTGGAACCTGATGAAACTCAAATTCAGAACTACAGTCTGAAGTAGAGTTGTAATCTGGGAAAGACATTTCAACAAATTGCTACCTACTTTCGCTTTTACACGACACAAACGTCTTGAGCAAACGACAGTGTCGGCGACTCGGCGGTTACACGATACATAGAAGAGGCTCTATTTTCACAGTTGTTATTGACGCTGGAACATAATTTGATTGAATATCTGTTGAAAACATTCTATGGTTAATACTTACTTTGATAAGCCGATAGAACCCCGTGTTTTTACGGTTTTACTGCTTGTAAGACTTAGACTTGTATTGAGGTTGGGTGCCATAGTCAAAACACGCTGTTCGATGCGTGATACATGTGTATATGGGAATTCCGAATTTCATTGGTTGATTATTTTAGATTTCTTTGACCTTGTCCTTTATGAAACGTCCTATTTCTAATTTGAGTACGGGTCAAACGAAAATGACCGAATGCGACGCAAAAGGCAGTTTGATTGGCTGAAGATGTAGGTCTATATGCTAATCAGTTACGAATGTGTATAAAAATGCAATCGGAAACCTCGACTATATTCCTTCTGCTTTAGAACGCCAAGGTGTTGCGAAAACTACGGTAAAAATATTCGTTCGCGTCTTCTTTGGAGTTTATTAAACTTCTGTATCTGTATCTATACGTCGTAGAATGCTATATAGGCTTTTTCAAGACTTTTAAAAAGTTTATCTTTGTGTAGATTAGTAGTAATTATCTTACACAGCGAATTATTATTAAATACGTGAAGAGTAAACAAATGCATGAACATTTTACAACCAAACTAGTGCAGACTTGAAGAAAACTATTTTGTCTTGCGCATGTTCACTAGACAAGTGAACTCGTTGCCGTAAAGAGACCGACTGCTATATGGCTCCGAAAGCCATAAAAAGACATGGGGTCAAATTT
Organism: Azorinus chamasolen; assembly: GCA_963576725.1. Lineage (NCBI taxonomy): Eukaryota > Metazoa > Mollusca > Bivalvia > Cardiida > Solecurtidae > Azorinus > Azorinus chamasolen. The sequence continues at coordinate 55,494,580 of OY755252.1, forward strand.
CAATATTAAAAAAACATACTGTGTTGATTGTTACTGTTAAGTTGATTCTTAACACTTAAGAAAGACCCTATGTCGATCCTTAACGTTAAAAACATACCCTCAGTCAATTCTAAACGCATGGTCAAAGTTTCATGTAACACTGGCTCTTAGACAGCTGCAACAGAAGTTACCTAATATGGATCTACATTCTTTGCATAAGCATGTATAGCATCTGATTTAGGTAGTGTTGTAAGCAAGCAATGAAGATCCAGTAGCTCCTACAGGAGCTGTCTGATATGGGTCTATATTGTTATAATGCTGTAATTCATCTGAAAGTTCTGACACTGCAAGTATTTGAACAGCATGGCCTACCCATGTATGAATAGTATTTAGAGCTCTTTATAATGTCTGATTCATGCTAATGTAGTAGCAAACAGTGTAGACCCTGTAGTTTGATTTGGGTCTACACTGTTTGCCTAAGCATACCTGTCCAATACTTACAAATTACAAATTTGGAATCTGTAACTGATAAGGTATAGGAGATATGCTCCGGACAAGCCTTTAGTAAAATCAAGGTCAAAGGTCAAGGGCACATTGACCTGAAAATGGTACGCGACACTCCACCATCCCAAGATGAACTCACACACCAAATTTGGAATCCGTAGCTGGTAAGGTATAGGAGATATGCTCTGGACAAGCTTTTTGTATCTGGTAAGGTATAGGAGATATGCTCCGGACTGTAAAATTGAGGTCAAAGGTCAAGGTCAAGGATCTGAAAATGGTACAGGACTCTCCGCCGTCCCAAGATGAACTCACAAACCAAATTTGGAATCCGTAGCTGGTAAGGTATAGGAGAAATGCTCCGGACAAGCTTTGTGTAAAATCGAGGTCAAAGGTCAAGGTCACAGTGACCTGAAAATGGTACGTGACACACCGCCATCCCAAGATAAACTCACACACCAAATTTGGTCTCCGTAGCTGGTAAGGTATAGGAGATATTCTCTGGACAACCTTTTTTGTAAAATCGAGGTCAAAGGTCAAGGTCACAGTGACCTGAAAATGGTACGCGACATTTCTCCATCCTAAGATGAACTCGCACATCAAATTTGGAATCCGTAGCTGGTAAAGTATAGGAGATATACTCCGGACAAGCTTTTTGCAGCTGGTAAGGTATAAGCTTTTTGTAAAATCGAGGTCAAAGGTCAAGGTCACAGTGACCTGAAAATGGTACGCGACATTCCTCCATCCCAAGATGAACTCACACACCAAATTTGGAATCCGTAGCTGGTAAAGTATAGGAGATATACTCCGGAAAAGCTTTTTGCAGCTGGTAAGGTATAAGCTGTTTGTAAATCGAAGTCAAAGGTCAAGGTCACAGTGACCTGAAAATGATACGCGACACTCCGTCATCCCAAGATGAACTCACATACCAAATTTTGGATCCGTAGCTGGTAAGGTATAGGAGATATGCTCCGGACAAGCTTTTTGTAAAATCGAGGTCAAAGGTCAAGGTCACAGTGACCTGAAAATGGTACGCGACACTCCGCCATCTCAAGGTGATCTCACACACCAAATTTGGAATCCGTATCTGGTAAGGTATAGGAGATATGCTCTGGACAAGCTTGTTGTAAAATCGGTCAAAGGTCAAGGTCAAGGTCAAGGTCACAGTGATCTGAAAATGGTACGCGACACTCCTGCATCCCAATATGAACTCACACACCAAATTTGGAATCCTTAGCTGGTAAGGTATAGTTGATATACTCCGGACAAGCTTTTTGAAGCTGGTAAGGTATAAGCTTTTTTTTAAATCGAGGTCAAAGGTCAAGGTCAAGGTCACAGTGACCTGGACATGGTACGCGACACTCCGCCATCCCAAGATGAACTCACACACCAAATTTGGAATCTGTAGCTGGTAAGGTAAAGGAGATATGATCCGGACAAGCTTTTTGTAAAATCAAGGTCAAAGGTAAAGGTCAAGGTCACAGTGACATGAAAATGGTACGCGACACTCCGCCATCCCAAGATGAACTCACACACCGAATTTGGTATCCGTAGCTGATGTGACAAAGGAAAAATACTCCGGACAAAAGGTACACACACCCACACACACACACACCCACCCACACACACACACACCCACGCACGGTGCGATCACTATATGCCGCCAAAGCCGAGCTTTGGGGGCATAAAAATCCCAGACAATATGCACATCTACATATTGTGTCCTTGCTACATACATGGTTTAATGAAATTCTCCTAACAGTTTGAGAGGAGTTACGCTTACAAGGTTTGGGTCAGAAGACCTAGTGATTTCTAAGTTCAAAGGGGCATAACTCCCAGAAAAATTGCAGAAGGAAAATTCCCAGACAATATGCACATCTACATATTGTGTCCTTGCTATATACATGGTTTAATGAAATTCTGTTGAACAGTTTGAGAGGAATTGTGCTTACAAGGATAGGGTGAAAAGACCTAGATATTTCTAGGTTCAATGGGGCATAATTCACATAAAAATTGCAGAAGGAAAAATTCCCAACAATATGCACATTTACATATTGTGTCCTTGCTACATGCAAGGTGTTTATGAAATTCTGTTCAATAGTTTCAGAGGAGTTGTGCTTACAAGCCTGGCAGCCACCTGTCAGCCCAACAGTCAGTCCGACCCAACGCCGTACATCACCATTTCAATAACCGGATTTTCTGTAGAAATATTGTAGCTAGAGTTATGGACCTTGTGCATAACACTTCCTCTCATCATGCCTGTTCCATGTGTGAAGTCTGAGTTCAATGGTATCAGTAGAATAGGAGATACAAGGCGGACAAGAAGTGTGACGACGACAAAAAAAAATAAATTAACAATAACAACGACGACCGACAAAGTGATCCCTATGTGTCTGCCATGCTTTTCAGGCGACACAAAAATGCTCATGAGGGAAAGGGTTAATTATCATAAAGGCACGTGAACATTAGAATTTTTGGCAATGGAAGAAACTGTAGAATCATAGCATTATTATTCCAGAAGCAAACAGGATAGTGTGATTTTGGATTAAACCTTTCCTTCATATAAAAGTCCCTAACAACAGAATAAACCCATCAGATAGCTCCGTTAGAAGCCATCTCATCAGGGTCTGCTCCGATTGCTTCTTGCTTCTGTGTTTTCTACAGTTTGTATGATTAACTTTATGACATAATTATTGAATATTAATTACAGTAAAATGGCAATAATCCGAGGACTGTTGGGAACTGAGAAAGTAAAGAATCAATGCATTATATACAATTATGCGTTATTCAGGTTGGAACTCACAAATACTGCCTACAAATGTCAGGGTTTTTTCCTGACCCCCTTTTTCCATTGAAATGTCCCTTAAATTTCACAAATGACCCTCAAAACTAAGAGGGTCTGTTCTTTACTTTATAGAGAGGGGTCAAGGGGACCCTCAAACTGGTCTGATTGAAGGGGTCAAGGGAAAACCCTGAAACATGTATACTGTTGGACCCAGTGTTATTCACAGTGGCACCTCTAATTGCTAGGAGCACACGGAGTCGCGAGACATCAACAATGGAGGTGTGATAAATTGACTTCGAAGTGTCCGCGATTCATGCTCGGATTAGGCAGGTAATATTAATGAAGCAAGTGATCGAAGGGACCGTGAAGCATGCTCAAAAATTGGATTATGGTTTTACTGTAGTTAAATTTTTAAAATTCCACGTGAACAAGGTTGTTTTTTTTGCCATGACAGAAATATAATCTGATTTACATTGTCCCATAAGCAAACAACAGAACCTGATCAGATGATCTTGCAGGAGCAGTCTGATCAGACAGTCTACCCAGATTAGATGGCTCAAGCATACTATTGTAAAAGCGTCAAAAGATCTATTATAGTTTCATATATTATTAAAGCAAACAGAGCAGACCCTGATCAAACATTTCCTACAGGAGCCGTCTGATCTGGATCAACCCTTGTTTGCAAAGGTGACAAAAGACATACGTATCTCGCACAGATTTATGAACTAATTTACATTAACATTTTCCCATACCTACCTGCTTCAGTATCTATCAGTTTCCATCCCGTCTCCACGATATAACCACATAAAAGTGGCTTATCAAACTGACAGTCCACTGTAAACTCTGTGAAACAAAATAAAAATGTTTAATCTTTAAGCACTAAGTAAATTTTACCTGCAAACAAGAGCCGCATGCGGCACCAACACCCATCGGATTTGATGCTTGGGCAGCTATATATAAAAAATTTGAAAAATATAACGGGCCAAAATTTTGAAATCAAGAGTTATGATGTAGGGGCCTTCCCCTTAATGAGATCTACTAACCTATGAAGTGTCATGCTGATATCTCTTATAATTTTTGAGTAATAAGCTATATTAAAGTTTTGCACGCCGCCACCGAAAACAGACATTATGTCGGGAAAAATGTTGCCTGCTACCATTTCAAAGTTGATTTTTCTTCCATTTCTACTCAAAAACATTAAAAAATATTAAGTTTGGAACTTATTGCCATAGTCATTAATCCGATTTGTAACATAGAAGCAGACAAAGCACACCTTGATCCAATGGCTCCTACAATAAATCACTGCAAAGGCCAGATTTGTTATGCACTAAGCATCCAAGGTATATTCTGTGAAATGTTAGATGTCTGACTCTTTGTAGTGATTAAATACACAACAAATCACTGCCACACTGAAAGGTGCTGTTGTTATTCCTTTCAAATTCATCATTCAACTTCTCACCTATACATTGATCTTCTTCAACTCTGACATCATCGATAGCGGCACTACTGTCCACAACAGTGATTGACACATTCACAGTAGCGATCTCTGAGGTAGCAATATCGATACAGATTGGATGCCAGACAACCAGTCCTGGAATTCTGCCTTGTAATGTATGGGCATTGTCATTTACATGCACTGACAGAGCTGAAATAAATGTCAAATGTATATATACAAACATGAGCTCTGCACATATTCCAATGCTCACCTGATTGCATAAAATGTTTTTGAAAGTTTGAAAGAGTATGAAAATTGTATACTCTGTTTGCAAAAGGCATTAAAAGTCTATCTATGAAGTAAAGGGTAATTTGGTACTATTTACATCTCTAGCCAGGTCCTGATAAGATGTGCAAATTGATACATTTTCCAGAGGTCCCTATCAGACTGTTCATACAGGAGCCTTTTGATCTGGGCCTAATCTGTTTGATAAAGACATTAAAAGTCCACCTATGAAGTATCGGGTAATTTAGCACTATTTACATCTCTAGCCAGGTCCTGATAAGAAGTGCAAATTGAAACATTTTCAAGAATAACTGCTTTATTTCTCCACCAAACCCTATATATAAATACAACATCCCTACAGAGATTTTGTGCAGCTACAACTGCATGTCTTGTACCTGATTTTGGATCTGAATTGTATTCTATTCTGTAGAAGAGAGTCAGATGCATGTATGGTATTTCCGGATCGGTCGGAAACTCTTTAAAGTGTATGGAACTCTCCTTTTCTCCCTCTCCATAGTTATAATCCACTCGCATCACGTGACCTAGAAAATGAAAATGTATTATTTAGGCCTTTACTCTGCCCATTGTGAATGTTAATTAATTTTCTTATGTTATTATATATAACAAGTTAATATATTGCTGCTGTACTCTGTTTGCTTAATATGAAATAATAAAGATATGATTCTGTTGTTTCTATGACAGGTTCCTCTGAAAATTGAACTCATCCAAGCTTTTATTCATGACAATTCTTGATGAAAATTTGAGAAAAATTGGTCAAAAAACTAAAAAGTGCTAGTGAGCAACATTGTATTATGATACATAGACGGACTGATGGACAGACGGATGAATGTACTGAAGGATGGCAGGTTAAAAACTATATTACCAGTGCAACTTTTTCATGTGGGGTATAATAATGAAGCAATTATCCTTCACACCTGTTGTTTCACCGAGAGTATGGTCCCGTATTACTTCAGATTCTCGTCTCCACTGGTAACTGTTCTTGCACGCAGAATCATCAGCCGCAGATATCGTAAAGCTACAGATCCGAAAGTCGTCCTCGAATGTGCATGGTTGGTTAGGTAATGTATCTGTAACTCAGAAATGCCGCATGAAATAATGACCTTTCATAATATCCCTTTAACCCGTTACATCAAAGGCTATTTTAAGACCTAACCTCTTCAAATGAATCTACTGAAAAGAAGCATTTAATAGAAAAAAGAACATTTAAGATTTGTGTAATCTTAAGATCATTGTGATAAAAATAGCATTTGTGCCTATGGAGCAAAATTAATGCTCTACCTAGAACAATGGTTTTAAAAAGTGACCATTACAGAGGCATCAAATGGCGTCAACAAGATGGAATGGGTTATGTAACTTTCCCCCCCAAAACATTTACCTGGGCCTGCCTCAATTCTTATACAAACAGAGTAAACCCTGAACAGACAGCTTCTACAGAAGTTGTTTGATCAGTGTCTGCTTTGTTGCTATGACATTACATATATATATTAATCTACAGCTCTTATCTGTAGGAGCCATCTGATCAGGGTCTGCTCTGTTTGTACGAAATGATCAAAGATCTGACTGTTTCCATCAATACCAAACATTATGCCATCATAAAATTTAAGTTAATAAATATCCATGATGTCAATATTTAATAGGAATATACATACATGTATAAACTTATTTGAAAAGAGAAAAACATGCTTACAACTAAAAACAAAATTGTATTGACATTCATGTTAACCCCTGCTATGACCTTGACATTGCAAATATTGGCCTGGGTCATATGCACAGCACTCATTCAGGTAAAGATTAATGAAAGATTATTTGAAAATTTGAAACACTGCAGAGATCTGGAATGAAAACAAAATCACACTTATTCTTACATCAACCTCTTTCATGACATTGACCTTCATGATTTTGGCCAAGGTCATATGCATGACACAACTTTAGTCATGGCATTAACATGAAACTTGGACAAAGCATCATAGAGTTATAAAGTGAAAATGAAGTTACATTAAATATTCCTACAGACATCTGCAATGATATTGACCTGACAGACATTGGTCAAGGTCTGACACACCTTCAGTTATGGTAATAACATGAAACTTGGTGGTTGGGTGTGTTGATTAATGTTCATTTCTACAGTGGGTTCTTCAGTATGTGCCATGGCTAACAATTCCTTTGTTAATATGTGATTGTAAAAATTCATTTTTTAATATAAATATTTAAATTACATGAACATTCATGGAATAAAGTGTTAAAATTTATATCAACCTCTGCTGCGAACTTTACCCATTCCCATATAGGCTATTTTTAGATACAACCTCTTTGAATCAATCTACCGAAAAGGAGCATTAATTAGAGAAAAGGATTTTTTTTTTAGAATTTTGTAGTTTGAAACCATTGTGACAAATAGAGCATTTGCTCCTATAGGAGCAAATGCTCTATTTATCACAATGGTTTCACAAAGTGACTTTTACAGAGGCGTCAAAAGGCGTCTATATGCGGGAATGGGTTAACAATATAAGGAAGGGCAGAAATTATATTGAACTGCTGTCAAATCTGTCTCTTCTTGATATTCAAAGGGAGGTGGCATGCAAACAAACTAACCTTCACAACTTCCGGAAGTTATATTTATTGAATGCATGGAGAGCTGTTTTCTTCCAGAGGCCACTGATCTGCCTTTCACTGCTTCAAATACCAAATGATTTCGTCTAAGATCAGTTGGAGGCACACTGATGCAGATGCTCTCAAATCTGTCTGCATTAGTGATCTGGGCTGAATAAAAAGGCTCCAGTGGATCACTTGCATCCGTCAGATATATCTGTAAGGTATTCAGAAAAAAACTAGAACTATCACTAAAGGTGATGAATACCCCCACACAGCAGCCTTGATTGCAAATCCAAGTTTTGAACATGTAACAGGACCAAATAACAAAAATACCCAAAGTTCAAATAGAGAAAATTCTGTAATTTATGCCAAGTATCAAGTGAATCAGGTTGAAAGTGAAGGAGGAGTTCAAAGTACAAGATTTTGCCTGCCAATTTCAAGGCCAAAGGTCAAGGTCACAGAGACCTGAAATTTGTGTCTTGCACATCTACTACTCCTGAGTAACATTTATGCCAAGTATCAAGTAAATCGGGTTGAAATTGAAGGAGGAGTTCAAAGTACAAGATTTTGCCTGCCAATTTCAAGACCAATTTCAAGGCCAAAGGTCAAGGTCAAGGTCACAGAGACCTGAAATTTGTGTCTTGCACATCTACTACTCCTGAGCAACAATTATGCCAAGTATCAAGTGAATCAGGTTGAAATTGAAGGAGGAGTTCAAAGTACAAGATTTTGCCTGCCAATTTCAAGACCAACATCAAGGCCAAAGGTCAACGTCAAGGTCACACAGACCTGAAATTTGTGTCTTACACATCTACTACTCCTGAGTAACATTTATGCCAAGTATCAAGTGAATCAGGTTCAATGTGAAGGAGGAGTTCAAAGTACAAGCTTTTGCCTCCCAATTTCAAGACCAATTTCAAGGCCAAAGGTCAAGGTCAAGGTCACAGAGACCTGAAATTTGTGTCTTGCACATCTACTACTCCTGATTAACAATTATGCCAAGTGTCAAGTGAATCGAGTTGAAACTGATGGAGGAGTTCGCCGTACAAGATTTTGCAGACAGACCGACCGACAGACAGGCTGATTCCAGTATACCCCCCTCAAACTCTGTTTGTGGGGGTATAATGATAGATTGGAATCCACATGCATAAAATTTGAAGCATAATATCTAATAACATAAATGCAGATCACCTATTCCATATATAGCTTTAGTCACAAGCATACATGGCTGAGTCTGTATTTATGCCTGGTGTCCACTAGAGTGACAAAGCCTTGCCAAAGGGTTGGAGAATAAAAGTTGCTCGTTTCAGGAATTAAACGGAATCAGCTTTGTCTTCAAGGTCATTCAGCATGCATTCCGCGTGAGTTCAGGGAGAATTTTATTTATATTTTGACTTTGGTGAAAGTGGGATAAGGGCGAGCTTGGGTACCCTTAAACCAGGTTTAAGCCCCCCCCCCCCCCCCCCCCCCCCCAGTAGCTGGTTTTGGTTACTGACCGTTCCAAGGCGGTACTCCTGCTTTCAGTCTATGGTCAACTTTATTGTTTAATGTGCATTATGTTTAATGTTTTTCGTCTTAATATGCATCCTGTTATGTTTTGTCTTGTGGCTATACCGTTTCTTGTTTGATAGTGTTTGGTGCCGTGTCATTTCGTATGTGGCTCTCCCTGTTTGACTTTTTTCCATATTTGCTTATGAGGTGTTGTGGAACAGACGCCGAAGCGACGCAGAAGCATGCCAAAACCTTGATAATTACTTCATAAATGTTTCCTGAATCTTTTCCGATCATGCGGAAAGGTTGCAGAAACATTGCAGAAAATGCAGAAGGGGTGCCAAATAGTTGCCGAAAGAATATGGAAGGGTTGCCAATCTGAAAGTTTTCCTCTAATTTTTGTGATTTGGAGTGGAAAAGATATTTCCTCTCTCATATGCTTTCGACAATCTAACAACTGCTCTTTTTCAGAAATACATGTATAAAGTTTTGCTGATGTCGATTCTGAATTGTTTATTATACAGTTGGCATGTCTTTCGTGTGGATCTGGAAACCCTTCCACGTTCTTGGGAAGCCTTCAGTAAGCGTTCTGCATCTATTCGACTTCATTTTGGAACCGCTCAAGATGGATAGGAGTTGTGATCACTCTTTTGAATGATCTCTTCCAGATGATTCTAAAGAGTGGTCACAACATAGGGTTTGGTGGAATAATAATGAAGTTATTCTTGAAAATAATTGATTTACACATCTTATCTTGACTTACATTCAAAACGTCATTGTTTGTCTGTTGCATTTTGAATGTCAGTTTCTTCTGCCCCTCAGCTAGCCTCAACTCTGGATAGATCAGCATTGCCCTAGAGCCAAAGGCTGCATTCATGTCCTGTATCGCATACAGATTGCCAACAACAACGGATTCAGAGTTCTCTGACGGATCTGAAAGGAACAAGAATTTTAAGCCAAAGACTAACAAATGCCTCTACTGCTTTCTTTGTATTCTCTCTTAAAAAGACAAGAGTGTTCGGAGGAACACGTGTGTCACCTGCTCGCAGCTGACACAAAAATTTATCGTTAATATGAAAAAGGGGAATAACTAAAACAATAGTGATGCTAGAGTTGTGGTCCTTGTTCATGACACTTCCTTTCATCATGTTTTTTCCATGTGTGAAATTTGAAAGCTCTATAATGATAAGTTTAGAAATGACAGCCAAAAAGGATAGACAGACGACGGAAAAGTGATCTCTAAGTGACACACTGTCTCTCGACAGGTGTCACAAAAAAGAGCAATAACTCCTGTTTTGCCACAATATCCTACAAATGCGAGAATTAGGAGTTATGACAATAGCTTGTTTCATTTTCTTTCAAAAACAGATGAGCGAAAAAAACAACATCAGACAGTTTAATCTGTTTGAGATAACAAAAGTACCAATCTTCATATAATGAATATTCATACAGACACTGCCATTATGAATATTAATTTTACTCTTGTATTAAAACATATAATGAAGCCATTCACTACAATAGCAGAGAATCAGATGTATAACATAAAAGTAAACAAAGCAGACCCTGATCGACAGTTCCTCTAGGATCTACTTTGTTTGCCAAGGTGTAAAATGTAGGATTATCAAGTCAGAGCTACAGATAAATGTGCATGCTGAAGTCCTAAAATCGTTATTTTTCTTCCAAACCCTATGTTGTGACCACTCTTTAGAATCCTCTCTTCAAGACGATTCTAAAGAGTGGTCACAACATAGGGTTTGGTGGAGAAATAAAGAAGTTATTTTTGAAAATGTTTTAATTTACGCATTCTTTCTGGGCCTCTTCAAGTTACTTACAGCATTCTACCCCTGCATCCTCTGAATGATCACAATCGGTGTAACCCCACCCATCGAACTGACAGTTGGCTAGATCTGATTCGCTTCCATCACATTGCACTTCATCCATCCATATGTAACCTTGACCTTCACCAAAATATGCCTCCGTCCAGTGCTGGACAGCATACCTGTCAAATATATATACATGTCTTCGAAACTTCGAATCTTATCCCTTCACTCTATGGATACACTGTTTAAAGCCTTTGCAAACAGAGAAGACCAAGATCTTAAATTCCTGTCAGTTCAATCTGATCTGGGTCAACACTGTTTACTGTAGAATTTAGTCCTTTGGAATAACTAGAATAAGTTCACCAGCAATGGAAAACAGTACAAACCAAGATCAGAGGATTGCACTGATCATGGTCTGCACTGCATGTTGAACCCTTTCCCTGTTCTATGCTTATTCCAAATTTCAATACCTACTGAATATTCATGGACAAAATAGTTATAATGAAATATGGAAGGTGAAATATTGTAGCCATTTTAGAAAGTAAGGAAACAGAATTTTCAAAGTCCACTAGCAAACAGAGCAGACGACTCCTATAAAAGCCGTCTGATCTGGGTCTACTCTGTTAGCAAATGCGAGAAAACAAATCAATATATAGGAAAGTGTTAAAATTCAGAATCTGCTAGCAAATCTAAACTTTTCATACAGAATGGACTTTACTTACTGACAAAGACAGATCATTTTACTTGGAAAATTTAGCTGTCATAGAATTAACCTTACATATAGCCTAGCTGTCGACACACCACTGTGGCATCTTGCAAGGTCCAGCTATCATCACAAACAGTGCCCCATTCACCTTAAAAAAACCCAAGAGGAAACTAAGGTCAGAATAGCATTCAAACTTTTGAGAAAATATCGGCATTCAAGTGCAATGCAGAGTAAACTCGGTGTCATCAGGATCCAGAGTCCATGCTTATAAAGCTTTTAGTTGAGTCTGAGTTTCGTTCTCAAGCTTTTGATTGGTCAGATTTGAGTTCTCAAGTTTTTGATTGGTCAGATTTGAGCCACAGGCTCAAATCTGACCAATCAAAAACTTGAGAACGCACTCAGACTCAGCTAAAAGTTTTATAAGCATGGACCCAGGCTGTTTGACATTGGTAACAAGAGTACCGCATACGGTACATAATACGCCCACTTGCAAACTTTCTCTGATTCAACATGCCTTATAAGTGTTGACATTTTCTAATCTGTGCTTCAGATCTTGATTTCAATATTAATGAGATACTATTATTTAAAAAAATGAAGTGAATGTCTTATTCAATAAAAAAAATTCAGCTAATCCTCATTTTTGCAGTGCAACGGCCATAACTCTGTAAAGACAAATTGAATGAACCTCAAAATAAACTCAGCTTCAAATTTTGTTGCTTAAAACATTTGTGTTAAGTTTCATTTATATCATTTTAATAGTTTTCCCAGAAAACAACAGACAAACTAAAAGTTGACCGACTAACAAAGCAACGAACACACTAAGTTCAAGGACAATAACTTTAAAATAAAATGACATATCAAAACCCCCGCAATATATGTGAAAATTCACATTAAGGTTTAACCATATAAAAAAATTGAAGTATATATCATTTCAGATGAAAAAGTTATGGCCATCCTCATATTTGCATCGATTTTTTATTATTTTTTTAAGTGCAAGGGTCATAACTCAGAAACAACAATTCAAATGATCCTTAGAATCAACTAAGCTTCAGGTCTTGATGCATTTAACATGTGTATGAAGTTTCATTAATATCTGTCAAACAGTTTTGCCAGAAAATAGCGGACAAACTATATGCATATATTTGCATTATTTTTTAAGTAAAAGGGCAATAACTCTGAAACGAAAAATCAAATAAACCTCAAAATCAACTCAGCATCAGATCTTGATGCATTAAACATTTGTGTGAAGTTTCATTAATATCTCTCAAATAGTTTTCCCAGAAAACAGCGGACAAACTGTTTGCATTATTTTTTAAGGACAAGGGCCATAACTCTGAAACGAAAAATCAAATGAACCTCAGAATCGACTCAGCTTCAGATCTTTATGCATTAAACATTTGTGTGAAGTTTCATTAATATCTCTCAAATCATTTTCCCAGAAAACAGCGGACAAACTATTTGCATTTTTTAAGGACAAGGGCCATAACTCTGAAATGAAAAATCAAATGAACCTCAGAATCAACTCAGCATCAGATCTTGATGCATTAAACATTTGTGTGAAGTTTCATTAAAATCTGTCAAATAGTTTTCCCAGAAAACAGCGGACAAACAAAATGTTGACGGACAAATGTTGACGGACAAAGGAACGAACGAACGGACAAACGGACGGACGGACAGGGCCACTACAATATACGACCACCTTTATTAGGTGGGCATATAAAAAGCTGTTCAGGGCCTTCTCTGCTTGCTTATGAAATAACATAAATCTGATTATAACAGTATCTGCCATGGTCAAAAACTAATGTGTTCATATACCATTATAAAATTCATCCAATTAATATTCAGAATATTCATGGAGTAAAGAGTTAACTCTTTGGTAGCCACTTCTGCAAAGTTTTGTTTTTTTCTTCATTTTTGTTGAAAGAAACATAATCACATTGACAGTTACTCATCTCATTCAAAACAATTAGATCCATAGAATTCCATAAGCAAACAAAGCAGATCCTGATCAGGCAGTGCCTACAGGAGCTGTCAAATCTGGATCTACTCTATTTGCAAAGGGGTCAAAAGGCGTTTATATGAGGGAGTAATGTTGCATAATTATGAGAACTAAGGCAGTACTGGAAATAAACAAAAATCAGGAAATGACAACAGCAATAAACCTGGTTAATTACTGTGAACTAATTATTCTTATTGTATATTTAATTAAGTAAGATGTACCATTATGAAACACTTCCACACGGCCTTCATTTGGAGTTCCTCCATTGACAAGTCGAACTGTGACATCACTCTTCCCTATATAAGATGAACAGAACTTATAAAACAAATCTAAACATATGTAAAGCAAAACCCGTCTTAACCTATTCCCTCATTTGCTATTTTAGATCCAACCTCTTTCAATAAATCTACCCAAAAGGAGCATTAACTAGTGAAAAGGATTTTGTTTTAGAATTTTTGTAGTTTGAGACCATTGTGATAAATAGAGCATTTGCTCCTATAGGAGCAAATGCACTATTTATCACAATGTTTCAGAGGTGAAGAAAGGCGTATTTATGGAGGAAAGGGTTAATTGCTGCTCTCTGACTGCTTTACAATGTATTTCTGTCAGATGCCTTTAGAGCAGCGATAAACTTCCGAACTTTATAAAATATTTTCCCTCATTATACACTGTCTTCCTCAATTTTGTGATCTTTTTGGTCAGCTTATATTTCGTTCTTAACATGCATCTGTACATGTATGGAATTGAAGATTTATAATTAGAAGATATAAACACGACTTTCAAATGAGAATTGCTGCATGCATAGTTTATCACAATTTGCAGCCAGCATACAAACTTACCGGCAACACTTTCTAATTCATGTTCTTTTTATTTTATAAATTTGTATATTACGAAATCTTGCAACAATTGACAACCATCAACAAGAAAATAACTGTTACTCTAGCTGCAACATTAAATCATGGTCAAAGGCATATACATAACTGTTGGGGTTTTTCCAAGAAATACTGAGGAACCCATTAAAGACCAAATTTTGATTAAAATGTTAAAAAATGAAAAAGAAGTTAAAATAAGACAACAAATGTTCTCCAAAGCATTGAGTTTGTCCATGGAAAATTCCCAGTCTTTAGAATGTATTTTTCTAAAAATTGCCAGAAAAAGGCCCGCATCATAAACATCTTATAATCTATGGTATGATATATGTATTTGTTACCTTCATCTTCTTGCCAAGAATATTGGTCTGGTTCACTGGCATAGGTCTTCACTATACAATCACCAGCCTGTACATCACAAGTCTCATCTGTGTATAAAACAGTCATGGGTAAAACATAAGATCCGTAAATTAACATTTTAACAACTAGCTCCTCCACTTCCCCACAAAAGACCTATGTTGTGACCAGTAAGTCCTTATTTCATGACAATCACTACTAATCAGATAACCGAAAGTTTTGCATTTTCTAGTGAACAGCAATTAAGGCTATCTTCATAAAACAGAAATTAACACAAATTCTAATATGCAATGATCGGAACTGAAAGTTGCAAACGTCATATGCTAGAACTTACAATAATTTCAGGTCATACTATCTTTAAACCTTTCCTCCATAGGCTATTTTTAGACCCAACCTCTTTGAATCTACCCAAAAGGAGCATTTACTACAGAAAAGTAAAATTTTAGAAGTTTGTAGTTTGAAACCATTGTGATAAATAAAGCATTTGCTCCTATAGGAGCAAATGCTCTATTTATCACAATGGTTCATTAAGTGGTTATTACAGAGGGGTAGAAAGGCGTATTTATGGAGGAAAGAGTTATTACAGAGGCGTAGAAAGGCGTATTTATGGAGGAAAGGGTTATTACAGAGGCGTAGAAAGGCGTATTTATGGAGGAAAGGGATAAATAACAGGCCGATGGTGCACATTTTCATGTAATGATGTATTTGTATAAAAACTTTGAAAGTAGGAGATCCTTTGAAAGCAAAAGTAGCAATATGAAAAGAGAGACAATTGAAAGCAAAAGTAGCAATGTGAAAAAAGAAAATTGCTTTTATTCATCTGATTACAACTCTAGGTAAAAATTACAGATCTGCATTACGTACTGAGTAACAAGAGAGAAAAACTACATTAAAATTCATAACAGTCAACACTTTTCAGACAACAATTATTTAATGTATTACAAGTATTGACACTTGAACATACCTGGACATGAAGTAACAAGCTCCACATGGTCAATAGCAATGTCACTGAATGCTCCATTTCCGTGCAAAGCCTCAAACATTATCACCATTTCTCCAGGTAAACCAGTTAGGCGTGCACACGCGTACTGCCAAGACGTATTCCTGTCAGCGTATCTTGAATTCCAGGAGTAGAAATCTTCATTGTTTTGTCTGACATGAACCTATAAACAAGACTGTAAAATAGGACTTCGAAAACTCTTTGAATGAAGGAGATGAATGGACTGGCATTTTCAAACTGAGGAGCCCTCTGATCTGTGTCTGCACTGTTTGTCATTTGAATTCTCTGGCAAATATAATCATTATCCATTGGTACAGCACTTGTTGAAGATATCTGATCAGATCTGCTTTGTTTGCTTATGACATGATATAGATCATCTTCTTCTGCATTCTATCATGGCCGCTATATCTTAAGTTCTGATGCGGTGATTAAGTACACCGTCTTGTGTTATTTTGTCAGCTAAGATTGCCTGGAAAAGTAAACTATGATCGAAGGCCTGAATGATAAACAGGTACAATGCTATATAATGCTATTGAATTTAAAACAATGCATTTTAACCCTTTCCTCCATAAATATGCCTTTATACGCCTCTGTGAAAGTCACTTTTGGAAACCATTGTGATAAATAGAGCATTTGCTCCTTAGGGGCAAATGCTCTATTTATCACAATGGTTTCACAACTACAAAATTTCCCTTTTCTCTAGTTAATGCTCCTTTTCAGTAGATTTATTCATGGAGGTTTGATCTAAAAATAGCATATGAAGGAATTGGTTAAATGCAGAGTTACATTGACCTGCATCTATTCATCTAAAAAATGCAAATCTGCCAAAATAAATCAGGACAAGTCTGATTTGTCACCACTGTACTTAACCGTTTACAAATGTTATCCACCCTTTTATTGCGCTATTATTTTTTTTCGACTCACCTTTAATGCCGATGGCTGATCTCCAAGGACAATATATCGGAACTTCAAGCCTTCTGTATGTTCACTTGTTGGAACCACAAACTGCAATTTGGCCACATCACCTCGAATCCCGACAGAAGCGTCAGCCATTATGTAGTTACCTATTACAGACAAAGATCTCTCAAAGGTTGAGCACAAGTAATAACTATAACGATTCCACCTGATAGATACACCTTTTCACTCCCTTGTGGAGTAGACCCATGTAAGAAATAATGAAATCATGAATATTAATTAAGTTAATTGTTATAATAGCACATGGAGACAGGAAATTTTGTCCATGGCAAAAACTAGGTGAACATATCTATATTATATCATAAGCAAACAGAGCAGACCCTGATCAGATGACTCCTACAGGAGCCATCTAACCTGGTTCTACTGTGTAAAGGTGCAGAAAGGCGTTTTATGGAGTAAATGGTTAAGGCAGGGTTCTTGCGAGGACTGAAAATATTTGAGACATATGTCCCATTGACAGTTAAAAAGTAGGGACATTTTCAAAATCTGTGAGACACCGACAAGTGTGAAAATATTTTTTCAACCATTATTCATTATGAAAATGCTATGTTTATGAATCTGTGGATCTATGACTGATTTCCTTAATATGTAAATATTTTCTCTGATCATATTCACAGTTTGATTTGTTCTAAATCTGACCTGGTTACTTTAGACTATTCTGGTAAGAACTGTCATTTTTGAGACATTTGTCCCAATGACAGTAAAAAAATGGGGACATTTCTCATTTTGATGGAGAAAATGTCCCAATTTCTTGCCCTTGCAAGAACCCTGGTTAAGGAGTTCGAAACACAAGATTTGCAGGACGTACAGACAGACAAACAAAAGCAAGCATATATGCCTCCCTGTGACCTTGTCAGGGGCATAAAAATATCTGATTCTATAATGCCTCAACAAATAGTGGGCAATAAAAGATGGACACATGGATATATGGATGCAGGAACTGTGGGTTGAACTGGTGACATTTCTGGTGAGCGTGAAAATTGTATCTGTTAACCTTTTACTTGATAGAAGCCTTTGAAACTTTTGCAAACTGATTAGACCAAGATCAGAAAGTATCTATATCAAGTACAATGTAAAGGATTAAGAATTTAACATTTTACTCCAGTGCTTTTTCACCTTCTATAACAGAGGCCTATAAAAGGCCCCTTCCCAATTGAAAATTTCTTTAAAATCATGCAGTTTTCCAAAAAATCCAAACTTACACCAGCTTTTTTGTTTCCCAAATCAGCAATTTTAGCGATAATTCTTCCCAAAATCAGCAGGCTAAGGCCCCTTCCCAATTAAGAGAGAAAAAGCCCTGTACTCCATAAATATGCCTTTCTTTGCAAACAGAGTTGACCCAGATCAGATGGCTCCTACAGAAGCCCACTGATCACGGTTGGCTCTGTTTGCTTATATTATAATATAGATATGATTTAACAGTCTTGCCATGGCCAAAACTTCCTGTGTTTATTTGCTATTTTAACAATTAATCTAATTAATATTCATGAAATCATTATTTCCTACATGAAAATTAATGGAGTAAAACGTTAATATAAAATGACCTTACCAGATAAAGTATTCGATATCATTGCTGCTTGGTGTCCCACATCCTCTGACATCAATTTCCACCTGTACTCATTAAAAGCCTGAAAATATAGATGGAAAGTATAACCCCTCTAAACCACAATTTCCATCTGGAAGAGTCTTAACAAGAGATGTTTGTAAAACATGTATACCCCCAGACCCCCTGACCTTTGATCTACGGTAGTCACCTCAACTATAGAGGTCATCTAGCGGTCACGACTAATCACCACAGCAACTTTGAAGATCCTAAGCCAAACCACTGATCATTTATTGATCTGAAAATATTTCACAAGTTAAGGTCATGGTGACCTTAACCTTTGACCTAGTGACCTCAACAACTATAGGTTTCATCTAGTGGTCACGACCAACTACCACAGCAAGTTTGAAGATCCTGAACCAAACCATTGAGCAGTTATTAATTGGAAACAATTTCATCAGTTAAGGTCATGATGACCTTGACCTAGTGACCTCAAAATTAATAGGGGTCATCTAGTTGTCATGACCAACCACCACAGCAAGTTTGAAGATCCTAAGCTAAACCCTTGAGCAGTTATTGATCGGAAACCATTTAACCAGTTAAGGTCATGGTGACCTTGACCTTTGACATAGTGACCTCAAAAACAATAAGGGTCATCTAGTGGTAATGACCAACCATAACAGCAAGTTTAAAGATCCTAAGCCAAACCCTTGAGCAGTTATTGATCAGAAACCATTTTACCAGTAAAGGTCATGGTGACCTTGACCTTTGACCTAGTGACCTCAAAAACAATAGGAGTCATCTAGTGGTCATGACCAACTACCACAGCAAGTTTAAAAATTCTAAGCTAAACCCTTGACCAGTTATTGATCGGAAACCATTTAACCAGTTAAGGTCATGGTGACCTTGACCTTTGAACTAAAAAACAATAGGGGCCATCTAGTGGTCATGACCAACCACCACAACAAGTTTGAAGATCCCAAGCCAAATCCTTGAGCAGTTATTGATCGGAAACTATTTCATCAGTTAAGGTCATGATGACCTTGACCTAGTGACCTAAAAAACAATAGGGGTCATCTAGTTGTCATGACCAACCACCACAGCAAGTTTGAAGATTCTTGCCGAGTCGTTCATTAGTTATCGTTCGGAAACAATTGATCTATCGACCGACCGACATGTGCAAAGCAATATACAGTAAAACCTCGATCTCTCGACCACGTTGGGGACCATAAATTTTAGTTCGAATTAAGGGTGGTTCGAAAGATCCGAGTCTCATATTCGTTTGGTAGCAAATGGTACTGAAATTGTTCGAACGTGAGTTTGAGAATAAATTATTTTCATGTCGAAAATAAATAAACAAACTTCTATAACAAAACTCACTGTTTTTGCTGCCTTTGCAATGCAATGAAAATACTAATGTTTTTCTCATAACTCTATAAAAACATCGTCCCATTGTTCCAAATTTTGTGATTCTACCATGAATGTATCTATGTTATGTACATATCTCGCCATTTTGGTCTGGTTAAAAACCGGGACTAAACGACCTATCATCATCGTCTCAGTTTATTTACACAAAGGTCTACAGCCCATTTAAATATCTACGAAAACACACAAAATTGGTAAAAATTACGTTTTTTAAACGGTTGCAACAGACCAGTCTTGGGGAAAACTATTCCTTTTGTTTTACTGTGGATTCGCATATAGGGCCATAATTTAACTAAATTGTTTAACATTCACGGATAAAAACAGAGGAGAACAAATATATTCGTTCAACTGTTATTTCTGCCATTGTGAATGATGAAGTTTGAATATTTCCATCGTGTTATAGCCCTACGATATGACAGTCATTGTTAGCTCAAAACAACCTTCACAAACACACACATTTGCATTTTAACACCTTGATAAAACATCACATATTCACCCATTGTCTACCAATAACGTAATTATCAGCGATCTGAAATAGTCACCTGAGAGGTGTGAATCTTCAGTTCGACGCACATCCATACAGGTAAGACAACGGTTCGACTTATCAAAGGTACTTTGCACGGTTTTATTAATCAGCGGACCGGGAGATGAGTTCGAGAGTTCGAGTTTCGCATGGTCGAATTATCCGAGGTCGAACATATAGAATTTAAGAAGGAATGAGTTGGAACCGCAGAATTAGTTCGAATTAAGGGTAGTGAACGAGTTTTCCGGGGTTCGAGAGTTCGGGGTTTTACTGTACCTCCATTTTTTCACAAGGCAGTCCAAAGGACAGCTATGTCCCCCACCGCCACCACCTTAATTAAGACATTGACCTTAAGGTGATACCTTCCAGTTGTCAAGAAAATAGGACGCGGAAACAAATATAATGGAAACTGAAGGTAAGAACACGACTTTCAAATGTGACCTTGACCTTGAGCCGACATGACTGCCACATGTGTTCTGCACATCATCTCAATTCGGTTAATATTTGACTCAAGTTTTATGAAAATCCTTCAAATGGTTTAGAAGATATGGAGCGGACACGAAATGTAATGGAAATTGAAGATTAAATCACTTGGCATTCAAATGTGACCTTGACCTTGAGCCGACATGACTACCACATATGTTCTGCACATTGTCTCAACGTGGTTAACATTTGAGGCAAGTTTCTTGAAAATCCTTCAAGGGGTATAGGAGATAATGAAACTATAATGGAAATTGAAGGTAAGAACACTTGATCTTCAAATGTGACCTTGACCTTGAGCCGACATGACTGACACATGTGTTCTGCACATCGTCTCAATTTAGCTAATATTTAACTAAACTTTTATGAAAATCCTTCAAAGGCTTTAGAAGATATTGAGCGGACACGAAAATGCAACGGAAATTAAAGGTTAGAACACTTGACCTTCAAACGTGACCTTGACCTTGAGCCAACATGACTGCCACATAGGTTTTGCACATCATCTCAATTCATTTAATATTTGACTCAAGTTTTATGAAAATCCTTCAAAGGGTTTAGAAGATATGGAGCGGACACGAAACTGTAATGGCAACTGAAGGTTTAAACACTTGACCTTCAAATGTGACCTTGAACTTTAGCCGACATGACTGCCACATGTGTTCTGCACATCGTCTTAATTTGGTTAACATTTGACTCAAGTTTTATGAAAATCCTTCAAAGAGTTTAGAAGATATAGAGCGGACACAAAAATGCAATGGAAATTGAAGGTTAAAATCCTTGACCTTCAAATGTGACCTTGACCTTGAGCCGACATATCTGCCACATATGTTCTGCACATCGTCTCAACTTGGTTAACATTTGAGGCAAGTTTCTTGAAAATCCTTCAAGGGGTATAGGAGATATGGAGCGGACACGAAATTGTTACGGACAGACAGACAGACAGACGGACGGACAGACAGACGAAGGCCATTCCTATAACCCCCCTCCGCTATGCGGTGGGGGATTAAAAAGGGGGGTATAGTAAGTATTTTAGACAATAGGTTGCTTAATGCAGGGTGAAGTCATGCAGAACTTTCTGCATAACTTCCATCCAGCATTAAGCTGCCACCAGTCTTTAAGACCAATACTGATACCAAATTATTCATCTGGATTTTACTGTACACAAGTTCAAAAACAAAGGAAATCTAGTCCCTAATCATGAGCAGGTCTAAATCTACAGTTTGCCTCAAAGCTACCTTTTCTCATGAAATTACTAAAATCTTAATACTACCAACGTTCAGCACTATACAGGAGAATTTGTAAAATAATTTCTATAGCAGAGAATTTGTAGAGGAGAATTGGTATAATTCGTATGATAATTTGCAAACTGAAATTGTCAGTACAGAGATAACTACTAATTTGAAAGTACGGTTTCCGTCATGGCTAAAAATCTTTGTGTTCACATACTATTATGAAAATTCAGCTACTAAATATTCATAATTTCATTTTTTCTTAAATAAATATTCATCAGGTAAAGGGTTAAACAACCAGTGTGTTTGTAGGAAATAAAGATTACCTCACTGCAATCAGCGCACAGGAAACTCATACCGCATTGGCTTGGTTCATCAAATTTACATGGAGCATCTTTAATGCTACCTGCAAAAAATGGAAGAGAAGTTCCTTTAGAGTATCACAATGGTTTCAAATAACAAAATTCTAAAATTTTCCTTTTCTCTAGTTAATACTCCTTTTCGGTAGATTTGTTCAAAATGGTTGGATCTAAAAATAGCCCATGAGGGAAAGGATTAAGACAGGTTTTACTTTACATTTTATAAGTTTTGTTCATCTTATATAGGGAAGAGTGATGTGACAGTTCGACTTGTCAATGGAAGAACTCCAAATGAAGGCCGTGTGGAAGTGTTTCATAATGGTACTTCATACTTTATTAAATATATATATTCAAAGTGATTGATCAGGTTTATTGCAGTCGTAATTTTAGACCCTGATTATCAAAATACCTACGCTAAAATGTATTTCAACTACCAATATCTTTTCAGCATGGGTTTTTAAAACTGAATAACTAAATTTAGCACTATTCTGATAACTTTAAATAGACTAACATAGAAGCAAAGAGTAGTTTGATCTGGGTCTGCACTATAAGCTTAGGGTAATTAGTGTACAATGATGCTGAATTAAATGTAATTTACTTACTGACACATGATCCCTGTGTTAAAGAAATACCATCAACAGCAACAACTCGATTCCCATCCAATCCACGTGAAGCCACAAACATAACTGAAATTAAAGAAACCAGTTTAAGACTTTACTCTATAAATATGCCTTTAACCCTTTTGCAAATCTTGTAGGAGCCATCTGATCAGGGTCTGCTCTGTTTGTTTTTGACATTCAACAGTGTCTGCCATAGGCAAAAACTCATTAATATTCCTGCTGTCATTATTTCTTACATATATATTCATAGAGTAAATGACTAATGTCTTCACATAATGTTTATTTGTTGTGTAGCATGCACCCTAATTAACCCTTTACTCAATGCAAGAATTCAGGACTTCACTAAAAATTAATTAACTGAATTTTAATGATAGAAACAGTAGAATCACATCTATATAATTCTATACACACACAGAGCAGAGGAGCCATTTGATCAGAGTCTACTCTGCAAATGTGCAAAAAGGTGATTTTATGAGGAAAAGGATTAAACTCCAGTTGTTTAATCTAGATCTGCTCAAACTGCAAAGGTGTCAACCCTTTAATGCATAGAGATGCCCTTTAACCCTTTCCCTGTTCTATGTTTATTACAAATTTCGAAACCTACTGAATATTCATGCACAAAATAGTTATAATGGAATATAGAAGATGGAACATTGTAGCCATTTTAGAAAGTATAGAAACAGATCCATCAAATTTCATTAGCAAACAGAGCAGATCCTGATCAGACGGCTCCTATAGGAGCCGTCTGATCTGGGTCTTCTCTGTTTGCAGATGTGTGAAAATGCGTTTATATATGAGGGAAAGGGTTAATGCCCTTGCAAACAGAGTAGACGCAGATAGATGGCTCCTGTAAGAGCTTTCTGATCAGGGTCTGACCTGTTTTCTTATGGATTTGAGTCTAGTATTTGTCATGGCCTAACATTTCTGCATTTATATGCTTTTATACAATTTCAGCTAAGGGCTATTCCAGGAAAATCTCCCTGGGTGGGTAGGAATGAAAGTCTAAATTAGGGGTACCACCAATAGAATTTTAATTATTTTTACCCCACCACCAAGAGAATAAAAATTCATAATATACCCCCCCCCACACCTAGAGAATTAATTATCTCCCCCCCCCCCTTCCAATAAATAAATAGATATATTTTTACATGTATGCAATTACTTTTTGTCAAGCCGACTTGCAAACCCAAATGACAGCCCAGTGTATTGCCACATTTGTGCATTAGTCTAGACAGTCTTTCATTTCGTCCTGTTGACATCATACATCTGTATCTGTATCTGTGTAATACTGGCTGGCCTTCAATACTGAAGATAAATGCCAGGGGGGGGATTGCGCAAAGTTAGTAGCGCTTTGTAGTGACAGCTGTTTTGAATCTGTCAAGGTTTTCTATGTTTACGTGGTCTGCATTCAAGTTGTTCCAATCTTTTACAGTTCGGGGAAAGAAACTGTTTTTGAAGATGTCACTGTTGGTTCTTATAGTTTTGAGAGTTTTGGGATGGTTTTGTCTGGTTCTGGAGGAGTTTAATTCGGAGGAGTTTAATACATGCTTCCGTGGTTCTGTTATTGCAAGTAATTTTCTCTTCGCCGACCTTGGATTCACTACATGTACCTGTGCTACTGCTAGGAGTCTGTGTTTTATTAATAAAAAATCCTGTCAATGTCTTTTGGCTGTTATTTAGGTCTATTTTCGGTTTATTTATTTGTTTTGTTCATCCGGGCTTTTACATCGAGAAGCAAGAGCAGTGATTGGTTGAGACTACCGGTGTCTCAGTACTTTTTTCACGGTCTAGTCTGAATCAATCAGTCGCTCATTATGGAAGTGTGATCAGATAAGCGTCTAATGATCAGAACTAAAAATTGCAACGGAATTTCGCGGGAGTTCGTGTCAGAAAAAGGTTTTCTGTTCATTTTCATTATTGTCGAAGAAAACCGCTTGCATGAAGCGTTTAACTTGACAAACAACCCCATCAATTTAATTTCTGATGTTGAAATACCCCCAAACAATAGAATTTTAATCAAATTTCCACCCCCACCAACAGAATTAAAATTTCTTTCGCACCCCCCACCAAGGTAATTTTAATAGGCTGTCGTTCCGACCCCCCAAGGGAGATTTTCCTGGAATAGCCCTAATATATATTCATGAAGGTATTATTTTTTGCATAAATATTCAAGGTTAAGAGGCATGTCTATGAATGCATCTACAGCATCAGTGTAACACTGGAGCTTAGTTTAAACTATTACTATGGCTGATCTTGGTCTTCTGTGTTTGCCAAGATGTTAAAGGCATACATGGAGTAAATGAATTGCTTATTAAGTGACACAGCACATTTTGGCCATAGCGGAAACTGTTGAATCAGATCAATATTATAAGCAAACAGAGCATACTTAGTCCAGGTGGCTCCTAAATGAGCCATCTGATCTGGGTCTACCCTGTTTGCAAAGGTATCAAAAGGTTTATTTATATAAACGGTTAAATGAAGCGCTAAACCAATGTTTGAGCATACAATAAGTTTCATAGCAAGAAAATGCAGATCAATGAAAATGCAAAGGAAACCAAAAATGATCATAAACCTTTTCAAGGGAGATAATTAAAATTCTGCACCACTGCACTTACTTCCCTTTGTCTCCACATCTGGAAGGTCAACACACTGATGACCCCACTGGCCTTCTGGGTACAATGGAACTCTTCCAGTCTCCCACAAAACCTGAGTATTCCCATCACTGGTTTCCAGCACAACAGAGAGAGCAGAGGCACCGAATGACTTCACAAAATAGTGGAATTCAAGTGTCCTTGACCCTGATTCTCGATCAAACTGTGGAAACACTAGGCTTGCATAGTCTCCAGGATTGCCGTAGACATTTCTATAGTAAACTACACCTCCTTGAATAATAAATGGTAGATGCAGCATTCTAAGATAAACAGTCTTAGCCCTTTAATGTTTTACATCATAAATATTCATGTAAGAAATAATGACATCATTAACCCTTCTCTTGCTGAATTTTAAAATACATTTCTCCTTCTTTACCCATGCCCTGTTGTATAATTACATATATCGTCACTGTGTACAAGTATTTCGCTGTGGAATCACTGCTGTGGAGTGCACTGGTTGCACAATCAACTTGTAAATAGTGCAGACCCTGATGAGACAGCTCCTGCTGGAGCTGTCTCATCTGGGTCTTCACTATTTACAGGTACGTATATTGACGTGAATAGCAAGCGAAGGGTTAATATTCCTATTAGCTGAATTAATGCAACAGCATTTGAAATTAGGATGGTTTGGTCTCGGTAGAAACTGTAGAATCATATCTACATTATTTCATAAGCAAACAGAGCAGACCCTGATCAGATGGCTCCTTCAGGAGACACCTGATCTGGGTCTACTCTGTTTGCAAATGCTTTCAATGGAATATTTATGGAGTAAAGGGTTCAATTCTTCAATAAAACCCTACTGTTACAGCAAAGCTGTAAGATATGATTAAGCACTTTAATTCATCACTTTGTGAATATTCGTGTAAGAAATAATGCCATCATGAATATTATTCGGTGATTTTTTTATAATGGCTTTATGAACATTTTGAACATGACATAAACTGTAGGACTTTATGGTCTAAAGTACTTCAGAGAGATTTTACTGTATTTTAGATCCTTATAAATTTTAACCCTTTCCTTCATAATAGTGCTTTTTCACACCTTTGCAAACAGAGTAACCCCAGATCAGACGGCTCCTGTTTGCAGGGAAAAGAGAATGTAATGTATTTACTAGTTTTGCAGAGAAGAGATAATAACATCATGAATGCCAATTAGTTGAATGTTCAAAATGGTGTATGAACACTGGATTTTTCGGCTATGACAGAAACTGTAGATCCATATAATTCTTTAACCCATTCCCTCATAGGCTATTTTTAGACACACCCTCTTTGAATAAATATAACGAAAAGGAGCGTTAACTAGAGAAAAGGAAAAATTTAGAATTGTGTAGTATTGAAACCATTGTAATAAATAGAGCATTTGCTCCTATAGGAGCAAATGCTCTATTTATCACAATGGTTTCAAAAATGACTTTTATAGAGGCGTAGAAAGGCGTATTTATGGAGGAAAGGGTTAAGTACACAGAGTAGATCCTACAGGAGATGTCTTGATTTGGGTCTTCCTTGTTTGCAAAATCATCAAAAGGCATATCTATCATGTAACCCTTTACTACATAGATATGTCTTTACACCTTTGCTAACAGAGTAGATCCAGATCAGATGGCTCCTGCATGAGCCATCTGATCAGGGTATGTTCTGTTTGCTTATGGAGTAACATACATCTGATTCTACAGTTTCTGTCATGATAAACTAGAAAATTGTGTCTGTAAGACACAGCCATGCATCCACGGTGATGCTTACCTAGCTGAACGTAAGTTCCTAAGTCATTTGACCTTGACCTTGGGCTTGCGGGCAGCATGGGCTGGGCACACAATGAAAATATGGATGGTTGTTTATGTGTATACGCAATTCCATGCAAACAGCTATAGTGGTTAGTGAAATATAAGACAACGAAAAAACTGTGACAACCAGCTGAACGTACCAACTGCATGTAAAAGAGTGATGCATGGACAGACAGACAGACAGACAGATGGACGGACAGGTGCAAAACATAATGCCCCCTGACTATCGTCAATGGGGACATAAAAATTCACTTGTTCATTTGGCTGTTATAAAAATTCTGTAATTAATATTCATGATGTCATTATTTCTTACATGAATAGTCAACGTGTCAAGGGTTAAAAGGCTAAATAAAACTTTATTAAAAGAAGTACTTACCAGAGGACAGTCCCATGGTGATATCCACAGTGTTTATCTGCTCTGCATTATACCATACCCAAGTGGACGAGCCTTTCACATATGGTTCACTAGACGGAAACTCGTAGCAACAGTTACCCTCATCGAAACTGCAAGTAACACTCGGCAAACACGTCTTCTTGTTCCTTCTGCACTCTCTGTCAACATCTCCATCTGGTTTTAAAACATCACATAAACATTTTACTCCATGAATACTCAGGTAAGGAATAATGATATCATAAATATCAATTAGCAAAAGATATACCTATTAATGCCTTTGCAGAGTGGACCCAGATCAGACAGTTCCTGTTACAGTAAAAGCTGTCTGATCAGGGTCTGCTCTATTTGTTTATGAAAAAATATATCTAGATCTGATTCCGCAGATTCTGCCAATTGGCAAACATTTTCTATGTTCATGTGCCATTTTAAATATCTAATTGTCATGATGCCATTACTTCCTACAAGAATATTCCTGTAGTAAAGGTTTAAGTCACAGCACAATTAATCTTAACCCTTTCCTTCATACAAATGCTTTTTAATGCCATCACAAATACAGTAGAACCCAATCATGCAGACAGCTCCTAGATCTGCTGTGTTTGCCAATGAAATTATAACAGATCTGATCCTATATTCTACATACATACTATAGGAGCTTTCTGCATTACTTTTGCCCTATATTAAGTTAACCACCTGCTTTTTAAGAGTCTTGCATTCAAAACATGAATGGCCGCTTAAGATGTAGGTTCTACTGTCTAAGTCTAAATTTATCAGAACAGCAACAAATTGAAATACTGTTCACTTGCGATAATTCGGATCTCGTTGTCTCATAATGACAGGGTAACTCATAAGTTTACATTATCATCTATTTTTATAATGTGCAATTTTTTGGAAATGTAAAAGAAAATTAGATCAGTAATTAGGATCTGCAAACAGGTCCCTGCACTTATTAACCCATTCCCACTTAGACTATTTTTAGACCTAACCCCTTTGATTCAATCTACCAAAAAGGAGCATTAACTAGAGAAAAGGATTTTTTCAGAATTGTGTAGTCTTGAAACCATTGTGATAAATAGAGCATTTGCTCCTTAGGAGCAAATGCTCTATTTATCACAATGGTTTCACAAAGTGTCTTTTACAGAAGCGTCAAAAGGCATCAATATGTGGGAATGGGTTAACCAAATTGTTATATCAGACTTACTTGGATGATCAGTGAGAATAAGGGTGGTGTTGCTATTTTAATCAATCACACCAGAAAAACATTCAGCATTTACAGCATTTGCAGCATTTGCTTTTGAGATTTATTGAAATAAGTAAGTGAACACTGCAAATGTACTTTCTACATGCTGACTTGATCAGCTGTTTCTTTGCAAATGGCCGCTGTGTGAACCAATGCTCTTGTACTTGAATAATCTAAGGAATGCACCATTTCAAACAAAGGAGAACTCTATACTGATATCAAAATAAAGGATGTGGTCAGAAAGGGTCCGAATTATCATGAATGGACTGTATTCAGCTTAAAAGCTGGCGGAGAGGGGAGATTGGGTGTCCGAAGACTTACAGTAATTGCCAGTGTTGTGTCAGAATACGTACAGTAATTGCCAGTGTTGTGTCAGAATACTTATAGTAATTGCCAGTGTTGTGTCAGAATACTTAATAGTAAATTGCCAGTGTTGTGTCAGAATACTTATAGTAAATTGCCAGTGTTGTGTCAGAATGCTTACAGTGATTGTCAGTGTTGTGTCAGAATACTAACAGTAATTGCCAGTGTTGTGTCAGAATACTTACAGTAATTGCCAGTGTTGTGTCAGAATACTTACAGTAAATTGCCAGTGTTGTGTCCAAATACTTATAGTAATTTGCCAGTGCTGTGTCCGAATACTTTTATAGTAATTGCCACAGTGTTGTGTCCGAATACTTATAGTAATTGCCACATTGTTGCGTCCGAATACTTATGTTATTGCCACAATGATGTGTCTGATACTTATAGTAATTGCCACAGTGTTGTGTCCAAACACTTAAAGTAATTGCCACAGTGTTGTGTCCAAATACTTATAGTAATTGCCACAGTGTTGTGTCCAAATACTTATAGTAATTGCCACAGTGTTGTGTCCAAATACTTATGTTATTGCCACATTGATGTGTCTGATACTTATGATAATTGCAATAGTGTTGTGTCCGCATACTTGATGTTATTGCAACAGTGTTGTATCCGAATACTTATAGTTATTGCCACAGTCTTTCCTTAGTCAAATGAAACTTACCACAGATAATGTTTGCCATCTCATAGTATAAGCAATCATGGTCACCAGGGGTTTGTGTGTCACAGTCTCTGATGTCCGTCTCATTTCCTCGACACTTTACGTCATCCAGCCAGTACTTCTCATCACCGATTCTGTAGTATGGCCCAATCCTACCAGTACCCGCACTAAAAATAAAAATCAAAGCGTAGAAAGTTCCCACATCAGTTGTTTGATTTTGGTTACTATGTTTGCAAAGGAGAAATTATGGAAAGTACTTTTTACCATTTACTCCATAGATATGCCTTTTAATACCTTTGTAGAAACTGTCTGAACAGGGTCTGCTCTTATTCCTGTGTTCATATACCACTGTAACAATTCAGCTCATCAATATTCATTATATTGTTCAATATCCATTTTATATTCATTATAAAAGATAATACCTGTGATAGTTATTTATAATGATACCTTGACTCTCTGCGCCTTGCCACTAGAATCAAGGACCACAACGGAAATAAGGAAAATACTTTCCTTTTTTGTGTAATCCTTGGTTTCTAGTGCCCATTACATGGCTTTTTATATGTTGTCTTAGTTATGTTTTGCCATGCTATGTACACTTTTTACCGAAATAAATCTATCTATCTATCTATCTATCTATCTATCTATCTATCTATCTATCGCTATTTCTTACATGAAAATTCATCAGTTAACCCTTTTCTTCATATAAACATGTTTTCACGCATTTGCAAAAAGAGTAGACCCAGATCAGGCAGCTCCTATAGGAACCATCTGATCAGGGTCTGCTCTGTTTGCTAATGGAATTTGAAAGATCTGTTTCTTTAATTTCTTTAGTTGTATAGAATTCTTTAACCCTTATCCACCTAAAAATTCATGTACATGTAAGAAATAATGACATCATGAATATTTATTTGCTAAAATTACCAAAAATTAATTTAATAAATATTAATGATTTCATTACTTCTTACATGAATATAAACAAGAAAAGGGTTAAGACATGTTCTACTGTAAACAAGTTTTATACTTACGTAAAGCCTAGCATCCTACATACAACAGTGGCAGCCTTGTCATCGAAGTAGTCATCACAGATATATCGCCATTCTCCATCATGATACAACTCAACATTGCCCTCTAAACAACTTGGACCATGGACCAATCTCACATTTGCTGTTAAAGGGAAAGTTTGGGCATACTTTGATGTGTGTAAAAATTAAACATGAGTGTTCGGAGGAACACATGTGTCACCTGCTTGCAACTGACACAAAAACTTAAAATTCTGGAGTGCGAAAATCACAACAAAGTGGAATAACTCAAAATAAATTGCATGCAGAGTGATGGACTTTAGTTACATCAGTGGTCCTCAATGAGAGAAAGACACATGTGAACTTTGAAAGCTCTATAATGATTAGTTTAGAAATGACAGCCAAGAAAGTGTGACAAAATCAGAACAAAGGGGATAACTCAAAAAGTATTGTATGCAGAGTGATGAGTTGCTAAGCTCTATAATGATTAGTTTAGAAATGACAGCCAAAAAGAAAGTGTGATGAAAATTGAGAACAAAGGGGAATAACTCAAAAAGTTTTGCATGCATAGTGATTGACCGTAGTTACATCAATGGTCCTCAATGAGAGGAAGACACATGTGAAATTTGAAAGCTCTATAATGATTAGTTTATAAATGAGTGACAGATAGACAGACAACAGAAAAGTGTTCCCTAAGTGACACACTGCCTCTCGGCAGGTGACACAAAAGTACTGATACAATTGGAAAATAAGAAAATGCTTGCATTTATTGATGCTTCAAGATGACAGTTAATAATTTCCGTGTTGAAGAATGGATAATAGATCTGTTGAAGAATGGATAATAGATCTGTTGAAGAATGGATAATAGATCTGATTCTGTAGTTTCTACCAACACACAAAACAACCTGTTTACATCTGCCATTATAAAAATTCAGCTGAAAACTACTTATGATGTCATCCTTTCTTACATGAATATTCAACAAAGAAAGGATAAGTTGGGTAAAGGCTTAAATAGAACAACACCAGTACTTACTTGTTACTTCTTGTGGTCGGGTAACAGGAAAAGGTGGGCCACCTGTGGAAAGGAAGAAACAATATAAGTACATTGTATTGCAATGAACCTGGAGATCTTTCAGAGTTCGAGGGCCACTCAAAAGAATTTTTCTGGGTCCCTTAGCCCGAAACTTCTTTTAGCACCTTTATAAACAGAGTGGACCCATATCAGATTACTCCTATATGGAATTGTACAGATCTGATCCTTCAATGTTTGGTTCATATGTTATTATAACAAAAGTGTGTTTTTGAAACACTTATGCCCTGACCTTTGACCCTGGAGGATGACCTTGACCTTTGACCCAGGGACCGGTGAGTTGAACACAACACATCATCTTTGTGTGGTGAACATTTGTGCCAGGTTATTTTGAAATCCATTCACAGATAAAAAAGTTATAGATGGGACACGAAATTTGGGACGGACGGACAGACAGACGGACGGAAGGACGGACATACTAACAAATGGGTAGTTGTGTGACTTTTTCCTTTGATCTTTTCTTGTGTGACTAGTCCCACAAGAAAAACTATTTTTGGTTCTAACTTTGGAAAAGAATGATCTGGAAGCTAACCCTAACCCTAACCCTATGTCCCACAACTGGCCAGGTTAATGTCACAAGAAATGGCCAGGTTAATGTCACAAGAGATGGCCAGGTTAATGATTTTACTTGTGGGACTAGTTAGAAAAAGTCACACAACTACCCTTTGGTGAGTGCGGACGGACGGACAGACGGACAATGCAATTACTATATGCCCGCCGTTGGGGAGCATAAAAATTGAGATAATAATCATTGTATATGATTTCATACATGGTAGTTAAGACAGGTGGTAACTTAATGCAGGATGAAAGGATAAGGCAAGTGGTAGCTTAAGGCAGGATGAAAGGTTGGGACAGGCGGTAGTTTAATGCAGACTGAAATGATGGGACAGGTACGTTAATGCAGGATGAGAAGGTTGGGACATGTGGTAGCCTAAAAGTAAGTACAAAGGATTAATTTCTTCTCAAAGAGTCAAGGAGCTTGGACGGTGATGATCCAAACTTATCACAAACATAATCCACAGTCTAGAAAGAACTAAATGCATTTCGTAAGCAATTAGACCAGAGAGAAACAAATATTTGTTAAATACATTTCTTTTGATAACTTACAACCTTTTACTCCATGAATATTTAGGTAAGGAATAATGAAATCATGAATATTAATTAGATTATAATTGTTAAAATGGCACATCGGCACAGGAAATTTTGGCAATGTCAGAAACTTTAGAATATTATTTATAACATAACTCGTGGCTTCAGCGTGACGTAACACTATAATTTATTTTTTGAAATTCACGGGCATATATTCACTTATAGTGAATAACATTCGAACGACCGAACTGTATTCATACGCGCTGTCAAAACAAACTGGCAGATGGTGACCTACCTGTCAACGATTGAGTCACGATAGATGGCAAATGATTGTTGGCACTTGCGCCTTAATTTCAATAAAATAATACAAATTGTAATCGCTATCAGTAATTATATACAAAATGTATGCCAAAAAAGACCTACCGGCTACTCTGACCCATACAATCCATTCTACATAGAAAATGCCTCCACAACTTTGCATTTTCTTCACCGCATGTCCTTTTGTTTATGCCTATTTCTACTCATAAAAATATCTCCTCAATCAACAACTGTAGCCATCTGAATCCAGCACAGCACAAACATATTTCAAATATGCTATACTCAGCTGATCGCGAAAATTTTCCTCCTGTTCCAACAAATTTTATGCAGCAGTTCGTACTGAATCTTTTGTCCATTTCAAACATTTTCACTGAACTTGAATCGAGATTTTTGTTTCTTGGTGGAAATGGCCATGTCCATGTGTATACAACACTAACGAAGGGCTTATATAATACCAATACGAAGGCGCATTCTAATCCCATTGACAGTGAGTGTCAGACGTGTTGGCGACTGTATGTGGGTCTTCATTTAAATGGCGCGCTTTACATAGACACAAGTTGTGTACAATGACGTCATAATGTGACGTGTTTGTAACTATGTATGTCAAAACTGTAATTCAAAATTTATTTTGACGCGTTTCTGTTTGTTTTTGTATCATAAACTATCACAGTTAAATAAAATACCAGAGAGGTCTGAATTAGATCCTGGTTGATATGACAGTAAGTCAAAAGAAAGTTGGAAAATTTGGACCTACTTTGTCCCAGTTACCTAGCCAACCTAATAAGACCTTTCATTCATCATTTCTATATGTAAGGAGAATTTATAACAATCCATGTTACTGTTGAAATATTGGCTGCAAATAACATTTGTGTGTGTTATGTTATAAATAGGATCTTGC
Organism: Azorinus chamasolen; assembly: GCA_963576725.1. Taxonomy (NCBI): domain Eukaryota; kingdom Metazoa; phylum Mollusca; class Bivalvia; order Cardiida; family Solecurtidae; genus Azorinus; species Azorinus chamasolen. The sequence continues at coordinate 55,529,071 of OY755252.1, forward strand.
ATTCGTGTTCATGATTATTGGATTTATTAAATTCGTCTTTTTAAAACGATAAAAAACTCGCTAAAGCTCGTTTTTTATCGTTTTAAAAAGACTCATTTAATAAATCCAATAATCAAGAACACTCATGTAAGATCCTCTATTTATATCATATCAAGCCTTCGCTTGCTGTTCACGTCAATTTACCAACCTGTAAATAGTGTAGACCCAGATGAGACAGCTCCTGCAGGAGCTGTCTCATCAGGGTCTGCACTATTTACAAATTGATTGTGCAACCAGTGCAATCCACAGAAGTGATTGCACAGCGAAATACTTGTACATGGCATGGGTAAAGAAGGCGAAATGTGTTTCAAAATTCAGCAAGAGAAGGGTTAAAGGAAAAAGAACATACCCTGATCAGGATGGCTCCTATAGGATCCATCTGATCTGGGTCTGCTATGTTTGCAAAGGCATAGAAAGGCATACTTATGCAGCAAAGAGTTAATAACTTATAACATTAAAGAAAAAAAAATTGAAATATTTACCACACTTGACGCTTGCATCTTCTGAGTGGCTACAATGAGCGTTTGTCCGAAACCGACACTGACCGATATTATCTTCATCTCCTGTACAATCCACATTTGTCATCAATATAGGCCCCTCCCCCTTACCAAACAAGGCAAAACTGTAGGCATAGGCTGGTCCTGTGAAACTGTAATAAGACAACACATTAACCCTTAACTCTATAAATACGCCTTTCTACAACTTTGCAAATAGAATAGACCCAGATCAGGGTCTGATCTGTTTGCTTATGAAATAATGTAGATATGATTCTACAGTGTCTTCCAAGGCAAACACTTCCTGTTTTCATGTCTATGTAAATTTCTAGGCAACTAATATTCAAGATGTCATCATTTCCTATATGAATATATATATGGAGTAAAGGGTTAAAAAAAATTGGCCACTTCCAGAATGAAAAGAGAATTTGTTTGAAATGTGAAGAAGAACTGATATTGAAAAACAAGTAAGGAAATGCTTCTTGGATCTAGAAGAGACATCAATTAACTTGGCATATAACTGAGCCACAGATAGAGGTGCGTACCCAAACACTAAAATCGTCATTTCTCCACCAAACCCTTTACTGTGACCAGCCTTTAGAATCGTCTCAAAGAGACGATTCTAAAGAGTGGTCACAGTATAGGGTTAGGTGAAGAAATAAAGGAGTTATTCTTGAAAATGCTTAAATTATCTGGAGCTCTGTTATAAGTAACTAAGCTGTTTGACGCCCAGTCAATAGCTCTTTAAAAGCTCAGCCCTTAACCTAATGAATATTTATACAAGAATTCATGACTTCATGAATAATCATTAACTGAATTTGATAACGGCCAATGTACAAGGGAATTTTTGGCCATTTTAGAAACTGCAGAATCAGATCTATATTATTCAATAAGAGCAGACACTGTTCGGGCTCTACTCTGTTTGCAAGATGCCAAAAGTCATCTATATGGAGGAAAGGGTTAAATGAGTTGGATTGAAGCAAAACTCTTAACATGTCAGGTTTTTACTTATTCCCTCATAGGCTCTTTTTTTAGATCCAGTCTCTTTGAATAAATCTACCAAAAAGGAGCATTTACTACAGAAATGGAAAACTTTAGAATTGTGCAGTTTTGTAACCATTGTGAGATATGGAGCATATGCTCCATAGGAGCAAATGCTCTATTTATCACAATGGTTTTGTTCACAAAGTGACTTTTACAGAGGCGCCAAAAGGCGTCATTGTGCGAGAATGCCCTCACCTGGGGTCAATCATTCGACATACAACCATCGCATCTTCCTCACTCCACATATCATCACATATCGTTCCATAGTCATCATCCGAGCCACGTTTCCGCCATTCCACCCGACCAAAGCTTTCTTCTGTTGATTCATTGTCATAGTACATAAGTCTAACTTCCAAGTCTGAAAAAAACAAAAACTGATTCATAACAAGTGTTCCCAGGTACAAGAAACTTCAGATAAATGTTAACAAACATTCTCAGAATTAGATCTACAGTGTGTAATTACCCTAATTCCAGTAGAACCTGTCTTAAGCAACAGAGCAACAGATAAATGTGCATAACTCAAGTACTAAAATTGTCATTTCTCCATCAAACCTATGTTGTGACCACTCTTTAGAATCATCTCAAAGAGATGATTCTAAAGAGTGGTCACAACATAGGGTTTTGTGGAGAAATAAAGAAGTTATTCTTGAAAATGTTTTAACCCATTCCCACTGAGGCTATTTTTAGACCTAAGCTCTTTGATTAAATCTACCAAAAAGGAGCATTTACTGGAGAAAAGGAAATTTTCAGAATTGTGTAGTTTTGAAACCATTGTGATAAATACAGCATTTGCTCCTGTGGAGCAAATGCTCTATTTATCACAATAGTTTCATAAAATGACTTTTACAGAGGCGTCAAAAGGCGTCAATATGCAGGAATGGGCTAATTTAGGCATCTAATCTGGAGCTTAAACGACCATTAAAAAGAGGTCTAGATCTAGCTCTTTCAGGCAGGGTGATGGCTTAATGCAGCTGGTTGCTTAATGCGGGTCAAAAATTATGAGGGTCCCCACTTTTGGGGCAAAAATTCCATTCCTCCGCTGGTCCTGTATGTGATTTGCACCTCTTTGTCTATATTGCAGAGCAAGTAAGTTTTCCTGTCTATCTTCTTTGGCTATATTGCAGGACGAGTGTCCGTTTCAAGAGTGTTTGTCCAATGACACCAATTGCTACAACTCCAGTCTAATTTAACTCTTCGCTTGCTATTCACGTCAATATACCTACCTGTAAATAGTGAAGACCCAGATGAGACAGTTCCTGCAGGAGCTGTCTCATCAGGGTCTGCAGAATGAAGAAAATAGTTTACAAAGTATTTAACTTAGCCATTAACCACATGAATATTTAGGTAAGAAATAATGACATTATGAATATTCATTATCTGAATTTGTATAGTTTTATATGAACACATAATTGTTTGACCATGATAGAAACTGTAGAATTGGGTCTATATAATTCCATGAGCAAACATAACAAACCTAGATCAGACGGTTCCTACAGGAGCCAATTGATCTGGGTCTAGTCTGTTTCCAAAGACGTCAAAAGGTGTCTCTGTCAGATAAAAGTTTAACCCATTCTCTCCTATTCAGGGCTCAACATTAACTTTTTTGCTTACTAGACCAGTCGGGCTAGTGGTTTTGAAAACTACTAGCCCTGACCAAAATGTCTTGTGCCCTGACTTGGTGATAAACTATTTTGGTTTTTAAAAACTCGTGAGATGTTGAACCTGTATGAAGTGTCAAATCCTGCTTTAAATACATTTTATCAAGAAGATTTAGAGAAGAGCAGGGTTGTTAAAATGTGTTTATAGGTAGTGAATAATCTGTTATATTTGAATGTTCATGAAAATATGGCACTACAGTGCTACATTAAACACGATACAGGACCAGGAGTCATTTAAATTCTCAAGCCATTTAGGAAAAAATTCACAGTTTTCCTTCACTTTTTCATACGTATTCTTTGTTTCTGGTAGGCCCCTTCGATTAGGTATATTGTCATCGCTACTACCGCCGCATTTTGATGTAAAGCCGAAGTTTCAAAGTCACATTCTTTCAACAGACCAATTTTACTTACGATAAAGCTTCCACACGTTGTTATTGTAATCAAACGTAAATGAGTCTGAATGTCGTAAGTTTTTGGCACGTGTTTTATTTATTCGGGAGATTAATTCAATACAGCATTTCGCGTGTTAACTCATTTATTGTTTTCAAAATGTTGCAATTAAACACTACATGCAAATGAATACATTGTACCGACGCTTTTTTGCGACAACTTCCTCAAAGGTGTTCCCTGTTCAATAGCAAAGATAGATACGAAATTCCAAGGCTGGTATCCGTACATCAGTCACCACGTAGTGTAAAGGCTAGCTAGTAGTGGGGAAAATATCGCGAAGAGCAGTCTGTAATTTTGCGCATGCGTACTATGTATAAACACAATTATAGATGAACCCGACGTGACCTATCTGTAAGTGTTTTTCTGCTACTTTCTCTTTCGATCGGTATCGCGACCGGACCGGGATTTATACGACAAGTCGGGCTAGTGGCTTGGAATATTTGCAAGACCGGACCGACATTCAACCAGTGAATGTCTGTCGGACGTAGGTTAATGTTGAGCCCTGCTATTGAGACTTCACGCCACTGTAAGTCATTTTTTAAACCTGAGTGTGATAAATAGAGCATTTTCTCTGTAGGAGCAAATGCTTATTTATCACAATGGTTTCAAGACTGCACAATTCTTACATTTTCCTTTTTCCCTTTATTCAAAGAGGTTGGGTCTGATAATAGCCTATGAGGTAATGAGCCTAAAACTAGCCTATGAAGTAATGGTCTAAAAATAGATTATGAGGAAATAGGTTACCGTAATAAGAGTTATTACCAACATATCCAGCTGGAGTGGTTACAGGCTGATCACATCCGTACCACTCATCACTGTAGTCACGGCAATGGTACGTTCCATCACATAAGAGACTAGCATTGATACACTCCGCATACTTGATGCATTCAAACTCCTCGCCTTCTTCACATTCTGAAGATAAAAAAAAAGCAAAAAGGTCAAGGTCATTTGCAAGAAAGTACTTTACATAACCCTTTACTTTTTCAATATTCACATAAGAAATAATGACATCATGAATATTTATCAGTTGAAATTTTATAACGGTACATGAACACAGTATATTTACAGTGGCAGAAACTAGAAATCACATTTATATAAATCCTAAAGCAAACAGAGCAGACCCTGATCAGATGGTTCCTACAGGAGCCTCTGATCTGGGTTTACTGTTTGCAAAAGCATGAATAGACGTTTTATATCAAGGAAATTGTTAAAGTACACACCAACTATTCTGGGTGGGCATCCTCTCTCGTCTGAAAATTCAGCACAATCGGTGATGCCATCACAATACTTTGTGTTACTGATACACTCGTTGAAGCCACAGAAGAACTCATCCTCTGCACAGCCTGAAAATACACATCAAAGCCTTCATGAAAAAAAACTCTTGTAACTCTTTTCAATACATGTAGATCTAGATCAGTTTGCAATTATATGCCAGACATATGCATACATATATATGTATGTATATGCTTTATTCATGGCGATTCATGTGCATTAAAGTTTATATTATGTGTATGACAGTTGTGCAGTCCAAAGGTGCCCAACGCATGCTTGGAATCACCCATGAAACAACAAACCCCCCGAAAAAAGACCGCAAATTTGAAAATACACTAGAGCGAAACGAAACAAAGAAAACATTCATTTTTATCTGAAAACAACTGAAACAAGTCAATTGCTCCACTATTGTGTCCAGTTATTACAGACATCAAGCAATTAAAGCACAGAAATTCTTATTTTTGGCATGGATGCAGTCTTTTCAATGTATTGTGACTAATGAAACACTCTGTGTCTGACTGTCGTATGTCTGTCTGTCTGCCTCTCTCTCTATCTCTCTCCTCTTTCTCTCTCTCTCTCTTTCTTTCTTTCTTAATGGAGAGGGGTTGGTCAAGCAAGGTAAGACAAGTTCCATCATAATGGACCTTCAACACTGAAATATGTTGGTAAGGAACATGTAAACCTGGACACGTTGATGGGACGCTATGGTTCTGAAAAACAATAAAATTATTTTATCATAGAACATACCTATACTCCATGTGTATCATTCTATCTTTGAAAGCCCTTTTCGGGCTACACAAACAGTCATTTTAGGGCTAAACACTGTATGTGAAAGATATTCGCATATGCACACAACAAGACTAAATAAAATTTGCTGGTTTGGTTTACCAGACTCGAGTGTTTTTACAACGTGTTAATATTACGTGTAACCGGTCGTATATTTTTCTTTCGATATTATATTTTGAGTCGATTTTTAAACAAACTGCTAGGGAATTTCATGAAAAATATGGTTCCATATACATTTCTACATCATTATGAAAAATCTGTCATATAAAACATATCAAGTGCATACTGCTTTTGAATTTATGATGAAATCACTCATTAATGTATGTAGAATGTTTTCTGATAAAATTCAGGGTATTCTTATACTAATAGGGCTTCTAATACTTGACCAGACTCTATCCGACGTAGGTCGGTCATTACCGTGTCACCGAGTAACATTTACCGTGTGTTTTCAAGCTATTTTACGCTCATTTTTAAATAGATATTTATTACTATAGCTGCAAACATACTAAATAATGTGATATAACAGCATTATAATCTTGGAAATGCACTTAATCTTCTTAAAAAGCTTCCAGACTCTACCGGACACTACAAGACTCTGTTTAGTAACACCCGACGTAGTTAGGTACCTTGCAATACATATATAGACCCGATAGGAAATTTGTCCGGGTCGTGTTTTTCTTGTTTTTCGGAATGGTTTAAGTTCCAAATAGATAGTTTCAGGCTAGTTTTACATACTTCGATCACATTTTTTTGGGGGGGATGGGTGGGGGGTGGGGGATGGGGTGTTTTCTGTGGGTGAGTCCAAGCATGCGTCGGGCACCTTTGGTGCAGTCTAAGTCTTTTTTAGTTGTATAGTAATATTTTAAAACATTTATTCATCTTGAAATAATAAATTTTCAGAAGAAAATCACCAAAAGTGTAACTTTTACTTGCTAAATAGATCGAGTAGGCTGCTACGAAATTTTGACCTAATTTGTGCTCTTATTGGTCAGTATCAAAACAGCATTTCCAGGCAAGAAAATTCATGTTGCGGGATTTTTTGCGGGACAAAATTCGTTCCGATAAAAATTTGTAACAATGATTATTTTTAAATTTATGATTATACTATGGAATGCCAGTCACGACATGCTACTTGCCACTTGCTTGTTGCCACCTATGAGAAGGAAAATTTTACATACACACAGATCAGAAATGGTCTCCCTAAAAAGCAATGCTATATGCGTCCTTAGCGTCGAGAAGCATCCGGAAGCAAAATACCAATTTAAAACACAATGCACTGTTTAATTTACCAATTACATGCATATTTCTATTAAACTTGTCTGTAATTTGTGTTGATTTGGGTACATAAACCAAAATATCAAGTATTCATTGGCAAGTATCAACTAGCAAGTGGCAAGTAGCAAATAGCAAGTAGCAAATAACAAGTGGCAAGCAGCAAATAGCAAGTAGCAAATGTAAAGAAGTAACTGGCAAATAACTATAAGTAATTAGCAACTAGCAAGTGGCAAGTAGCATGTCGTGACCGGCATTCCATATTATACAGCGCAATTGAAGAAAACTAAATATGACCATTGCTGAGGTAATGACGTTTTCCAAAATGGTGGACAAATTGCATCCAATTTAATGTTTTGATAGATGGCCCCATAAAGGTCCATGAAAGGGTCTGCAGAAAGGTCCATATATTAACGAGCACTTTTCATAGAGGCTATTGACAAAAACTAGGTCACGGAAATAAACCGTGTTGAGAAAACTACGTGATTACACAATATGAACGAATCGATAGGGTTCACGAATCCATAGGAATTTGCCAGATGTCCCTATATGCAAACACTGTCACAGAGGTCAAGATGCGTAAATCAAAATATTTTCAAGAATAACTTGTTTATCTCTCCACCAAACCCTCGTTGTAATCACTCTTTAGAATCGTCTCAATGGGCTTAACGGTCGTAGACCTACTTATCATGCTGTTGCGTTGTATATAAAAGTTGAGTATAGTAAACAATGATGTCTTAGCTATATTTAACCCTTTCAATGTTGCACTTTCAAAGCCCTTCAGGGTTTAACTACAGCTCCCATTCAGTATGACGTAGACTCACCTTCTATCGAACCTCACCTGTTTATCGAACCTTTCTTTTTTTGTGTTTTTACGCATGTACAAGTGCATACTACGTCATAAAATCATGAGTACTGTTGCTGTGTCTGTAAACAACGCCTCATAGCTTTAAAAACGAAACATACGTCATAAACAGGTCAATACAGTTTTTTTTTCCTTCAACTATGCTAAACATGAGAAAACTCTAAATACGTTATAGAATATCAACATAAATTGAAAAGTGTACCACATTAAAAATGTTTGACAGCTCTGACCCCTTCAGCTTATGCAAAGGTCGCGTACCCATGATGAAATCACGTGATTATGAGTATAATGTTACAGTAAACAGTTTCTAAAATAAAGGTTCGATAAGCAGGTGACATTTTTCTGGCAGCCATTTTTGTTTTTGTTATGCGGGTGGTGGGGAACACTTGGTTGTTTGGGGATTAATAGATGAGAATAAAATTACTTAATTGTTTCAAGGTATGTATAAAATATTATTTTGAACTGCTGGCTTATGTTTTTCTTCAATATTCACAGTAAACGTTTTCTGTTCCTGGTCAAATGTTAAGAGGTTCGATAGACGGTGCGACCATGCTACAAACCATCTTGCAGACTCTTGAAAAATAGAACTTATCTTTATCTAGACTATAATTCCGTAAGCAATCTAATCAGGCACTGGTCAGCTCCCTTCTATCTGGGTCTACTAAGTTTGCAAAGGACTCAAAGGTCGTCTTAATCTTGAATAAACCATTTCCAGTTACGTGTGAACACATTTGCAGCTTGTGTCATTTTCGCGCCATTTTAACTCTGGACGTGTTCTTGCTCACAGGTATACGTGTCGAGCTGATCATGTAAGTCATGCCTCGATTTGAGATCTTTTGAGGCAGGTGGATGTTTAAAGCAGAGTGGAAGTCAAGAAAACTCCCACAGGGCCGTCGGGTCAGGGTCTGTTCTATTTGTTTATGGAATAATATAGATCTAGATCTGATTTTACAGTTTCTTCCATGCAATACCAAAACATCCTAGATCTATATGAATATATGCCAATATACAAATTCAGCTTATAAATAGCCTATGTAGGCCTATTATGTAATTATTTCTTAAATGGAACCATGTGAGTAAAAAACAGAAGTATAATGGGAAAAAATGAGTAAAATAATTAACCTAATTCATAAATACGCTTTTCTTCATCTTTGTAAAGAGAGTGTAGGCCTATATCATGTAGTCCTGGGCTATCTGATCAGGTTCAACTCTGTTTGCTTATGGAATTATATTCATCTGATTCTACAGTTTCTGCAGTGGCCAATATTTCTTCTTCTTCTTCTTTCTATTACTTCACTCCATCATTAATGATGATTATGTGAAGGCGCTGAATAAAAGATTGAAACTAATTTACAATTGAGAGTAGATGAGAACTTTTTACAGTGACATGCATACAAAACAAATAAAAATGATTGACTCCTAGCACAAATTCATTACTGCAGGGATAGTCACTATGGACTTGAATATCTGTACAGATGATGTTATGTGAGCTATCTCTGGCAGAAGGTTCCACAGTGGGATGGTTCGACAATAGAATGCATATTTGTAAGTATCTTTATTTGAACTAATGGGTCTAAAACTATGACTGGTATAATTTCGGGTTCTAGGGTCTGAAGGAATTAAGAAATTTGGACCCGCATGGATGGCAACGATGTAGTGTACAATCTTGTAAAACATGGTTAACCGAGCCATTGTCCTGCGTGTTTCTAAGGGTGGCCAGCCTATGATATCACGAATACTATTTATGTAAGAAATTATGATATGAATATTAATTAGATTTTTTGCTCTGACAGACAGAAACTGTAGAATCAGTACTATATTATACCAAAAGCAAACACTATTCTATTCTATATGCAAATGCGCGAAATTTATATGAAGGAAAGGGTTTAGATACGCCTAGTTCTTAATACATAGGCATGCCACTTCACTTAGACAATAAGGCTTTAAAATGGTTTAAGACATATAATATTAGATCTCTTTCTGATAAGCGTTTAAGACACGTACGGTCTACTGTAGTTTATAAAAGCGAAGAAATACGAGCCTCGTAGAAAAAAAATAAGGAAAAAAAATACAACGGATCAGAATTTATCAGATATAGTTTTTCAGTAATATAATGGTTAACCATTTACTCTATAAATGCGATCGAGTTATCCCGAAGCTCGAATTATCCGAATTCGAGACATGGAAGTTCAACTGTACTTACCACAGCCCTCCTCATCGGAGTTATCTTCGCAGTCTCCATAGGCATCACAAAGCCACTCAACGGTGATGCATGTGCCATCACTTCTACATTGGAACTCTCCCTCGGTGCATGCTGAATAACAGAAAAAACATGACTGTAGTGGAATAACAGAAAAACAACGTGACTGTAGAGCAGTAACAGAAAAGCAACATGACTGTAGTGGAATGTTAGAAAACAACATTACTGTAGTGGAATAGCAGAAAATAACATAAATGTAGCGGAATAAAGAAAACAATATGCCTAGTGGAATGTTAGAAAGCAACATGGCTGTAGCGGAATAAAGAAAACAATATGACTAGTGGAATGTCAGATGTAAAGAGAGTGTAGGCCTATATCATGTAGTCCTGGGCTATCTGATCAGGTTCAACTCTGTTTGCTTATGGAATTATATTCATCTGATTCTACAGTTTCTGCAGTGGCCAATATTTCTTCTTCTTCTTCTTTCTATTACTTCACTCCATCATTAATGATGATTATGTGAAGGCGCTGAATAAAAGATTGAAACTAATTTACAATTGAGAGTAGATTAGAACTTTTTACAGTGACATGCATACAAAACAAATAAAAATGATTGACTCCTAGCACAAATTCATTACTGCAGGGATAGTCACTATGGACTTGAATATCTGTACAGATGATGTTATGTGAGCTATCTCTTGCAGAAGGTTCCACAGTGGGATGGTTCGACAATAGAATGCATATTTGTAAGTATCTTTATTTGAACTAATGGGTCTAAAACTATGACTGGTATAATTTCGGGTTCTAGGGTCTGAAGGAATTAAGAAATTTGGACCTGCATGGATGGCAACGATGTAGTGTACAATCTTGTAAAACATGGTTAACCGAGCCATTGTCCTGCGTGTTTCTAAGGGTGGCCAGCCTAGGGGTTCCAGCATGTCTGTTACTGAGCTAGTATTGTGGTATCTGTTACTCACAAATCTAGCTGCCCTCCTTTGAACTTTTTCAGGGAGTGACCATGTACTTTGTATTGAAAATGAACAGGGGACTTTTGTTTAGTGACAGACAGGACTTGACACTTATCGGGATGGAAATGCATAAGCCAGTCCTGTTTCCACCTGCCAGCTGCCTCAAGGTCTAGATGAAGAAAGAAGTTCAGCATCAGATATATCCCTGATCTCTTTGTATATGATGCTGTCATCAGCAAAGAGTCTAAGTGTACTGTATTTTAGGTATTCCGAAAAATCATTGATAAATATGAGGAATAGGATTGGACCCTGCAATGTGCGCTGATGTACGCCTGAAGTGAAGGAACTTTCGTAGACTGTTCACCCTCAAGAATGACAGTCTGGGTCCGCTCACTGAGAAAGTCTGAGATCCAAGGAAGGGCATTACAAGTTATACCATAATATTGTAATGTATATAGCAGGTGTTTATGAGAAACTTTATCGAACGCTTTGGCAAAATCAATTATTATGACATCTGTTTGAATATTTTGATTGTGGGACTGCCTATACTTTCTACAAAGGAGATAAGCTGGGACTCGCATGATCGCTTTGATCTAAATCCATGTTGGAGGTCATAAAGAATGTTGTTAGATTCAAGAAAGGATATAACATTTAAAGATATAATATGTTCTAGTAACTTGCAACAAATACAAGTAAGATATATGGGTCGGTTATTGATAGGGTTGTGCTTGTCACCTTTTTGTAGGCTGAACAAACATTAGCATGTTTCCAGTCGTTTGGAATTTTACCAAAACTAAGTGATTTGGAAAATATTATAGTTAGAATGGGTGCAATGGAATCTTTACACTCTTTTATAGTTCTGGCATGGATCTGGTCAGGACCACAGGCAGTATTGGGTTTAATATTTGAGAGAAGTTTAGCAATTCCATTAGTATTAATGACAATATCAGGCATTTTAGGAAAGGGCCGGATTATCATCTTTATCAGGAATTGGCTGATATAAGATAGGGATCAAAGCATTCTGAAAGTGTGTCTTTAGAATATCTGCTTTTGAGGTAGGATTAGATTTGAGAATGCCATTTTCTCTCAATGGTGGGATGGGTGAATTCTCTGTTTTCTGTGTCTTGATATACGAAAAAAGGTTTTAGGTCAGTTTATTTCGATTAGGTTGGTCTTGATCAGGAATGTCCATGCCAAATATGAGGTTTTTAACATATGACCAATAGGCTGCTCTACGCTCTCTCTGAACTTCAGCTTTAAGATTGTTTTACATGCTCGGGTTAATTAATTTTATTTTACTTCTAAGCTCTTTAGTAATCCAGGGAATATTTCTTGACCGATTTGTGGTTTTGGAAGGGATATTCTTATAAACAGATGCTTGCAGATTGTCTTTGAAATTACACCAGAGTTCGTCAACACTTTTATTGTGTTGATCCAATAATAAATCAGAATGAGTGGTAATAAGATCATCATGAATATTTTGCCAATTTGCCTTTGAGTATTGGAAAAAATTACGAGGTTTGGCTTTGCATCTATGGAGAGACGAGCTGAATGAAGAGAGGACTATGTCATGGTCAGCCTCACCAATAGGGGGGATGGTCTCGATGTTGTTAATGTTGGCAGGATAATTTGTAAATAAAAGTTCAAGAGTTTTGTCATGTCTGGTATGTGCATTGACTAGCTGAGTAAGAGAGTGGTCTGAGGTTAGTTCCAGAAGTTCTTCGTGATGTTTCACATGTGGCTTCCTGGGAATAGAACTGTGTGTCTTTCAATCTATGTGACCTAGATTGAAGTCTCCGCCTAGAAGTATAATATATTTAGGGGAGGGATGTATCCGCTTCAGAGACATGTTTAATTTAGATAGAGAATTTCAAATGTGTCATGCATGTGCAATTATAAAAATGAATCTAATTAATATTCGTGATTTAATTATTTTATGAATATTCATGGAGGAAATGCTAATCAATGAAGTGCAAAACAAGACGGCTAAAATACGACGAGAGATTGATTCACACAGTTCATGTAAAATACGCTCAGAGTAAACTTTAACCACATGTTCAGAACAGTATATAACTGACATTTGAGGTTTTATTTCCAAGTTTCAAGTTTTTCAAGTTTTATTCATTAACTGGGCCCACATGTATACGGACATGGGTCATATTATAAATGCAGAGCTCCGGGCAAGTTAAAAAACATACTACAGTGCTCCCTCACTACAACGGCCCTCTCAGTAACGATTCCCTCCTTACAACAACGCATGTCACTGTTTCCGAAACAACAAGGCTCCAGAAACAACCTTTTTCCATCGTATTTTCTTAATGCCTCCGTCAAACCCTATGTTGTGACCACTCTTTAGAATCGTCACAAAGTGACGATTCTAAAGAGTGGTCACAACATAGGGTTTGTTGGAGGCATAGCGGTTTTAGTTCTCGAAATACACCTCATCTGGGGATCTGCAAACAAGTTAATTATGTTTGATTTCCCTCCCTATAACAACTCCCTCTAAACAACACATACAATTTTTCGTATCCCAAAGGGTGTCGTTGTAGAGAGGGAGAATTGTAATTCTAATTCCTGCAATAAAGTATTGATTCATAAGGAAAGCAAAACTCGGTGGAGTTCTTGGGCTGAAAGGGGGGTAACTGCAACAACTCATTGAAGAACAATATTCATTGATTACTTCCCAGTTCCCTAACTCTATTTAATTAAGCAGCCCAATTACAAAATACCCACAACCCCCATAGACTATTTATAGAACCAATTTTGATGTAAATTTAACCCAGGCGAGAGAAATTGAAAGGATCAAATATCTATAACACAGTGTGTAAAATAAACAGAGCATATGCATCATTATCTAATTTTCACCACAACTGCACTACAGACGGGCGTTAATTTATAGATGCATAAAACACCAGGGTATCAGGTACAGATATGCTGTCCTATGCATAGCATGTTCAGAAATACAGATAAGCAGCAGCTTACATCGACATATTTCAAACATATAACACATACATTCTGACTAATGAAACGAGTGAACATGCATTCACACAATATTCACCTGCCTCATACAAAACATGTTTTCAAAATAGTTATATCTTGCCCAGAGATATTTTATACTATATAATACAAACATATCCAAAATAGAGTACTGGAAGGTGGGGATAATTAGTTAACCTCCAATAAGTTGATAATCAGTAAAAGCATTGAAACGGACTATATAAACATCGTGCAGTTATCCACGCTCGGTAAATGGACGATATAAACTGTCTATGTCCGAATATTGCAAAATACAAATGTACAAGACGAATACTGATGCAAGGCATTGGATCGCCGGGAAATTTGTGTACAAGGAAGGTTTTTAATAAGGAACTGTTTTGTTAAGACAAATGAAATACAACATTTCATTAAAAACTTAACGAAATATGTAGCCTCTAGAGTGTAATGACGTAGTGACCTAGTTCCGAACCCGACATGATCCATATTTGAACTTGACCAAGATTGCATCCAAAAATAACGTATAAGTTGAAAGAAAAAACACTTAATATGGATAATTATCATTAACTATCCCAGTAAAAACCCAAACCGCCATTTAAAAAAAATAGAAAGGAAAAAGAGAGAAAAATTTTTTTCGTCAGCGGTGAGAATCGAACCAGGGCTGACTGCACGATAGGCGACCGTGGTAACCACTACACTATCAGGCCAGACATACTTCAAGGGAAATTGAAGATGTATATAAAGTTATCATGCTACTATATTGACGACTTTTTTAAATAAACAAAATAAAACGACTTTTTTAAATAAAAATTAATAAAACAATAAAACTTCATTACAACATTTATCACTCTCATGATAATTTAATCAATAAACTCTAACAAGGGCGGTGATGGTCATAGACCTAAATATAGCCTGTTCAGTTCCATTAACGAGTGACGTTAGTCCTATCTAAAAATAGAAACCGAGACGACGGAATTCGATTTTGACCATGTAGAGCCTCCGGTAGAATAATAACCATGTCTGTTTGAATTAACATATCGACTGTCGATTCAAATGATCTTATTTTTCAAATTCGAGCACGTTTTCCCGTCTTATGTCAAAATCTCTGAAGGGCATAATTTAGAACGAGAGCACCGCAAACAGGTGCACGACTACAGTTTCGACTACAGTTTTGACCCGGCTTCAATTCTGCGACTTTGACCCGGCTTCATTTATGTTTACAAAACTGTTTTCGGCATTTAATGTCGATACTTCGACGAAAAAAGTGTCATAATTATTGTTATTATTGCACATTTGTTTGATAAATTTCTTTTTAAACATCGTATGAAGGTTTTTACATCACATATTTCACTACATCAATAATGCAGATAGAAACTATTCTCTGCCACGCTCTCATGAGCCAATTTGTAAAACTTGTCGCTACCCCTCCTACATGGGTAAATACTTTTTAGCATTCCATTAGTGATCGCCGCTCATGCGGCGATCAAAATGAGCGGCGATCAATAAAGAAAATCTGACTGCATTGTGACACAGCTACCTATGACACCGACGAGCGTCTAAATGACGAAGATATTTAGGGCCAGACTAAAACCCTGACAAAACAGAAATATATTGTTGGCAAGTTATCTTATACAAGCAATAAGAATGACGACTTGGATCCGTGAATATAAAACATTTGAGTTTGAGTTTATTTTCGAGCATCCCATTAGCAGATTCAGATACACGAGAATGAGAGTATTACTTACAGGTTTCCCTATACAGTCTTTCTCCGGATGTCATAACAGCAAATGAATTCTTGCAGTTCTAAGCACTCTTTAAAATACGTTCAGTTCATAATACATAACTCGAGGGCTTGGTGCAAAACTATTCTAACTCCTTCACTTTGTGAAGGAGTTAGAATAGTTTTGCACCAACCCTCGATATGTGGAAAAGTTTGCTAAGACTTTACCCTTTACCTCTAAACTATTTATGTAAGGAATTATGATATCATGAATACTATTTATGTAAGAAATTTATGTAAGAAATTATGATATCATGAATAATATTTATGTAAGGAATTATGATATCATGAATACTATTAATGTAAGAAATTATGATATCATGAATAATATTTATGTAAGGAATTATGATATCGTGAATACTATTTATGTAAGAAATTATGATATCACGAATACTATTTATGTAAGAAATTATGATATGAATATTAATTAGATTTTTTGCTCTGGCAGACAGAAACTGTAGAATCAGTACTATATTATACCAAAAGCAAACACTATTCTATTCTATATGCAAATGCGCGAAATTTATATGAAGGAAAGGGCTTAGATACGCCTAGTTCTTAATACATAGGCATGCCACTTCATTTAGACAATAAGGCTTTAAAATGGTTTAAGACATATAATATTAGATCTCTTTCTGATAAGCGCTTAAGACACGTACGGTCTACTGTAGTTTATAAAAGCGAAGAAATACGAGCCTCGTAGAAAAAAAATAAGGAAAAAAAAATACAACGGATCAGAATTTATCAGATATAGTTTTTCAGTAATATAATGGTTAACCATTTACTCTATAAATGCGATCGAGTTATCCCGAAGCTCGAATTATCCGAATTCGAGACATGGAAGTTCAACTGTACTTACCACAGCCCTCCTCATCGGAGTTATCTTCGCAGTCTCCATAGTCATCACAAAGCCACTCAACGGTGATGCATGTGCCATCACTTCTACATTGGAACTCTCCCTCGGTGCATGCTGAATAACAGAAAAAACATGACTGTAGTGGAATAACAGAAAAACAACGTGACTGTAGAGCAGTAACAGAAAAGCAACATGACTGTAGAGCAGTAACAGAAAGCAACATGGCTGTAGAGCAGTAACAGAAAAACAACGTGACTGTAGAGCAGTAACAGAAAAACAACGTGACTGTAGAGCAGTAACAGAAAGCAACATGGCTGTAGAGCAGTAACAGAAAAACAACGTGACTGTAGAGCAGTAACAGAAAAACAACGTGACTGTAGAGCAGTAACAGAAAAACAACGTGACTGTAGAGCAGTAACAGAAAAGCAACATGACTGTAGAGCAGTAACAGAAAGCAACATGGCTGTAGAGCAGTAACAGAAAAACAACGTGACTGTAGAGCAGTAACAGAAAAACAACGTGACTGTAGAGCAGTAACAGAAAAACAACGTGACTGTAGAGCAGTAACAGAAAAACAACGTGACTGTAGAGCAGTAACAGAAAAACAACGTGACTGTAGAGCAGTAACAGAAAAGCAACATGGCTGTAGTGGAATGTTAGAAAACAACATTACTGTAGTGGAATAGCAGAAAATAACATAAATGTAGCGGAATAAAGAAAACAATATGCCTAGTGGAATGTCAGAAAGCAACATGGCTTTAGCGGAATAAAGAAAACAATATGACTAGTGGAATGTCAGAAAACAAAATGACTGTAGCGGAATCACAGACAACAAAATGCCACAAAACAACATGGCTGTAGTGGTGTAACGGAAAAGAATATTACTGTAGTGGAATAACGGAAAATAATATGACTCCGGTGGAATAACAGAAAACAACATGACTGTAATGGAATGTAAGAAAACCACATTACTGTAGTGGAATACTAGAAATCAGTATAATTGCAACGGAATAACAGAAAACAAAATGACTGTAGCGGAATGTCACAAAATAACATGACTGTAGTGGAATAACGGTAAACAACATCCCTGTCGAGGAATAACAAACAACATGAATGTAGCAAAATATCAGAAAAAAACATGTCTGTAGTGGAATACCAGAAGACAACATGACTATAGCAGAATTTCAGAAAACGACATGTCTTTAGGGTATAATAACAGTAAAATAATGTCAGAAAATATGTCTATACGATAGTATCAGAAAGCAACATAATTGCAGAAATATGCTTGTATGATAAATTATCAGAAAATATATGTGTACAATGATATCAGAAGACAGTAGGACTGTAAAGCAATACATGTATTGTAACGACCTAATTTTTCAAATTCGTAATAAAAAAGGACTAATCCAATATATAAACATGGAATAATTCACTGAGAACAAATGGGTTAAGATACGGATGGGTAGTCGCTTACAAATAAACCTGCAATAGTTCACAAGAAAAACTGTACATGCAATTTGCATAATCGCAAGTGCTCATGAATTCAATTAAATAAATGTAATGAAAGAACCAATGACATTTGATGACACAATGAAACCCTGAAAATAAATGCAGTAACATTCCCTTGAGAGTGTTTAAATTCACTTTGAACATTGTAAACTTTACAATGACTAAGCGTTCTATACAAAGATGTACACATTTTTGCTAGGCAACCTATCCCAATAAAAACACCTTTGTAAGACTTTGTAACATTTTGAAAGAAATAGGACTTAATGATTTTATTTGTCAAAAGTTGGTTTTGAAACACTAGCAAACAAGTAACGATGCTAAAAAACTTTCATTTTGAAGAAATGAATGAGATTTACTGCAGGCATCTCTAGCTGAACAGATCGTCCACTAAATTCAAGTGAGTTACAGTGACGTGATCATCACAAGACAACTGGTCGCAAAGAAGTTAAATAAATATGGTGACTAACACTGGAGTCTGCATTCAAAGCTAATTACAGAGAATAGAAAATAAGAAACAATGGTCTCAGTCGATACACATCGTCCGCTTAACCTATTACATCATAGGCTATTTTTAGGTACAACCTCTTTGAATAAATCTACCGAAAAGGAGCATTTACTAGAGAAAAGGAAAAATTTAGAATTTTGTAGTATGAAACCATTGTGATAAATAGAGCATTTGCTCCTATAGGAGCAAATGCTCTATTTATCACAATGGTTTCACAAGGTGACTATTACAGAGTCGTCAAAAGTCGTCAATATAAAGGAATGGGTTAAACCAAGAAACATGAGAAATATGGAATCAGTTGCTTGCATTTTTTTTTCAGATTGATATAACGCACGTGCGTAAGTGTGTATCGCTAGCTACGCCCACAATCAAACACATCATGCCAGAAACATGATGAGAGTGACACACAGTTTTGATTTTGATGCTATTCGGAGTTACTCGGCGTCTCATCTGGATCCAAACTGTTTTCAAAGGTTATCACAAGTTCTCCAGTAGAACTTCTGCACTATGAGCAATTGTTGTCTGCAAATATTGTCGTCTGATTCATTTTCAAAACTGCTTTTCTTCCATATCATTTCAAAACAAGAATGTCAGAGTGACAAATGGTTTGGATTCTGACGAAACGCCGAGTTACTCGGCATATCATGTGGATCCAAACGTTTTTGCAAAGGTTATCATACAGCCGCAGTGTAGAAATGTAAATAATTAACCCTTTCACCGCCGCAGTCGCATAAATGCACCATGACAAATAGTGCAGTCCCAGATCAGACGCCGCCTTTTCAAGGCGGCGTCTGATCAGGGACTTCACTATTTGTCTCAATCTCTATTTCTATATATGTGCTCTATTCCTTTGAAATTTGCTTTTATTTATATCATTTTCTTATTTTACTGAATGATTTAACAAACTTGGATTGCAGACGACAATTAGAAATTTGGCGCCGAAAGGGTTAATCTTATATCAAACTCACAATGTGACAGTATCCTGAAATGATTACTGGTTATTCCAGTTATTGTGTCAAAGTTTCGACTGACACTATGTTTAACCCTTTCCCTGTTCTATATTTAGCCCAAATTTCAATACATACTGAATATTCATTAACAAAATAGTTATAAAGAAATATGGAAGGTGGAACATTGTAGACATTTTAGAGAGTAAATAAACAGATCTTTCAAATTTTATTAGCAAACAGAGCAGACCCTGATCAGACGGCTCCTCTAGGGTCTACTCTGTTTGCAAATGCGTGAAAACACGTTTATATGAGGGAAAGGGTTAATACTTGTATTTACTTTGAAGAACTAAATAGTCCTATCGACAACCAGTCTCTGTATTTCTTCAACTTTCTAGATCTAGATCAAATTCTTCTGTCTACATTCTGTGTTTGGGACTGGCGTATGCTGTCAAAGTCAAACGCTTTGAGTTAAAATGTGTGAGTCTCTATTTGCTGCTTTATATTTCGTATCATTAAAATATCTTATTATGAGTTCTACGTCTTCACAGGACTTCTCCAAGCCATCCTTGGCATGATGTCTATTGGAATTCATCTCATAGCCCCTAAACGACGTGGTTTGATGTCTCCATGGTGATGACAATTGTCTCTGGCGCTCTGTTCTGATTGCGAACAGCCCAAACTTTCAGCTCAATGGCAGAGATTACATTGAAAAGAGATTCCTTGAGAACGTTCTTTAGACTAGCTATACTGCTCTCGGTTTTCTGTTGTTTTCCTAAACAGGGGTTGTGTTAACATTCCTTTTCTATGGTCTTTAGGAGAATACCAGGTGGTGGATAATTTTCGAGAAACCCGTGCATAATTATTTTTGGTTTATGGCTTTAGGCGTGTTTAGATTTGATGTTATATTCCTGGTTTTCTTTGCTGTTGACGGATGAGACGTTGTTCATCAAACGGTAGGGCACATGTTACGAATGATCTCTATTCTGTTTAACCCTTTTCTTAATGTAATTTTTTTCACGTATTTGCAAACAGAGTAGACCCAGATCAGACGGCTCCCATATCAGTGTTTAGCTATTGAGTCCACTCAGTTTGAATCAGATTTTAAACTTCCTAGAGGATTTTGAATGGAAGACAGTGCATACCCTGTAACCCTGGTCAAATAACAACATATGCATCCCAGTACGTTATTAAAGTGAGGCTGAATTTACAAGCACACGCGATTCCGCAAGTTGTACAAAGGTCAGTTTTTCTTGTGAAGCAGATTCGCAGATTTATCTGTGAGCAACTGTGGTCGTTAATCTGTACCACAACAGATGTGACTCACAGTGATTTTTGTTTAGTATTTTCTGTATATAAAGTTTTATAAACCCATAGAAACAATTTGAAAGTTGCAGGTTATTCTTATCTTTTGGACCATTGACCACTAAGACTTGATTGTAGTCAAGGCACATTGTGAAAATAGAGAGCGGAATTCAGACAGGAAATTCGACAATGACCCAGCAACACTGGGCGCATAAATGACGTGCAAAACAGAAGTCAAGGTCAACCAACGATTTATTTCATCTCAACGCTGTGGGTACATTAATGCACAGTTTATTCCGTTTAGCTTCTCGTTTTATAGACGATTACAGTAAACCGTCATTATTCGTTTCAATGGCACCCTCGTTATATACCTACAGTATGCAGTGAAACAAAATTACTGTTAAGTCTTTGAAACAACCACTAAATGAATAGGTGTAATGTCATTAAGACATGCGATCGCTTAATGCAGAACACAAGAAGTGCAAAAAGCTCCATTGGAACTTTTTTGTCCTGCATCAAGCATTAACGTGTTGGTACTAGTTTCAAGCTGGTCATATGGTTTCTTTCATATTTAAGCTCATTATAACGACAACCTCATGACACCAGCAAAATGTCTGGAAACAAATACTTCCGTTGTAATGAGGGTTCACTGCATATTGATTCATTTATACGCTTTCGGGAGTATTTACAATTGAGTTTGAACTTACTATCTGAGACAAAAACGGGGGATAAAAAAACAACATGACTGTAAAGTAAAGTGTCTTGAAGTAAACTCGGAAAACAGCACGACCGGAGAGTTATACCAGAAAACAGTAAGACTGTACGACCGGAGAGTTATACCAGAAAACGGTAAGACTGTACGACCGGAGAGTTATACCAGAAAACAGTAAGACTGTACGACCGGAGAATAATACCAGAAAACAGTAAGACTGTACGACCGGAGAATAATACCAGAAAACAGTAAGACTACTTACGACCGGAGAATAATACCAGAAAACAGTAAGACTGTAAAGTAATATCAGAATATCAAGTGACTGTACAGTGTAAACTAATATAAAATACCAGTATGACTGAAAAGTAATATCATAAAACAGTATGACAGTAAGTAATATCAGAACACGGGGTCACCGTGAAGTAATACATACATAGAAAACAGTATGACAGTAAAGTAATATCAGAAAACAGTATGACAGTAGTGTTATATCAGAAAACAGCATGACAGTAAAGTAATATCAGAAAACACGATCACCATAAAGTAACACATGCATTAGTATGACCGTAAAGAAATATCAGAAAACAAAATCATCGTAAAGCATTATTGGAAAACAAAAAGACTATAAAGTGATGTTAGAAAACAAGATCGCCGGGAAGTAATACCAGAAATCAGTATGATTGTAAAGTAATATCAGGAAACAAGGTCACCGTAAAGTAATATCAGAAAACAGTATGATTTTAAAGTAATATCAGAAAATAAGGCGGCTTTACAGTAGAACCTAAACAATGTAAACCGCCCCAGGGCACGTTTTAACCCCTTAACCCTATATCATCTACAGTGAGTTCGTCCAAATCAGAGTTTGAATGGAACCATCCATTGCACATAAATGTGGTCCAAAATACTGGTATATAAACAGAGGTCCATATAAGATGCGTGAATTAAAACGTTTTAAACTTCTTTATTTCTCCACCAAACCCTATGTTGTAACCACTCTTTAGATTCGTCTCTTCGAGATAATTCTAAAGAGTGGTCACAACGCAGGGTTTGGTGGAGAATTGACGATTTTAACATTTGAGTACGCACCTTTATCTGTTGCTCTGTATAAATCATGGACACCTATGGGTTCAGCAAACAGTATTGACCCAGATTAGTGGACTCCTCTAGGAGCCCTCTGATCTGGGTCAATGTTGTTTGTATATGTCCTATCTATTTGATCGCGGGAGTTTAAGGGTTAATATCAGAAGTGGGACCATAAAACCATAAACTGTGTAAACCAAATCAAGACTAGGTTCAGTATTTTATTTCTTATACCTAAACCACAGAAAATACATATGATACAGAGAACAACATTTGGCATGTTAAATTCAAAACAAACGAAACAAGTATATGTCTAACTTGCGGCGAGTCGCGGACTGAGTTATTTTCACAAATACTTCAATTTTCTAAATTGCTGATAATACTTAATGAAACATCACAGACACTTACAAATAACATCGACAGATACCGTTTAAATAATGATAATATTTTTTCAGCGAGAATATAGATTTAACCATTTACTTCATGAATATTCGTGTAAGAAACAATGACCACAAGAATATTAATTAAAAGAGGTTTTACAATAGCTTGCTAACAGAATGCTTCTTGATATCAGACCTGTATCTAGAGGTCCAGAAAAGATGCGTAAAATTAAACATTTCAGGGGTATCTCTTTTATTTCTCCACCAATTCTTATACTTAGAGTGGTCACAGTATAGAGTTTGTTGGAGAAATTAACGGTTTTTAGTATTTGGCTACGCACCTTTATCTGTAGCTCTGAATATCAATCCATTAGGCAATCAGGGCAGACTCAAGCCAGATTGCTCAAAAAGAAGCCTTCTGGCCCATGCTTATAAAACTTTTTGTTGAGTCTAGGTTCGTTCGCAAGTTTTTGATTGCTCAGATTTGAGCCTCTGGCTCAAATCTGACCTATCAAAAGCTTGAGACCTCAAATCTGACCAATCAAAAGCTGAGAACGAACTCAGACTCAACTAAAAAGATTTATAAGCATGGAGCCTGATCTAGGTCTACTCTGTTTGCAAAGGCGTCAAATGGCGTATTTATGGAAATGGCAACGTAAATTTCCTGGACAAGTTAGATCTCACGGCACTTCTCCTTGGCACAGCCAACTGAAATATGTTGGAAAAGTGCTGGATGAGAAGCTTGACCTCTTGGTTAAAGTTAATATAAAAGAGTTCTCAACCAATTAACCGCTTACACACAGACGAACACATGATTTTGCGGGACAAACAACCACACGGTATATACAGACAGAGTTACAGTGAGCTAAACAACACATTCTCTCCATGACTTGGGTCTAGATAAGGCTTTTACTTCTCCATTAAACCCTATTATGTGACCTCTTTTTAGAAGAGACGATTCTAAAGAGTGGTCTCAGTATATGGTTTGGTGAAGAAATGACGACTTTAGTATTTGGGCACACCCCTATTTATGAACACGGGACATTACTTATGATCAAAGCATTTGCCTATAATTATATAAATTCAACATAAAACAAACGACGTATATTTGTGCTGAAAATGATTTCGCAGCTGTAAAAGAGCGAAGTTATTGTGGGAACTCATTCATTACTGTTTCCTTCCGTCTCTGTCGTTGTGACGACAGTTGGCGTGGTCGTGTTAGTTGAAGGCGTGGTTTCCCACCCACAGAGTCCAATTGATTCGTCCCAGCCGGTTGACTGACATTCAGTGGATCCGTCACAAAGTACGGCTATTGGAATACAATGTTTAGTGTCAGGACATGATGCTTCGCATACTGGTGCCGAGTCTGTATGAAATAAACAACAAATCTGGTATTTTTAATCATAAACATTTACATGTGTAGTTGAACTTGGATACCTCGAACTCGGGTAGCTCGATTTTCAAGATAACTCAAAGTAAAAGTTTGGTCCTTCCAAAATTTACAATACAGAAAAATTCTAAAATGTATTACTACGAATATCTAGAAACACACATGAGAACTTAATGTGGGTCTAGAGTAATGTTGAAAGCTCCTGCAGGAACTTTCGTCATTACCTTAGACCTGCTTTAATTTGTGAACTTGAGAAATTGCCAAAATTAGAAATCTGATGACTCGAACCTCTGTTATCTCGAAATAATTTGTATGGTCCCTTGAAGTTTCGAGGTATCGAAGTTCTGTAAATTCCATTATCAAAAGGTGCAAACAGTATAGACCAATGCCATTCTCCTTCAAATACAACACTGTCTGATTGGGATCTACGCTGTGAGTCAACACTCCAAATACAACACTGTCTGATTGGGATCTACGCTGTGAGTCAACACTTCAAAGTTGCGACACAACTTGTGTAACGTTATGTAGACTGGCTTGGAAGAGATGATATTGTCTTATATAGAGTTACACACGCTTGTGAATGTTATCCTTTACCAAACGCTCGGCTGGTGAGCGTGTTACCCTTTACTTCATGAATATTCATGCAATACATGTAATCAATGACATCATGGATATCAATTACAGTAATTGTTATAATAGCATAATACCACATGGGCACACTAAGTTGTGGCCATTACAGAAACTGTAGAATCTTATCTATATCATATCATAAGCAAACAGAGCAGATCCTGATCAGACGGCTCCTATAGGAGCCGTCTGATCTGGGTCTACTCTGTTTGCAAAGGCGAAGAAAGGCGTATTCATTGAGTAAATGGTTCAGGATAACGCGCATGGTTATGGGTAACAGACTGTCAGTTTGCGACTATAGAGACTTGCCAGTAGTCTGTGACATGTGCCATGGACACGAAACGTTTAGACTTCTTGAACGGTATTTGCAGAGAGGTGTTGCTCTTAGCCATTTTGTAACATTGAATGGCTCTCTTTTTATCTTGATGAGACCTGAGTTACTTGGTATATAGTTTTGGATCAAATCGTTTTTTGCACAGATCAGATTTAACCATTTTCAACAATAGCTCCTTTATTTCTCCACCAAACCCTAAACTGTTATCATTCTTAAGAATCGTCTCTTCGAGAAGATTCTAAAGAGGGGTCACAGTATAGGGTTTGGTGGAGAAATGACGATTTTAGTATTTGGGTACACACCTTTATCTGTAGCTTTGTCTCCTCTAAATCTACTTACCATGCAGAGAGAAAATACTAAACAACTCGAGCTCTGCCTTCATCTTTTGAAAATCTGTTTCCTTTGTGTCATTTTGAATCCCAAGTCTGACAACTACATTCCAGCCACCTTCGCTGTGGGACCTGTAATTGTCAAATGCGACTTCATTTTTAACATTTTCCTTCATATAAATGCCTTTTCAATGTGGTTTCTATATGGTAAAGGGTTAACTAAAGTTAATATTTAAATAATTTTAGGTCAGCCTCATTCGAATCGACCCCTCTACATCACCTATCCTTTACGAAGTTGGAGTTGACCCCTTTACCAAATCCTCGTCTTTTAACATTTATACAGTAAAACCTGTTTTAACCCCTTACTCCAAGAAACATTGTGAAGGAAATGGTGACATCATCAATATTAATCAGATCAAGTTTTAAAATGGTATACATGTATTAGCACAAGGTGTCTTTTGCCAAAAGCAGAAACTGTAAAATCAGGTCTATATTGCAAGTATATCATAAGCAAATAGAGCAGACCCTGATTATAGGAGCCGTCTGATCTGGGTCTACTCTATTTGTAAAATCGTAAAAGAGTGTAGGAGAAGCTGATCAGGGTCTGCTTCATTTGTTTATCAAATTATATAGATCTGATTCTGCAGTTTTCTTCCGCAGAAAAATCCCCACGCCCATGATACCGTTGTAAAAAAAACTTTCGCTATAATTAATATTCATTATTTCTCATATGAATATTCATCAGGTAAATGGTTAAAGACTCAGAATGGTGTCTCCTGTTAATGGTCGCTTAACCCCTTTCCCTCATAAAAGCGTGTTTACACGCATTAGCAAACAGAGTAGACCCAGATCAGACGGCTCCTACAGGAGCCGTCTGATCAGGGTCTGCCCTGTTTGCTAATAGAATTTGATAGATCCGTTTCTTTCGTTTCTAAAATGGCCACAATGTTCCACGTTCCATTGTATCTATTGGGTCTATGAATATGCAGTAGTTATTGAAATTTGAAATAAATATAGAACAGGTAAAGGGTTAACTCTCCTTTGTGGAATATCCATTAAAGGAAAATAACACCATGAATATTTATTAGCTGAATATGTACACATGATGTTTTGGTATCGGAAGAAACTGCAGTGTCACATCTATTATAATTTCATAAGGAAACACTGCAGACCCTGATCAGACGGCTTCTACGGGAGCCGTCTGATCTGGGACTGGCGTGTAAAGGCATTTATAAACGGAAACAATTTAAAGGTTTACAGCAAGCCTCGAAAAGAGGAGATCTGTATTACAAAATGATGAAATGTCTGCATTTTGTGAACCACCTGCATAGACTTAGTGAAAAGATAGCTATGGACAATATACATTGAAAGCAGACTACGTTACAATAGAGATGATATGTTTCAGGACATTCTGAAAACATACTCGTATTGTCATTAGCCAAATTGGGAAAACCAATATATCAGTATTCAAAAACAACCGAGACCTAGCGGAAAGCTAGCTATGCATTATATGTGTATACCTGTGTCCATGCTTATAAAACATTTGGTTGAATCTGAGTTCGTTCTCAAGATTTTGATTGGTCAGATTTGAGCCTTTGGCTCAAATCTGACCAATCAAAAGCTTGAGAACTCAAATCTGACCAATCAAAAGCTTGAGAACGAAACTCAGACTCAACTAAAATCTTTATAAGCATGGACCCTGATCACTTTCTTTGAAAGCAGACTGGTGCCTTGATACGGAGAACCAAACAATATAATTACAATACAGTGGGTATGTTTTTGGAAATCCTGAAAACATACCCATACTTTGATGAGCCAATTTCGGAAAACCCGTATATCAGTATTGTTAACACGATGGATGGATATGAAGTAATTTGGTAGAAGGTAAGCATTTCCTGAACCATCGAGAACTAATGGAATGATAGCTATGTGCCATATACCTGGATGCATTCCTAAAACGCAGGTATATTCTTCAAAAGGCAGACTGGTGTCAGAGTACGGACAATCAAATATATTATAATAGGGCGGATATATATTAAGAACCCATTCGGAAACCCCCTATACCAGCATTTTTAACATGGTTAATAGATTTTGAGTAATTCAGTAAATGGTATACTTTTTCCGAAACACCGAGATATAGCGGAATGTCAGCTATGCTGCATATACCTGGGCACTTTCCCTGAATACGGACAATCAACCAATATATTACAATAGGGCAAGTATGTTTAGCTCATTCTGAAAACATACTCGCAGTGTCATAAGCCAGAAACGCAAATTATTCTCAACGTCTATATCAAAACCGTGTTTCAACACGATGAAAAGATTATCACCCGATGTTATAAAACTCTTTCCTTGAGCCTGACGACATTCTTAAGAATCTGATTAGTCAAATTTTGAACTTGCTCAAAATTTAACCTATCAGATACTTGAGAATGAGCCCGATCTCTGACTTAGGGGTTTTTATAAACTCGGCACCTTGAAGGAATTTGGTAGATGATCATCTGATGAACTAACTTGATAATTTGGAGGTGGAAAATGGGTGCACAGGCAATTGCAATCAAGGTAGACTCAAATCACACGGAACCCTCTGTTAGTGTCCGCACTGTTTGTCAATCAAACTTTTCTCACAAAGTATACCCTTTCAACTCATTCCCTCAAAGGCTATTTTAAGACCCTACCCTACCTCTACCGAAAAGGGGCATGATCTAGAGGAAAGGATTATTTTAGATTTGTGTAGTGTTGAAACCAATGTGGTGAATACAGCATTTGCTCCTATGGAGCAAATGCTTTATTTATCCCAATGGTTTCAGAAAGTGACTTTTACAGAAGTGTTAAAAGGCGTCAATATGTGGGAAAAGATTAAATGTACTCTACCATTAAACACTAATCTACATTGAAATCTCGGCAATTAAAATGAAAAGATTCCCTACAATAAACTCATATTGCCAATAACATCATAAAACTTGGCAGTTATGTTCAATCATTGTGACGAAGATTGTCAATTTACACTTACTCACCTCTAATAAAATTTAACATATCTTGATTTCGTTTGTGTGATAACCCTTTCATCAATGAATATTCATGTAAGAAATGACGTCATATATAATAATTAGATGGTTTTTGTCATGGCATTTGGACACGGGCAATTTTTGCCCATGTTAAATTTATATTATATCATTAGCAAATAGAGCATGTACCAAAACAAATGGTTCCAACAGAAGGCGTCTGATCTGGGTATTAAATGCTTAACGATGATGTGAATGGTTCAAAAGTTAGCTACTAAATGCAGAAATCATTTTACACAAAGAAATATTGTAAAACCTTCTAATTCTGTGTTGCTAAGACTGGTAGTGGCGTAATGCATTATCGTGGACTTAAACCATTTGTTTTCAAAGGTACTCCACAATGTTTGCAAAGGTACTCCGCATTGTTTGCAAAGGTACTCCGCACTGTTTGTACTCCGCACTTTTTGCAAAGGTACTCCACCAAATTGTTTTCAAAGGTACTCCACGTTGTTTGCAAAGGTACTCCGCATTGTTTGCAAAGGTACTCCGCATTGTTTGCAAAGGTACTCCGCATTGTCTGCAAAGATACTCCGCACTGTTTGTACTCCACACGTTTTGCAAAGGTACTCCGCCAAACTGTTTTCAAGGTACTTCACACTGTTTGTACTCCCCATTGTTGACCTCAACACTGTTGACAAGGGTTCTCCACAGTTTTCAAAGGCACCCCACACTACTTGTACTCCACACAATTTACAAAGGTACGCCACGCTGTTTGTACTCCACACTGTTTGTACTCCACACTGTATGTAAAGGAACTCCACCACATTGTTTTCAAAGGTACTCCACACTGATTGTACTCCACATTGTTTGCAAAGGTACTCCACCACACTGTTTGCCAATGTACTCCACACTGCTTGTACTCCACACTGTTTGTACTCCACACTGTTTGCAAAGGTACTCCACACTGCTTGTACTCCACACTGTTTGCAAAGGTACTCCACACTGCTTGTACTCCACATTGTTTGCAAAGGTACTCCACACTGCTTGTACTCCACACTGCTTGTACTCCACACTGTTTGCAAAGGTACTCCACACTGCTTGTACTCCACACTGCTTGCAGAGGTACACCACCACACTGTTTGCAAAGGTACTTTACACTGATTGTACTCCACACTACTTGCAAAGGTACTCCACCACATTGTTTGCAATGGTACTCCACACTGCTTGCATTCCACACTGTTTGCAAAGGTTTTGTCTTTTTGTGTTGATTAGCGTCCGTTTCTGCTCACTATGGGCTAATTGGACGCCCCAGAGAGAGGGGAGACGATACATAGAAACTCGGGCGCGATGCCCCACTCTTACTATCGACTGAGTTTCTCTGGTTCTTTTAGATGCCCAGTGTAAAGCACTGATACATTGGACCTCGGTTTATAGTTAATAGTCTCGTCCGGCAAAGTTTGTACTCCACACTGTTTGCAAAGGTACATGTACTCATATTCGCTCATATTGTGCCACGCGCAATTAGTCATTTTCCGGCGCCCGTGGCGATGAAAGACTTACAAATACATGTAGTATGCTCAGCCTTCATATTTATTGAAAAACATAAATACAGTGTCAAATAGTTTGGATCCTGCTGATACGATAACGTACCCGTTGTCTCATCTGGATCCACACTGTTTGCATTTCTTAAGACATTCCTTCCTAGACTTTTGTTAGGCACAACCTCTGAATGAATCTACAAAAAGGAGCATTTACTAGGGAAAAGCAAAGTTTTAGAATTGTGTAGTTTTGAAACCATTGTGATACACCATTTACTCGTATTTTAGACACAGCCTCTTTAAATGAATCTATCGAAAAGGAGCATTTACTAGAGAAAAGGCAAGTTTCAGAATTGTGTTTTGAAACCAGTGTGATAAATATAGCATTTGCTCATATTTATCACAATAGTTTCAAAACATGTATTTTACAGAGGCGTAAGAATGCGTCAGTAGGAGGGTGTTGGTTAATTACACACTCGCTCATTGCAGCAAACCATGTCTCCGTGGTGGCGAACGATTTTTACATATAGTACGGATTGTAATTTCAGAGGTCCAGATAAGATGCGTAAATTAAAGTTGATTCAAGAATGACTTCTTTATTTCTCCACCAAAACATATACTGTGACCACTCTTTAGAATCGTCGAGACGATTCTAAAGAGCAGTCACAGTATAGGGTTTGGTGGCGAAATGGCGATTTAAGTATGTGGGCAAATTAGAGTCAGGTCGTGAATATCGGAGCAAGGGTTAATTAATTTGATTCTTGCATCAAAATTATAAAACAAAGAAATGTTATCTCCATGACAAACTGCATAGAATTTGAGCTATCATATGCCGTAAGCAAACAGAGCAGACACTGATCAGACGGTTCTAAAAGGAGAAGTCTAATATGGGTCTACTCGGTTTGTAAAGATGTGAAATGGAGTCTCCACCAGGTAAATCGTTCAGATAAACAGTCCTATAAATAATCACCTGCGTTCTCGTTTCCCTTGTTGGTAAAACCTGAAAAGTAAATCAGAAAGAAAAAATGTACCTGTTACACATAAAACACCCCTCATTAATATCCCGATGTTTACGTTTTAAGCCATTACTCCATAGATACGCATTTACAGACCCAAATCATAGGCTCCGATAGGAACCGTCTGACCAGCATCTGCTCTGTTTGCTTATGATATAATACAGCTATGATTCTGCAGTTTCTGCCATGACCAAAAATTCCCGAGTTTATGTGATTATATAAAAAAACCAATCTAATGAATATCGATGTTGTCTTTAGTTCTAACATAAACATCTATGGAGTAAAGGGATAGATTAAGCCATACCGCAAAACTGTAAAAGTCTGCGTATTACAGAGCATGTACTCTCACGCAAATGGTTTTATATCTTGAAAATAGACTGGATTTTACAATTTCTACTTCCATATTCCACCTTCTTAAAGTGTTAGTCCCTACAATATACGCAGATTAAACATGCTCTTTGTTGTGTTCAATCGTTCTCATGTAGATTGTCAATTTGAATTTACAGTAACATGTATATTGAAACATATCCCTGTATTACAAAAACCCAAACGTTGTCGCCGATACTTATAATTCATTTCTTGCATGTAAAACGAAGTACAATGTACAGTAAAAACTCGATACTAGGAAATTTAGTAATGAAGATTTTATGACTTTGTAGACAAGTTGCTGCTAAATGCTAAATCGACATTTTACTGTATTATTGTCGAACAGTTATGACACTAAAACGCAACCCGAATAAATACTGAAACATTTACATCGGCCAACAACATTGTGAAAGTTTTGTCTTTAGCGTTTATTCGATTTACTTTCTTCAACACTCGGAGTTGGGTGTAAAGAAAGGAACACATAACTTTAGAATTGATGTAGAACAATAATTGTTCAGCACCCTACATGTGAATATTTAACCCTTTCAACGCTTTTCAGCACATTTGCAAAAAGAGTAGACCCAGATCAGATGGCTCCTGTAGGAGCCGTCTGATCAGGGTCTGCTCAGTTTGTTTATGGAATCATATAGCGGGAAAAGCGTTTTCACATTCCCAATTAAATATAATAGTTCAGTTGTATATAGGATTGTTGTCATCTACATGTAAAGATCATAAAACAAAATCACCAAGCACGTGCGAATGCAATAGAATCCTTTACCTCATAAAAATAAAATTAATGTATCACTCTATGGATATTTATTAGCTGAATTTAATAATAAATTATGAACATGAGAATGTGTACCATGGTAGAAACTGTAGAATCATTTCTATGTAAGTCTATATTCAGAGCATATCCTGATCAGACGACTGCTACAGTAACCGCATGATCTGGGTCTACTCTGTTTGCAAAATCACCTCTAATAGGCAGAGAGTTTATGGTACACGGTTTGCATGCTTTGTTCTATCGTCTATTACGGATGTTTTACGACATTGTTAAAAATGGCTTTAATTTTACGACATTCAAAATAAAAGGCCGTACAAAATAAAAGGCGGCGCAAAATAAAAGAAGTTTAAAGTTTCATCATATACATGTTGGAATGAAATTTTAAACCCGGAATATAAAATGTAAATGTGAGTTTTACTCTCAACTCTTTCGCCACTATAGGAGAATATGTAATATTATTTGCAAACAGGATTGATCCTGATGAGACGTTCGCAGTTAGCGGGCAAGGATTCAATATTTCAAAATTCAAAAACATTTTATTACTGACTTAAACACTGACGTGTTTCTTGTTACATGATATAATTAACCCTTCCCTCCATACCAACCCCTTTACACGCATTAGCAAATAGTGTCATCTATAGGAGCCGTCTGATCCACAGGAGTTTGGACCGCTTCAGGGAGGTCTATTTGTACTATAAAATATAGTACATATAGACCCCATGAAGCGGTCCAGATCCCTGTGGTCTGATCAGAGTCTGATCAGTTTGCTTTTGACATGATATATCTGATTGTACAGGGATTTATTCAAAGCAAAATACGTCCTTGAAAAAATTACATTATGCAAATTCAGCTTATACATAACATGAAGAAGCACCGACTCTAAATCTTGAATCAGTCGGAAATGTGTACAGCAGACGACAATGCTGACATTGAAAGGGCTAATACACAAGGAGCCGTCTGATCTGGGTCTGCTCTGTTTGCAAATGCATGAAAACACGTTTAAATATTAAGGAAATGGTTAAGCAACCACTTGTATTTGTAGACAATTATGTTTATGCATGAGCTATTTTAACGCCACGATCGCCGGAAAGCGACCCCCAGGACTTGCTGCAGTGGCCGAATTTGAGATGACACGTGCATACAGTTTGGATCCAGATGAGATACCGAGTAACTCGGCGTTTCATCAGGAGCCCAACTAGTTGACACTCAATTTACGTTTGGAGAAGAAATTGAAGGACTTCCATTCTAATACTAAACGCAGACGACAGTGTGTGCAGACGACAATTTTTTGGCGCCAAAGGAGTTCACTGATCTTTCTAATGAAACTTTTTGATCCCTTTCCCTGTTCTATGTGTATTCCAAATTTCAATACCTACTGAATATTCATGGACAAAATAGTTATATTGTATAATGAAATATGGAAGATGAAACATTGTAGTCATTTTAGAAAGTAAAGAAACAGAACTATCAAATTCCATTAGCAATCAGAGCAGACCCTGATCCGACGGCTCCTATATGAGCCTTCTGATATGGGTATTTATTCTGTGTTTGCAAAAACGTGAAAATACGTCTATATGAAGGAAAGGGTTACATTCATACTAACACTCCCAATCCTGTCAAAGAGCAGGCAACAGTTGGCGACTGCTTCGCAATCACTTCAATCTGAAAAAGACAGAATAAATAAATGTTTACTTCACAATCATTTCAATCTGAAAAGGACGGAAAAAATTACATGTTTACTTCACAGTCCCGTATAGCCAGATTCTGTACGAGTCTTCTTATCAGTGTCTGCTTTGTTTGCTTATTTGTTAAAGATTCCTTCTGTTTCTTATGGAAATACATTTCCTTATTTTCTACAAGTTTTTGTAAGTAAGAGGCAAACTACAGGGTGAGGCAAAAGATAAACCCTTTGAATGCGGGGAAACTTCGATATCTCGAACTCGGATAATTCGAACTTTGGGTTAACTCGAACTAAAAGTTCGGGCCTTCCAAAACAGAATTGCTTTTAAATATACTCAACAAAAATATTTAAGGGCCAGTGGTACTTTTCCCATAGGGTTTATGCAATGACCCTACAACTTTGGCACCCTGTATTTTCCATATACATAAATGAACTTCGACAATACATGTATTTACAGGAAGTATTGTCAAAAGGTCAAACTACAGATTCCAGTGAGATTGGGTTATGCAAAGATCCTAAAGGCATCCGTGGAATAAAAAAACAACAAAATTGGGAATTTCTGAAATTCTCCAAAAAAGTAAATTTCATTTTACTTTTATCTGGAATACCAATAAACCTGATTTTGGTATGTCAAACAATTTGGTAAACCTTTCCATGTTCCATTATTTCCAATATTGATATGATTCCGATTTCCAAAGCAAAGAAAACTCCTGTTGAAAATTATGCATTTTTTGTGAAAAACATCGTTTTACATTTCTGTCTCCACGGAGGTGCATAAGACTCCCGCACGTATAATTTTGATAGACTACTCCACTCTGAAAAGTCGGCGTTGAAATGGTTAAAGGCGTTTAACTTTGAACTTGCTGGGTAAATACCTATCTGCAGAATATAAGAAACCACCATGAGTATTCATGCAGGATATGAATATCTCACCGAGGGTCAGAAAAGCATCGAGGCACTCACTTACAACGCACGCTGTCTGTCGTTAAATACAATACCAGGAACCAAGATAAAGCGTTAAAAGATAATGTTTCGCCACCAGATGGCGCTCGTGACCGTGACTCTTACTTACCATGTAATACATGAAGTCCACGCTGTCTGCCGTTACATCCAGTACCGGGAACCAAAGATAATACCGCTCTGTATCTGAAATAATTAGGGAAAAAGCCTTTTACAGTGCTCCCTCCCTACAACGGCCCTCTCAATAACGAGTCCATCCTTACAGCAACGCATGTCACTGTTTCCGAAACAACAAGGCTCCAGAAACAACTTTTTCCATCGTATTTTCTTTATGCCTCTATCAAACCCTATGTTGTGACCACTCTTTAGAATCGTCACTTTGTGACGATTCTAAAGAGTGGTCACAACAAAGGGTTTGGTTGAGGCATAACGATTTTAGTTCTCGAAATACACCTTATCTGGGGATCTGCAAACAAGCTAATTATGTTTGATTTTCCCTCCCTATAACAACTCCCACTGAACAACACACACACACTGTACAATCTTCGTATCCCAAAGGGTGTCGTTGTAGAGAGGGAGCGCTGTATCTAAATCCTGATTACAGCTGCATCAAATATCAGTCAGTGTGTCATTCAAAACTACACCAAAATTAAGTCATAGTCACTGTATCACCAGTCTACAGTACATAAATCTAAGTCATAGCCATCACACCAACAGTCAGTGTCATCAATCACTGTGTCATCCTAGACTCCTTTAACCTAAATCATAGCCACTGTGTCATAAGAAACGGTGTCATTCCAGATTATGTTAAGTCGAAGTAATTGTCACCGTGCCATAAATCACCGTGTCATTCCTGACTCTAAACTTAAACCATAGTCACTGTGTCATCAGCCAATGACCGTGTCATTCCAGATTCAATTAAACGTAAGTCGTAGCAGCAGTGTCACCAGTTACTGTACCATTCCAAACTCCATTAAATTTAAGACAAAGCCACTATGTCATCAGTCACTGTGTCATTCTGGACTCCACTGAAACTAAACAATTATGTCACCAGCCACTGTGTCAACAGTTACTGTGTCATCAGTCACTATGTCATTCCAGACTGCTCTAAATATTTTAGTCATTGCCACTGTGTGACCAGTCTCTGAGTCATCAGCCAATGTGTCATTCCAGGCCCAATAAAACCTGTGTCATAGCTACTGTGTCACCAACTACTGTGTCATTCAACTCTTCTAAACCTACATGCAATTCAAAAGTACTGTGTCATCAGTCACTGTGTCATTCCAGGGTCCACTAAACCTAAGTCATAGTCACAGTGTCACCAATCACTGTATCATTCCAGACTTCACTAAACCTAAACCATAGCAACTGTGTCTTCAGTCACTGTGTCATTCCAGACTCCTGTTAAGTCATACTCATTGTGTCATCAGCCATTATGCTATGCTAGACTGAACGAAATCTAAGTCATTGAGATTTTAATGGTACTTTTTTCAAGGTGCTGCTTAGTAGAGAGAGCGTTGGTGGAATGGTTATTAAAATGACATGAAAATAAATAAAGCATTTCCTGGACTGAAAATGTGAATGAGAAAATAGATTAAAGAATCTAGATCTACCCAATATCTCTAACAGTTTGTAAAGCTGAATGATTTAGTAGTAAATAGTGTAGACCTTGAACAAACGGCTCATTTGCTAGTCTACGTGTATTCGCCAATAGATCTATTTGTCCATATATCCAGGATAATTAGAGTAACGTATTAATAAGTAATTAATTAGTAATAATTTAGTAATAAGAGTAAGGTGACTGTGTAATAAGTATAAGCATTTATCAGTCTTTAGAAACAGGTGGTTGTGTAATGCAAAACGGAAGTAATGCAGAAAGCTCCATTTCGGAGCTGTGTTGATTTCGATCTTTTATCCTACACTAACCCATTCCCTCATACTGACGGCTTTTGACGACTGTGTAAAAGTCACTTTGTGAAACCATTGTGATAAATAGAGCATTTGCTCCTATAGGAGCAAATGCTCTATTTATTACAATGGTTTCAAACTACAAAATTCTAAAAAAATCATTTTCTCTATCTAATGCTCCTTTTTGGTAGATTTATTAAAAGATGTTGTATCTAAAAATAGCCTAAGAGGTAATGGGTTAAAATACCATCTGTCTTACAGGCCGTTAACACTCTTTGGCATCATACTCGTTTAGTACAGTAACTGATGACGTACCTTCATTATCACAGTTATTGAATATTTCTCTGGTTGAAGTCGGTGTATGTGACGTAGTAGTCAGCGCATCTGACGTCACATGTGAACGTGTTGACGTAGTTAACGTTGTCGTAGTGGTGGTGCTGATTGATAGCTGTGACGTACTTGGCGTACTGGTGCTAGTTGACGTACTTGGCGTACTGGTGCTAGTTGACGTACTTGGCGTACTGGTGCTAGTAGTCAGGGCGACTGTTGGTGGTTTACCCGTCTCTAAAAAAAAAGAAATCACGTGATATCAATGTTTATACCACAGCTCCTCTCTACACTGGCCGCTTAGTCAATAACTAAAGGGTGTCTTTCAAAGCAGGTAGCTTATCAGGGTCTGCTCTGTTTGCTTATGGACTTACAGGGGCGTAGCAGAATCCAAATATATGTATTGTACGCATCGTGGCTCTATTGGTCCGACGGTGTGATCCCCCGCGGAATTTTAGAATTGTTTTGAAAGCATTGTGATAAATAGAATAGTGCATTTGCTCCTATAGGAGCAAATGCTCTATTTATCACAATGGTTCCAGGTGGCTTTAACAGAGGTGCCAAAAAGGCGTAAGTATGAAGGACTAGAATAAAGCTTACATGATAAGAATAAACGTTAACAAAGTAAACCCCACCCACCCCTATACACTTTAGCCTTCATTTTGTGTTCCATTTTAACAATAATAATGTTTTCACCTTTCAGATTAATGTTACTGCACGTGCGTAGGTGCGTATCACTAGCTATGCCCATAACTTATATAGATCTAGATCTGATTCAACAGTTTCTTTCATGACCAAAATATCCTGAGGATATACTGTGAATCCCTCCATGAATTTATGCATACTTTATGACTATGCTTTATGCAGACTTTATGACATAGAACTTCATAAAACTCCAAACTGAAATTTAATCTCGTGTTATTAAACAGCGTACTAAACCACCCATTCTCATAGTTAAAATAGTATTTACATAAATGCATTGTCACTCAGAAGTTACTAGCAACTTTGACCTCAGCAGTACAGTTAAACTTACTCCACAATGCCGCCTATTTACACATTTTAAGCACTCTTTGAGGACTTTTAGAATCTGTCCGCACCTATTTTTAGCATTTTATAACCATTACCCTAACCCAACCCTAGTATATAAAACAAGAGCACCGCAAGCGGATGCGAACGCTCGTCTGTTATCATTTTGGTATGTGTGGATAGGCCTTGTCAAGCTGAACATGCATACAAAAAATGAAGGTTGTAAATGAAAAATTGTCAATCTTAAGATTTGGACGACGACGACAACGAGTACGACGACAACGACGACGCGGACGCCGGGGTTACGACAATAACTCGTGATTTCTTCGAAACAAACGAGCTAATGAATGAAATTCACAGTAAGGTTTTTGGGTGCAGACAGATTCTAAAGTCTAGCCGCGAAGCCTTGTCGCCTAGCCGCGCGCCCCTAGCCGCGCCTTTTTACATCGTTATTTACAGAGCATGTTCAGATCAGACAGCTCCTGCGGGTACGTAAACGTATGTTCTATCTGTTGGTATATTGGTTAACTCTTTCGATTTCAATGTCGCGTCATTGATTACCTATGCAAAAAGTTTAGATCCAGATGAGACGTCTAGGATCAAAACAGTTTGTTATTGTGACAATGGTTTTTGCAACAAAAATCTGGAAAAAATAAAATTGTAGCAGATGATGAAGTTTGCAGACGACAAAAGTTGGCAGCAAAAGAGTTTAACCAACAGACCAGAGGTTGAACAGGTGTCATGTTTTTCCCAGTATGATCTTAGTCAATATTTTTTTTACAGTAAAACAACTATTGTAAATGTAAGGAAAAGTCCGGTTATATGCTGTCTGAATCTGTTTCTCCAATCCGTTCTTTCTTACATGAATACTCAAGGAGAAAAGCGATAACGACAAACTCACGTATAACGAACACACTGCCTCGTTCAACAACGCCGCTGTTCTCAATAACATCCTTTACAGCAGTGTCTCCTACTGGTTTCAACTCTCTCTCGGTTGTGGTATTGGCTGCATGGTTTATTGTAACTGTTCTCTCCAGTTTAACTTCCAACTGAATGCGGAAAGCTACGACTACACTTCCTGGGCTGGAAATGTAATGAGAAAATAGATAAGATGAGAACTATTGTAGAATCTCCATGCAGAACTACAGATATTAAAATCGTCATTTCTCCACCATCTTAAGAATCGTCTCAATGAGACGATTCTAAAGAGTGGTCACAACATAGGGTTTGGTGGAGAAATAAAGAAGTCATTCTTGAAAATGTTTTAATTTACGATTTAATTTAACTTATCTAGAACTCTCTCTATACAGGCCACAAAGCTGTCTTTAACAATCAGCCTGTTGCGGGTGGATGGGTAATTATTATTTGCAAACAGTTTGAATCCAGATAAGACGCCGAGTAACTCGGCATCTCATCAAGATTCAAACTGTTTGACAATCTGATTGCATTATTATTATTATTATTATTATTACTGCTATCATTATTATTTGAGAGAGAGAGAGAGAGAGACAGAGACAGAGAGACAGAGAGAGACAGAGACAGAGAGAGACAGAGACAGAGACAGAGAGAGACAGAGAGAGAGACAGAGAGAGAGAGAGAGACAGAGAGACAGAGACAGAGAGAGAGACAGAGAGGGAGAGACAGAGATACAGATACACAGAGACAGAGAGAGAGAGAGGGAGAGGGAGAGACAGACAGAGAGAGACAGACAGAGAGAGACAGAGAGAGACACAGAGAGAGAGACAGACAAAGACAGAGACAGACACAGAGAGAGAGAGACAGAGACAGAGAGACAGAGAGAGACAGACAGACAGACAGAGAGAGACAGAGACACAGACACAGAGAGAGACAGAGAGAGACAGAGACAGAGACAGACATATAGACAGACAGACATATAGACAGACAGAGACAGATGGAGACACGGATAGAGACTGAGACACAGACATACAGGCAGAAACTAGCAGAAACAATAATTTCTAAAAGGATTGGCCGAATCGGAATAAGTCAAAACGGCACAGTTTCAAGAGGACTGTTCTTGTTTTAACAGTATGTAATGGGTTAATACTTAATAGTATACAATAAAACCTGTCTCAAGCGGTCATCAGAAAGATATATAGTTATGGGTATGTAAGGCAGGTGGTAGCTTAATACAGGTCAAGAGTAATGCAGACAGAAAGTTCCTATCGGAGGAACTTTCTGTAATACGTTTGCCTCGCATTAAGGCAAGCTGCTTTTTAACCCTTCTCTTGCAGAGTTTTAAAATACATTTCTCCTTCTTTACCCATGCACTGTTGTATAATTACGTTTATCTTCACTGTGTCCAAGTATATCGCTGTGCAATCACTGCTGTGGAGTGCACTGGTTGCACAATCAACTTGTAAATAGTGCAGACCCTGATGAGACAGCTCCAACAGGAGATGTCTCATCTGGGTCTTCACTATTTACAGGTACGTATATTGACGTGAACAGCAAGCGAAAGGTTAAGACTCTCATGTTCAATAAATGAACGACATGTTTTACTGTACGTAAGTTTGGATTGGATCACAGATAGCTGGAATATGTGTTTCTTTGTTTGTCTGAACTTACAAAAATCGAACTACGCTTGTGGCAACATATTGGTCGTTCGTTCTCGAGTCCTGGGAAAAGGCTTGGTCCATCTGTAAGATATAAGACACATACAGTAAACCCCCGCTAATGCAACCACCTAAAAGAGGTATAATTATGTGCGCTACATGCAGGTGGTAGCTTAATGCAGGAAAAAAGTATTGCAGAAAGCTCCTAGAGGAGCTTTCTGCATTACTTTTTTCCTGTATTAAGCAACCACCTGCTTATAAAGACACCCATATCTATTCATTAAGTGGTCGCATTAGAGGGGTTTACTGTATTTGCACTGCAAATGTGTATAAAAGCAGGTAGTAGCTCAATGCAGAATGACAATAATGCATCAAGCTCCTTTTGGAGATTTCTGCATAACTGTCGCCCTGTATTAAACTACGTGTATGAAGACTGAGTGACTCAGAAATGTTCTTCTTTTTGTCGATGGCTATAAAGGGGTTTTACTATAAATGTAGACCTAGTTGTATTTGACTTTTAGGTGGACAAATGTTTGTCATGTGGACCCCTGTCCTATCGTAGTTATAACATGTACCTGAGTCCATTTCAAGTCAGCTCAAAACCAAATCGACTTGATTAACCATTAGTCTGCTATAAAAAAAATAATATATTTATGTCGAGTTACTCGGTGTCTCATCTGGACCCAAGCTGTTTGTGAATGAGAGACAGACCACTCTTAACGGGATAAAGGTTTGTGAAGTTTTTCTCGTTTTAGATAATCTCCAATTTACAATGAATTCGAAATCAATAAAAGTTAATTGATGTTGTATTTAACTTTCAGACACATTGAGTATTTATATAATAGCAATAAATTGTTTCTTTGAAACTTGAGACATGCACAAATAAAAAGAATAACTGTCACTGGTTGAAACATTTAACGAAACTTTGACATATAGCTTATTGTTATTTCCTTTCCATCAGGCCTGTAAGCTTTTACTCTTACACTGCTATCCATGGCCAGACTCACATTGAAGAACAGTTTGGATCCAGGTGAGACGCCGAGTAACTCGGCATCTCGTCATAATCTAAGCCGTTTGACACTCGGTCAAATGGCTTCTCAGATACTTGATCAAATAATAAGAATGGTACCAAGTTAAACTCTGAGTAGATATTTATGCCGGCAGGTTAACCCATTACTTCATAGGCTATTTTTAGATACAACCTCTTTGAATAAATCTACCGAAAAGGAACATTAACTAGCGAAAAGGATTTTTTTAGAATTTATAGTTTGAAACCATTGTGATAAATAGAGCATTTGCTCCTATAGGAGCAAATGTTCTATTTATCACAATGGTTTCACAAAGTGACTTTTACAGAGTCGTCAATATGAGGGAATGGGTTAAGGGTATATTCACCGTAATACGTCTTCAAATAAATGGCTTACTGTCCGCTTTATCACAGTGGATTTTCTTCCTTTAATTTTCATATTCACTAGAAGCAGCACAATTTGGTACATAAGTTTTTTTTAAAAAAAATAAATCGGCCGCAGCATGTTAAGGGTCATTGTAGGGTTTCGACGTCAGCGAATGAAGAGCACACAAGTGAACGCAGAGCAAACACTATTCAGTGAGGAAGTAGGTTGTGCATGATTTCTGTTTTAGTTTAACCAAATATCATACTGTTTCTCTTGGTTTAATAAACTGTGGGTAATTAGTGGGTTGTAAGTACATTGTAGTCAGCTCTGTCAGCGATTCTTTTTTACGCTGGTGATAACTAACATGAACAGAAACGGAATTCATGTATCTGTTAACCCTTTCCTTCATATAAACGTGGTTTGACGCAATCGCAAACAGAGTAGACCCAGATCAGACGGCTCCTATAGGAGTCGTCTGATCAGGGTCTGCTCTGTTTGCTAGTAGAATTTGATAGATCAGTTTCTTTTGTTTCTAAAATTCCTACTATGTTCCACCTTCCATATTTCATGATAACTCTTTTGTTCATGAATATTCAGTAGGTATTGAAATATGAAATAATCAAAGAACATGGACAGGGTTAAGGTACAAATGGGTAATTTAACAAACCTCGGACACAAACTCGTCTGCTGTTTGGCGGTACAGAGCACTTCCGGGATCCTGAAGTTCGTTGTCCCAAGCTTTATTAGACAGTATAGCGTTGCCGGTGAAGAATTTACTTTTAGTAACTGCAAAAAAAGTAGGGTAAACTTTTATTTGTTCTGAAGAATGCTTATAAAACTCAGTGTTACATAAGCGTGTGCATTTTAATAGAAGAGAAATTCAGCAAACCTCAAGTTGATAGCAGGCAAAAGGTTACAACTCATCTAAACAGAAGTGAAACAGTATTATAATGGCACATTGAGTCAATACTGTCA
Source organism: Azorinus chamasolen (assembly GCA_963576725.1). Lineage (NCBI taxonomy): Eukaryota > Metazoa > Mollusca > Bivalvia > Cardiida > Solecurtidae > Azorinus > Azorinus chamasolen. Next base: position 55,572,420 of record OY755252.1, read on the forward strand.
TTGTCGCCGAAATACATCCACTGTCGTCAAAAGTAAATTAAGAATAAGATATCGCCATAACCACAGGGCACCATCACAATGAATTATGAACCTCGACAGACAAAAAAATGTATAGACGTCTATATATCTAGTGTTCATACATTTTTTTCCTGTTGAGGTTCATAATTCATTGTGACTGTGCCCTGTGGTCATAACACACTTACATCCAACTGGAGTTTGATTTGTCCTTGACATGACACAGATATCTAAATATGATGCGTAAATTAAAACATTTGCAAGAATAACTTTTTTATTTCTCCACCAAACCCTATGTTGTGACCATTCTTTAGAATCGTATCTTCGAGACGACTCTAAAGAGCGGTCGAAACATAGGGTTTGGTAGAGAAATGACGGTTTTAGTACTTGAGTACGCACGTTTATCTGTTGCTCTGCGGGACAAAATTCAAAAGTTGCAACTCATTGACATGATCATATATCAGGCGCGGATTTAAAGGGGACGGAGCCGGCGTACACCCCCACTAAAATTGCCTAACCAAACCAAATTAGTAATATTTTAGATCAATATACAGTAATACCTCTCTATAACGGCCACTAAATTGTGTTAATTAGTTTGTATTTGGAGCATGTGGTTGCTGAAAGCAAGGTGAAAGTAAAACAGAACGCTCCCATAGGAGCGTTCTGTTTTACTTTCACCTTGCTTTAAGCAGCCATCTGCCTTTAACAAAGCTGTTTTTCAACATGTATCTATACAAACACACTATTTATGTATGTCATCAAACATAAAAATTCTACGACTCCCCCCCCCCCCCCCCATAATCTGAAATCCTGAGTCCGCACCTGGGTTTATCTGTTGCTCTGCGCGACACAATTCAAAAGTTGCAACTCCATGACACGAGTATATATGTCAAGTATGACGTATCTACTTCCTATAGTTCAACAATTAGCAACAGGCTATCAAATCGAATGCCTACCACACGGTCTGCTTTTAAAAAATAAAGATCAGGAAGGGTGGCTATGCTTATTGACAATTTGTTCAACATGTAGTAATTAATGGGGGATGGAGCAAGTTGCAGAATCACCCCTCAAACACAAAATAAGACTCGTTCAAAATACATATATGGACAAGTTCATTAAGAAATGCAGGTTTAACCATTATAACCATATATACGTCATTTAACGCTTTTGCAAACAAAGTAGACCCAGATTAGATAAATAGACAAGAATACTCATATGAGAGATGAGAGACAGGAGCTGTTCGCATTACGTTCAGTCAGCGTCAACCGATAACCTGTTGTTGTTTTTAGGTTTCGGACTACTTTCCGAAACCTAATAGTAATGCATCCCCAGGGCATGCCTCAAGCAAATTTATAAAGAAATTCATATCCCATAATGCGCAATCAGACCACTGTTATACTACGAAATATCAATTTATGCTTAGAATGCATACGTTCATTAACCCAAATGCAGACATTTTGAATGGTTTAACATTGACAGAATGTTTATCACGTAGCGCCGATTATGCGATTTAGTTATCTACGGGTGTATTTCACCCGTATTTCTACGTTCATTTTGCCAAAAATGTGATTTTGATAACACCCCTTGACAAAAATATAGTTCCAAGTGCAATGCATTTGATAAACGATATCGATAATTTTTTATTTGGTATTTGTGTCAATTATTAAAATGCGGATGCAACTGTTGCAATTACCAATAATTTTGCCGTGTAAAATGCTACGTTATATGATAAATTTGGTCGCGTACGAATATATACCACAGAGCGCCGGTAAAAATGAACCAGAAAGTAATCGACATCTAAAAGTCGGGCGTTTATTTGAAATCTACAAGCATTTCTTGAATTTGTCGGATTGGTACAGAAAACGTTACGGAGAAAACAGTAATGAATAATGGTCGGAACGTCGTCAATCTCTACATATTACACACGAACTATGGGAATGAAGATAACGACTGGAAATTGCAGGATACAGTATAAACACCCGATATGACGGGTATGACTCATATCCGCGGATATGAATTTCGCAGCCTAAAATCGGTCACAATTTAAGCATTATTTTTCTTATTAGAAAAACCTTTCATCGAGCTTATTGGCTAATATTGTCCATATTTATTATTTGAAATACGTAAATTTAATATTCATTGCATAATAAGTAGTAACAGCCTGGAAAATTCTACTCTTCCGCTCGCTATGACGAGTAAAATAAAAAAATAATAAATATAAAATAAATAAATTATTATTTGATATATTGTAATTTAGTTTATAAATAAATAAAATTTAATAATTTAATTTATTTATTATTATTTTTATTAATAATAATAATTTATTATTATAATAAAAATAAATTAAAAAATAAATAAAATAAAATAATAAATAAATTTAATATAATTTAATTTATTTAATTTAATTTACTGTAGTTATAGCTGAAGTTGAAGAAAGCTAAAAAAAATCATAATATTCGGCACCGACCCTTCTGCACGAAGGAGCACGGACCGTAGTGAAACGTTCCGGAGATATATGGATAACCTTGAGCTTCAAAAGCAATCTGTATTCTGAATACATCAGAAGTATTTATATTGAGTTTAGAAGATCATAATTATATTTTTACATAATGTGTGACAAGCATCGTAAACATTGATCATAGACTTTTCTGTTCTATAAGACCCATGTTTATAATGTGTGTAATGTGTTAGGAGACTTGGTACCAGGTTGTAAGCATTTAAGGATAATTACTCCAATTATAGAGAGTTAGTAGTTATAAAAAAGATAAAGTGGACTTATTTTATTGTATGTGTTACATAATGTTAATTATAACATAAGATGAACGTATATAATTCTTGACAATTTTTTGTTTGTAGTGTGTGTTTAAGCTTTTCCCCCAGCATTAATCTGTGTTAACATACAAGCATGCTGTTATTTTCACCCCTGGTATATAATAATGTCCCAAAATGAAGTAGAGGGACATATTGTGTTTGCTCCGTTTCTTATTCTTATTATTCTTTCTTCCGATTCTGATTCTTCCAATTGTTCTTCTTCCGTCATGAACTTGTCCAGAGCATTTCTCAGTAAGACTAAGTAATTGTCCGATCCTAATGAAACTTCATATGAATATTGCTTGATACATGCAGATGTACATCCCACTTTTTATTTTTTGAAAATCACCATAACTAAATGGTTGGCTATAATTGGTCGAAATTTAGATAGTGTTTGGCGAAGTTATATATCATTCGATTTTTTGCTGAAAATTGGTATCATGGGATATTTGAGTACTCCAAATCAATTGGTTTGTGTTTCGAAAGTACATATACAGTATTGGTTGATTTTGCTAAAAATTGGTATTACGGTATATTTTAGCACTCGGGACTAATTTATAGGTCTTTTTAAAGAATTGGTTGCCATAGTAACTGAGTGGTGGCTCTGATTGGTCGAAAATTTAGATATTTTTCGGCAAATTCAGATACTGTTCGATTTTGCCGAAAATTGGTATGTCGGGATATTTTGACACTCAGAATTGATTGGTATGTCTTTCGAAATGATTTGTTGGTATGGAAACTGAATGGTGAGATCTGATTGGTAAAAAGTTTAGATATTCAAATTTGCTGAAAATTGGCATTTAGGGGTATTTGGGTATCCCAAACTCAGTCAAGTTGTTTTGAAATACTTGGTTGCCATGGTAATGGAGTAGTGTCCTCTGAATGGGTCACAATTTACATATTAGATTTTTCGGAAAATTTGGCCAGTAGGGATATATATGCAGTTGTTTTAAAAGTGCTGGTTGTCATGTAACCAAGTGCTCACTAATGTACTGTTATTGGTTGAAATTTAGATATTATGCTCACCAATAACAGTTGTAAGTTTCGTTTAGGGGACATTCTGCAACATATTCTGTTACAATTAGATCTTGTCAACTGTATGATATTTAGATTCACATGGCATATATAATTTATCCAAACGTGGTTGTAGTGTATAGATGGATAGGTGATTGATGCACGCCAAATACTGTTACAATCCACCAGTTAGTAGCAGAAATATGACCCTTTGTTGCTTTCAGATAGCCATATAGGAAATATGACTGTTAGATGTCATATCTTTGAACAGCTTGCTCAGATTTCATTTAAATTTGACGGAGTATTTACATGGATAGGTGCATGAGGCACAATATATGACGCCAACGTCGGCCAAATAATAATAGAGTAATGGCCCTTTACTAAATTCAAATATAAATTTAAGTAAACTTCGGGCAAATTGAACTATTGGAACTGCACTGTGTGCTACTGGTCATCAATTTATTTCTTTAAACAATATTATAAACACTGACAGGATTTTCAGAAAAGTTCACAGCAATTATGTTCAGATGACCGGTCAATTTTAACAAACAGTTCCATTAAACACCATTTTAGTTCAGGAAATAATGCTTTAGAGGTCATCTAACTATGTATTAATGGTACCAGTCCTTCCCTACCAAGCTTTTTCGTATTGTAAAGTCACAATCGACATATATATGGTCCGAAACCTTCAGTACTGTCAGTACTTTGATTTAAATCCTGTATACATATCTAGATCGTTAACCCATTCCCGCATATTGACGCCTTTTGACGCTTCTGTAAAAGTCACTTTATGAAACCATTGTGGTAAATGGTTTCAAAACTACACAATATCGAAAAATTCATTTTCTCTAGTTAATGCTCCATTTTGGTAGATTTAATCAAAGAGATTAGGTCTAAAAATAGCCTAAGTGGGAATGGGTTAAGATAGGTTCTACTGTATAAAATTATTATTGTTCCTCTTACGTACATGCGCGATATCGTTACGATTATTACATGACGTTGTTTGACGTCATCGAGGTCATTGGTGACAACGTCATTTCATTTCAAATGTTATGCAAGACATGGGACAGTGTATTACTATAATTTTCATTCGAAAAGATAAATAATATGGAGTGTGGACAGTATAAGGACATTACCTACAGATCCTTGAAAGGTATTTATTGACCTTTTATAACCCTTTACTCTATGAACATCCATGAAAGAAATAATGACATATTTGTATATAGATCTATTCATTAGATTATTTATGTTTATAATGGCATGGGAAGCGTTTGACCAAGATGGAGTCTATATATTAAGATGTAATCACGGTATCAGATAATTTCTATCCAGGTGAGACATTGTGTTACTCGGCTTCTCATCTGGATCCAAATGATAAAATTAAGGCATGATCACAGATTCGCTGTTTTGATAGAAGCTAGGAACCAAGAGTAAATGTTTTAGAGTATTCCAGAGTTTTGTCTCTGATAATGAGCTGTTTAATCTCAAGTTCTTGTAAGAGGTTAGAATTGATATTTAGAAGAAAATTATAATGATTAAATTCAGAAGAGCAGTTGCAATAAAGTATTGTTTAAAAAACGAAAGTTGTGGCATTAAATGGTTTGTACATTCGCTGATAGAGTAACGAAAACCAGACATTTTGATATTGTATAACGACGTCATATTAACAACAGATGTCATTTCAATCTTGTAACTTACAGGACTGAGGAGGAATAACTCAACTCATGACCCTGACAACCGAGACAGTAGTTTAGAGGTCCCATCGAAACGCAACACAGTAGTTTTTCCGAAGTATCCAGAACTCTTCAGGGTCGGACCTTTACACAAGAAAATAAGAGAGTACGAAGTTATCTTGCTTGAATATGAGGAAGAAGAGGAAGAGGAAGAAGAGGATGACATAAATTATGAAAATACTGATACAGCCGCCGCTTTCGCTGCTGCTTCTCCTACTCCTTGTGATGAGGATGATGACGATAATGATGATGGTGATGATGATGAATTAGATAACGAGAACGGCAGATATAATGGTGATGATGGTGATGCAGCTGCAGCGATGGTGCATGAAGAGAATGAGTGTAACTATGAAGGGGATGCCAAGTGGAGGCATGCGAAAGAAGATAAGAATGATGATGAAGATGGTAATGATGCACATGAAGCTGATGGGGAAATGGAGAAAGAATTAAGCAAACAAAATAATGATACAGATACCCAGGAAAGAGAAGAGAAGAGTGATGATGGAGATGGTAATGATGCACGTGAAACTGATGGGGAAATGGAGAAAGAAGGAAGCAAACAAAATGATGATACATATTCAAAGGAAAGAGAAGAGAAACATGATGATGGAGATGGTAAAGATGCACGTGAAGCTGTTGGGGAAATGAAGAATGAAGGAAGCAAACACACTGATGATACAGATACCCAGGACAGAGAAGAGAAGAATGGTGGTGGAGATGGTAATGGTGCACGTGAGGCTGATGGGGAAATGGAGAAGGAAAGAAGCAAACACACTGATGATACAGATACCCAGGATAGAGAAGAGAAGAATGATGATGAAGATGGTAATGATGCACTTGTAGCTAATGGGATAGTGGAGAAGGAAGGAAGCAAACAAACTGATGATACAGATACCAAAGAAAGAGAAGAGACGAATGATAAAGATGCCAGAAATGATGTTTCAGTTGACCCTAAGAAGGGAGGCGAGAAAAATGACGACGCTAAAGTTGATATCCCAGTTGCTCAACAATGCGATGAGGAGAAAGATGACCATGACGAGGGTTATATTTCAACTACCCACGAGAACGGAAAGGATAAAGATAATGACAATGGAGACAACTGCTCAGCTGCTCCTCCTGCAGATGGGTTAGGGTTTAATATAACCCATATTAGTGATAGTGAAGCTGGTCATACGAACGATGATAGCAATGGACATCTTGTTGTATTTGAAGATAGAATCAAAGAAGTGAAAAGGAACACGTTAAAGAAAATCACCGAATCCGATAAAAATAAGAGAATGCCACAGAGCGATGATGGTGGTGGAAATAATGTTCCATTTGAGCCTGTGACGGAAGTTGTGAAATGTCAACAAAAAGATGATGATGCTAATGATCGTGGTGATTATGAAGATGATGATGACACCGACAATGAAGATGGGTGTGATTGTGATAGTGTCTTTAGCCAGAGCGAGACACAAAAAGCTGAACACGACGATTGTTTCAAGGACATCCTTACCGACGATACCCTTAGTCAATACTCGGACATTCAAACCGACACTGATGTTGAAAATGATGACGACATTGAAAATTGTGACTGGCAAACTACTAGCTTTCAAACAAATGAAGGCATAAATGGTCAAACTCAAGAGCGAACTTATATGGACGACCAAGAAGACGATTCAGTGTCGGGTATTCTAGGAATTTATGCAAATGGCCAATATGATTTAGATTTTTTATTTCAGAAATAAAATGATATATTATTAATATGTTTATATTCTGCTTCAGTCTTGTGTCTCATAACTCCTTTTGTGTAATCGCTGCATGACGATTTCGCTGGGATACAGTATAGTTACGAGTGGAGGACAGAGCTACAGATAATGGTGCGAACCAAAATACTAAAATCGTCATTTCTCCACCAAATCCTATACTATGACCACTCTTTAGAATCGTCTCGAAGAGACGATTCTAAAGAGCGGTCACAGTATAGAATTTTGTGGAGAAATAAAGGAGTTATCCTTGAAACTGTTTTAATTTACACATCTTATCTGGACCTATGGAGGAAACCCCAATAGTTTTCTGTGCACAGAAGCAATTGCATTGTTTCTTGCACAGACGAACACCCCGAGTAGAACCACTGACCTACCGCAAAACTGCTGGAAGGCTTTCTAACAAGAAAAGCCTACATGCCCAAATCAGGATTCGAACCACAGCGGTGAGGGGCTAACAGACAGACCAATAAACAAACAAGAGGGCCAGAATGGCCCTGAAGCGCTCACCAGACAATCAGAGGAGAATATTGTCAAAGTTTTAACTATATGTTTCTATAGAAAACTAGCCTGCCCTTGGGTTGGGCTAATTTTGACCCAAGAGGCACAATTTATAACTTTTGTAGAGGACCTGAACATGATGCTATGATAATGTGCCAAATATGAAAGCTGAGAACCTTCCAGTTTCAGAGAAAAAGATTTTCAAAGTTTTCACTATATGTTTCTGTTGAAAACTGCCTACCCCTGGGGCGGGGCCAATTTTTACCCCAGGGGCATAATTTATATAACTTTTGTAGAGGACCTGAACATGATGCTATGTGCAAAGTATGAAAGCTGAGAACCTCTCAGTTTCAGAGAAGAAGATATTCAAAGATTTCACATTTTTCTTTCTATTGAAAACTGCCCACCCCTGGGCCTGGTCCAATTTTGACCCCGGGGCCATTATTTATATAAGTTTTGAAGAGAACCTGAACATGATGTTCTGTGCCATATATCAAAGTTGAGAGCCTTCCAGTTTCAGAGAAGAAGATTTTCAAAGATTTCACTATCTATTTCTATTGAAAACTGCCCATCCCTGGGGCGGGGCCAATTCTGACCCTGGGGCCATAATTTATATAACTTTTGTAGAGGACCTGGACATGATGCTATGTGCCAAATATGAAAGCTGAGAGCCTTCCAGTTTCAGAGAAAAAGATTTTCAAATATTTCACTATTTGTTTCTATTGAAAACTGCCACCCCTGGGGCGGGACCAATTTTGACCCCATCGCCATAATTTATATAACTTTTGTAGAGGACCTAAAGATGATTCTATGTGCCAAAGATGAAAGCTGAGAGCCTTCCAGTTTCAGACAAGAAGATTTTCAAAGATTTCACTATTTGTTTCTATTGAAAACTGCCCACCCCTGGGGCGAGCCAATTTTGACCCCAGGGGCATAATATATATTACTTTTGTAGAGCACCTGAACATCATGCTATGTGCCAAATATGAAAGCTGAGAGCCTTCCAGTTTTAGAGAAGAAGATTTTCAAAATTTCACTATTTGTTTCTACTGAAAACTGCCCACCCCTGGGGCGGGGCCAATTCTGACCCTGGGGCCATAATTTATATAACTTTTGTAGAGGACCTGAACATGATACTATGTGCCAAATATGAAAGCTGAGAGCCTTCCAGTTATAGAGGAGAAGATTTATAAAGATTTCACTATTTGTTTCTATTGAAAACTGCCCACCCCTGGGGCGGGGCCAATTTTTACCCCGGGGTCATAATTTATATAACTTTTGTAGAGGACCTGAACATGATGCTATGTGCCAAATATGAAAGCTGAGAGCTTTCCAGTTTCAGAGAAGAAGATTTTCAAAGATTTCACTATTTGTTTCTATTGAAAACTGCCCACCCCTGGGGCGGGGCCAATTCTGACCCCAGGGCCATAATTTATATAACTTTTGTAGAAGACCTGAACATGATGATATGTGCCAAATATGAAAGCTGAGAACCTTCTGGTTTCAGAGGAGAAGATTTTTCAAAGTTTTACTATATGTTTCTATTGAAAACAAGGCACCCCTTGGGCGGGGCCAATTTTGACCCCAGGGCCATAATTTATATAACTTTTGTAGAGGACCTAAAGATGATACTATGTGCCAAAGATGAAAGCTGAGAACCCTGTAGATTCAGAGGAGAAGATTTTTAAAAGTTCAAATTGTTGACGACTGACGACGCACGACGCACGACGGACGACGCACGCCGACGGACGACGGACATCAGGCAATCACAAAAGCTCACCCTGAGCACTTTGTGCTTTGGTGAGCTAAAAACACTAAAATTGCCAAACCAAACCAAACTAGTAATATTTTAGATAAATATACAGTAAAACCTCTCTATAACGACCACTAAAGTGTGTTAATTAGTTGGTATTTGAAGCAGGTGGCTGCTTAAAACAAGGTGAACGTAAAACAGAACGCTCCAATAGGAGCGTTCTGTTTTACATTCACCTTGCTTTAAGCAACCACCTGCCTTTAACACAGCTCTTTTTCAACATGTATTACAAACACACTATTTAGTTATGTCATCAAACATAAAAATTCTACGAACACCCCCCCCCCCCAATAATCTGAAAGTTGCAACTCCATGACACGAGTATAGTTCAAAAACCTATAGTTAAAAAATTAGCACCAGGCTATCAAATCGAATGCCTACCACACAGTCTGCTTTAAAAAAACAACAAAGATCAGGGTCCATGCTTATAAAACTTTTAGTTGAGTCTGGATTCGTTCTCAAGTTTTTGATTGGTCAGATTTGACCAATAAAAGCTTGAGAACTCAAATCTGACCAATCAAAAGCTTGAGAACGATCTCATATTCAACTAAAAAGTTTTACAGTGCTCCCTCTCTACAACGACACTCTTTGGGATACGAAGATTGTATGTGTTGATCAGAGGGAGTTGTTATAGGGAGGGAAAATAAAACATAATTAGCTTGTTTGCAGATCCCCAGATAAGGTGTTTTTCGATAACTAAAACCGTTATGCCTCAATCAAACCCTATGTTGTGACCACTCTTTAGAATCGTCACAAAGTGACGATTCTATAGAGTGGTCACAGCATAGGATTTGATGGAGGCATAAAGAATATACAATGGAAAAAAGTTGTTTCTGGAGCCTTGTTGTTTCGGAAACAGTGACATGCGTTGTTGTAAGGAGGGGATCGTTATTGAGAGGGCCGTTGTAGGGAGGGAGCGCTGTATAAGCATGGATATTGGAAGGGTAGCTACGCTTGCTGACAGTTTGTTTAACATGTAGTTATTAATGGGGGATGGAGCAAGTTGCAGAATCACCCCTCAAACACTAAATAAGACTCGTTCAAAATACATATATGGACAAGTTCACTTAGAAATGCAGGTTTAACCATTATAACCATATATACGTCATTTAACGCTTTTGCAAACAGAGTAGACCAAGATTAGACAAATAGACAAGAATACTCAAATAGCATCATGTAGCTACCTCATATAGCAGCTTTTTTTGCATTACGTTCGGTCAGCGTTAAGTAACCGCCTGCTTTAAAAAAATATTCTGTATATCTAGACCGTTAACCCATTTGCTCCCAGTGGATTCTTCTATGTTTATGTATAGGATTAGTCCATTTTTTATCTAAGGGGTGTCTGGCTTAAATTTTCAATTTCGTTTTGTTTTATATTGAAAGTTTTATCAGCAAACAGTGTAGACTCTGATCAGACGCCGCATGATGCGGCGTCTGATCAGAGTTTACACTGTTTCCCTACGTCCAATATATGGGATCGTGGGAGCAAATGAGTTAAGATAGGTTCTACTATGTATCAAATTATTATTGTTCCATAAATACTTGAACTGCTCTGATCTAATATTTCGACTACTAAGGGCCTTTTTCAAATATTAGCATGTCAAAACACACGTCACATTTTTGTTACATGCATTCAGCCATAAAATCAAAGAGAATAATATTTTGGAATATTTGCTTCATTTAAGAAATGAATGACGTGCTTCCGGTGTTCATGAGGTTATGCAACGCATAGCTTTACGAGCAAAGTTAGTGAAGCCCGAAGGGCTTCACGTGAATCTTTGCTCGTAAAGCTATGCGTTGCATAACCAATGAACACCGGGAGCACGTCATTTATTTCTTATATTTATATTCCATTGTATTTCTTATATTTAAGAAATGAATGACGTGCTTCCGGTGTTCATGAGGTTATGCAACTTTCTTTTTAGAATAAGGTTATATAAGGACGTTGCAGGGCGAATGTAAATATTGTGTATTATTGTTCCCCTTACGTGTGTGCAATATCGTGACGATTATTACATGACGCTATTTGACGTCATCGGGGTCATTGGTGACAACGTCATTTCATTTTAAATGTTATGAAAGACATGGGACAATGTATTACTTCAATTTTCACTCGAAAAGATAAATAATATGGATTGTGGACAGTATAAGGACATTACCTACAGATCCTTGAAAGGTATTTATTGACCTTTTATAACCCTTTACTCTATGCATGTTTATGAAATGTACAGTTTAATTTCGATATCTCGAACTTCAAGGGACCATGCACATAACTTCAAGATAAAAGAGATTCGAGTCATCAAATGTTTAATCTGAACAATTTCTTAAGTTACAGCTCAATGCAGGTCTAAAGTAATTTTGAAAGCTCATGTGGGGGATCATCTAGAATAATTCTGTATTAAATTTGGAAGGATCGAACTTTTACTTCGAGTTATCCCGTAGTTCGAGTCATTCGAGTTTGAAATATCGAAGTTCAACTGTATATTAGATAGATTATTTATGTTTTATAATGGCACGTGAAGCGTTTGGCCATGACAGAGTCTATAGAATCTGATCAATATTATTTCATAAACAAATAGAGCAGATCCTTAGAAAACAGATCAGATTCTACAAGAACCTCTGATCTTTGTCTACACGTTACAAAGGCGTTGAAAATGGCGTAGGCTGTGACGTAAATGATAACATGAGATCTTATTTATTCTACTCAAAACAATATTCTCAATGAAGATAATATTCCAAAAAAGGGAATTAATATACTACAGAAATACTTAAATTGCTCTTGTCTAATAGTTCCACAACTACGGGCCTTCTTCAAAGATTATCATGTCCAGACATGATAATCTTTGAAAAGGGTCTGTAGTGGTCGAATAGCAATTCAAGAATTTCTGCAAAACAATATTGTTTATTGAAGATCTGATCTGTTGCTGTTTCATTCTACGCTATTGCCTCTAAGTGTCAAACAGCCGTTTCGTACAGCTCTGATCAGTTGCTGCTTCATACACTATTGTCTGCGTGTCATACAGCCGTTTCGTTCAGCTCTGATCTGTTGCTGTTTCATTATACACTATTGCCTGCGTGTCTAACAACCGTTTCGTTCAGCTCTGATCTGTTGCTGTTTCATTATACACTATTGTCTGCGTGTCAAACAGCCGTTTCGTTCAGCTCTGATCTGTTGCTGTTTTATTATACACTATTGCCTGCGTGCCAAACAGCCGTTTCGTTCAGCTCTGATCTGTTGCTGTTTCATTATACACTATTGTCTGCGTGTCAAACAGCCGTTTCGTTCAGCTCTGATCTGTTGCTGTTTCATTTTACACTATTGCCTGCGTGTCAAACAGCCGTTTCGTTCAGCTCTGATCTGTTGCAAGTTTTCAATTACCCCTGATTCGTTCATGTTTTTGTATTCACGGAGTGCCAAATCTCGATGAAATATCGAGTTACTCCTCATCGTCTCATCTGGATCCAATCTGTTTGCAAATTGTAAATCAGGTTGCGCTCATCAGTAATAACCTTTTCATTCATATTAACACCCTTTTCACGCCTTTGCAAACAGAGTAGACCAAGCTCTGACGGCTCCTGTAGTATCTGACCATGATCTGTTTTGTTTGCTTATGGCATTAAAATATATCTAACTCTACACTTCCTGCCAATATTGAACATCCCCGTGTACATATACCATAACAAAAATCATCTAATAATTAGCCACTGTGCCAATATTTGCTTATACATGTATATTCAACAGGGAACGTGTTAACCCTTTCCCTCATATAAACTTTTCACGTATCTGCAAACAGTGCAGACCCAGATCAGACGGCTCCTAGAGGAGCCGTCTGATCAGGGTCTGCTCTGTTTGTTAATGGAATTTGATTGATCTGTTTCTATACTTTCTAAAATTGCTACAATGGCCCACCTTCCATATTTCATTCTAACTATTTTGACCATGAATATTCAGTAGGTATTGAGATTTGTAATAAACATAGAACAGGGAACGCGCTAATAGTGAATGCATTCGCTACCACATATTATTACCGCCAGCAAACATTGTCGGTTCTATTTTTCATTTTTGAATAGTCTTCATTTTTGTTTGTAGAATGTAACCACGGTATCAGACAATTTGTATCCTGGTGAGACATTGTGTTACTCGGCTTCTCATCTCGATCCAGATGATAAAATTAAGGCACGATCACAGATTCGCTGTTTTGAAAGTAGCTAGGAACCAAGAATAAATGTTTAAGCGTTTTGTCTCTGATGATGAGCTGTTTAATCTCAAGTTTTTGTAAGAGGCTAGAGTTGATATTTAGAAGAAAATTATAATGATTAAATTCAGAAGAGCAGTTGCAATAAAGTATTGTTAAGAAACGAAACATGTGGCATTAATTGGTATGTATACATACATTCGCTGATAGAGTAACTAAAATTATACATGTTGTTATTTTTAACACCAGATATCATTTCAATCTTGTAACTTACAGGGCTAAGGAAGACTAACCCAACTCATGACCCTAACAACCGAGACAGTAGTTTAGAGGTCCCATCGAAATGCAACACGGTAGTTTTCCCTAAGTATCCAGAACTCTTCAGGGTCAGACCTTTACACAAGAAAATAAGAGAGTACGAAATTCTCTTGCTTGAATATGAGGAAGAAGAAGAGGAAGAGGGTGACATAAATGATGAAACTACTGATACCGCCACCGCCATCGCTGCTGCTCATCCTCCTTGCGATGCGGATGATGACGATAATGATGATGATGATGATGATGATGAATTACATAACGAGAACGGCAGAAAGAATGGTGATGGTGATGCAGCTGCAGCGATGGTGCATGAAGAGAAGGAGTGTAACTATGAAGGAGACGCCGAGTGGAGGCATGCGAGAGAAGATAAGAAAGATGATGAAGATGGTAATGATGCACGTGACGCTGATGTGGAAATGGAGAAGGAATTAAGCAAACAAAGTGATGATACAAACACCCAGGAAAGAGAAGAGAAGAATGATGATGAAGACGGTAAATGTGCACGTGAAGCTGATGGGGACATGGAGAAGGAAAGAAGCAAACACACTGATGATACAGATTGCCAGGAAAGAGAAGAGAAGAATGATGATGAAGACGGTAATAATGCACTTGACGCTGATGGGGAAGTGGAGAAGGAAGGAAGCAAACAAACTCATGATAAAGATACCAAGAAAAGAGAAGAGAAGAATGATAAAGATGGCAGAGGTGATGTTTCAGTTGCCCGTAGGAAAGGATGCAAGAAAGATGATGACCGTAAAGTTGATATCCCAGTTGCTCAACAGCGCGATGAGGAGAAAGATGACCATGACAAGGTTCATATTTCAACTACCCATGATGGCTTAAAAAACAAACAGAATTTAGAGGGAAATGATGATACAGCGGTTTATGGGGACGGAACGAAGAAAGATAATGACAATGGATGCGACAGCTCAGCTGCTCCTCCTGCAGTTAAAATAACCCATATAAGTGATACTGAAGCTGGTCATACGAACGATGATAACAATGGAAATTTTGTTGCATTTGAAGACAGAATCAAAGAAGTGAAGAGAAACGCGTTAAACAAAATCAACGATTCAGATACAAATAAGAGAATGCCACAGAACGACGAAGGTGATGGAAGTGGGGTTTCATTTGAGCCTGTAACGGAAAAGGTGAAAAGTCAACAAAAAGAATTTCAAAATGGAGTGGATTTCAATGGATTGGTTGATGATGATTATGATGCTGCTGCTGCTGCTGCTGCTGCTGATGATGATGATGATGATGCCGACAATGAAGATGGGTGTGATTTTGATAGTGTCCTTAGCCAGAGCGAGACACAAATAGCTGAACATGGCGATTGTTGTGACGACATCCTTACCGACGATACCCTTAGTCAATACTTGGACATTCAAACCGACACTGATAGATCTATTGAAAGTGATGGCGACATTGAAAATGGTGACGGACCAACTACTAGCTGTCATACTAATGAAGACATAAATGGTCAAACGAAAAAGCGAACTTATATGGACGATCAAGAAGAAGACGATTCAGTGTCGGGTATTCTAGGAATTTATGCAATTGGCCAATATGATTTAGAATTTTCATTTTACAAATAAAATGATATATTATTAATATGTTTATATTCTGCCTCAGTCTTGTTTCTCGTACTTGTGTAATCGCTGCATGGCGATTTCGTTGGGATACAGTATGGCGGAGGTCACGGATTTACAGATAATGGTGCGTACCCACATATTAAAATCATCATTTCTCCATCAAACCCTATACTGTGACCATTCTTTAGAATCGTCTCGAAGAATTATCACAGTATAGGGTTTGGTGGAGAAATAAAGGAGTTATCCTTGAAACTGTTTTAATTCACGCAATCTTATCTGGACCTGTGGAGGAAAAAACACATTTTCGGTGCACGGAGGAAATTGCATTTTTTCGTGCACAGAAGAACACTCTGAGTAGAACCACTGACTAACCTGCTGGAAGACTTCCTTACAAGAAAAGCCTATGCCCAAGTCAGGATTCAAACCACAGGGGCGAGGGACTAACAGACAGACCAATAAATAAACAAACAAACAGATTCTGAGGATGACCCAAAATAACATGCCTTTGGTCTAGATCTGGGGGTGGGGAGATAACTCGGAACTCTCAGACATGCATTGTTATTGTTCTTTAAGACGGGTGCCAGCTTAATGCAGCGTGGGAGCTATGCGGAAAGCCCAACTAGGAGATTTCTGTATTACTTTCCCCCTACATTAAGCAGCCACCTGCCTAAAAAGTTCTAAATTCTTCTTCACTATAAATTCGAGTTAACGAGGTTTAATACAATGAACGCGTGTAAGTCGAAACAGGGAACATTCGAACCAGAGCTAGTTGGCATTCGGTGCAGTGGGGTCTTCCAAAAGCATTAACTTACTTAAAGTAGTTTCAGTGCTTGGTTGTAAGGTTGTTGTTGTTGTTGCTGCTGGTGCTCTTGTTATTTCATCTGAAAAAAAGAAAAGTAGATTCAATCTTTCACATAAAATATGTTTTAAGCGACTGCTTGGTGAAATAAAAATGTGGATAACATATAACGTCATATATATCGTCAAATATATATCTTTCGGTAAGGCATTTTGTAATGCCATGTCTTACCATACTCTTGTATAAGTTATGACGTCACATCTTATGTCTTATTTGTGATGAATTAAAGTTTGATTTAATGATGTTGGGCAGACAGGAAACAGTTCTATGTGTAAGTGTGTTGTAGATCAATAGATTTAATTCGTGTATGAGCGCTCTGCATTTGCTGTGATTCGGTGTTTTTGGACTTCCTTTATATTCAACATCCTTTAGCGCAATGTGATCTATTCAGGGTCGCAGTGCCTTAACCCTTTCCCTAATATAAACGTGTTTTCACGCATTTGCAAACACAGTAGACCCAGATCAGACGCTTCCTATAGGAGCCGTCTGATCTTGGTCTACTGTGTTTGCTATTGAAATTTGATAGATCTGTTCCTTTGCTTTCTAAAATGGCTACAATAGTCCGCCTTCAATATTTCATTATAACTCTTTTACCCATGAATATTCAGTAGGTATTAAACATAGAATGGGGAAAGGGTTAACTCTTTCGCTGCCAATGTCGCATCTGTGATTACCTATGTAATCAAGAGTAACGGCGTCTCATCAGGATCCAAACTATTTGTTACTGTGACTGTTTTTTTAAAAATGAAGAAAAGTAAAAAAAAATGTAGCAGATGACAAAGTTTGCAGGCGACAAAAGTTGGCTGGTAAGCTCCAAACTATCCTAGATAGTGTAACAGCTATGACCTAGACCCAGCCCAAACGATATAATTTTCAGTGAGGCGTTTTGCGTTTTATGTCTTATCATACTCTTGTGTACGTTATGTCGTCACACCTTGGTTTTTGGTTTCGGTGAGTTTAGGGTGTTGCTAATTTATATGCTGACATTATTTATAAAACAGACAAGGTCCAGCTCTATGAAGTTCACGTGTGTATGTGTGAGCGCGTAGATCTACTTCATTTGTGCTTCTGTTGGTGTGGACTTTCCTGTGTCATTTCCTAATTCCCTCGTCATATTCTCGATTCAGGCGAACTTTTATTTTCCAGTTTCATTCTTTTTAGTGCCACAATGTATTTTTATACAAATGTATTACTTTCATACTGACGATGTTTGCTGATAATTTAATTTCAAGCTTTCCTCCAAATTCAAATCAAAACCAAATCTTTGAGGAGGAAAAACAGTTTATTCTTCTTCTTTAACCCATTCCGTGCCACAATGACGGGTCTATGATATCACATGCAAACAGTTTGGATCCAGATGAGACGCCGAGTAACTCGGCGTCTCATCAGGATCCAAACTGTTTGTTACTGTTACTATGTTTTTGAAACAAAAAATGAAGAAAATAAAAAAATGAAAAATTATAGCATATGACAAAGTTAGCAGACGACAGAGTTTGGCAGCGAAAGGGTTAAAACCACGGGGTATATAGGGCTTATATGTTTGACTTTTAGCTATGACTTGTGGTCCTCTACTATAAGTAGATCTATTTACATCACAACCCTTTGGTCAATGGCGGCGCCGTTCTAAGGGCTCCTAGTTTAACATAAAAAGTCTGAAAATATTCCACAAGAATTAAAGCTACGATAGTTGGTATGCAGTACTGGTCCGCGTCCATAATTCAAATCGACCATGGGGCGAATATCGTCCCACCCTAAGACCACTATATTTTCCCTGACATAAACTGGACACACCTACAGTAGAACCTGTACTAAGCGGTCAATCATTTATTGAACATAGGTGTCTTAAAAAGCAGGTGGGCAAAAGTAATGCAGAAACATTTTGACCTGCATTAAACTACCACCGATTTTACATAACCATTATAAGACTTCTTTTTGATGGCCGCTTAAGACGGGTTATACTGTATCTGTCACAAGGGACCAACACCTGACTTTGTGGTGAAAGAGAATTTACTGCAATGATACTTTTCAGGAACTTCTAAAATATTGTGTTTGACGAATGGTAGTGAAATGGCTTGCCTTACATTTTTCAGCGGCTATCTGTCTATTTTCATTCTTGTTCTAGTTTTTCACCATTCAGGAACTATGTTACATTGTAATTTGCATATGACCCACTAGTATTTTGTAGTAAACTGTGATTTAATTAGTTTATGCCTAGACTGGCATACAACCTTTTTATAATGCCCCTACACATGGCCAAACTCGAAGTACAACATCCAGATACAGTCGTCTAATAGGATGAAAATCCTGGGGTCATTTTTACGACCTAGTAGTTATTTCAAAACACCATGCATATGATAATTAGCTACTTCGCAAGCCGAAAGCCATGCAGTCGGCCCATATTAACATAACCACAGCAAATGTAATGCATTCTGTTTTACAGACCTTTTCTATATACTTCTCAGAGTTAAGTCAAAACGCCATATAATACAGAAATTCAAATTTACGCTTATATTTAGCATGTAAGTCTGTCGAAAGTTCTGTTCTTAGAATAGATGCTAATGGGAAATTCCCCAGTAAATTAAAATCGACGTATACGACGATAATATCCGAT
Organism: Azorinus chamasolen; assembly: GCA_963576725.1. Lineage (NCBI taxonomy): Eukaryota > Metazoa > Mollusca > Bivalvia > Cardiida > Solecurtidae > Azorinus > Azorinus chamasolen. Next base: position 55,591,631 of record OY755252.1, read on the forward strand.
GTCTCCGAAAAAAGTTGACATATTCAACCCTTTCCCTCATATACGTGTTTTCACGCATCTGAAAACTGGGTAGACCCAGATAAGACGACCGTCTGATCAGGGTCTGCTCTGTTTGCTAATGGAATTAGATAGATATGTTCATATACTTTGTAAAATGGCTACAATGTTCCAACTGAATTATAGGGCAAATCGGCGTTTGTAAACAAACCTATCGATTTTACGCATGCGCAGTTAACTGGTGGACAAAACACCAGTAACAACCTATGTATCCCTATGTATAGACTAAGCAATAGTTAGCCTACACATCATTTAACGGCTGTGTTGGTTAGGAATTGTTGGTTTCTGTACATTTACTATATCATTTGACTATAATGACAACTTTGTTTTAGTTTCGAAGGGTAGATACAGCAAGAAGCTTGAATTAATCGGCCTAAAGGAATGCCCTATAAATTAACAGCTGAACTTTGAAAAAAAACCCGATCCATTGATCTGGTCTTTCATTGAAATTAGAGACATTCTTATTTATTTGTTGGACATGCCTGATATGTCGAAAAATTAAGATCAACAATATTTAAAATTTCGATTCTCGTTTTAAGTTAATAAAATCTAGATATTAAGATATACAGTCTCATGGCGCTCATTTGGGTGTTGTAAAATGTCTTTCTGGCTACTGTACAGTACCGTAGCAGATCTAGTAAAAGTATTTTAGAATAGATTTATATCATATAAATCTAATTAGAATAAAGGAGCATTTACTAAAGAAAAGGAATTTGTTTAGAATTTTTTAGTTTTGAAACCATTGTGATAATAGAGCATTTGCTCCTATGGAGCAAATTAATGCTCTGTTTATCACAATGGTTTCAAGAAGTAACCTTACAGAGGCGCCAACAAGCGTCAATATGAAGGAATGGGTTAAGCCTTACCATCCTGTCAAAATAAGTCTGATCTATTGTATGTGTACCTACTTCCGATTCGTTCCAGCGCGATGGAAACTAGTGACTGATTGTCAAACGGTTTGGTTCCAAATGAGACGCCGAGTTACTCAGCATATCATCTGGATCCAAACTGTTTGACACTCGATCTGATGCAAGCCAAGTCGTGCTTAGCATAACAGAATTAACGAGTTCACCATTATCGTTGAATGAGAACACTGTAGGTCTAGATTGGACCCCGGATGAGTCTGACCATTACTTGGTCAGTACCAAAAATATGCCAGAAATTTATGATTTATGAAAACCCTAATTTCCTTAACCCTTTCCCTGTTCTATGTTTATTCCATATTTCAATACCTACTGAATATTCATGGACAAAATAGTTATAATGAAATATGAAAAGTGAAAATTAGTAGCCATTTAAGAAAGTAAAGAAAATGATCTTTCAAATTCCATTAGCAAACAGAGCAGACCCTGATCAGACGACTCCTATAGGAGCCATCTGAGCTGGGTCTACTGTGTCTACAAACGCGTGAAAAACATTTATATGAAGGAACGGGTTAAGTGTTCTAGCACCCAGTCTCTCCTCTCTACCAGTCTGTACAGCTGAATAAGTCAGTTTGGAAACATTTTTGCAACTTTGGATTAAACAGACATAGTAGCAAATAGTTAAAATCCTTCAAACGGGCCCATCAGGGAGGTGTTTGATCTGGGTCTGCACTATTTGCATAAGTGTGTCTGTCAAAATACCTAGAATAGTTAGGGTATCACTGGTAAATCTCTGAAATACATTCAAAAGTATAGATTTGTCCCCTTTTACACTACAATAAAACCCCTCTTAACCCGACTTCTAGTAGATAAAAATTTAGATACTTTTTAGGCAGGTGGCTGCTTAATGCAGGGTGAAAGTCATGCCGAACGCTCCGGGAGGAGCTTTCTGCATGATTTTCACCCTGCATTAAGCTGCCACCTGTCTCCAAGACTGATATTTATACTGAATTTAACATCTGGTTTAGAGGGGTTTTACCGTACATGAATTTTTGAAATTCTTTTTCTTTCAAACCAGATCTTAGCAACAACGTCGCACGACCATTGATAAAATTCACCAGGAAACATTGTAATGTCAATGAATCAAATTTCTGCATTTGAAGTGTCGTTCTACCCCAGAAATAGTACCGGCCATTGATGTTCGATATTTCATAGTAGTTCACAAAATGTTGAAAGTGTATCGAAATATCAATTTTATAATAAAATAATTTTTTTCGGTTATGTGCCCATTTCCTGTACCTCCAACAATTCTATTATGTTCTGCAAAAATCTAACATGTTACTTTGGTCTACCTAACCATAATAACGCTGAATTTTTCAAATGGACTGTTCCAAAATTCGAACAAGTCAAGCTAAAATGAGCTTATGGTTAATATTTACGGACTTTTTCCAAACAAAAATGCAACATGACAAACAGTGCAGATCCTGGCGAGAGGGCTCTTCTATGAGCCTTCTTAACTGGGTCTTCTCTGTTTGCAAAGGATATTAATGACTAGGCAAAAAGGGAATTTAACTAAGAATCCGACGACCATGTATCGGACTTCTGTAAATACCACAGGAAGGGTATGGCACATTCCGAACCCGACGACCTTATGTCGGACTTCTGTTGTTAAAAGACACCATGCAGTTTGAACAAAGGCGTCTGGATTGACAGTATGTCATTGGTGAAATCTATTCATTTTATGCTTGGAGAATTCATGAAAAATGGGTCTGTATAATTTGCATATTAAGTACATGTATGTACGTTCACAAGTCGTTGTTGCTTTTCACACCTTTGTAGCGTATAAATAGAACCATGTAACCCTTATATATTGGGACCCAAGCGGTGGTCGAGGGGAAAGAGCTGCGAATATGACGCCGGAATTCTTGGTTCTAATCCCGTCAAAACCAAATGTAAATAGGAAAAAGATTCTAGTATATTTTTTATTCATGTTCTTTATATTTTTGATATTCTTTTCTCTAAATGCATTTTAAAGCAAACAAACTCGAAAACATAAGCCTGCCTCTTGAAACTTGCTATGGACTTTTTAAAGCATTATCCTATATAACCATACAGTCCTGGTGTCAATAGTATGCGTTTCGATGAAACTAAGAGGCAGGATCCAGCATTTGTGCTAGGACAACTATGAATTCGAAAGTACCATGTTCAATTTAAAATTTCACCTGCTCAATCTTTTGTGTATTGCGTATATAATTATACATATTCAATTAGTGTATGCTTTGCACAGTTTTATTTTAAGATTGTCAAACATCTAGGACCCTGATCACACACCGACACACACAATGTACAACTGGCAATTAGGTCACGATAACCTGCATAATGTTTGAAAACTTAGTTTGTTTCAAAAGGAAATACTTCAGAGTTCAAACTGACTATAAATATCCCTGAGATTTGAACAATAATTACATCTGACATCAAAAACAATAGTTTAAAAAGTACATGTATATAGACATAGAGCGCAAATGAAACGGATCCATGTAAGAAACTTGATTCGGAATGTCTACGAATGTCTAGATCTAGGGCGTTACCTTTGTTGGGCATCAAGTTTTAATGTATTTTGGGCACCTTGAATTCTTGGAGTTTTCCAACCACGTGTACGCACGTATGTATGTTTGTATAGTCAGGCATGCTTCTGGAACGTCTATTTAGAAGGGCTCTATTGAACTTAGTTGCCTCTAACTTTTCTGTTATGATTGTTGCATTTAAGAGGAGGCAAAACCTTGCCAAACCCAACTATTAGTAAAGATAAAATTAGAATGTTTTCTTGTCTTGGTGTATGTGAGTATATGCATGCAGTTGAATTGGTATATTATAATTTATGTACAAATATGAGTAAAGCAGGAAACACAACATACAAAACAAAAAGCCACCCAAACAGCACCACAAGAAAGCACAGCAAATACAAAGACACGCACAAAGACAAAACAAAAAAACAATATGGGGTGGAAGTACCGCCTTGGAACGGTCAGTGACAGTACTCACTGGGGGTTTAAACCGGTTAAGGGGCTCCCAACCTCACACTTATTCCACCCCATCCTAAAAGGCAGTGCAAGTAAACTTATCATCGAGGGTAAACTGCATGTAGAACGGAAACATATTTAAGTGAAACAAACGTCTGTGTATGTAACTTGTTAAATACATGTAAATTAACCCATTACCTCATAGGCTATTTTTCAGCTCAAGATCTTGTCCTCTCAATAACTTGATGACTACTAGTATTGTATGTGCTGTCTTCATACTTAGTACCGTGGTTGTACAGGGCAAGTAGATGACCCTAATTGATTATGAGGTCATTCGGTAAAAGTTCAAGGTCACAATGACCATCAACTCTAAAAACATTATTCGCTAAATAACTTGATAACATGAGCCGCCCCTATATTTATTAAAAGTGTGCATGTTTTGACAGCATATATTTTGGGCATATAATGCTCCGACACATGGAGCTCTTGTTTTTATATTGTTATAATTTTGAAATATGCATGTGTTGTTAACTATTGTCTTGTTGCTCAATACTGAAATAAATCTATGTGCATATTCTGCGTTCAAAGTATGAGACACTCGTGTGAGAAAGAGAGAATTAGTCCATTGCAAACAAAGGTGACCGACGCATGCTTGGACTCACCCACGGAACCCCCCCCCCACCAAAAAAAAAAAAAAACACAAAAAAACCCCAACAACAACAAACAAACACACACAAAAAAAAAATAAAAAAAATAAAATAAAAAATAGTAAAAAATAAATAGGTAAATAAAATGTGTTCGAAGTATGTAAAACTAGCCTAAAACTATATATTTGAACCTTAAACCACTCCGAAAAAACAAGAAAAACACGACCCGGAAAAAAATTCCAATCGGGTCTATACATATATGTATTGAAAGGTACCTAACTACGTCAGATCAGCGGCGGAAAATACAGCAGTCATGTTTTTCAAAGTCTTACAGCAAAGCCAATTCAACACCAATTTCGTCATTTTGGTCTTGATCCGTTCCAAATTCCATATGCTAAGCGGCACAATTAGTGCTTTCCTTAAATATTGCCCCGTTTTGTCACTGCAAGACCGCGAATTTGAAAATACGCTAGAGCGAAACGATGTGACTCCCGCCAGGATGCATAGACGTATATAGGGGGATCTGTATTCGATAATATTTTCAACAAAAACGCGAATTATGATGAAACACTATCGAAAAACATTAATATCACCGCAACTAAAACGGCGCTTACTATTTCCAGTCTGCTACGAGGCGCCCGTTTTCTTTCTCCAACTTTCCTTTTGAACGGATGCGACCATTTTTCTGTGACCCGGCTCATAAACTATTCGATATGCAAATTGACTACTACTTCCGGGCAACAGCGAAATGGCCACCTCCGTTCAAAAGGAAAGTTGGAGAAAGAAAACTGGCCTCTCGTAGCAGACTAGAAATAGCCAGTACCATTTTAACTGCGGTGAGTTGAATGTTTTTCGAATGTGTTTCAGCATAGTTCGCGTTTTTGTTGAAAAGTTTAACGAATACAGATCCCCCTATATACTTCTATGCATCCTGGCGGGAGTCACATCGTTTCGCTCTAGCGTATTTTCAAATTAGCGGTCTTGCAGCGACAAGACGGAGCAATGTTTAAGAAAAGAACTAACTGTGCCGCTTAGCATATGGAATTTGGAACGGATCAACCATGACTGTTGTATTTTCCGCCGCTGATCTGACGTAGTTAGGTACCTTTCAATACATATATAGACCCGAAAGGAATTTTTTCCGGGTCGTGTTTTTCTTGTTTTCCGGATTGGTTTCAGATAAAAATAGGTAGTTTTAGGCTAGTTTAACATACTTCGATCACATTTTTTTTTTTGGGGGGGGGGGGGATGTGTATGTGTGTGTGTGTGTGTGTGGGGGGGGGGGGGGGGGTCCATGGGTGAGTCCAAGCATGCGTCGGACACCTTTGATTGCAAACAGTGTCGACCCAGGACAGATAATATGTATATGATGAGATATCGGGTCAAGGTTTACCCCTGTTTTATATAAACGCCTTTTCATATATTTACAAACAGAGTAGACCCAGATTAGACGGCTCTTAACGTCTTCCAAAAACACTGACTGGAGATTCACTAAATTTTAGAGGAATGATTTGTAGGTGAACCTCTATCAGATTTGTATAAATCATTCCTGTCCGTTGCATAAATAGGTCAAATGAGATCTATTAATCAGGTGAGCGATACAGGGTCATCATAGCCTTCTAGTTACTAAATGGACTCTATAATCAAACCACGTGTACGCACTTGTAATAAACCAAGGAGCATTGAACAATCTGTTTATAATTAACGAGCCGCAGACACCCAGTGGTTTCATAATTTTGATTGATTTGTCATGAGATTAATTTCGACTCAAAGTAGTTCGGCAACAAATGGTTTTGTACAATGTGGCCAAGTAAAAGTCAATTTATTAGTGACGAAATACACTGCGTAGATCAAAGCTGGCTTTGAAATGCCATGCAGTGTGCGATTTATCCAATTAAATAACAAATCACATGATTTTCTGTTTAGGAATTAGAAGGCACATTTGTTGCTTATTATTACTACAAAGGTACGGAGTCACCTCCGTGATAAGTTGTCGGTTCAGCTAAAGGACATTTTACCATCAATAATGTTGCATTTATAAGCAAACCAGACACACATACAAAAATAGGATAACTGAATTTCATTAGTTCTTCAGTCATTTATTGATACTAGGTTAGCCGCGACCTTTGGGAAACCGACGATTCAAAAGCGCGTTTCGTTCGTTTATTAGCCCAGACCATCGGAGAAGAAAATATTCCATTATGAGCGTATACAACAATATCACGCTAAAGCAAAATTCCCTCTTTATAATTATATTTTGAGGTTGATCTATTCAACAATTCATTCATGAGATATTGCCATTTTATGCACTCATAATCCAACAAATACATTTATATAATGTTCAGATAATCGGTCATTCTATCACTGTTCAACATTCCACAATATTTACATTCGTCCTGCAAAGTCCTTATATAACCTTATTCTAAAGAGAAAGTTGCATTTTCCCATGAAGGTTCATTAAAAAAATCCGTTGAAATATAAGAAATACAATGGAATATAAATATAAGAAATAAATGACGCGCTCCCGGTGTTCATAGGTTATGCAACGCATAGCTTTACGAGCAAAGATTCACGTGAAGCCCTTCGGGCTTCACTAACTTTGCTCGTAAAGCTATGCGTTGCATAACCTCGTGAACACCGGGAGCACGTCATTCATTTCTTAATTATAGGCGCCGCTTTCCAGTGTCAATCGCGAACACATACGGAACTTGTCGAGATACCCCGGAGTACCAATCGGAACACCGCCGATTATTTACTGTTGTTAGCTATGGAACGCCATTCTGCCATGCTAATTGCTTTATTTCAATACAAAATGCTTTTTGCCAATTGTGTAAATTGTTAGGGAATGTTCCAAATGATGGATGTAAATGACAAATGCGAAGTGTGAAATGCTTATTGCTAAATGAATGTTTGCACTACTGGCATTGAACAGCGCCATTTTTAAAGTGACTGCACATTTGCTAAATGCATGTTTATTTACATTAAAGCTTATAGATGCTTACTGCACTAGTAAATTAAAAATGGCACTGATCAATGCTAGTAGTGCAAACATGAATTTAGCAATAAGCATTTTGCATTTCGCATTTGTCGTTTACATCTATCATTTGGAACATTCCGGTCCTTTCCCTAGCAATTTCCACAATTGGCAAAAAGCATTTAGCAAATAGCATGGCAGAACGGCGTTCCTTAGTTAGCAACGCTAACTACTCGTCGATATCGCGAACACATACGGAACTTACCGAAATATCCCGGGGAACCAGCTGGAACTCCGCCGAGTAGCTACTACTGTTGATACAAATCCTATCTACTAGTCAGTTTCCAGCTAGCTCGGACATTTTTTTTTTATAATACAAGACATATGTATTACCCGATGTTTATTTAAAATTTCAATACCCACTGAATATTCATGGACAAAATAGTTATAATGAAATACGGAAAGTGGAACTTTGTAGCGAGTTTAGAAAGTAAAAAAACAGAATTATCAAATTCCATTACCAAACATGGCAGACCCTGATCAGACGGCTCCTATAGGATATCTGGTCTAGGTTTACTCTGTTTGCGAATGTTAAAACATTTTTATATGAATGAAATGGTTAACCATTCGCTTGCTATTCACGTCAATATACCTACCTGTAAATAGTGAAGACCCAGATGAGACAGCTCCTGCAGGAGATGTCTCATCAGGGTCTGCACTATTTACAAGTTGATTATGCAACCATTGCACTCCATAGCTGTGATTGCACAGCGAAATACTTTTACACAGTGAAGATATATACAATTATACAAAAGGGCATGGGTAAAGAAGGAGAACTGTTTTTTTTTAAATTCAGCAAGAGAAGGGTTAGGGGAAACGTTCGCACATGTAGATCTATAAAGCTTAATATGTCTCGATAAATTTTCATCCTGCATCACAACAACATAGATGAGACAAATAACAGGGGACCATTTCGTGGGTCTTCATGGTCTAAAAAGTAAAAAATCAAATGATTAGTGTTATATTATACCCACGAAATGGCCCCCTGTATATAATATAACACTAAATCGACCCAATCATTTTTTTTTTGACTTTTTAGACCATGTAGACTCACGAAATGGCACCCTGTGAGTCAAATTATAACATTACAACTAAGTCATGTTTCAAAATGCCTCACTAGTTTCTCAAAATTACATTTGAATCTAAGTCATATATTACGTCATAAATATCACGTCATATCTAAGTCATATATTACGTCATAAATATCACATCATATTTACATTTACTCCATAACAATGCCTTTCTACGCATTTGCAAACAGAGTAGACCCAGATCAGACAGCGCAAGAGACGTCTGATTAGCGTCTGCTATGTTTACTGTCTACAGTTTCTGCCATGACCTACTTCCTGTGGTATTGTGCCAAAAAGTCTACATGTCTGAGTCCTATTATAAAAGTTTTGTCTGAAAGGCATGCTTATACCATGGCCGCCAGCATCAAAATCTCGCCATTTTAAGTGACATTTCGTTTGGTTCGTCCCATCCACCAAGACCCAGCCTACTTGAAACGCGAATTGCATATTTGAACGGAAATGAAGAAAGTTGAGCAGAAAACATTAAAACAGATCTAAATTTGAGCAGACATTTTTTTCATAGCGGGATAATGGAGTTCGTCTGGTATAGGCGATGATTTCTTAGCGTGCTAAGACATCATTCGTCTCGCTTTAACCATGACAAGCAAACTTTTGACCTTTTTGACCATTGTACCCTCAATGTAAATGAATACCCAAATCGGATTTTTCCTTATCCCACAATAAAAATGTTAATACATAGTGGACCAGAGCAACAGATAGGAGCATACTCAAATACGAAAATCGTCATTTCTCCCTATGTTGTGACCACTCTTAAGAATCGTCTTAAAAACATCTCTTCGATACGATTATAAAAAGTGGTCACAACGTATGGTTTGGTGGACACATAAAGGAGCCATTCTTGAAAATGTTTACACATCTTATCTGAACTTCTACTCATATTCTGATCTGGTTCAAGTTTTACCGAATTCCGATTTTATCAAGCATTAAGGAAACCATTGACCAAACGTCAAACAGCTTGGATCCAGATAAGACGCCGAGTTGCACCCCGTTTCAACTGGATCTAAGTTGTATGCAAATACGAATCGAGTCGTGACACGCGGGATGAGTGTTAACTTTAAAACCTCATGAATATTCATAAAAAAATGCTGGTATCATTAATATTCATAAGTTGATTTTTTATAACGGTACATGAACACAGTTTGCTTTTTATCTCGGAAAAAATTATATAGTTATATAATCCCATAAGCGAAAACCAGCGGGGCCGTCTGATCTTGGTCTACCTGCTTAACCATGTACTCCATGGAGACGCCTTTATATGCATTTGCAAACAAAGTAGACCTAGATCAGGCGGCTCATGTAGGAGCCGTTTGACTAGGGTCTGTTTTGTTTGCTCATTTAATTTAAATAATGTAGATTTGATTCTATAGTTTCTGCTTAGGTAAAAATGGTGATTTAACCCTTTCGCTGCCAATGCCGGATCTGTGATTACCTATGCAAACAGTTTGGATCCAGATGAGACGCCGAGTAACTCGGCGTCTCATCAGGATCCAAACTGTTTGTTACAGTTACTATGTTTTTGAAATAAAAATAGAGAAAATAAAAAAAAATGAAAATTTGTAGCAGACGACAAAGTTAGCAGACGACAGAGTATGGCAGCGAAAGGATTAATAAGGGATTGTAAAATTAATCCAATGAATTAATATTCATGTCGTCATTATTTCTTAGATGAATATCCATGGAGCAAAGGGTTTTAAAGGCTTGAAAAGGTGTTTATATCAAGTAAAGGGTCAAGGGTTCATTTGTCTGATTTATGAGGCGAGACCAATTTATGTTTTTATACACAATGTATAATGTGATAAAACACAGTTAGACTTGAGTTGAGGACTGTAACCCAATCAGCCGAGAGTGTATAGAAAAGTACCCCTTTCCCTCATAGAAACGCCTTTTCACGCCTTTGCAAATATAATAGACTCAGATCAGACGGCTCCTGAAGGAACAGTCTGATCAGGGTCTGCTCTGTTTGCCTATGACATGATATATATGTGATTTTACATATTTCTACAAAATTTGTCAAAGCTAATAATTCCCCTGAACATTTTACTATAAAAGTTCAGCTTATAAACATACAGGATGTTATGATTTCCAACATGAATATTAAACAGGTAAAGGGTTAACTCTTTCGCTGCAAACTTTTGTCGTCTGCAAACTTTGTCGTCTGTTACAATTTTCAGCTTTCTATTGTTCTTTATTTTTGTTTCATAAAATGAAAAAGTAACAAACAGTTTGGGTCCTGATGAGACGCCGAGTTACTCGGCGTCTCATCTGGATCCAAACTGTTTACATAGGTAATGAGAGATGCAACATTGGCAGCGATGGAGTTAAACCGCCATTGAACGAGCATCCAGTAGAAGTAGAAATATGGGCGTTTAACCTTGTACCTGGTGAATATTCATGCAAGAAATATGAACTAACTGAATTGTGAACATGGCATCTTTACCAAATTGGAAGCTATAGAAACAGCTCTACCCGGTATATTATATCGTAAGCAACCAGAGCAGACCCAGATCAGACAGTTCCTACAGGAGCTGTCTGATCTGGGTCTTTTCAGTTTGTAAACGCGTAAGAATGAGTATCTAAGACTGCTGATACACTAACTTTTACTATATACATGTACATATTGTTGTCTGCGAACAACTGTCGTCTGCTTCAGTTGCCATCTTTGAATTTTCTTCTTATTTGTTAAAAGGCTCGATGTTGTGTAGGCGCCGTCTGGTTCTGCACTTCCTGTCATATATCTCTTGTTCATAGGTACAGTTTAACTCGGCGTCTCATCAGGATCCAAACTGTTTGTTACTGTTACAATGTTTTTGAAACAAAATTGAAGAAAGTCAAAAGAATGAAAATTTGTAGCAGACGACGAAGTTAGCAGACGACAGAGTTTGGCAGCGAAAGGGTTAAAGTCTAATATTAATACAGTCAGTATTTTATATGAATATTCATCGGGTAAAAGGTTAATACATGTATCTTCATCTGAATATACCAAGTGTCAAGGATTGGCAGTTTAAAAATGTTTCTGTTCAAAGCATCGTTGAACAGTAAATATCTACATGGCTTCAAGAATAATCACTAATATACTCGTAGTTGTACTTGAGAACGTTTTATCAGGGACATTTGACTAAAGGTATGCATGCTGACAATGGCACAAAAACTTGGGAACCTGTTTATCTGGTGGATTCCATCTAAAGGCTAACGCTAGTTATGTCTTATAGTTAGTGCATGCCGAATATGACATACACCCTCTGAAACCTTTTTATCTGGTGCATTGTGCCTAAAGGCCAAAAGTAGTTATATCTTCTAGTTTATGCATGCTGGATATGGCATAAAAGCTCGGCAACTTTTTATCAGGGGCATTCCACCTTAAACCATTCCCCGATATTGACGCCCTGTGGCTTCTCTGTAAAAGTCACATTTTGAAACCATTGTGATAAGTAAGCATTTGCTCCATAATCACAATGGTTTCAAAACGACACAATTCTATTGCGTTCTTTTTGTCAGTAAATGCTCCTTTTCAGTAGATTTTTTCAAAGAGGTTTTGTCTAAAAAGACTGATGGAATGGGTTAAGGTGCATGCCACCTTAAGGTTGAATGACAAATGGCTTCGTGTGTATGCATGATGAGTGACGCATACAAAGCGGATATTACATTCGTGTTCATTTATATCTGATTTTTACCAAAAATGACCAAAATATATAAGACATGATACAGTATAAGCAGATTTTATTCCATACTGTTACATGTATATCATTTCATGAAAAAAGATCCGGCCACAGATTTGGCCCACATGAGTTACAGCCCTTCCACATATAGCACGATACGTTCCGAAAGGCATATGTACTTTAATAAAATTTGGTAAAAAGCAATAGTAAACACGACACAACCCCCCCCCCCCCCCCCAAGAAGGCGCATTTTCCTTTTTATATTCAAATTACTTACGTCATTTGCGCGTTATATTACACGCATGCATTTTGTTTGTCATATGATCAAATCTGGAGACCAATTATCTTGTACGTTCCACGTTAAGGTTGAAGGAACATGTTAATGTTTTCCATTTTATGCATGCTGGTTGTCGCATATAAACTCAAGAATGTTTGATCTTCTTCAAGTGTATGCATATAAACTCGAGAAGTTTTAGTGCATTCCGTATTAACCCTTCGCTTGGTATTTACGTCAGTATACCTACCTGTAAATAGTGAAGACCCAGATGAGACAGCTCATGCAAGAGCTGTCTCATCAGGGTCTGCACTATTTACAAATTGGTTTTGCAACCAGTGCACTCCACAGCAGTGATTTCACAGCGAAATACTTGTACACAGTGAAGATATATGTAATTATACAACAGGGCATGGGTAAAGAAGGAGACATGTATTTTAAAATTCAGCAGGAGAAGGGTTATGTTTCATTACAATGCACTTAATGTTATACTATACAGCGGAACCTCGATATCTCGAACAAGGGACCATACAAATTACTTCGAGATAACACAAGTTCGAGTCATCCGATTTCTAATCTTGACAATTTCTCAAGTCCAAAACTTAACTCAGGTCTATAGTAATGCTGAAAGCTCCCGTAGGAGCTTTCAGCATTACTTTGGACCTGCATTTAGCTGTCACATGTGTTTCTAGATATGTATGTTATAGTGCTACAGTTAGGAGGACTGAACTTTCACATCGAGTTATCCAAAACGTTCGAGTTATCCGAGTTCGAGATATTGCGGTTCATATGTACCACACAACCTTCAAGCCTTTCCAGTTGAATTTACGAAAACACGAAGTGCGCGTGACAAGCCATAATTTGACGCTAATTAACATAACTTAACCCTCTCAACACAGGAGACTCGTACACTGCCATTTGCAATTAGTGTAGACCAAGACCAGGGGCCTACCAGATGAACCCTTTGACCAGTGTCTGCACTGTTTGTTATTCAAAATACTCTAGTTTATTTAAACCTTTCATACTGTGTGAACTGTTTTATCCAACACTGATGGGATATTCCACTTCGAGAATCCAGGGTTGAAAGTGTTAATTTAATGTGTGATAGAAGCTGTCAACTTGATACACAATCTAATCAATGAAAGAATAGGATGATAAAATAAGGTGCAGACCATAGACGACAACGAAATACTGTCTGTATACATAACACTAGAGCTACATATAAAGGTGCGTACCCAAATATTATCATTGTCATTTCTCCGCCAAACCCCATACTGTGACTACACTTTAGAATTGTCTCTTTAAAGATTCAATTTTGAATTACATTGAAACAGCGATCGTCCCAAAATAAGTCTAATTCAAGATATTTATTCCATTACCCCATGAATATTCATGTACATGTAATAAATAACATCAAGAATATTGATTAGTAGAAATTTCATTTTGGCACAATGTCATGAAAACACTAATATTTAGCCATGATAGATATTGCACGAGTAGAATCATATTTATATTATTTCATAAGCAAGCAGAACAGACCCTGATCAGCTGTCTGGTCTGGGTCTGCTCTGTTTGCAATAGCGTAGAAATACGTATTTATGGAGTAAAGGGTTAACCCCTTTCAGTGCTATGAAGACGGGTCGGTGATATCATGCAAACAGTTTGGATCCAGATGAGACGCCGAGTATATCAGCGTCCCATCAAGATCCAAACTGTTTGACATGTAGGCATTGAAGAAATCTTGAAGCAGATGAAAATGTGTCCAGCAGACGACAGCGCTGGCAACAGAATGAATACAGGAAAACGTCTCTATTATTATATATACATGTACCACATTTATATAGAGTAAAACCTCTCTATAACAACCACTAAATTACATCAAGTAGTTTGTGTTAAAGGCATGTGGATGCTTAAATCAAGATGAAAGTAAAACAGAACGCTCTATAGGAGCGTTCTGTTTCACTTTCACCTTGATTTAAGCAGCCACCTGCCCAAAATACCAACCAATTAATTAACACAATGCAATTGTCGTTATAAAGGTTATAAAGAGGTTTTACTGTATACCACATGTATATAGATCTAGCGCTTTTCTCACAGGATATGTGCGTTCACTATTACGATCACTGAATGAATAAACAATAACGAAAAGTTAACCCTTTACTTCATGAATATTCATGTAAGACAGTATACACAATATATGTGTACGTAATGAATATTAATTAGATGAAATTTGATAATAGTATACACATGTAGTTTGACTATGACAGAAACTGCATTATCACACAACCTGCGGTTACCGAGTGGTATTATACTTTGTGTCTATTATATGTTCATCTGTAAGCTCTGTCGCCATCAGTGTTAGGTCTTTACTTGGTTGCCTGTTTATTTTAACCGTACCCTTTGCCATTATTTGTATAGTTTGCCATTGCCTGTATCAATGTTTTATAATGGGAGTTTCAATTCTAACCCAATTTCCTCTTTAAAATGAAAATAAAATGCGTTTCAATTGAATTAACCAGGTCATTCTCTGAAATGCCCAAACAATCCGGACGCCGTGTTTAAATTTTAATGTTAACCCTTTCCTTTGTATAAGCGCATTTTCACACCTTTGCAAACAGAGTATACCCAGATCAGACGAATCATGTAGGAGCCGTCTGATCAGGGTCTGTCCTGTTTGCTTATGGTAAAATATAGCATGGCACATCATCACAGCCATGGCACAATTAAGAAGACTTTTTATTTACCGGAAGTTGCATTCTGTGTACATGGTATGTTAGAATTTACGATAATTTCTATAGAAGCTGCGACCATCGTATGTTAGAATGTGCGATATTTTCTGGAGTTGCGATAGTCGTATATTAGAATTTAAAATAACTTTTCTTACCATCATCTTCTCTAATGTATAGCACTGCTACGACCACGCCCACAATCACCAAGGCAACAACAAACATGCAGACCAGAATGAGTATGAATTTGCGTCGGCTCCATGACGAAACGTCCCCTGAACCTGAAAATAGTTCCTCTGTCGTCCGCTCCCTGTATTTCTTCGAGTTCGCGCCCTTTTCCGTGGTAGCGCTTTGGTAGTATGGAAGTTTGCCTTCGTTCGAAGAAAATCCAGCATTGTCATAAGTTTGTGAAAAAGACCCCGCAGCTCCTTGACTTTTCTAAATTTAAATGTACAACCAGTTAATATAGAGAAGTGTACGAAAAATCCCTCTAAACTGGAATTTTACAAAAGAAGAATTTAGATTGGTTTAGAAGGTGACTGCTTCATGAAGAATGAAAGTCATGCAAAAGGAGCTTTCTGCATGACTTTCATCCTGTATTTAGCAGTCACTTGTCTTACAGACAGACATTAAACTAATCCGGTTTAGAGAGGTTTTACTGTATTTAGTTTAAGTCAAATTTCTATCTCACTTTACAATAAAACCGCTCGAAACCGAACGTTGAAATTACCAGTGCATGTATAGTATCAGTGTAGGTCTCATTCAGACAGGTTGAAATTCTGCATCTCAAGCTCCCATGGTATCTCTCTGTATGAATTTCACCCTGCATTAATCAACCATTGGCCTAAAAACGGACCTAATTGTTTCTTTGTTTAAATTCTGATTCCGATGGGTTTACTGAAAAGGCCTCTGGCGCATCACATACAGAATGTAATATCATTCAGCTGAATTACAATACTTGACTCATCCGTCATTGAAAATTGATGAAGCGAACCAACCAAATAATATTATTCGCAGAGTATACATGCACATGCAGTTGTTGTAACAAACGATGCAAACCCTGATCTGATGGCTACTACAGGAACCCTCTGATCTGGGTCTATATTGTTTGCAAATGACCGATACATATGTTTCTCTTCCCGCATGAGCCTTTTGGTGTATTTGCAAACAGATTTGACCCAGATCAGACGGCTCATGAAGGATTCGATTTCTATCATACTAATTAATATTCTTAATATTTATGATTTCTACCATTATACTCTTTCTAATGATTCTAGCATTATAATCTGTGTAATTACTTCTAGCATTATACTCTTTCTAATAATTTCTAGCATTATAATCTGTGTAATGACTTCTATTGCTATCAATGTTTGAATAATTTCTAGCATTACACTCTTTATATTGATAGTGATTTCTCGCGCTATATTCTTAATGTTTAAAAGAATTCTAGCATCATGCTCTTAATATTTATAATGATTTATATCAAGATACTTCTTATATATTCATAATGATGTTTAGCATTTCATTCTATGTAAGTACTGTGCATGCTCATTAGGTATTTCTAGCATAACACTCATTATAATCATTTCTAGCATTATACTCTATATAATGATTTCTAAAATTAAAAATCTTATAATAATTTCTAGCATTATGCTCTATATAATGATTTCTAATAGTACACTCTTAATAATGATTTTAGCATTATAATCTATATATACTGATTTCTAGCATTACATTCCTTACAATAATTTCTAGCAATACACCCTTCATAATGATTTCTAACAGAACATTCGACAGTTTCTGCTTTGGTAAAAAGTTTGTTCATAATTTTATTATAAAATAAGCTTATCAATATTCATGTTGACGTTAAATTCTTACATGAATATTCACAAGGAAAGGATAAACTTACCCCCAAATTTGACATTTCGTGAGTTATTTTATCGAATGAACTAACCCATCCCAATACAACACAAAACAATACAACACAATACAATACAATACAATACAGTACAATACAATACAAAACAATACAATACAATACAATACAATACAATACAATACAATACAATACAATACAATACAATACGATACGATACAATACAATACAATACAATACAATACAATACAATACAATACAATACAATACAATACAATACAATACAACCCAACCCAACCCAACCCAACCCACCCAACCCAACCCAACCCAGCCTAACCCAATCAACCCAACTCAACCCAACCCAACCCAACCCAACCCAGCCCAGCCCAACCCAATCCATCCACCCCACCTAATCTCCATGCATGACTCTCCCTTTCGTTTTGTACTCACACACACTCCTCAAACGGAACCGTGCGATACCGGTATATCACTGAGCTTATGAGACCTTCGTGTGGACCGATATATCAAAATCTCTCAGCCAATCATACCCAACCCAACCCGTACAGTACCGGTATATCACTGAGCTTATGAGACCTTCGTGTGTACGGATATATCAAAATCTTTCAGCCAATCCCTATCTTGTTGCAACTTATATAGAATCGTCTCAAAAAGGGGTTTGGCGGAGAAATATATATAAAAATAGCTTTTCTAAATACAGTTCTTATCTATAAAACCCCAGTAAAACCCAGTATTAATCCATTTGTGGCCAGTGTCCATTAAAAGGGCACAGGCGAACATTGTAGACCAAGATCAGAGGGCTTCTGAGTGATTCCTCTGATCAGAGTATGCGCAGTTTGCTGAACCCATCGATGTTGATGGCGTATACCAGCAGATATACTCTATGTTGTTCGTCCCTTAACATGAACAATGGGTGGTTCCGAAATAAGATCCGGACGGGGTTTGACTTTTTACACTCAGATGGATGTAGCTACAGAGCATAAACCATGCTCGTGTATAGAAATCGATATATCGATATATCGTCGATATTTGCCATCGATATATCGATACAGAAAGTTTCATCAATGACACCTCTAGGTTTTCCATACATAACATGATAATAAATGGGTTCAGATACCCATCAAACGGAGTCTAATTCTTAAGTATTTTAGACACTAGCAACTAAGTAGATAAAAACAAAAATACCCCGCTGTGAAAAAAATTGAACCTGGTCAATTGTGATTACTGTCGAATCGACCAATCGTTTGAGAAACTAACGACCGAGTGGGTCAGCTTGGATCCTGGTGAGACGTCCCGGAGTCTCATCTGGATCCAAGCTATTTGTAAATGCTGGTAATGTCTCGGGTAGCGGGCTGAGGGTTAATGCGCGTCAAAGTCCTAAAAAAGGGCAATCGACTATTTTAACCCTTACCCTCGTATAAACGTTTTTACGCGTTTTCGCAAACAGAGTAGACCAAGATCAGACGGCTCCTATAGGAGCTGTCTGATCAGGGTCTGCTCTGTTTGCTTATAGTATTATATATATATGTCCTGTGTTCATATGCAATTATAAAAAAATAATTTACATGTAATTAATATTCATGATGTCATTATTTCTTAAATGAATATTCAACAGAAAAGGGGTTTTAAGTTATCATCTGCATTGGACCCTTTACTCCGTGAATATTCATATAAGAAATAATGTATTATGAATATTAATTAGATTCATTTTTTATAAAAGTACATTGTATATGAACACATTTTTTAAAACCATTTGGCCACCGCAGACACTTTAGAGTCAGCAGATATAATTCCATAAGCAAACAGAGCAGACTCTGGTTAGACAACTCCTACAGGGGCCGTCATATCTGGATCTTCTTTGTTTGCAAATTTGTTAGAAGGTGTATCTGTTAAGCCCCATAATTTGACTTCTGTATGGTGGTCATTTTAGAGGGTTTTACAATACAATAAAACCTGTCCTAAGCGGTAATTCATTGATTCAACATATATAGAACTCTTCAAAAGCAGGTGGTTGCACTGGGGGCCAACTACGGGTTACATGTATTATCAAAATGTTTTGCTACGACAATTTATATGAGTATTATAATAGATTTGTTTCCTACGAAGGCAACTTTGTTATCATAGGAAAACATTTCCCAATTGATACACTGGCTTCGTAGGAAAACAAATCTATTAAAATACCCATATAAATTGTCGTAGCAAAACATTTGATAATAACACGTAGTTGGTCCCCAGTGTTGCTTAATGCAGGAAAAAGTAATGCAGAAAGCCCGTGTAGGAGCTTTCTGCATTACTTTTAGCCTGCATAACATCGGGTTGGTTCCAAAACGCCGTAACTGCAGCTTGTACAAGCTGCAGTTACGGCGTTTTGGAACCAACCCGACGAATAAAGCTACCAGCTGCTTTACAGCGCCATAATTAGACCTCTTTTTATGTAGCCGCTTAAGACGGTCTCTACTGTTTTATCATATCTACCATAGACAAACATGTATAACCCTTTTCAAAATCATTATTTACAAATCAAATTTTAGCATGATACGAGCGAATCATTGGAAAACAGTTTGAATCCAGATGAGTGCAAGCTATTTGTTACTGTGGTTACGTAGTATAATCTGTCTTCAAAGAAGGGCCTATTTAAGGGTCTGTTAGGCAGGTGTCAGTTTAATGCATGTCAAAAGTAATGCAGAAAGCTCCTATAGGAGCTTTCTGCTTTAGTTTTTCCCTGCAATAACAAATAACATGCATTTTAAGACTCCTATGTTCAATTAATGAATGGCCACTTATGACAGGTTCTATTGTATGTTTTTTTAAAGAAACAAAAAGGGAGAGAGGTGTCGATGAGTAACTTGGTGAGTCTCAAGTTACTATGCTGTCATTACCTTTGAAAATAGTTTGGATCCAGACGAGACATCGAGTAACTCGGAGTAGTATAGAATTAAGGATGCTCTCTTATGCTCTCTTATGCTCTCTTATGCTATCTTACTCTTATTACTCGTCTTATGCGACCTTGACCTTGGTATGACCTTTGAGTGACCTTGGGATGCTCTCTTATTCTTATTACTCCTCGTCTTATTACTCGTCTTATGCGACCTTGAGATGGCCTTGTCCTAGAACGAGGTGACCTTTGGTGACCTTGTCCTAGTAAAAAACGACCTCTACATGACTTGGGGTGCTCTCTTATGATCAGATGCACATGCAGTACATATGGTCTCATAAGTCGAGCATTAATTGTATCGAAGGTAAGGTTAAAAAATTATTTCTTACATGAATACTGAACAGGCAAAGGGTTAACCCATTCTCGCATATGGACGCTTTTGACACTTCTGTGAAGGTCACTTTGTGAAACAAATGTGATAAATAGAGCATTTGCTCCTATACATAACATAAATCAGCTGATTAATATTCACAGTCGTTATTTCTTACATGAATATTCATTAACACATTATCCCTTAGTGACGCATTTTTGCGCATCTATAAAAGTCACTTTATGAAACCATTGTGATAAATATAGCATGCGCGTATGTATTCTTATGCTCTTGTGGCACGTGTCTAAGCGTGCATCAGATGCACGACAGGGTTGTGGACGTCGCACATCGCACGAGTCACGTGCGGGAGGTATTTGCTCGCTTATGGATGAGCATCCCTTAACCTGTTTAATGCCCAGTGTAAGTACATTTCCACAGCATTCTTCTACACCTACACCTACACTTGTTCCAAATTATGACAATATGAAACTAATATACATTTCGTAAGTTAACAGGTCATGGAAAACTACATTTTTTCTTTTCGAATCCACACACCATGACATGACAACATATCAGCTCATTTATTTACATTTTGACCCATGTACGATTTTTAAGATGAATGGTACTTTAGTATATACCTGTAACTGACTGTAGCATGTCATCTGCTGATGAAACGTGTGCTGACTATTCTGTATTGACTCATTAAGTGATCTGTTGTCAATGGGAAAAGTGACAAACGGTATTGAGCCAAGCAGAATGCCTCAGATGCATGTAGCAGATGTTATGTTTGTCGAATTCATTTACGCAACAGTGCTTGTGAGACGTTGATTTGGATAAAAATATTAACTACTTTTGGTCATACCCTTTATTACTAAGTGCGTTTGTAATAGCTTTCGGCAAAACAAAACAAAACAACATGTTTGTCTGCCTCAGTTCTCAATACTATTTTCTTCCAGTTTTGTTTAGGAAATACGGGCATTAGTGTCAGACAGTTTGAATAAAGACGTGATAATTAATGTATTATCGTAGAAAAAACCATAGCTATAATACCCTTTTAACATACAAAAGGTTAAACCATCAGCTGCTGTTGTGAGCGTATTCAGTTATGCGAAACTACAATTCATTTATAGAAAAAGAAGACTTTCCCTTATTCTGTGTTTCTATGTTGTTTGTCTTTATCCTTATCACGAATCACAAATATTTAAAAGAGTGAGGATCTAGACAAAATGCAATCTAATTTTAAGACCTACTCTGAATTCCATAATCCAGAATATAGGAGCTACCACAAAACTTCAAACATGTCCAATTTTCAGTAGAAGATACAATGAAAGGGTAGAATACATTATTTATAGAAAAAATAGCATTTGCCCTTATTCTGTGTTAATATATCGTTTGTCTTTGGCCTTATTCTGTGTTTATATATCGTTTGTCTTTGGCCTTATCATGAAACACAACTATTTTAAAGAGTGTAGATCTAGAACAAATGCAATCTAAAGTAGCTTCCCAGTATATAGGATCAACCACAAAACTTCAAACATGTTCCATTTTCATCATAAGATACTACGAAAGGGTAGACATACTAAGAGAAGAACAAGCATAACCGGTTTTTTTCACACTCGAATGTTCTAGAAGTACGGGCTGATGTCAACTGATTCACGCCCTTACCTCACGTTGGGTTAACCCTTATATAAACTGCTGTTTTTGCCAGTGGCATGTTATTTTGACACTTCATAGGAACGTTTTTCCTGTAAGTCTCGTGTTGGATTTGGCCTCGACGGAGCAACAATGAGAGGGCAACAAAAATGGCAACTCCTTTTTAGATAGATATGTTTAATTAATTTATTTCTTTTCAACATAATATATATAATTTATATGTATGCATGACAGAAATGAATACTATTGAAGATGATGGATATCCTACAGAACGAATGGCGCATAGTTTATCGTAAAAAAAATAATCACACGTTATCCAGAACCATTTCGTAACATAAAGATATCATGAATATTTATCAACTGACTTTTACATTGGCATATGTTAAATGTTTTTTTGGTATAAACTGTAAAGTTAGATCTATTACAATTTCATAAGCAAACAGAGCAGATCCCTGATAAGACGAATCCAGTCGTCTGTTATGAGTCTACTGTGTTTGCAAAGAAGTGAAAATCCTTTTTGTATGTTAAGATTAGATTTTCATAATTTATCTCATGACTGAAAATGAATTCTTTGTATGAACATCTTTATTTGATCAATTCCATTTGTACAAATGAGTTATTATGGTGCAACACAAGTGTATTGAAATCGTATGAAATGGGTGATGTTAACACATTGCAATATAGTCCATTGCTTTCATTGAAATAGGATACATTAATGACTCCCAACTAAAACAGAACTGTTCATATAACACATGCAGGTTAACTGCTAAATAGAATAGAGTGTTTATGAGTACTAATTTATTAATATAAACAGTTCCTGGGTGTACACACGTGATTTAAAACCAACATAAATGCATCATATCTGTTTAATATGGACGTTTACACTGAACCCCCCCCCCCCCCCCCCCCCCCACACACACACACCATATATAAAGAATATGTGTGTGAAAATCTCGTAGTTGAATGACATGAAAATGCTTTAAAATGATATAGTTATAAGTTACACATATACTATAACATGTTATAATAAACCGGTTATGCTAGTTCTTCGCTTAGTATGTCTACCCTTTCGTGGTATCTTCTGATGAAAATGGAACATGTTTGAAGTTGTGTGGTTGATCCTATATACTGGGAAGCTACTTTAGATTGCATTTGTTCTAGATCTACACTCTTTAAAATATTTGTGTTTCATGATAAGGCCAAAGACAAACTATATATAAACACAGAATAAGTCAAATGCTATTTTTTATATAAATAATGTATTCTACCCTTTCATTGTATCTTCTACTGAAAATTGGACATGTTTGAAGTTTTGTGGTAGCTCCTATATTCTGGATTATGGGATTCAGAGTAGGTCTTAAAATTAGATTGCATTTTGTCTAGATCCTCACTCTTTTAAATATTTGTAATTCGTGATAAGAATAAAGACAAACAATATAGACACACAGAATAAGGTCCAGGCCCGTACCCAGGTGTGTGTGTGGGGGGGGGGGGGGGGGGGGGCTCCCCCCCCCCCCTCCCAGCTGGCTGGCTGACAAGATACCATTTTTGTTAATGGGCCCCTTTTATTTTTCAGCTAGATCTACCGTTTTGAAATTTTACCGAGGCAATTTTTTAGTGACCGATATTTTCCTATCTTAGGGAGGTTATCTTTTGGTTCCCCACACAGACAGGCCACCTTTAGCATGCTGTCGTGATCCACGCTTGGCCTATTTTGGTGTGGACCAATCAGGGGAACCCCCCGCGGAGAACACCCGAATTACGTAATCACGAGTTGGTTCCAGTTTTCGCTATACTGGAGTTTAGCAAATAAATTGTTCAGGACCCAGTCGTGCCAAAATGCAAATTGCTGCGTTTCCACAAATACCATATGTGGCACGTATATTAATTAAGCGAGGAAACATTGTCGCAAAATTAAGACGATGGGAATGACGTATCAAGACGCTATATAGCATAGCTACAAAAAGCAATATGCACTTCGGCCGATAAGCGTTTTACTGACATTAATCAGTAACTAGTAATGAAAAAATAACTCTGAACATTTCGAATGATAAAACAAGTAAAAATGATCTTCGTCCCCAGGCCGATTGTACTGAATAAATCGAGGTTTCTTAATGTTTTTTCATGAATTTGTTTTGTAACTTGAGAACGGGAATTTTCCTAAAAAAAATATGGATGCAAAACATACCTTTTGCTATTGAGAATATACCCGAATAAGGGCTATAAAATCAGCAATAATATTATTGTAAAATAAGATCAAATGGAATGTCTTTTTCATTGTATACATAAATCTGTTATAAGCAGGTGAGCGAATAAGGGCCATATCATGACCCTCTTGGTAAACTGTAACATTTGATGTTTGTAGTTTTGATCAGGGTTGTTTTCACATTTAGAATAAAGACATAAGCGGATGCTAGTTCTGAGATGAATAATGCCGAGTCTGTCCATGACAAACAACTTTAAGCATAATCAAATGTCCGTCTGTCTGTCAATGGCAAAAAACTTTAAGCATGTTCATGTGTGTCTGCCTGTCTGTCAATGGCAAAAAAACTTTAACCTTGATCAAAACTTTTGGTGTTAGTATAATGTGTAAGAAGTCTCTGCATTGAAACATTGGTGATCATTCATCATGCTTTAAGTCTATACACTGAAATACAGGTGTAAAAGGAGCCGATTTCCTATATTATAACATAAAATTATATCTTGATAGAGTTATTCAGATGGCAGGAAATTGCACCATTCAATGCGGCATACCAAAACAAAAATCGACTACCGGGAGGGCACATCCCTTTCGTTCCCACCCCAACTCGGGCCCCCAGCAAAAACAATCTAGGTACGGCCCTGATAAGGGTAAGTCTTCTTTTTCTATGAGTGAATTGTAGTTTCGCATAACTGAATACGCTCACAACAGCAGCTGATGGTTTAACCTTTTGTATGTTAAAAGGGTATTATAGGCATGGTTTTGTCTACGATAATACATGTAATTATCACGTCTTTATCCAAACTGCCTGTATTTCCTAAACAAAACTGGAAGAAAATAGTATTGAGAACTGAGGCAGACAAACATGTTGTTTTGTTTTGTTTTGCCGAAAGCTATTACAAACGCACTTAGTAATAAAGGGTATGACCAAAAGTAGTTAATATTTTTATCCAAATCAACGTCTCACAAGCACTGTTGCGTAAATGAATTCGACAAACATAACATCTGCTACATGCATCTGAGGCATCCTGCTTGGCTCAATACCGTTTGTCACTTTTCCCATTGACAACAGATCACTTAATGAGTCAATACAGAATAGTCAGTCCACGTTTCATCAGCAGATGACATGCTGCAGTCAGTTACAGGTATATACTGGGTATCAAATTAATAAAATACCATTCACCTTGAAAATCGTACATGAGTCAAAATTTTAATAAATGAGCTGATTTGTTATCATGTTATGGTGTGCGGATTTGAAAAGAAAAAATGTAGTTTTCCATGACCTGTTAACCTATATATGTATATTAGTTTCATAGTGTCATAATTTGGAACAAGTGTATGTGTAGAAAGATGCTGTGGAAATGTACTTACACTGAGCATTAAACAGGTTAAGGGATGCTCATCCATAAGCGAGCATAAGAGAGCAAATACCTCCCGCACGTGACGCGCGCGATGCGCGACGTCCACAGCCCTGTCGTGCATCTAATGCTCGCTTAGGCACGTGCCATAAGAGCATAAGAATACATACGCGCATGCTATATTTATCACAATGGTTTCATAAAGTGACTTTTATAGATGCGCAAAAATGCCTCAATAGTTGATAATGTGTTAATGAATATTCATGTAAGAAATATCGACTGTGAATATTAATCAGCTTATTTATGTTATGTATAGGAGCTAATGCTCTATTTATCACAAAGTGACCTTCACAGAAGTGTCAAAAGCGTCCATATGCGAGAATGGGTTAACCCTTTGCCTGTTCAGTATTCATGTAAGAAATAATCTTTTAACCTTACCTTCGATACAATTAATGCTCGACGTATGAGACCATATGTACTGCATGTGCAGCCGATCATAAGAGAGCACACCAAGTCATGTAGAGGTCATTTTTACTAGGACAAGGTCACCAAAGGTCACCTCGTTCTAGATCAATGTCACTCAAAGGTCATTCCAAGGTCAAGGTCGCAATAGACGAGTAAATACAAGCTATTTTAACCTTACCTTCGATACAATTAATGCTCGACTTATGAGACCATATGTTATGCATGTGCAGCCGATCATAAGAGAGCATCCCAAGTCATATAGTGATCGTTTTTTACTAGGACATGGTCACCAAAGGTCACCTCGTTCTAGGACAAGGTCAAGGTCGCATAAGACGAGAAGTAATAAGAAAAAGGAAGCATCCAAAGGTCACCCAAAGGTCATACCAAGGTCAATGTCGCATAAGACGAGTAATAAGACGAGGAATAATAAGAATAAGAGAGCATCCCAAGGTCACTCAAAGGTCATACCAAGGTCAAGGTCGCATAAGACAAGTAATAAGACGAGGAATAATAAGAATAAGAGCGCATCCCAAGGTCACTCAAAGGTCATACCAAGGTAAAGGTCGCATAAGACGAGTAATAAGACGAGTAGTTATAAGAATAAGAGAGCATAAGAGAGCATAAGAGAGCACCCTTAATTCTATACTACTTATGTTCAATTAATGAATGGCCGCTTATGACAGGTTCTATTGTATGTCTTTTAAAGAAAAAAGGGAGAGAGGTGTCGATGAGTAACTAGGTGAGTCTCAAGTTAGTATGCTGTCATTACCTTTGAAAATAGTTTGGATCCAGATGAGATGTCGAGTGACTCGGTGTCTCATCAAGATCCGAACTGTTTGACACTCTGATTTCGTCTTTGTAAAAGGCATGTCAGAAAGCGTGTAGAGGCATTTTCTATTGACGAAGAATTGCCTAACAGTTTCCCTGTTGAATATTCATGTAAAAAATAATAGCATTATGAATATTTATTACCATACTTTTGTAATGGCATATCTGAAGAAACTGTAGAGTCTGATATATTATAATCTCTTAACCTATCCCTGTTCTATGTTTATTTCAAATTTCAATAGGTAGGCCTACTGAATATTCATGTACAAATTTGTTATAATGAAACATGGAGGGTGGAACATTGTATCCATTTCAGCAAGTATAGAAACAGGTCTATCAAATTTCATAAGCAAACAGAGCAGACCTTGATCAGACGGCTCCTCTAGGAGCCGTCTGATCTGGGTCTACTCTGTTTGCAAATGCGTGAAAACACGTTTGTATGAGGGAAAGGGTTAAGCAAACAGAACATACCCTGAATCAATCGTCACGGTTCCTACAGGAAACGTCTGATCTGGGTCTACTCTGTTTGCAAAGGCGTGAAAGACATTTACATGTATATGAAAGAAATGGTTAAACCATTACTTCATGAATTTTCATGCACGAAATAATGACTTCATGACAATACATTTAAGAAAGGATGACGTCATTAATATCTATGCGTGAATAGGATGACATCGTGATATTCATAAATATTTATATACGAAATAATGAAATCATTAATATTAATGTACATGTGTTATAGATAATGACATCATGAATATTCATGTATGAAATAATGACATCATAAATGCAGATTATATTACTTTAAGTTTTATAACGGCAAACTATTAACTAAAAAGGTTTTTGTCCATGGCAGAAACTGTAGAATAAACTTTATATATGTCATAAGCAAGATAGAGCAGACCCTGATCAGCCAGTTCCAACAGGAACGGTCTGATCTGAGTATAGAGGCGCACAACTGCGTATGTTTGGAGTGATGAGATCCTGTTAACACTACTATTGGACAATATGTGATGATATTCAAGCAGTTTATATCCAAATGAGAGGCCGTTTAACTCAAAACTGTTTGGTTACTTAAGCGTCTCGTCTGGATCCAAACTGTTTAGACATTCACTCAGGTGTGAACAAAAATTAAAGGAAAAAATACTTTGAGAATTGCAGCAGACGACATTTCGTTGCAGACGAGTAATACTCATTGTTGGATCAATTTTAAACTACTCTTCAGAAGTGTGGGGCTATACAAAATCTAAAGAACTAGAGAGGATACATTTAAAGTTCTGCAAGCGCCTTCTTAATGTACGTACAAACTGTTGTTCTGTGGGGGTATAAGGAGAATTAGCAAGATATCCACTATATATTGCCCGTTACTGTAGAATAATTAAGTACTGGTGTAAAATTTACAAATCTGAAAATATTATTTTAAAGAAATTGTATGAACTCGGATTGGCGGATTGTCAATCAGGTTACAAAAACTGGGTTTCAAATGTTAAAAAAATATTAGATGATTATGGTTTTTCCAACGTTTTTGCAAATGTTGATACAAATGTACTATGTTGATACTATAAATGTTTCAAAATTTCATTTAGTTGTTAGACAGCGGGTTGTCGACTGTTTTATTCAAGAGTGGTCAGCTGGTATTGGGCGAAGCCCTGTGCTAGACGAATATAAATATTTTAAGGAACATTTCACGTACGAGGAGTATCTGGATAAACTTCCGTATGATTTACGTTTATTTTTAGCTCGATTCCTTAAGAATTCATACTGGTAGATACGGAAGAGTACAAATACCACGGAATGAAAGATTCTTTTTATGCTGCAATACGCGTGATATTGAGGACACTTATCATTTTATTTGTATATGCCCTCTATATAAAGAATTAAGAGAACAATATTTACAAAGGTGCTACTTTGACAGGCTATCTGTATTTAAATTTAATGGTTTGATGAAAACTGCAAGTAAGGATGCCTTGTGTAAATTAGCATTATTTTTAAAGTGTGCAACAAACAAAAGAAATAAGCATCTAAATATTATTTCGGATTAATTTAACCCTTTCCTCCATAAATAGTCAAGAAGATATAATGGCATCATGAGTATTAATTGGTTAATTTTTAAAATGGCATATTAACACATGGAATGTTGGCCAAAGCAGAAACTATTGAATCACATTTATATCATTCCATAAGCAAATAGAACGGACACGGATTAGATCGACGTCTGACCTGGGTCTACTCTGTTTGCAAAGGTATAGAAAGGCGTATTTATGGAGTAAAGGGTAAACAGGTTAGATCCTGCTAAAATGGAACTTTAAAAATATTTCTATGACATTAAACAACATTGTGAGTTATCTATTCTCTTTACTCTCCTAAAAAATAAGAAACAAAGCTCGATGATTACGTGATTATTGTGAGTTTGATATCAAGACGTTTTGATATTCTTACTGTTCAAAATGTTTTGATGTTTTGTATGTATATTATGACGATGTACTATGTACAAGTCTTTAATAAACTATATCTGTTCTGTTCTGTTCTGTTGAATGTGGTGGCCTTTCTCGTGCTGTGAAACTAATGTCTGCGAAATATCTGAGCTGCTAAACGGTATACTGACCTTCCGATTCGTTCAAATTCGCTACCCACCGAGTGTCAAACAGCTTGGATCCAGATCAGACGCCGAGTTACTCGGCGTCTGATCTGGATCCAAGTTGTTTGCAAAGGGCAGACAGGTAGTGTCTAGCACGAAAAGGGGTAACAGGTACAACAGAAATAGATCATGCATAGAAAATTGCTAAAAAGCGATCTGCTCACATTTTTGAGTAACTTATCCCATTCAACGCTGAATTTTCAAATGGACTATTTCCAAATTCAAACAGGTCAACCGTGTGGTGAATATTTGGGGATTTTTTCTAAAGGTATGTGTAACATGACACACAGTGCAAACCCTGATGATAGGGCTCCTTTAGGAACCCTCTCATCTTGGTCTACACTGTTTGCAAAGGACATTAGCGACGTGTGTCCCGCACTAAAAGGGTTAAGGATTTCAAACTTTAAGAAACTAGTGACTGAGTGTAATACAGATAGGATCCAGATGAGATACCGAAATCATCGGCATCTCATCTGGATCCAAGCGGTTTGCAAATGTTTACCAAACCAGGACATAGCACCATAACTGTCAATATAAAAGCTAACATTTTGCCTTATAACGTTTTTGCAAACTGAGTAGACCCAGATCAGACGGATTCTGTAGGAGACATCTGATCAGGGTCTGCTCTGTTCGCTTATGAACTTATACATATCTGAGTCTGCACTTCCTGCCCATGACCCAAACGTTCGTATGCCATTATGAAAATGCATCTTATTAACCCATTTGCTCCCAATGGATTCTTCCATGTTTATATTTTGGATTAGTCCATTTTTTATCTAAGGGTGCCTGGCCTAAATTTTCAATTTCGTTTTGTTTTATAGTGAAATTCCTAACAGCAAACAGTGTAGACTCTGATCAGACACCGCATTATGCGGCGTCTGATCAGAGTCTACACTGTTTGCCCACGTCCCATATATGGGATCGTGGGAGCAAATGGGTTAATATTGACAGTGCCATAATTTCTCTTACATGAATATTCATGAAGTATGGGGTTCAAAGACTTACCTGGGACGTCCCACTCATTCTTCTCTTAGCAGTTTCAATTTATGTTTATTCCAAAAAACACATACATGTATATTTCACTGAGACGAACACAACACCCTAGTTTCACAGGTACACAGGACGGCTATACTGTCACACCTAGTACCCTATGTAGATATGCATGTGTGCATATATAATTATGTATGTATTGAAGTTACCACAAAGTATAAAAGTATTTTTTGAAATCCACAGTGTAAAGTTTGTAAGCTATGTAATAGGATCCATTCATTCGTTTGAATTATACACATTCTTGCGGGTCTAGCGTAAATCTATTTTTAACCTTTTCTCGCTAAGCGCGACGTTACTTACATTTGCAACCAGTTTGGATCCGGATGAGACGCCGAGTTACTCGGCGTCTCATCAGGATCCAAGCTGTTTGACAATCGGTCATTAATTTCTTAACAGCTGTTTCGAATCGGAAGTAATCAAAATTACACCAGATCCAAATTTAAGCGGACATTATTTTTACAGCAGAGAAAGGGCTAATTTAATTCCTTGTTTATTTTTTACAGTAAGACCACAAAGACCCGCAATAATTCTGATAACCCGTATGTTCGGAGCTTAACGTAGGATGAAATAAATGCAGAAAGCTCAATTTCTGTTTGTTAAGTTCTGCATTTAGCCGTCATCTGCTATTACAGACAACCAAATTTATTCATTTAGTTGCTTTTTTGAGAGATTATTCTCCATTAAAATTTCAAATTGTATTGTGCACTGAAAATTCCAACTAAAAATATTTGCATAATTTCGACTTTCCTCCTCCTCCAAAAAAGAAATAAAATTAAAAAATAAAAAACAAAACAACAAACAAACAAAAATGAATAAACCACCACACACAGAGTGGCAATCAGTTCGGGTCCTAATTAGTCCTTATTCGACGTCACGCCTGTATCCAGACTGTTTACTAAAGCTTTAAAGACTCTGTCAAAAGAGACAGATTTGCACTATTCATTTTGTCTTCTCCATTTCTTGCACACTAAAATGAGTTTTCAGTTTTCACGCACCTCACTTGAACTTCTAGACTTCGATGGACAAATATCTTGTCTTGTCGGGTTTTGCTTTCAATGATTGTACCATGGAAAATGAAATCTGAACTCCCATTGTATTTGTTCACATCAAATGTTTTATGGCCAAGTCAGGTCGTTATTCATTGGCTATTGAAAATATTCGTCTAATTTCGGCATAATGTCGCCGAGATGTTGCGATTGACCCGTTACACCATGAAGATCCATGTATAAATCATGACATCAATAATATCAAAAACAGTAAAACTAAACTCGGTATACTACGAACACTGAAATACGTACCATTATGGATATTTAACACATGTGGCAGCTTAATGCAGGGTGAAAGTCATGCAGAAAGCTAATTTAGGACTTTACATTAAGAGGCGTCTACAAAGACATAAATTCTTCATTACTAAAATAGTAAAATCGGAGTATTAATTTATTTTTTACTGTAGATGGATTTTTACCCATGGTATATGAACATATAACTTTTTAGCCATATAACAGAAACTGTAGAATCAGGTCTGTATAATATTATAAGCAAAGCCGAGTAGACCCTGATCAGACGTCTATAGTCTGTTTGCAAAGATACCCAAAGCACGTCCATATGGAATAATGGGTTAACACATTCCCTCCTAATGACGCATTTTGCACCCTCTGTAAAAGTCACATTTTGGGACCATTGTGATAAATAGAGCATTTGCTCCTATTAGAGCATTTGCTCCATAGGAGAAAATGCTCTATTTATCACAATGATTTCAAAACCACTCAATTCTAAAGTTCTCCTTTTCTATAGTCAATGCTCATTTTTTGGTAGTAATCAAAGAGGTTGGGTCTAAAAATAGTATAGGAGAGAATGAGTTAATCTTTCTACGTATTTGCAAACAGAGTAGATCCAGACCAGACGGCCACTATAGGCACCATCTGATCAGGGTCTGCTTTATTTGCTTGTGATATAATAAAGATATGATTCTACAGTTAATGCGATAGCCAAATATTCCTGTATCCATGTACCATTATAAACAAGTAACATCTTTAAAAAAGATATTCAGCGGCATTCAAATATTGACATAATGTACAAACAATAATGGTATTAAATCTCTGCTATATTAAATTCATTGTTTGGAGATTTTATAGTACAGGGAACTAGATCTATGAAGGTTGATTATTATTGTACTAGCAGACAGGCGTGCAACGGAAATGACTTAAACTAAAGGTAGATCAACTATTTCATTCAATGTACTTTATGGTTGTGTCTTTTTGTTAGTGAATTCGGAGGCGATGCTATTTAAATATAATGCAATGAGTTGGAGCCTTGGTCTGACTGCATATTTTGTTTTTAGGGGATTATAATGTTTGAAAAGAATAAGTGAACGTGGAGTAGAATAAACAATTACATGTATTGAAAATTTTCAAGTAACTTTTATAGGAAATCACTATTAACTTGTACATGAATTGCAAAACAACCATAACAGCACTGCTAAAATATCTATGGATGACTGACGAAAAATGTCAGAAGCACGTTTGGAGGCTAGCACAGGTGCCCTTTGCAAGCTATGCCTCAACAACAACAACAACAACAACAACAACAACTACAACTCACAAATCGATACAGTAGATTATTTGTTTAATCACATGTCATAAGTACCTAGAACATACCAAAAATAGTTTTCTGACCCGACCAAAATTTTTAAAAAAAAATCAAAAAAAATCGCGAACACCCCTGCTCTATAAAATAAGTAAAAGGTATTCAACTCCGGTCGAAATCTGCTCAAAAATCGATGGGTTCATTCACTTCGATCGTCCTTGAAAGCTTATTTGACCACCGATTTCCATAGAATGTGTCTCATTTATCAAAGAAATCATCACTCTTGATGAGAAGTCATCTATGTTTTCTCAGAATATTAACACGCATAAAATTACAACGAGTCGCCAAAGTGATTTTCTAAAATATCTACAAGCTTGATAATGATATCGTTGAAAGTCACTACTTTCGGTTTGAAACCGAAAGTAAAGACTTACAAACCGAAAGTAGTGACTTTCGCCGATATCAATATCAAGCTTGTAGAGATTTTTAGAAAATATTATTTGACGGAATTATGAAAACACGATATCCATTCATGCTATCAGACCGGGACAATGCCTTATAGACCAGTTATATGGTGGTTCGACTTGAATTATAGCGTATTTCTATTTCGAACCTCAGAGTCAACCTGTGTCCTAGAGAGGTTGGTTAATATGGATCGATTGCATGGATTTCGGCTTGCGAAGTAACTAATTGTTTTGAAATAACTACTAGGTCGTAAGAATGACCCCAGGATTTTCATCGCATTGACTGACTGTATCTGGATTTTGTACTTCGAGTTTGGCAATGTGTAGGGTCATTGTAAAAAGGCTGTAAGCCAGTCTATGCATAAACTAATGAAATCACAGATTACTACACAACACTAGTGGGTCATATGAAAATTACAATGTAACATAGTTCCTGATTGGTGGAAAACAAGAACAAGAATGAAAATAGACAGATAGCCGCTGAAAATAATGTTAACACTATTTATTCATTAAACACAATCGTATATAAATGTTCCAACTGGTATTTCGTGTGTTTTTGTTATTTCACTCTCATGTTGTGCCACCGTGACGTCATCATAGCCCGGTGTTCTGGACTGGAGTTGGCACGAGCCGTTTTGTTAATAAGTGTTGTGTTTGAGTAGTCGCTCTCATCTAGCATCAACATAACACTTGTATGAAAAAAAAGATTTTATAAATTAAGAAGACAATGGAAACTAGATTTGTGTCCAAAGAACTTTGA
The DNA here is from genome assembly GCA_963576725.1 of Azorinus chamasolen. Classification (NCBI taxonomy): domain Eukaryota; kingdom Metazoa; phylum Mollusca; class Bivalvia; order Cardiida; family Solecurtidae; genus Azorinus; species Azorinus chamasolen. The sequence goes on from OY755252.1 coordinate 55,626,140, forward strand.
AGATCCAATTTACATTTGACAATGTAGTTAAAGTATGGTCTCTGACTAGGGCTATCACTCTAGTGTTACTGAGTGAAAATAATAATAACATCTCCTGTGCGTACATTCGCATGACCATCAATCATCTAACCATCCAATCTCTGACAAAAAGGCTTCAAGCTGAAACAAGCAGAATATAAACAAGTATGATGGAAGGTTAGAATCACTGAGTGACGGACAGACAGACAGACAGACAGAGAGACGGACACAGGAACATCTGAATACACCCCTTCAGAAGTATGTGTGTGTTGGGTTAACCTTTTAAATGTTGAATTTTCAAAGTTGAATGACCTATCAGTGTTTAATTATAGAGTCCATTTAGTAATAAGAAGGCTATGATGACCCTGTATCGCTTACCTGATTAATAGATCTCATTTGACCTATAAAATTTATGCAACGGACAGGAATGATTTATACAAATCTGATAGAGGTTCGCCTAAAAAATCATTCCTCTGACATTTAGTGAAATTCCAGTCAGTGGTTTTGGAAGACTTTAAGAACGTCTCATCTGGGTCTACTCTGTTTGCAAATGTGTGAAAAGGCGTTTATATGAAACAGGGGTAAATATTGACCCGATATCTCATCATATATATATTATCTGTCCTGGGTCGACACTGTTTGCAATTGACTAAATCTCTCTTTCTCAGACGAGTGGCTCATACTTTGACCGCAGAAAATGCACATATATAGATAGATTTATTTCAATATCGAGCAACAAGACAATAGTAACAACACATACATATTATAACAATATAAAAATAAGAGCTCCATGTGTCGGAGCATTATATGCCCGATGTCTGTGCTGTCAAAACATGCACAATGTTAATAAATATGGGGGATGGGCTCATGTTATCAAGTTATTAGGCGAACACTGTTTTTTGAGTTTATGGTCACTGTGACCTTGAACTTTTACCGACTGACCTCAAAATCAATAGGGGTCATCTACTTGCCATGAACAACCACCCTACTAAGTATGAAGACAGCACACACACAATAGTCATCAAGTTATTGAGCGGACAAGATTTTGAGCTGAAAAATAGCCTATGAGGTAATGGGTTAATTTACATGTATTTAACAAGTTACATACACAGACGTTTGTTTCACTTAAATATGTTTCCGTTCTACATGCAATTTACCACTGTATTTGCCATCGCGGTTGTTGAAGATAAGTCGGAGAGGGGATACGTTTACTTACACTGTCTTTTAGGATGGGGTGGAATAAGTGCAAGGCTGAGTGTCCCTTAACCGGTTTAAACCCCCAGTGACTACTGTCACTGACCGTTCCAAGGCGGTACTTCCACCCCTATTGTTTGTTTGTTTGTTTTGTCTTTGTGCGTCTCTTTGTAGTTGCTGTGCTTTCTTGTGGGGTTGCTCGATGGCTATTTGTTTTGTATGTGGTGTTTCCTGCTTTACTCATATTTGCACATACATTATAATATACCAATTTAACTGCATGCATATACACACATACACCAAGACAAGCAAACATTCTTATTTTTTCTTTACTAACAGTTGGGTTTGCCAAGGTTTTGCCTCGTCTCAAATGCAACAATCATAACAGAAAAGTCAGAGGCAACTAAATTCAATACAGCCCTTCTAAATAGACGTTCCAGGAGCATACCTGGCTATACAAACGTATACACATGCGTACACGTAGTTGGAAAAATCCAAGAATTCAAGGTGCCCAAAATACATCAAAATTAATGCCCAACTAAGGTAAAGCCCCAGATCTAGACATTCTTAGACTTTTCAATCAAGTGTCCTACATGGATCCGTTCCATTTGTCTGTGTCTATATACATGTACATTGTACTTTTTTAAACTATTGTTTTTGAGGATGTAATTATTATTCAAATCTCAGGGATTTTTTTTATAGTTAGTTTGAACTCTGAAGTGTTTCCTTTTGAAACAAAGTTTTCAACCGTTATGTAGGTTATCGTGACCTAATTGCCAGTTGTTCATTGTGTGTGTCGGTCTGTGATCAGGATCCTAGATGTTTGACAATTTTAAAATAAAATTATGCAAAGCATAGACTAATTGAATACCATCTGAATAGGGATCAGATGGTATTTAAGCATTTCATTTTTTTGTGTGCAACACTTAATATATTATAGTTTATATTAACTATTTGCTAGTGGCAAATCAAATTAATGATAACAGATTGGATCCAGAGTAGATGCCAAGTTACTCTGAGTTTTATCAGGATCCAATTGCGTGTCTTTAAAGAATAGATCTACAAACTGAAGCAGGCAACAATTATTAATTATCCAGACGCAACATTACTGAATTTCCTAACATTGATTTCTTACATGCATATAGATCTGTATATAACTGTTTTGTATTGTGTATGAAATGCGTTTGTTTGAGGACCTCAGGGTAGATTAGTAATTGTTACTAATTGAGCTACCCTCGTTAAATAAAGTCATTCATTCATTCATAATTGAATACGCAATACACAAAATATTGAGCAGGTGACAATTTTAAATTGAGCATGGTACGTTCGAATTCTAAGTTGTCCTAGCACAAATGCTGGATCCTACCTCTAAGTTTCATCGAAATGCATACTACTGACGCCAAGACTGTATTTTAATATAGCATAATGCTTTGAAAAGTTCATATCAAGTTTCAAGAGGCGGGCTTATGTTTTCCAGTTTGTTTGCTTTAAAATGTATTAAGAGAAAAGAATATCATAAAATATAAAGAACATGAATAAAAAAAATATACTAGAATTTATTTCTATTTAGTTTTGACGGGATTAGAACCAAGGAACTCCGGCTTCATAGTCGCAGCTCTTTCCCTCGGCCACAGTTTTGGTCCCAATATATAAGAATTGCATGGTTCTATTTATACGCTACAAAGGTGTGAAAAGCAACAACGACTTGTGAACGTACATACTTAATATGCAAATTATACAGACCCACTTTTCATGAAATCTCCAAGCATAAAATGAATAGATTTATAGTTTACAGTAGTTATTTGAAAAGTGGGATTTCAAATGACACACTGTCAATCAAGACTCCTAAGTTCAAATTTGTGTCTTTCTACAAAAGAAGTCCGACATAAGGTCGTCGGATTCTGAAAGTCCCATACCCTTCCTATGGTATTTACAGAAGTCCGATATATGGTCGTCGGATTCTGAACTAAATGCCTTCTTTGTCTAGTCACTAATATCCTTTGCAAACAGAGAAGACCCATGAGTAGAGGAAAACCAGACTGCAAAAATCCTCCCGGAGGTAGAATGAAGGAAAAAGAGATGAAGCGTTAAACAGAGAGGGTATTAAATACAATAGGTGGTATGGATACAGATCGGGGACTAATATCCGTGCCCCCCCCCCCCGGTGCAGAACCGCGAACACGCCTTTGAGCCAGTCGCAGACGACAGATCAGGGAAAGAGAGGAAGTAATAGGGAGGGTATTATATACAACAGGCGGTATGGATACAGATCGAGGATCAGCGTCCGTGCCCCCCCCCCCCGGTGCAGAACCGCGAACACGCCTTTGAGCCAGTCGCGTTTTTATGCCCCCCAGATCAAATCTGGGGGGCATATTGTTTTTGCCCTGTCTGTTTGTTTGTTTGTTTGTTTGTCTGTTTGTCTGTTTGTCTGTTTGTCTGTTTGTCTGTTTGTCTGTTTGTCTGTTTGTTTGTCAGCAACTTTAACATTGGTCATAACTTTTGAGCCAGTACAGATAGAGACTTGATATTTGGTATGCATATGTATCTCATTAAGCCGCACATTATGAGGGGTGACATGTCAAGGTCAAGGTCATCCTTCAAGGTCAGAGGTCAAATATATGGGTCAAATCACCGACTTTAACATTGGCCATAACTTTTAGACCAGTAGAGATAAAGATTTGATATTTGGCATGCTTGTGTATCTCATGAAGCCGCACATTTCGAGGGGTGACATGTCAAGGTCAAGGTCATCCTTCAGGGTCAAAGGTCAAATTGTCTGTTTATTGTGTGTAACTTTAACGCAACCTTAACATTGGTCATAACATTTGAGCCAGTACAGATAGAGACTTGATATTTGGTATGCATATGTATCTCATAAAGCCGCACATTTTGAGGGGTGACATGTCAAGGTCAAGGTCATCCTTCAAGGTCAGAGGTCAAATATATGGGTCAAATCACCGACTTTAACATTGGCCATAACTTCTGGACCAGTAGAGATAGAGACTTGATATTTGGCATGCATGTGTATCTCATGAAGCTGCACATTTTGAGGGGTGAAATGTCAAGGTCAAGGTCATCTTTCAGGGTCAAAGGTCAAATTGTCTGTTTCTTTGTCTGTAAGTTTAACATTGGTCATAACTTTTGAGCCAGTATAGCTAGTGACTTGATATTCGGCGTGCATATGTATCTCATAAAGCCGCACATTTTGAGTGGTGACATGTCAAGGTCAAGGTCATCTTTAAAGGTCAGAGGTCAAACACATGGGTCAAATCACTGACTTTAACGTTGGTCATAACTTTTAAGCAAGTACAGATAGAGACTTGATATTTGGCATGCAAATGTATCTCATAAAGCCGCACATTTTGAGGGGTGACATGTCAAGGTCAATGTCATCCTCAAAGGGCAGAGGTCAAACATGGGTCAAATCACTGACTTTAACATTGGCCATAACTTTTGAACCAGTACAGATAGAGACTTGATATGTGGCATGCTTGTGTATCTCATGAAGCTGCACAGTGTGAGGGGTGAAATGTCAAGGTCATCCTTCAGGGTCAAAGGTCACCAACTTCAAATTGGCCATAACTTTTGAACCATTAGAGATAAAGTCTTGATATTTGGTATGCATGTGTATCTCATGAAGCTGCACATTTTGGGGGTGACATTTAAAGGTCAAGGTCATCTTTCAGGGTCAAAGGTCACCGACTATAACATTTGCCATAACTTTTAAACCAGTAGAGATACAGAGTTGATAGTTGGTATATGTGTGTTTCTCATTTGGCTGCACAGTTTGAGGGGAACATGTCAAGGTCAAGGTCATCCTTCATGGTCAAAGGTCACCAACTTTAACATTGGTCATAACTTTTGAACCAGTAGAGATACAGACTTGATATGTGGTATGCATGTGCACCCCATGAAGCTGCACAGTTTGAGGGGTGACATGTCAAGATCAAGGTCATCCTTTAGGGTCAAATATCATATCGAGGGGGCATAGTGTTTCACAAACACATCTTGTTTTTTCAAGCAGACGACAGATCTAAAATATGCTAAGTAAGTGGTCAGATATTTCTACAGACAGAGACCATGATTTGACACGTCCTTTCATCTTACACTTTTCATTAAAAAGTAAATGAAAACTAGATGTAATTTTCAAGTAATTAAGATGGAATACGATAGCATAGTCGTTTACTAAAGTCAGACACGCCCTTACTGTATCGAATAGATGTAAAATGAAACTAGACGAGAAAGCAAGAAGCGTCACATTTGGTCAAGATCCAAACATTATATCACTTGATATTCCCTCATATCTTACTAAAGCCAAATACTTATGATCATAGGTCTTTGCTAAAGCTTGGTCATATATATCTTCACATTTGGTCAAGATCCAAACATATCACTTGATATTCACTCATATCTTACTAAAGCTTGGTCATATATATCACTTACAAACCTCAGATCTACACTGTCTCTCATGTGTAAACTCTCAGGAAGAGAACACAACTAGTGAGCAGACTGCATATTAGCAGCGTTTAGGAAATTCAATATTTTCAAATATTCAGTCCCTTAGATGCTTGATTAATTAAACATCATTACAAGATAGCCAATTTCAATTTGAGTTTAAATTAGTTTTTAGTGAAATTGATAGATATCCCAATCCTGTTGAGTATACCGTAATTGATATATAATATATATATATATATATATCATTTAGTATGGACATCTGTATAAACTTTAATTATCAGTTTCCATGCCAACCGACTCACACATCTTCATCATTGTCTCTCTCAAATCTTTTAAATGTCTCCTTTCCACTCTCAGTTCTGTCTCTAATATTTTATTTTCATCCTTCACTTTTTCGTTTTCAGCCTTTGCTTTTGATAGTTCCTTTGACAGATGCTCAATATCATCTTCCAAAATACTCACGAGTTTCTTAACATAACTCATATTAATAGAAATAAATAGCAGCTCTAAAGTAGAAACAACAGTGTGTACTGAAAAAAACACCCTAGGCAACTGAGACTTATTTCGTGGTGACTGGTTTTATTTAATTAACATATTTTCGTTTTTCTTTCGATGGATACTGATAGTAAAAGTTTATACAGATGTCCATACTAAATGATAATATTATATATCAATTACGGTATACTCAACAGGATTGGGATATCTATCAATTTCACTAAAAACTAATTTAAACTCAAATTGAAATTGGCTATCTTGTAATGATGTTTAATTGATCAAGCATCTAAGGGACTGAATATTTGAAAATATTGAATTTCCTAAACGCTGCTAATATGTAGTCTGCTCACTAGTTGTGTTCTCTTCTGAGAGTTTACACATGAGAGACAGTGTAGATCTGAGGTTTGTAAGTGATATATATGACCAAGCTTTAGTAAGATATGAGTGAATATCAAGTGATATAATGTTTGGATCTTGACCAAATGTGACGCTTCTTGCTTTCTCGTCTAGTTTCATTTTACATCTATTAGATACAGTAAGGGCGTGTCTGACTTTAGTAAGTGACTATGCTATCGTATTCCATCTTAGTTACTTGAAAATTACATCTAGTTTTCATTTACTTTTTAATGAAAAGTGTAAGATGAAAGGAAGTGTCAAATCATGGTCTCTGTCTGTAGAAATATCCGACCACCTACTTAGCATATTATTTTAGATATGTCGTCTGCTTGAAAAAACCGCGACTGGCTCAAAGGCGTGTTCGCGGTTCTGCACCGGGGGGTGGAGGGGGGACACGGACGCTGATCCTCGATCTGTATCCATACCGCCTGTTGTATATAATACCCTCCCTATTACTTCCTCCCTTTCCCTGATCTGTCGTCTGCTTGAAAAAATCCGCGACTGGCTCAAAGGCGTGTTCGCGGTTCGGCACCGGGTGGCACGGATATTGATCCCCGATCTGTATCCATACCACCTGTTGTATTTAATACCCTCTCTGTTTAACGCTTCATCTCTTTTTCCTCATTTTACCTCATTCTACCTCCGGGAGGATTTTTGCAGTCTGGTTTTTCCTCTACTCCCATGTAATAATGCTCAACAGAGGAATCCCCTCATCAAGATATGCACTGTTTGTCCCTAAATATTCACCATAAAGCTCATTTTAGCTTGACTTGTTTGAATTTTGTAATAGTCCATTTGAAAATTCAGCGTTGTAAAGAAGTAACATGTGTTACATTTTTTCATGTGTACCATTGCAGAACATAACAGAATTGTTGGAGGTACATGAAATAGACACATAACCGAAAATAATTATTTGATAATAACAGTCACGTATAGGTTAGAGCATTTTTATGCCCCCGTTGACGATAGTCAGGGGCATTATGTTTGGCACATGTCAGTCCGTCTGTCTGTCCGTCTGTATGTCCGTGTGTCACACTTTTAGGTGCAGTTGGTTGTCACAGTTTTTCAAGTGTTATAAGTCAGTAAGTTCTAGACTTATACACATGAAACTTCACATAAACATCAATTATCATCTGTGCTATCATTTGGCACCTCACTCATGCTGCCCGCAAGCCCAAGGTCGAGGTCAAATGACTTGGAAATTTTACGTGCAGTTGGTTGTCACATGTACGTGCAGTTTTTTGTCACAGTTTTTTCATTGTCTTATATCTCCCTAACCACTGTAGCTATTGCTATGAAATTGCATATACACCTTAAATACCATCCACACTTACGAATGACTTGGAAATTTTACGTGCAGCTAGGCAAGCACCTATACGGGGGCATCACTGTGTCTTACAGACACAATTTTCTAGTTATTTCATACTACGGGATATAGTCCTCAAGGCGCAGGACGCGTCGAGACGATTATATTCCGTAATATGAAATAAACATGCTCTGAGCTATTTAGCACAATGCTCTACCTTCGACGTCAATTTCCCGCCAAAATATTGCAAAGCAAACCATACTGATTGGTTGAAGCTGTTCGATCAGATAACTTGAAATAAACAAGGTTCGACGCAAGCCTTATTCTTTATTGGAACATGGCGGACGAAGCAGTGAATTTCACCATATATGGAGACAATAATATTTTATCTGGAAATACGTGTAAAATATATTTAGTAATTCGTTTAGAAGGGTGTTACTGTATAGTTTGCACTGTTTTCATAGTAAATTTCGACATATTGTTCAGTTGTTTAAAATATGTGCATTGTATAATCTTAAAAGTTAATGATGTTAAGGATAAACTACTCTAAAGCAGCAGATCCTTTCGAGGACATTATCTTTTTAACATAATCAATTCAAAAATAATTTAACTATTCAAACAACTAAAACTGCATTTAGTAATTCGTTTAGAAAGGTGCTACTGTATTTGCCCTTTTTTCATAGTCCGTCCTTAGTGAACTGACCTATCAGTCTTTGGTACGCCCACAACAGGAACGTGCCTCACCAGTCCGCTCACACAATGCAATATCAAGAAATGGGAGATGGTCCAGAAACAACGACTATTTTCCGAACTCAAGCATTTAAAAAATGTGGACTTGAATGGTTTGCGTTGTCTCGAACACAGACGCATAGACTTCAGACTAATAATGCCTTACCAGGTGTGGATCCAGGATCCCAGATAGGGTGTGGGGGTTAGATTGTTAAAAGTTAGATGACATCACTAGAGGATGTGTCTTTGTAATGGCTGTTGAGAAAGAGCGCAAAGTGAATAGAGCGAACAGGGAAATAAAAAACCTCATATTAAATCAATGTTTTATTAATTTTTCTGAGATCAATATCTAATAAAATCACTCAAAAAAGTGTGTTTGTGCATTTTTAAATCCGCACCTTCTTACAAACCCGATCAAAACTGTGTTGCAGTCAGCCTCCCACCTAACATTCACACATATCGGGACATCTAGACATATACATCCTCTCTCCTTAAGGCGATTACCCGTTTATACTGACTAACTTTAATAATCATTATTCCCACACAGACTACCAGCAAACATTGCCACAATTCTTGATCTCAAGCAGGCTGCTCATCAAGATGAAGATTCGGTATTAACCCATTTCCTCATAGGCTATTTTAAGATACAACCACTTTGAAAAAATCTACGGAAAAGGAGCATTAACGAAAGAAAAGGAAAAGTTTAGAATGTTTTAGCGATTAAACCTTCCCCTGTTGTATATTCATTTAAGAAATATAATGACGTCATGAATATTAATAAGATTTTTTTTATAATAGCATAATTATGTAGATCTACACAGGACATTTTGCCTCGGGCAGAAGTTGTAGAATCAGATCTATATTACACCATAAGCAAACAGAGCAGACCCTGATCAGAAGGCTCCTGGAGGAGCAGTCTGAGTTGGGTCTACTCTGTTTGTGGATGCGTCAAATGCGCTTACATAAGGGAAAGGGTTAACTGGGACACCGCAAATGTGTATTTCTCATGAAAATATTATTATTACGACTGACACGCTCGAGATACATGGAAATGAGTATCTAAAATAAAGAAAAAGATCCTCGCCAGGCATTTTCAGATAGATCCATACGTCTACGAGGTTTGTTATTAATTTGTTGTTTTCTTTCTTTATAAACTGTCTTTTCAGGAGCTTAGCGTATTTCAGAGTAATATACTGTACATGTTTGATCTTTGATCTAAATAAAAGATCGTTGTCATTGCCATATCATAGCATATGCTCTACTAACTGACTGAGATGTCATTTGGTGCATTGTAGTACCAGTACATGCGTGTGGTTAATTGAAATATCACACAAACGCGTGTCCGATTAATTTATTGGATAACTAATTAGTGAATATTAAAAAGACAGAGCGTACATCTACATCTACATCTACGTTGATACTATCAACAGTCAATTTCTGACTATACTGATAGGTCGGGGACAAGTTAAAATGTTAAAAACCAGTCAAGTTAGTTGAAGTTACATGACGTACAATAAAAATATGATAAAAAACGGATAAAAACAGGAGTACTGCACTAGAACATATGAGATTGGAGGCTGGTAGTCAGCCCTTTTTCTGACCATTTTGGGAAAAGAGTACCTTGTGAAATTGGGAACTTTCACATCGTAAAAAATTGGATAAATGGGGGAAAAAAGTTATCGACAAACCGTTAATTTCAGAAATATTTTCCAAACAACTGTGTAATTTGTGCATATAAAATGTCTAAAGAAAATTATAAATGCATAATTAAACAACAATTTTGCTAATTTTTTATTGAAGCAATACTTGCCCTGTACATAGACAGTGTCTTATTAAAGTGGAAGCTTTCTGGATTTTGCAAGGTATTACACATCTTCTCTAGATACCCTTCAAAAAGTTCTTGTGGTCCCTCCAAGTTAATCATTATGAGGGAAGACAGTTTGGTTTGCAAAAGTGTGCTACTTTTAGGAGAACACAAAATGTTCATGGCATAAAACGAATTACGGTCGTTTCGTCAAAATGCCAGTTCGTCAAAAAGGCGATATATAGTTTTGACGAAAGACGTTTCGTCAAAAAGGATATATTGCCTGATATATATGAATAGTATTTCAATAAATCTGTTAAATGTATATGTTATTTTGGTGAATTAAGAAACCAGAAAACTTAACTGATCCTCGAATTATATAGGGCTGGTGAACAACAAACAGATTTTTTGCGTATGCGGAACTATCTAGTTTGGAAATGATAGGACAGCACTTAAAAATTGTAATATACAAATTATGAAGATGAATCTTGATACCGATTTGTTGATTAAAATGTTTAAAAGTTTTTCAAGTAATATATGTAAAGCAAAAAACAAATATTAATTACTCTATAAGTGTGCAAAAATTACACGTGTTAGTCTAATTGCTTTTTCACACCTACAAACCAATTAGCGACACGGGTTCGGCGGCACAAACTTTTTATCAACACTTTATTGTGTAATTAATGTTAATCCCCCTTCCTAATCAATCAGCACCGCTAGTGAAACTGGTGCGTGATCACTTTAATGTGCCCTTTTCGGATTATGCAGAAAACTGACAAATGCCATCTTCTGCATGTATAATCACACTTCAAAAATGTATTAGCCTTCAGTTTCCTATGTAATTGTCCTCGGGAAAATTCGTCAAAAATGTCATAAGATAGCACGGAATGTCAAACAGTTCATGCAGATCTTATCTGTATCCAAACTATTTACATCTGGGTGTAAACCATTCGAAACAGTAATCACGAATTCGCCCGTAGCGTGCATAAAGTATACGGTACTGTCGCATTCTTCATAAATTAATTAATCTGAGTTAATTAATCACTAAAAGCATTCAATTCTGATCCAGATCTCATATAGACCCAAACTATTTGAAACAGTAATCACGAATTGACCCGTAGCGTGCATAAAGTATACGGTACTGTCGCATTCTTTACTATTTCTGAGTTAATTAATCACCACAAAGCATACAGTTCTGATCCAGATCTCATCTAGATCCAAACTAAGGTTAATAGATATAATCATATAGGTCATTTCGCCAAACTGCCAGTTCGTCAAAAAGGGGATATATAAATCAATTTGCTATATAGTCCTTTTTGACGAAACGACAACCCCTTTTGTACTGTATAACCTTTTTGACGAACTGGCAGTTTGACGAAACGACCGTCACCCTATAAAACACCCTCTCAACTGCTGCTGTGCTGATGCACTTTAGTTTTATCAGTTTATAGATTTTTCTGAAACATGAACAAAAGACTGAACATGTACCCCTCAGACATAACCATTGTAGTACAACCATGGATAGTCTTTATGGTACTTGCAAGCGTCAAAAGTTCTCCTGTTGGGAAACTTCCGTGGTGTTGATGTGGACGTGTGAAACTCAGTCCGACTCACCTCCACAGTTATTTTCTTAACAGACAGACATAGTAAGGAATCACCACTGTTGCTGGTAGTTAAATCTGACGTTTAGGAAACACTTCACACCGATTTTCAGACAAAGTCGAGTCCAAACTGCTCGTGAGAATCCCACGTACAGCAGGTAGAGGCTTTCTGGTGCTGCCGTGTTCCGAGTCATATTTTCTCATAAGAAGTTTAGCCAACAGGGATATCCGACTGTGATATAGTAGAACTTGACTTAGATCAAAGCTGGTCTAGTTTTGTTAAGCCTTTGGCGCCGATTATACGTAAGTTTCGTTTGATACTATTTCGAGTTGTGTGACTTTTTGTTGTTGACATTACTTACAATAGGATTTAACGATAGCTCATGAAGGCATCCGAATACACGATCTTCTATGGCTAATAGTCGGCGCCTACTGTAAAATCTCGGTATATGCGTTTTACCAAAATCGAAAATTCAATCTTCGAAAAAAATTTAATTACAGTTTCTGATTGGGATTTTTTTTTGGAAATTGGGAAAAAAGGAGAATATTTGTCATTGGGAATGGGTCCGATAGTCGGACCCGTGGAATAGACAGAAAAAGGCCTGGTAGTGAATCCTGAAAGACTATCACTGGCCTTGATGTTGTTAGGCAGGGCATTCCAATATCTGATAGTTCGTGGAAAGAAACTGTTCATATGATATTGTGTCCTGGAGAATGGAATAAAATAATTTAGATTTCTGGAAGGTGTAAGATGATTGTGATCTACATGGACAAGATTGTTTTCAATTTGTAAGTTTGAGCCTTCCGTGTTCATAATAAGCAACCACCTGTTTATAAAGACACCCATGTTTATTCATTAAGTGGTCACATTAGAGGATACTGTATATAATAAAGGCATATATCTTTAGCTAATTTGACTTAGAACTGTTAACAAAATAGTTATTGATTTTCCCCCGCTGTTGATTATTCATGTAAGAAGACTACTCCGTTTGTAAAGGTGTGAAAAGGTGTTTATATCAATGAAATTGTTAAACCGTTTACTCCATTGATTACACCTATAAGCAAACAGTACACCTAGACTATAAGACCTTGTACGCAGTGTACGGTCGGCTGTTTGCTTATGGAATAATATTGATGTAGATCTAGATCTGATTCTACACTTTCTGATAACAGATTGGATCCAGAGTAGGCGCCAAAACGGTTAACTGTGTGTTCTTATGCAATTATAAAGATACTATTAGTTACACGGTTAGTTGGCAGGGTGTACAGGCTGGTATGACCGGGTTCGATCCCGTATTTCCTGAGGCATTAGCCTCAGGAAATACGGGGTCTAACCCGGTCATACCAGCCGGTACACCCTGCCAAATTACAGTGTAACGAATTTATTACCAGTCAGAGATCCGATTTACCTAATTAAGAAACGAACAACTTTTATTTTGCTGACATTAGATCTCTAATTGTATGACGACATGACAAAGAAAACATGACGTCATAACAGCAAATATGACGTCGTCTAAGAGCAATTTCGAAAGAGGAATATTGAAACTTCACTTGTAAACATAAACGGTAACACGTTGTACTGATAAGTTGATAGTGTTAAATTGAGGAACGTATGAGGTACAGTTTTTTACTTTTATTATCGATTATTTGGTCGTAATCCATCCAAAATTATTGGAGTAAGGACGATATGAAATTTCGAATCAACGCTAAAAATAAAAACAAAATGAATGACGTCATGCGTCAAATTTGAATAATTCTGTATTCTCCGTGGAAGCAGCTGAATACGGTACTGTACACCCCGGCAGTTTTTGGCAAACTGACCAATCAGATTCCAAGGATTTACTCTGACTGGTAATAAATGTACATGTAATTAAGTTATTAACCCATACCCATTAAATATTCATGTAAGAAGTTATCAAATAATGACATCATGAATATTTATTGGCTGATTTTTTAGAAGTTAAACTTTTCAAGAAAATCTTCTGCTTTGACAAGAGCTGTAGAATCATGTCAAAAGCAAACAGAGCAGACCAGTGTTCACGCTAGTCTTGATTTTCACCGAGTCCCAGGGACTCAGTGAATACAGGTCATCTCGTCACCTTGCCATTTCGTAACCTGATAATCTGGTCACTTCGTAACCAGTTTCCTGGTCATTTCGTAACCAGTCGAGTCATCTCGTAACAACTGTTATATATATATTTAATATATGTATGATTAATATTTTCATGGCCAATACTAAACAAATGTTGTAAGTAATCTTAGGAAAAGATGACAGTAGCATACAATGGTGTTTAGACATTGTGTAATTATGTTAATTAGCAAGCAATTATAATCAGGAGTAATAAAAATCATAAACAAATCGTGTTACCTTGTTATTAATTGCGGTCGAATTAATACTTTAATGAATTGTTGATAAAGTACTTACACATATTTGTTAATTAACAATTTTAATCCGGATTTAATTCGCATAAACAATTTTTGTTGCGACCGACCGAAAAAAATCCTTTAAACAATTAAGTACAATTAGCAGAGTTTGTTGATAGCAATTATAATCAGGAGTAATTAGAAGGCTAATGGTCAATTAACGTAAAATTTCTACACCAACATTATTTAGATCGGGGTTCAGACTGTTTGTGTTTAATGATAATAATAAATAAAATAATGATGGTAAAAACCACAAAAATAGTTTATTATTTTTAAAACACTTGTCATTATCAGTGTCTGTGATGTTACTGATTGCATTAAGTAACCTGTTTGCTGCTTTCGTATTTACACGTATTTACACATGCCAATTAATGTCCGCTCCGAGATCACAGGTGCCGCCAAAAGCCGATAACATTGATATGTATACCGGTATGTGACCCTGATTGAATTACAAAAATATATGATGAAAAGTGTGTAAAGTGGAATTAGATTTCAGAAATTCCATATATTGTTTTATTGCAAGACTACACAAGTTCAATACTAAATGCTCCTTTCCGCTAGCTATATTCAATGAATTAGGGTCTACCTCACGAAGTAGACAAACAGTGAACACCCAGATTAAAGATCTCATTTTGGTTTACACTGTTATCAAATGACTGGCTGACTATTAGTTAGTAACTGATGTATGTGATTACAATGTACTGTGTTGTGTGCTGTTACATTTATTCATATTAATTATGTTTTGTTGCTGTGCATAACGTTAACGCGTTTCCTCAATGTCACCTTTTGATGCTACTGTAAAAGTCTCATTTTGAAGCCACAGCGATATATGAGCAAAATTTTATGTTCTACTCGTTACAGTGATTTCAAAACTACACAATTTTAATACTAATATAATTTAACAGTGGTTACGATATGACTCGACCGGTTAAGAAACGACCAGGAAACTGGTTACGAAGTGACCAGATTTGTCCGGTTACGAAATAGCAATGTAACGAGATGACCGGATCCCGACTCGGTCACACTGAATTCCAGTTGAGTCCCAGTTTTCTTCAATTAAAAACTCACGATCTTATATTGAAAATGCTAGATCTATACATTTTCATTGTTTTAACATATTTCTGTTATCTTTCAGCAAGCTTTTCTAAATAACTACAGTATAACCTCTCTTAACCGGAATTCTAGTAGATAATAATTTAGATACTTTTAGGCAGGTGGCTGCTTAATGCAGGGTGGAAGTCATGCAGAAAGCTCCTCTAGGAGCTTTCTGCATGACTTTCACCCTGCATTAAGCTGCCACCTGTCTCCAAGACCGATATTCGAACTAAATTTAACTGCCGGTTAAGAGAGGTTTTACTGTAGTTAAACTTAAATGAAGTATGTTTTTGTTTCTATTATTAGTATTCGTTAGAATATCTTGAATTGTGGTAGTTTCATGCATGATGTTAGTACATTAATAATTGGATGAGAATAATCAATGTTTCAGCTACAGTGTATTTTTACCACATTGTTTTGTGAAGTTCACATCATTCTGTTCAAATAGCAATGCATATGAAATAAGTAAAATAAAACAGTAGGAATTTCACTGAATATTCTCATACCAAATTAATGAGGGTACACGTGTAACGCGACATTCTTACGCACTATGTTAGTTTAAGCGGGCCTGTTAGAGAATCTTCAGGGTTTTGGAGCGATTTTGATTTCCAAGGCCGCCGATCTCTGTTGCAGATCTATGCCGAACAAGCGAGCTGGGTTGATAATCAGTGCTACCTGATGTGGTGGTTACAGACGCTGTATTTCATTAGAATGGCATTGGTTGACTTGGCCCTCTACTGGGCTCTAGTCACCTATTTTATCAATGAGTCTTTAAAAAGATGATCTGTCAACCACGCTTCTTGGAAGCAACAGCTGTATTTAGGTTGAGACGCCATAATTACTCAGCATGCCGGTACTATACAAGCACGTTTAACCTCACAGTTAAGCAATAGAAAATGAAATCGTCGGGTTCAAGCTGTGACGTCACACGATACATGTAACTGTTAAAAACCCCAACTGTACTCTTGCCATAAATCTATTAAACTTTATTATTTATAATAATTTGATGACAGTGACACATAATATTAATTATTTCAACCGTTCAAAACCTAAAATACTGACCAGATTACCAGAATAGTAAATATCAACTTCAAGAACTGACGTTTTAATGTTGCATCCCAGGGACACAACGACCTCCTGAATTCCGAGTCCACGTCAAATTTCTTTGCTTAAATAGATTTGATTACAGCGTAAACACGAACACAGCAGACTCCTGCAGGAGCCGTCTGATCTTGGTCTTCTTTACTCTGTTTGCAAATGTGTGAAAAGGCGTTTATATATGAGGGAAAGGGTTAATATTCATGATGTATCTTACATAAATATTAATGGTGTAAGAGGTTATGGGACCTTTCGCTCCAAAACCAGTTCCTCCCGGGACGTTTTGTCCCACTATTTGAAATTTTACTGGGACGTTTCGCTCCACTATTAAAAAATTACAGGGACGACATTATTATTTGTTATTAGCTGTTTTAATGACAATATCCTTGTTTATTTAGACCTTAGGCTGGCTAATTCATATGTATAATCATCACAAGGTGAAGAGTATATTCTGAAGGGGCAACCTGATCTGAATCTACTCTGTTTGTAAGCATTGTACGCTATGATTTGACGTAATACATCCTTTAACCATAATGGCATTATTCTGTTATGACTGACTTCGTTAAGAGATTGGATCCAGATGAGACGCCATATAAATCGGTGTGTATCCTGTTTCGCCATTACTATTTACTATTGAGTTAATTAATTTTTTACTACATTCAGTTACTCAAGGTAATATGTATAAACAGGATACAAACTGTAGTAAGTGGTCATTTATTAAGTTAACGATGGCGTCGTTAAAGGCAGGTGATTGCTTAATACAGAAATACAATAGGAATTTTCTGCTTTACTTTCGACCTGCATTAAGCTACCAACTGCCTATAAGACATCTAGACCTCTTTTTAGCTCACCAGAGCACAAAGTGCTCAGGGTGAGCTTTTGTGATCGCCTGATGTCCGTCGTCCGTCGTCGTGCGTCCGTGCGTCGTTCGTCGTCAACAATTTGAACCTTTAAAGTTCTTCTCCTCTGAATCTACAAGGGTCTCAGCTTTCATCTTTGGCACATAGCATCATATGTAGGTCCTCTATAAAAGTTATATAAATTATACTCCTGGGGTCAAAATTGGCCCTGCCCCAGGGGTTTTCAGTTTTCAATAGAAACATATAGTGAAAACTTTGAACATCATCTCCTCTAAAACTAGAAGGTCCTCAGCTTTCATATTTGGCACATAGCTTCAACTTCAGGACTTCTACAAAAGTTATATAAATTATGCCCCTAGGGTAAAAATTGGTCCCACCCCAGGGATTACCAGTTTTTTGTAGCTGACTGCTAAACAGCCTATGGGATCACTAGTTATGCATAGGAAAAACTTTAAAAATACTCTTGTCAGAAACTACATGTCCCAGAGCTTAGATATTTGGTGTATAGATTTACTTAGCATTACTTTTTGAGTTTTATAAGTATCATAGTTCTGGGGTTAAAAATGGCCCTGCCCTGTGTGTATATTCTTCTTTACATCAGAAACAACATTCTAAAGGTTTCTCCTTAATATCACTCTTAGCTGAGACCAGTCAGTGTGGGAGTTCTTATATAATCACCCTTAGCCTGATCAGTAGAGTAGAAATTGTGTTTAGACAAATAACACACACTCATTTAAGATTGAGAAAACTGTGGATAATTCTCAAAAATTTGTTTCATACCTATGCCCTGCATTAAGCTACCAGCTATCAATATAGAGCATATCTGTTGTGAATTTCAGCTTAACTCTTTGCATGCTGGGTAATTTTGTGATCTGCTAAATTGTTGTATGCAGCATATTCACAAGTTATCCTAACTACACACTTTCTTTGTGAGTTTTTCAGAAGTTCAGTCTCATTGACAAACAGTTTGGATATCAGATCAGGCACCACATTATATTGGCCCTGATCTGGATCCAAACTGTTTGCATAGGTCATTAGTGGTGGGAGAATCCCACTACACACTTTCTTTCTAAGTTTTTCAGAAGTTCAGTCTCAATTACAACAATTTGGATATCAGATCAGGCCCAACATTATGTGGGGCCTGATCTGGATCCAAACTGTTTGCATAGGTCATCAGTGGTGGGAGAATCCGCCTCTAGCATCCAAAGAATACAAGTTCCAGTGGTCTAATGCTCTATCCATTCTTTCACTACATTCTTTTAGCATCATGTTCAGGTCCTCTACAAAAGTTATATAAATTGTGTCCCTGGGGTCAAAATTGGCACCGCCCCTAGGGTGTTAAGTTTTCAATAGAAACATATAGTGAAAACTTTGAAAATCTTCTCCTCTGATTGTCTGGTGAGCGATGTCAGGGCCATTCTGGCCCTCTTGTTGTTGGTTGTGTAAGTGACAAATAACTAACACATAAAGTATCGTTCAACAATGTTTAATAAATAATAGCACTTGTGCACTCACACCCACCCTTACCCCACCCCCCACATGTACACGCACTATCAGTTTTCTAAACTTGATAACAAGTTTCGTCTTAACCCTTTACTCTTCTAGCTTTTTCTTAAATCTTTACATTTCTGTATTACATCCAGATCCAAGCAGGTTGTCACTCAATCAACTTTTAATCAGTTAAGTGAATTTTTGACATTGTAAAACGGACAGTTCAACATTTTATTTGAATAATACATATTGATATATGAAACAAGCACGTCCTTTACGTGGGAAAAAAGTATATCACGTGACACACTTTGACTGATGGTCGCCAATAAGAATATTATATGCTTACATGTAAATACTAAGAAGAAGAATAAACAGAACAGAATATACATTTTATTAATGGTCTAATCAGGATCTGAACCCGTCAGCTCACAATCCCGACAGCCGCAATTTATACAAGTCTCAACCACTCAAACAACCAAAAGAATAACAGAGCGGAATCGTAAACATTATATAGGCATCAAGGAATAAATAAGAAAACTTTCAATACTATTATATTCGTAATAAAAAATATAGTGGGACGAAATGTCCATTCCTACTATTATATTCGTAATAAAAAAATGGTACGAATCGTCCCGGACGAAACGTCCCGGGAGGAACTGGTTTTGGAGCAAAACGTCCCGGAACCGTGTAAGAGTGTAAACAGTTTACAGTAAAACTTCTCTATAATGACCACTGAATTACACCAAGTATTTTAAGTTAACCCATTCCCTGTTCTATGTTTATTACAAATTTCAATACCTACTGAATATTCATGGAAATATAATTATAATAAAATATAGAAGGTGGAACATTGTAGCCATTTTAGAAAGTAAAGAAGTAGATCTATCAAATTCCATTAGCAAACAGAGCAGACCCTGATCAGATGGCTCCTCTGGGTCTACTCTGTTTGCAAATGCGTGAAAACACGTTTATATGAGGGAAAGGGTTAAACGTATCAATTTAATATTATCACGCAGGTAACAATGGTCATTTTCATTGCTCTTTCATCATATGTTGATATATGCAATTGCATTTTAGTACAGTTTAGTCGTTGGAGTGCAAAAGCTTGAATGTAAATTTAGCTGGACAAGCACCAAATCAGACGAGCGTTGGCGCTGCACGTGGCTCTTGTTATATCTAAAAAATCATGGCCCTAAGGGTGTGGCTAGATTTCCTGATATAACATTATAAATCATCTTCTCCAAAACAGATGGTCTAATTTGAAAGACATTTGGTAGGAATAGTTAATGCCATGTGACCCTTTATCAAAACATGGCCGCCAGGGGCAGTGCTAAATTTCCTTATATAATTCTTTACATGTATGGAAACCTTTAAAATCTTATCCAAAATAGGTCATGACAGACCTAATTACAGTTTTTTGTCGAAGTAAAATGTTTCCTTGTAAAGTTCACGTTATAAATATTCAGCTTATAAATATTCATGATGTCATTATTTCTTACATGAATATTGAACAGGGAAAGGGTTTACCATTTACTCTGTAGATACCTTTACCTCTATACTCTTTAGCACATTTACAGAGTAGATCTAGATAATATGTCTCCTGAAGCAGCTGTCTGATCAGGGTCTACTCTATTTATGGAATTATATACATGTAGATCTGATTCTTCATTTTCTTGCCACCCCCCCCCCCCCCCCCCCCAATAGTCATAGTCATGATGTCATTTTTTTCCCAATAATATTTGTCATGTGCAGGGTTAAGTAACAAGGTTCATGTACAATACATGTAATTTGCAAAGCTATTTATAGTAACACTCTGGGAATTTTCATTATTAAATTTAGCACAGATAAAAAGTGGTTTACCATTAACCTTTTCTATGCTGAAAGTTGGATGTTCCATTAATTGTTAAGAAAAATGTTTCCATTTGGTATGTACTGAAGAGCTTTATTGAAAAGATTTTGAATGGCAAACTGTTAAGATCCTGATCTTAGGCTTCCACTAGGGTAACTGGGTTCCTCGGATCTGGATCTACACTGTTTGCAAATGCCACTTACTTGGTTTCCCACATTCAAAGGATTCATAATTATGATATATGACTTGGCTTGGAACACAGGGTGTGGTATTAATCTGATTTTATGGTTAACTCTTTCTTTCATGTAATCCCCTTTTCATGCATTTGCAAACAGAGAAGACCCAGATCAGACAGCTCCTGTAGGAGCTGTCTGATCAGGGTCTGTTATGTTTGCTAATGGAATTTGATGGATCTGTTTAGTTTCTAAAATGGTTACAATGTTTGAAGTTCCATACATGTACTTTTATTATAACTATTTGGACCTTGCATACAGGATAGACCCATATCAGATCAATCAGATGATTCTAGTATGAGCCTCTTATCAGGGTTCTGATTGCTAATGACATAGTTATTTAATATTAGTATAGCCAAAATTCCTGTTTTCCCATAGTACAGTGAAACCTGTCTTAAGCAACCATCAAAAATAGGTATAATTATGTGTCTGTAAATCAGGTGGTAGCTTAGTTCAGGTCCTGTGGGAGCTTTCTGCATTACTTTTGCCCTGATTTGAGCAACCACCAGGTTTTTAATATTCCTGGGTTCAGTCAATATAAGATCACTTAAGACAGGTTGTACTGTATTATAAAACCCAGCTAATTAATATTCATGATGTCATCATTTCTTACATGAATATGCATCAGATAAATGGTAACCCTTTGCTCCAAAGTGAGTGGGATGCTATACCTTGTAGGATATGTTTCGTTCAAGAGTTTAAATTTAAACCCTTTCCCTGTTCAATATCAATGTAAGAAATAACAGCCTAATGAATATTCTTTAGTTGAATTTTAATAGTGTTAACTTTTAAAGAGAGTTTTTTGCTCTGACAAAAAAAGTAGAATTAGCTCTACATGTATATCATGTCACAAGCAAACAGCCCACCCTGAGCAGACTCCTCCTATAGGAGCCATCTGAACTGGATCTACTCTGTTTGCAGATATGAGAAAGTGCATTTATATGAAGGAAAGGGTTAGGAAATAATGGCCTTTTACCCTAATAGTTGGGAACAGAGGAAATAAGACCTTTGCATATAGTGAAGATGCAGATCAAAATGCTCCTAAGGGATCTTTTTTGATCAGGGTCTGCATTGTTTGCCATACAGCTCTATTTCTTATAATGATGAATGTTAAATTTTTGATACAATTATTTGATTAATTAATATTTCGAAAGGGGGCCAGTTTTAATAGGTTAAGAGCTTAAAGTGTCAATATATATTAAATAGACCCTGGAGCAAATTATGAGCCGTGTATTTATGTGCATATATTATAAAGTCAGTTCTACACTGGGATATCAGTTGAGTCAGTTTGATACCGCTACCTGTGGCAGGGAGTTGATCTGATCTGTAAGAGCTTGGATATTAGTTGATTCAGACAAGTTGGTTCATAATATAGGGTCAGTTTTATGGTGTTTCTGATAAGAGATTCAGTTTTGTTATAACTGTAGAAGAATCTAGAAAGTAGTTAGTGGTTGAGGATTGGGAGAGACAACGCATGTTATTAGAGTAAGTGAGGAATATTCATGTAAGAAATAAATGACATTATGAGTGCGGTCATAGTAACAGTACGGTATGTATGAGCTGAATTTGAATAATGGCATTATGAACACGGGATTTTTACTACATGTATAATCAGAACTGGAGAAATACATTAACCCTTTCCTCCATAAATACGCCTTAAATTTCTACGCCTCTGTTAAAGTCATCTGTTGAAACCATTGTGATAAATAGAGCATTTGCTCCTATAGGAGCAAATGCTCTATTTATCACAATGGTTTCAGACTACAAAATTCTAAAAATTTTCCTTTTCTCTAGTTAATCCTCCTTTTTGGTAGATTTACTCGAAGTAGTTGGATCTAAAAATAGCCTATGGAGGAATTTTATTTTAAAAGAAAACAGCAGGTCCTGATCAGATGGCTCCTTCAAAGGATTTCTTACCATGGTCAAAACTGTAGAAATTTTATAAGCAAACAGCAGACCGCATGGTATACATACATAATTTCTTACATGGTTTTTCATGGAGTAAAGGGTTAGTTTAGTTTAACTACAGGAGCCATCTGATCTGGTTCTATTCTGTTTGCAAAGGCATTGAAAGATATTTAATAAGAAATGGGAGAACAAAGCAGTGATGGTGCAACCAGTACACTCCGCAGCAGTCATTGCACAGCGAAATACTTGTACACAGTGAAGATATATGTAAACAAACAACAGGACATGTGTAAAGAAGAAGAAATGTATTTTAAAATTCAGCAAGAGAAGGGTTAAAAAGAAATATTCTAATCAATATTTATAAATGTTCTTTTACATGAATATTCATGAAGTAAAGGGTTGAAAAGAAATTAAGAACAAAGCAATTTGAGAACAGTGGGCACTAGGCATTTCACTGCAATGAATTACATGTAGTGTTAAAAGGGTTATCAGATTAACCTGTTGGGTTCGCCAAACTGTCAGATAAGAGATTGTTGAAAATTCAAGATTTCTAGCATTGTAATTTAATCTTATGGAGAGTATTTTAAGTTTTAACTCATTTCCATGCATTGGCAAACAGAGTAGACCCAGATCAGATCACTCCTATAGGAGCCGTCTGATCAGGTTCTGCTCTGTTTGCTATTGAAATGATATAAATCTGATTCTACAGTTTTTGTCAAAACAAAAAATTTCCTTGAAAAGTTTG
The DNA here is from genome assembly GCA_963576725.1 of Azorinus chamasolen. Lineage (NCBI taxonomy): Eukaryota > Metazoa > Mollusca > Bivalvia > Cardiida > Solecurtidae > Azorinus > Azorinus chamasolen. Next base: position 55,649,844 of record OY755252.1, read on the forward strand.
CATTATAAAATTTCAGCGAATAAATATTAATGATGTCGTTATTTCTTACATGAATATTCAACAGGGAAAGGGTTAGCATACATGTATACTGGTGATGACTTTGTATTGCAGTGTCTCATCAGGTCTAAACTGTTCGTCACTTAGAATCCTCTACATTCTAACATTGTAATTTATTTTTATGGGGAGTTTGAAGTTATCCCTTTACCTTCATACAGTGCCTTTCTACACCTTGAAAACAGAGTAGATCAAGATCAGACAGCTATCGTAGTAACCATCTGATCAGTATCTGCTCTGTTTGGTTTTGATATAGTGTAGATCTGGTTCTATAGTTGCTGTCACGATAAAAATTAGTTTGTTCATATCATTTGGCATTATAAAAATTCAGTGAATTAATATTAGTGATGTCAGCATTTTTTACATGAATATTCATGGAGTAAAAGGTAAATTAATTTAATGTTGATAATGTGTGGAGACTGCTGTGAATGTTCATGGAGCAAATCGTAAATTTCTTATTCTGTTTCAGATTTGGGAATTGAAGAGTAGAAACAATGGCCCAGTACAGAATTCATGACCCTGAGGAGCTCCTGGAATGTCCGTACGACAGGGTCCATATGGTCCGTGCCAAACGCTTTCAGTACCACCTGATGAAGTGTCGCAAGGTTGGTTTCTTTATGCCTTCACTTAACCCATTCCCCCATATTGATGCCTTTTGACCAATTCTCTCATATTGACACCTTGTGGTCATTGATGCCTTTCGGTCCATTCACTCATATTGATGTCTTTTGGCCCATTCCCTCATATTGATGTCTTTTGGCCCATTCCCTCATATTGACATCTTTTGACCCATTCCTTCATATTGACACCTTTTGACCCATTCCCTGATATTAATAATAATAATAATAAAGACTTTATTTAACGAGAGTACTCATTTGGTTATGACCAATCTTCCATGAGGTCCTCAACAGAGAGAAAACATGTATACAATTTGTAATGCTTTCATAATAATTTTGCGTAAGCACCAATAATTTTGCATAAGCACCAACCTTGCACTGGTAATAAACAGATCTGAGTTAACCCATAATGTGCTAAGCACGATTTTTTACCACACACAGTGTAGACCCAGATGAGTGAGTTCCTGTAGGAGCCCTCTCGTCAGGATCTACATTGCTTGCAATGGGAAATTGAAATTCAAAAATCGTTGGCTCTGGTGCATATTGACACCTTTTGACCCATTCCCACCATATTGACCTCTTTTGACCCATTCCCTCTTATTGATGTCTTTTGAGTTGGTTTAACCTATTCCCTCTTACTGTATGTCTTTTGACCTATTCCCTCTTATTGATGCCTTTTTTGCCCTTTCCCTCTTATTGATGCCTTTTGGCCCATTCCTTCGTATTGATGCCTTTTGACCCATTCCCTCGTATTGATGCCTCAGTAAAAGTCATTTTTAGAAACTATTGTAATAAATAGAGCAAATGCTCTGTTTATCACAATGGTTTTAAAAATTACATAATTCTAAAATTTCTAGTAAATGCTCCTTTTGGGTTCATTTATTTAAAGAATTTGGGTAAAAAAATAGCCTACAAGGGAATGGATTAACCCTTCACATCATGAATATCCATTTTAGGTACAATGACATCATGAATATTAATTAGATAAGTTTTTATAATGGTATATGAACAGAACACAGGAAATTTTTAGGAGATATATATTTTACCGTAACCAAACAGCAGACCTGATCAGATGACCCCTACAAGAGCAGTCTGATCTGGGTCTATTAAACTGTGACCACTCTTTAGACAATTCGAGACGATTCTAAAGAGTGGTCACAGTATAGAGTTTGGTGGAGAAATAAAGGAGTTATTCTTGAAAATGTTATAATTTACACATTTTATCTGGAGGTCTGTATCAAGTAAATAGTTTGGTGTCGTTTTTAAGTGTCTTGCTTTCTATTTAGGTTACCCTAATTTTTCTCTGTCCTGTTACCTGCAGAATTACTCTGGCAAAGAATATGCTTCTTGTCCATTCAATGCTAAGCATGAACTGCCCAAGCCTGAGATGAGACATCATCTGACTGTGTGTCCAGACAGGGCTGTGATAGAACCAGAGCTGAGCTATGGTGAGTTGTACCCTTATTTCAGGAAGTATTTGGACTGACACACTCTGACACACTTGGGCAAATAGTGCAGATCCAGATCAAACTGTTCCAAATTGAGCAGGTTGATCAGGGTCTACACTATTTGCTACTATGTCAGTGATAATTAAAGTTATCAAAATGGAGCCAGATTGATTTGTTCAGCTTTACCAGGCAGTGAAGAGTCATGATTGGATGTTTCTTATATATTAAGGGCCTGATCTGGAACTAAATTGTTGGGATAAGTCATACATGACAGGAGAATTGCGGATGGTAGGAATAATTGTAATTACTAAGGTCACACAATTCTTTTGTAAGATGGTGGCAAGGCAGCCACTGATAAGAAATTCTAAGTGTCGTGTAAAACCAACAGTTACAGTAAAACCTCTCTATAATGACCACTAAATTACATCAAGTATTTTGTGTTAAAGGCAGGTGGCTGCTTAAAGCAAGGTGAAAGTAAAACAGAGCGCTCCTATAGGAGCGTTCTGTTTTACTTCACCTTGCTTTAAGTGGCCACCTGCCCTAAATACCAACTAATTAACACAATTTAGTGGCCGTTATAGAGAGGGTTTACTGTAATAGATAGATGATATTTCATTGTATTCAAAGGATAAATGTTTGTATATGACACAGACACATAGTGTAGAACCTTGTATAGTGCTGTCTGCATTAGTTTCTGCATTCGTCTTGCATTGGGCTAATGACTCGTAACCCTTCTCCCTGTTGAAATAATGACATCATGAATATCAACTAGATTAATTGTTATTAAAGCACAAGGACACAGGAATGTTGGCCATCACTGAAACTGTAGAATCATATCTATTATTCTGTATCTTATCATAAGCAAACAGAGCAGACCCTGATCAGACAGCTCCTACAGTTACCAATTGATCTGATTCTCGTCTGTTACCAAAGGCGTAGAAAGGTATATGTATGGAGTAAAGGGTTAACCATTTCACTGTTCAATTGATACTCATGTGCTGTTATAAGAATCTAATCAATAGCCATGATGTCATTATTTCTTAATTGAATATTCATGGAGTAAATCATATATATATATATGGTTAACTGTTTCTGTGTTTTAGCCCAGAGAAAGGCTACTGGCCAGGAGGTACAGATGAAGGGCTGTACAGACACACCTGTCTACAATGAAATCCAGATAGACACAGGCGAGGACTGGGATGCAGGTAAGAAACATAGTATTATTACAAGTCATGTCAAACGGTTATTTCCCCAGAATGTCAGATTAGGGATGCATGATTAAAAAATTGCTGAGGATCCAAGCTCATTATATTTTTGAATCTTTCAGTGCCAAATTTCAAATTGTTGTCTGCAATCCAATTTTGTTAAATCATTTGGTAAAATAAGGAAATAAGATAAAAGCAAATTTCAAAGGAATAAAGCACAGATATAGGAGTTTTAGACAAAAAGTCCCTGATCAAGGCGGCACCTGGTTGGGACTGCAGTATTTGTCATAGTGCATTTTTGCAACATTGGCGGTGAAAGGGTCATTAAAGGTTTATTGGAGAAATAAAGGAGCTCCTCTTGAAAATGTTTTAATTTAGGCGCCTTCTCTGGGCTTCTGTGTATATACAACTTTACTTTCTTTTACACAGAGGTCGGGCCGCCAGTGCGTGTGGGACCAATGCATGACCCGTCTTATCACAGCCGTGTTGTCTTTAAGGATCTGTCGAGGTTAGTAAATGTGATCAATATGTATGGAAACCAGCTATCTGGTTTTATATTCAATACAGTAAAACCTCTCTTAACGGGACATTCAATTTAGTATAAATATCGGTCTTGGAGACAGATAGCAGCTGAATGCTGGGTGAAAGTCATGCAGAAAGCTCATCTAGGAGCTTTCTGCATGACTTTTACCCAGCATTAAGCAGCCACCTGCCTAAAAGTATCTAAATTTTTTCTCTGCTAGAATTCTGGTTTAGAGGGTTTTTACTTTACCATGTTTGGTTTGATAAGAGATAAGAACTTACGTGTTTTGCATAGGTAATCTAACACATTAGCAGCTGATTTAGTCAACCAGTGATTACCTTGGCAAACAGTTTGGATCTTGATCGGGTCCCTCACTGCATGAGACCTGATCCAAAACCCAGACCATTTGTCACTTTGTAAACAGTCTTGATCTAGATCAGGCCTTGCATTGTGTAGGGCCTTAATGTGTACACTTGTCTGTCACTCAACATAAACATTTATATGTACACTTAGCATGAATACTTGACATTTACACTCACCTGTACCCTCAGTATGTATCTCATATGTACACTCGTCTGTACACTCACCTGTACCCTCAGTATGTATCTCATATGTACACTCGTCTGTACACTCACATTTACACTCACCTGTACCCTCAGTATGTATCTCATATGTACACTCGTCTGTACACTCACCTGTATCCTCAGTATGTATCTCATATGTACACTCGTCTGTATACTCGACATTTACACTCACCTGTACCCTCAGTATGTATCTCATATGTACACTCGTCTGTACACTCACATTTACACTTAACTGTATTCTTATCTGTACAGTCACTTGTATACTCATCAACATTAGCACTTACACTCACCTGTAAAGTTCCTAGTTATAATCTACTTCGAGGGCTTGGTGCAAAACTATTGTAACTCCTTCACTTTGTGAAGGAGTTACAATAGTTTTGAACCAAGCCCTCGACTTTAAGTCCGAATGACCGCTCAGCCAACTGTACATTTACTCCCCTGGTCATTCGCCTACAATATTGAGCACTGTTAACATGGCGCAATCATGCAGCCGCAGTACTGGCTAGTGACCCTCACAGGTACCCATTTAACCCCTTGGTGGAGAGGAAGTGAGGGTGGGAGACACTGAAGCATCTCTGAAATTTCCTGGAGGGACTGTTGAACCTCCGGACTGATAGTCAAGCGCATTACCACTAGACCACCGCACACTCAACTGTACATTTACCTGTACAATTATCAACATGTTCACTCACCTGTACACTCATTCGTACACTCATCCGTACACTCACCTGTACACTTGTCAACATGTACACTAATCTATACATTACCTGTACACTAATCAGCAAATACATCTGTTCCAGCATGAATAAGGCCCAGAAACAGGTCATGCAGGATGGGAGACTCTCGGCAGAGCAGAAAATGTAAGTACCTAATTATCATAAATATTTGAACAAACAGATTTGATTTATGATCTGGGTCATAGGCATGAAAAGGTAGAATTATCAAGACTGATGGTAAACTGATTATTAGCCCTTTCAATGCTAGATTTTCAAATGGACAATTCCAAAATTAAAAAAGGTCAAGATTACTGTGAATATTTAGGGATATTTTTAAAGAAAAGTGTTAACATAACAAACACTATAGGAGCCCTTTCATCAAGGTCTGCACTGTTTACAAAGGACTTTAGTGGCTTGTGTCCAGCACGGAAATGGTTTAAAACCTTTCCTGTATTGATAAATGAGTTCAGTGTCTACATGCAGATTTACTTAACTTTTATTTCTATTTCTAGACAGTTGTATCTAGATAGTTAAACCATTACCTTATAGGCTATTTTTAGATCCAACATCTTTGAATAAATCTACCGAAAAGGAGCATTAACTCTAGAAAGAACAAAGTTTAGAATTTTGTTGTTTTAAACAATTGTGATAAATAAAGCATTTGCTCCTATAGGAGCATTAACTAAAGAAAATGAGCATTAAATAGAGAAAGGGACAATTTTAGAATTTTGTAGTTTGAAACAATTGAGATAAATAGAGCATTTGCTCCTATAGGAGCAAATGCTCTATTTATCTCAATTGTTTCAACAGGTGACTTTTGCAGAGACGTCAAAAGGCGTCAATATGAGGGAATGGGTTAATTTTACCCTTTACCTCATGAATATTCATGTTATTGTAAGACACAAAAACATAATGAATTTGAATAAGAGGGAATTTTATACTGATATACAAATACAGGAATTTTCTGCCATGGTAGAAACTGTAGACCCAGATCAGAGGCATCCTAGAAGAGCAATCTGGTCATGGTCTACACTGTTTGTAATTCAAAATCCTTTAGCAAGTTTAAGCCTTTCATTCTGAGTGGACTCAATAGATATACAGTAAAACCTCTCTATAACGGCCACTAAATTACATCAAGTATTTTGTGTTAAAAGGCATATGGCTGCTTAAAGCAAGTAGAAAGTAAAACAGAACGCTCCCATAGGAGCGTTCTGTTTTACGTTCACCTTGCTTTAACCCTTTACCTTATACGCGCGAGAAATCGCGAGTTTGCTTATCACCTGATAGAAGCGAGATAACGCGACTTTGCTTATTCCCTGATAGAAGCGGGTATGCGCGGGTCTATCCATTACCGTGTATAAGCGGGTTTGAGCGAGTCCAATATTTACCTGCTAATATCTCAATTTTCTAGTTAAATTTCTTTATCTGGATGTCTACACATTTAAAGTGTGTTAATATATCTTCTGAAATCCCAAATCTAATAATAGTGTTCCTACAGAAAAATATTGCAAAAAACGAGGCTGAAGTCGAGTGGTATATTTTTTTTTATATGTTCGGTGATCATCGTAAGACATTGGTATAATACTATTCGTCATTATTGGGAAAGTACGAACTTTGCCGATAAATGATCACATGAAAATTTTCCACTGTCGCCAAGGTTTAAATTCTTAATATAAATATGTTAAATATAATTGACCAATGACTATTCGGAACTCCATAAATCACGCGCGACTTGCCTTGGGGCTAAAATAACACATGGGGAACCCGTTGTCAACCTCAAAACACACCGGCGGAAATTGGGCAATAAAACTTTCGTAAGTATAATCCGATTAGAGGGTAGATAGCAATATCAATCAAATAACTTAGCTAATCAACCAATTTAACCATTCAAACGAATCATGTCTGGGAATTCATTCATAAATGTCAAACAGTTAGGATCTCGTGTGGACGCCGATATGTTTTATCGAGATCCAAACTGTCTGAATTGATATAAAACGAATAATTCGTTCATAAGCGCCATTCAGTTGAGATCTGGATGAAATGACAAGCTACGTGGCGTCTCATCTACATCAAAATTAATTTAATAAATATACCATAATGCAAGAAAACTGAATTTGTGTAGACTCAGATCAGGAACTATTCTAAATCTCGATTAATACATAATAAATGCAAATGAGACAAATATCAGGAAATGTGGGTTGGGAGATTGTAAACAGTGTAGTCCCAGATCAGCAGCCGCTTTTCCCATGCGGCATCTGATCAGGATCTACACTGTTTGCTGGGCCACATGAATAAATAATGCATATATTCTGGTGATTTTCAAACAGTGTGAAGCAGATGCTGCGTGTGAGATGCAGCTGATCTGAGTCTACACTGTTTGAAATGCAACGCATTCTCCATTTTCCTTGTGCCCGACTCAAATGCATTATAAAAACGGAAAATGTTTCAAAGAACAATAAATAGCATAATTTATATGTGTCGGAATTTCATGATTTCATTTAGTTTAGTTCATTTAGTGCAGATGAAATTTGTCTTCCGATTATTTTTTTTTCAGGTGGCGGCATTCGTTTTGGAGCCAGGCCCTAACCTGGACGGGTTCAATACTTTAGATCCAGATCAGGCACCGGAAAACTTCAACATCTAATCTGGATCTATAAATGGATTCAGATCAGACACACAGTTACCCAGAATCTAATTTAGATACATTTTGGACCCAGGTCCGGTGCCGAGTTACTCAGTATCTGATCTAAATCAATGTGTGGATCTAGATCCAGATCAGACATCATACTCAACTTCTGATCTGGATCTAACCTTAATGGCTGAAATGAGTCTCTCAGCGTCTGATATTTATCCAAGCGTGGATCCCGAACCGGCGCTGAGTTACTCGCTGTATGATCTGGGTCCGCGCTGAATGAATATAGGAATTTTTTACTCAGCTCTGATCTGGATCAAGCCTGTTTGAAAATGATATTTTATTTTGAATAGCAGGCGATAGGTTACTGTTCCGAACATATTTAGCTGAGATTTTAAGGTCAATTATAATAAAGTTCTGATAATATATTGACTTGCCTCGTTTTATCCCCGTGTATTGTGCTTATACATACTTCAAATTGCATGAAAAATACACCATCAAAAAGAGAATTTAATTCCCTAAAACCTTTTTATTTACACTATAATGATAATGGTAAACATAAATGCATTTATATGGGATTGAAAAGGACAGGTGTCAGATTCAAACTAATTTTCCAATATTTCCAATAAACTGTATTGGTGAGAGTGTGTTACGCTTACCACATGGATATTGGTTATTGATTATCGGATAAGGCTTACCTATATCGGTGTAAGATAAGGGTTTGGAGGTTTGGCTATTGGGTAAAGGGTTAAGCAGCCACCTGCCCTAAATACCAACTAATTAACACAATTTAGTGGCCGTTTTAGAGAGGTTTTACTGTATACTGATTGGCCAATCCACTCTGAAAAACCATTGCTAAAAGGCTTTTTGTTGAACAAAGGAAGAAATATTATTGCGCAATTCATAGAATATCCTTCTGACTGTATTACACAGGTCGGAGTTGAGAGCCCTTAAGAATGACAGGACTGCACCTAACGTAGAAGTGGAGGATCACCTAAGGTTGCCCAAGACGGCCTCCATCACGGCCATACAGCCCAAGCCATTGGACCAGCCTGTCTCCAGTGTGTTTGCCTACAGTATAGGGCGTGGTCGCGGGCGTGGAAATGGGCAGGGTCAACCCACACAGGCTGAACCAGTTGGAGGTAATCATATATAGGAGGTTATTGCATAGATCCAGATGAGATGTCCAATAACTCATCATTACATCGGGATCAGGGGTCCAGATAAGATGTGTAAATTACAACATTTTCAAGAATAACTTCTTTATTTCACCACCAAACCCTATTCTGTGACAACTTTTTGTAATTGCCTCGACATAGGGTTTGATGGAGAAATTACCGTTTTAGTACTGGAGTATGCATGTTTATCTGTTTGCCACTTATTCAAAAACTTGAATTAATCGGGTTGGGTGTGTGTGTGTGTGTGTGTGTGTGTGTGGGGGGGGGGGGGGGGGGGGGTTAAATGCATCAGATTGGAAATATAAGCATAAACCATTTTTACACAGACAGTTAAGATGATTAAATTAGTATGTTTTTAAGAATATCTCCTGTAGTTCTCTGGGGTTTGGTAGAGAAATAAAGATTTTAGTGTTTGATTACTATCTGTTGCTATGACAGACATCAAAACCAGCATTTTCTCCTGATTATTTTGTCTACCGGTAGTTCCTATTGTGTAACCTGAGCTGTAGGCATATTTAGGAAATCTTAAATAAAACAGATCTTTCTGTCAAACCGTTATAGCTGCTACTCATTAGAATTGCGTCTGTTGCTGAATTAACCCGTTCTCTCATATAAACATGTTTTCACACATCTGCAAACAGAGTAGACCTAGATCAGATAGCATCCTATAAGATCCATCTGATCTGGGTCTGCTGTTTGCTAATGGAATTTGACAGATCTTTCTGTTACTTTCTGAAATGTCTACAATGTTCCCCTTTCCATATTTCTTTATATCTGTTTTGTCCATGAATACTCTGACAGTAGGTATTCAAATTTAGAATAAATATAGAACATGGAAAGGGTTAAAAGATTTTGTTAGATCTGTTTCCATGCTTTTTAGTTGAATCTGAGTTCATTCTCAAGTTTTTGATTGGTCAGATTTGGCTCAAATCTGACCAATCAAAAGCTTGAGAACCAGGGCACATCTTATCTACAGGCCTGTCTGTCTTTTCTTTTCATTTTGTGTGTAAAGACACATAAGTTCTCCAAACTAGTCATACCCCCACAGACAAAGTTTTTGGGGTTATATAGGAGTCACCTTGTTGGTCGGTCGGGCTGTTGACTTTTTTTTCCGCATGGTTTCTTAGTAACCGCTGACTAAAATTCAAAGAAACTTGACATGATGCTTTATCATAAAGAGGACATGTGCATCCAATTATAATTTTTCAACTCAGTGATTTCCTTAGAGAGTTATGCCCTTTTGAATTTTGGTCTGTTGGTCAGTCTGTTGACTTTTTTTGCGCTCTTTCTTAGCAACTGCTTACTGGATTCCAATGAAACATGACATGATGCTTGTCATAAAGAGGACATGCATATCCAGTTAAGGTTTTCCAGATGATTTATTTTCTTCCATAGTTATGCCCCTTTGTTTAAAAGTTTTGTGCTGGTCCTTCTGTTGACTCATATTCCACGCTGTTTCTAAGTAAACGCTGACTGGAATCCAATGAAACTTGACATGATGCTTTATCATAAAGAGGACATGCCCATCCAATTATAGTTTTCCAGTTTATCTTTTTCTTACACAGTTATGCCCCTTCGAATTGTACAAAGTTTTTTCATTTGACAGTCACGTTTGTGGGGGTATTAATCACCTTCAGTGATAGTTCTAGTTGTATCTCCTTCCTTTACTGATTAGAAAAGTTTTACTGTTTGCATTTTCTTTTTTACAGCAATTGCAGCATTTACTCCAGCGTATAATCTACAACCTTGTTTTTCTTCTCTTTTTTTATGCCATATGCCATAGACAAGTTGTCAAAAATTGTTTTATCTCCTGCGTGTACTGTTAACCAATTCCCTAATATTGACAACTTTGTAAAAATCACTTTGTGAAACCATTGTGATAAATAGAGCATTTGCTCCTATAGGAGCAAATGCTCTATACATGTATATCAATGGTTTCAACTTACAAAATCCCTTTTCTCTAGTTAATGCTCCTTTTAGGTAGATTTATTCAGAGGTTGTATCTAAAAATAGCCTATGAGGTAATGGGTTTAGAGAGTTTACATTTTTTGTATTCAGCAATTGCAGCATTTACTCCAGCGTATGGACGTGGTGCAGCCCTTGGAATTGGGCGAGGACTGGCCCCAGGAATGGGACGAGGAAACATTGCTCCGCCTCCAGGATTCTGCGTTCCGAACATCAATGAGCAAAATAATGTCTAGTGGTAAGAAGGATGAGTTTCAGTAGCTACACTCTTTCCTATAAGAGACTTTGAATGCCTTTGTAAACAGTGTAGACCCAGATGAGAGAAGTTTCTGTAGGGGATGTCTGATTATGGTCTGCTCTGTTTGCTGGTATGTTTTCTTAGCTGGCCACTTAACCATTTTAATCAATGACCCAAACTGACAGCAAATGATCCAAAGCTATTTAAGGTGTCGTGTTCAAGAGTCAATTGCTGGACTGGCCGTTATATTTTCCAAAAACACATTGAAACAAGTCAAAATTGTAGAGTATAATTAAGTAACATTTATACCGACTGGAATAATTATACATGCTGTAATTTATGTATATGTATATTTTTATGCTCCCAAACAACGTTGTTTTGGGAGCATATAGTCGCCACTTTGTTAATAAATAAAATCACCATGTCAAAGCCGGATGTGCCGGGTTTCTTGGCAGAGGGGTGAAACACTATCTTTCACAATGAACACTTTCAATATTGTAGTGGCTAGCTGCAGTACAACACAACTTAATCAAAGAAAACATTTTTCTCTTTTTCATGGCATACTTCATTGTTAAAAACAGAAATAAATATGGAGTTAATGGAACACACTGTGTTGCTTAGATACAGCTTCATTCTTTACAGAAGGTCATGGGTTCGATCCCCGGCCGCGACAGACCAAAAGTCGTTAAAAGTTGGTACTAGTAGCTCCCTTGTCAATGCTCGACATTAAAAGGGGTAGTTCTAGGACTGGTCGGCCCGGTGTCAGGATAATGTGACTGGGTGGGTTGCCCTTGCCATGTACCTGCGGCAGGGGTATTCCAGTGAGGCAGCACTATAACTTTTCTCATGCGGGTGCTGTCTGCAAATAACTGAAATACTGTTGGTCGGATGTAAAACCCAACTCACTCACTCACTCACTCAATTCCTTTTCAGAACTCTGCACAGAGTTATTGGTCCCAACTCAACTCGTTAAAGAGTAACGTAAAGACAATACTGATGAAAAACATACTTCATTAACAAAACCAAAATCATGTTAGATCTGAATTTAAAAGTAGTTATAGTACTTGCATCGCTTTCAAAGTATTCAAAATTACCTTGTATGCAAACATGAAACGTCATTAGTTTTTGGGACGGTTCTGTAGCAAAGTGTCTGACTGGATGGGAGATGGGATGGGATGGGGGATGGGATGGGATGGGGGATGGGATGGGATGGGATGGGATGGGGGATGGGATGGGATGGGATGGGATTTGGAGTAAAGGCTGAACTCTTTACTCCATGAATATTTATGTAAGAAATAAGACATCATGAATATTGATTAGATTAATTGTTAACCCATTCCCTGATATTGACGCCTTGTGATGCCTCTATAAAAGTCACTTTCTGAAACCATTGTGATAAATAGAGCATTTGCTCCATAGAAGCATATGTTCTATTTATCACAGTGGTTTCAAAACTACAAAATTCTAACATTTTCCTTTTCACTGGTTAACGCTCCTTTTCAGTAATTTATTCAAAGAGGTAGGATCTAAACATAGCCTATGAGGGAAAGGTTTAAAATAGCACATGGACACAGGAATGTTTTGCCATTGCAGAAACTGTAGAATTATATCTATATTATATCAAAGCAAACAGAGCTGACTCTTATCAGACGGTTCTTATAGGAGCAGTCTGATCTTGGTTTACTGTGTTTGCAAAGGCGTAGAACGGGGTATTTCTGGAGTCAAGGGTTGAAACAGGTGGGTCTGGAAGGTTTCTGCATGACTGTCGCCTTTCTTTCAGCAGCTACAATCTTCTCAATTCTTCCACTACGAGTTCACATTAGCTTTGATTAACCCATTCCCTCATAGTCTATTTTTAGATCCAACCTCTGAGTAAATCTACTGAAAAGGAGCATTAATTAGAGAAAGGAAAATTTTAGAATTTTGTAGTTTGAAACCATTGTGATAAATAGAGCATTTGCTCCTATAGGAGCAAATGCTTTATTTATCACAATGGTTTCACAAAGTGACTATTACAGAGGCATAGAAAGGAGTATTTATGGGGGAAAGGGTTAGGGTAGTTTTACTGCATTTTTAATTATTTGCTTGTAGACAATCCCATTGTATCTTGTGGTGGCCTATGTATGCTGGAAGTGGGGAGGAAAACAGAACAGCTGAGAGATGAAGTTTGGAGAACTGAACAGCATATCTAGGAATCACTATTGGATATGATCATTGAGGCTGCTAAGAAGGAAAGTCCTGTATTCATACAGGCCCCTGTAATTAATCTGTAGATAACCTTGGAAAGTGTACAGGCTTTTTGTAATACAGACCTTGTAAATACGGTGTGTTCTTGAGATGACATTGGATGAACAAGTGGCAGGGATATGACCTTTAGCAAGTTGAACAAATTGCCCTAGATATTAAAAATTAGCAGATCGTCCTAAATGTTAAACATTAGCGAGCAGTCCTTCATGTTTCTTGGTCCTGGAATTACTCTGTTTGCAGAGGGGTGAAAAGCCATTTATATGAAGGAAATAGATTACATTATAATGAAATACAGTGTACCTTGAAGTCTCATCAGGACCCAGGCTTTCCACCAATAGCAGCTTAAATTTGTTTTCAGCTTGCTAAAGGTTATTTAACAGCAGCTCCTCAACTACAGCAGAATATTATTTTTTATCAAAATCATAATTGTGTTCTTGTTCTGATAAATTACATCATAGGTACAAATAAAAGTACAGATAAAGGTGCATACTCAAATACTGAAATCGTCATTTCTCCACCTTACCCTATGTTGTGAACACTCTTTAGAATTGTCTCTTTGAGACAAAGAGTGGTCACAACATAGGATTTGGTCGAGAAATAAAGAATGTGTAAATTTATGCACCTTATCTGGACCTCTGTTCTAGTATTGAATGAATTTATGTTAACCCATTACCTCATAGGCTATTTTTAGATACAAACTCTTTGAATGAATCTACCCAAAACGAGCATAAACTAGAAAAAATTAAATTTTTAGAATGTTGTAGTTTGAAACCATTGTGATAAATAGGGCATTAACTCCTATAGGAGCAAATGCTCTATTTATCACAATGGTTTCATAAAGTGACTTTTACAGAGTCGTCAAAAGTCGTCAATATGAGGGAATGGGTCAATAGACAAGTTACTGGGCTATAGATAAGAGTTATGATGTATAAAAATCTCTTATTTCTTAGCCAAACCCTCTCATGCTGTTGAGTTGCAGCAAAATTAGATAGGATTTGGTTGAGAAATATTAAAAAATTGTTTTACCGAGATATTTCAGAAAGTAGTCTCTTATCTACAGCTTGTCAGTTTCATTTAACGCTTTACTCCACAAAATACACCTTTCTACACCTTTGCAAACAGATTAGACCCAGATCAGACGGCTTTTGAATGAGCCGTCTGGTCAGGGTCTGCTCTGTTTGCGTATGTATTATATAGATATGATTCTAAAGTTTCTACTTTGACCAACAATTCCCATGCCATTATAAAAAAAGTAACCCAATTAGTATTCATGACGTCTTTTTCATGGAGTAGAGGGTTAATACAAGAAGTATTGATATCATTGTTTCAACTCGTAACATTTTCCTTCATATCGTCCACTTTTGGTACCTTACCTGGAGGAGTCCTCTGATCAGGGACTGGTTGATTTGGTCAAGAGTTGTTATAGATCTGATTCTACAGTTTTGCCGTGGTAACAAATTTCCTTTATTCATGAAGCCATTTTAAAATTCAGCTAAATGATATTCAGTCATTATTTCTGACATGAATATTCATGAGGGATAGGGTTAAACTGCTAAGTCTGATTTGACTTGTATTTTCACGTACAGTTTAAGTTTGATGGATAACTTGAATTTCAGGGTAACTTGGAACAAACAGTTTGGTTCTTCTGTTTTTACAATACATAATTGTTCTCAAATGTATCACTATTAAAGCATATCTAGAAACACATGTGACAGCTTAATGCAAGTCGAAAGTAATGCTGAAAACTCCTACAGGAGCTTTCAGCATTTACTTTAGACCTGCATTAAGCTGCGAATTTGAGAAAACTGTCCAGATTAGAAATCAGATAACTCGAAACTGTTATCTCATGGTAATTTGTATGGTCCCTTGAAGTTCAAGATATCGAAGTTCAACTGTAGATTGGACCCAGATGTGACAATGAGTAACTCGGAATCTGGGTCCATGCTTATAAAACTTTTAGTTGAGTCTGAGAACGTTCTCAAGCATTTGATTGGTCAGATTTGAGCCTTTGGCTCAAATCTGACCAATCAAAAGCTTGAGAACTCAAATCTGACCAATCAAAAGCCTGAGAACGAAACTCAGACTCAACTAAAAGCTTTATAAG
The DNA here is from genome assembly GCA_963576725.1 of Azorinus chamasolen. NCBI lineage: Eukaryota > Metazoa > Mollusca > Bivalvia > Cardiida > Solecurtidae > Azorinus > Azorinus chamasolen. The sequence goes on from OY755252.1 coordinate 55,665,355, forward strand.
CATTGACCCAGATTCCGAGTTACTCATTGTCACATCTGGGTCCAATCTACAGTGTTTGCAGATGCTAGCCATATTTGGAATTGTGCTTTAGCATGAGAAGTGCTCGTTCAGAATTTCTCTTCTTGTTGTTTTTTAACCCTTTCCATGTTCAGTATTCATGTTAGAAGTAATGACATCTGGAATATTTATAAGCTGAATCGTTAAATGTAAAAAAAAATTAAGGGAAATGTTTTGCTTTGTTTTAACAGAGCAGATGCTGATCAGACAGCTTCTTTAGGAGCCATCTTATCTGGGTCATACTCTGTTTGCAAAGGCATGAAAAGGTATTTATATGACGGAAAGGGTTAAATGTTCTTTAAAGATTTTGTTTATTTTGTTGTTGCCTAACACAAAGGATAAGTAAACTTTGACAACTGCATTATTTAGTTGTATTGATCCAGATCAGAATTGGGAGTAATCATCTATGTTGATCAACATTCATAGTTATGCTTCTTCATTAAAGAAAATAATTAAGAGATCATTTTATTCTTCTTTTGAGTAGAAATAGTTTTGAAATGTAAAGTCTTTGTATGCTAGCATTGAGCTTTTTGTTAACTTGTGCAAACAGACTGGATCCAGATGCATCATAGTAAATCGGGTCTCTTCTGGCTCCAAGGTTATAAAACTTTTTGCTTGTGTCTGAAATCATGCTTAAGCATCTGATTGGTCAGATTGGTCTGAGCAAGCTCATAATCTCACCAATCAGATACTTCAGAATGATCTCAGACTCAGAAGTTTTATAACCTTGGAAAAAACGATCCAATTTATTTTGATGCTCTCAGTGTAGCTTTGAAATAAATAAACTTAAAGAATTAAAGCATACAATGAGTTTATTTTTGTGCCATACAAAGAGGAAAGATTTTGTCGTGAATTTTCCAAATGTAGATCGAGATCAGTTGTATAGTTCCAGAACTCCAGTTAGGAGTATTTTTGTTTCAACAGTCATTGGGACCGTCTTATTAAAGATCATATGACTGAAATTATCATTAGGTCTAACATGACAATCCCAACTGTAACTTGATGATCATAACTTCAGATTATGCTTGTAATATATTGACCTTTTCTCTGATAGTGACGCCTTTTGATGCCTCTGTAAAAGTCATTTTTACCCCCCCCCCCACACACACACACACGATAATAGCAGGGTGGGGGGGACATATTGTTTTTGACCTGTCTGTTTGTTGGTTTGTGGACAACTTTAGCGTTGACGATATTTTTGTAGCCATTGCACATACATACTTTAAACTTGGCATGCATGTGCAACTTATAGAGGCGAACATTTTTAGGGGTGACTTATTAAGATCAAGGTCAAGTTAAGGGTCAAATTTATATTGGTGATAATTGGGGGAGGGGGGGGTGGGGGTGGGGGTGTGTGATAGTAATTCATGTATACATCTTGTTTGTAACTAATGCGATAAATATAGCATTTGCTTCAAAGGAGCAACACTTCTATTTATCACAGTTTCAAAGCTACACAATTCTAAAAATCTTCCTTCCTTCTAGTAAATGCTCCTTTTCAGTGGATTTATTCAAGAGCTTGGGTCTAAAAATAGCCAGTGAGTTAATGGCTTAAAACCTAGGATAATTTCAGTCATAGGATCTTTGGTAAGGTGGCCCACTGGCATTGCTTATACATGCATCGATGTATTCGAACCTTGATTAGACATCTGCAGAATCTGTCTGATCTAGGTTCAATCTTTTTTCAAACATCTATATATACAATGTAATGTAGTAAACGGTCAAAGGTTGAACTTACTGCAGTACACTAAGCCATTGGTATACCTATATGATCCTAAATATTCAGACAGATCAATTTGGGCAAATAGTGCAGACCCAGATCAAACTGCTGCTGAAGGAGTTTGCAGTTTGTTCAGCGTTTACACCATTTGTTACTATGTCAGTATAATTTAATGTTGGAAATATGGTGACAACATGTCTTATTTAGCCTTACAAAACAGCAGAGGGGGAGACTGGGTGAACTGTAAGGATAAGTAGGGTACGGTGTGCAGTTGGAGACTGGGTGAATCGTTAGGATAAATAGGGCACTGTGTGCAGTTTGTTTTTGTTTTCAATACTCACTGTGTAGTTGACATATATGCTTCTTCTTTAGACTGTTTCATTATTTTGTATATTGTATCTTTTTGTAATAAAAATTGTGGTTCGGTATATTTTTGCCTGTTTCTATTTTACTTCCAAAGATATTTTGATGCCCCAACTATTTAAAGCGCTTTTAAGATGGCCTTAATTCTGACAATACGTTTGCAAACAGAGTAGACCCATATCCTGTATGACTCTGTCTGATCAATGTCTACTCTGTTTCCTGTAGGAGCTGTCTGATCAGAGTGCTCAATTTGCTTATAAAATAATATAGGTATGAATCTAGTTTCTGTCAGCTGACTTGCGGTAGGTCGGTGGTTCTACTCTTTGGATCCTCCACCTGTAATTAGCTGTATGTCGTGATATGGCTAAATACTGTTAACCCATTTGCTCCCAGTGGTTTCTTCCATGCTTATATATTGGATTAGTCTATCTCTTATCTAAGGGATGTCTGGTCTAAATTTTCATTTTTGTTTTGTTTTATATTTATGTCTCCCCCCATATTTATATGGGGGAGACATATTGTTTTCGTGAGAGTTGTCTGTCTGTCCGTCTGTCCGTCTGTCTGTCACACTTTTTGTCCGGACGATAACTTCAATATGCCTGATGCCAGTTGATTGAAACTTCATATATGGAAAGAGAATAATGAGAGGAAGTGTCATGCACAAGGTCCATAACTCTGGCTTCACTAATATTGGAGTTATTGCCCTTTGTAAAAAAAATCTCACTTTTTTGTCCGGACGATAACTCCTATATGGCTCATGCCATTGGATTGAAACTTCATATATGGAAAGATCATGACGAGAGGAAGTGTCATGCACAAGGTCCATAACTCTGGCTTCACTAATATTGGAGTTATTGCCCTTTGTAAAAAATATAATTTTTTGTCCGGACGATAACTTCAATATGCCTGATGCCAGTTGATTGAAATTTCATATATGGAAAGAGCATAATGAGAGGAAGTGTCATGCACAAGGTCCATAACTCTGGCTTCACTAATATTGGAGTTATTGCCCTTTGTAAAAAAAATCTCACTTTTTTGTCCGGACGATAACTCCTATATGGCTCATGCCATTGGATTGAAACTTCATATATGGAAAGATCATGACGAGAGGAAGTGTCATGCACAAGGTCCATAACTCTGGCTTCACTAATATTGGAGTTATTGCCCTTTGTAAAAAAATCACAATTTTTTGTCCGGATGATTACTCCTATGTGACACATGCCATTGGAGTGAAACTTCATACATGTAACGATCATGATAAGAGAAAGTGTCATGCATAAGATCCTTAACTCGAGCTTCAATAAATTTTAGAGTTATTGCCCCTTGTACATTTGTTTAATTCTTTCTTGTCCGGACGATAACTCCTACATGGCTCTTGCCATCGTATTGAAACTTCATACATGGAAAGAGCATGATGAGAGAAAGTGTCATGAACAAGGGCCATAATTCTGGCTTCAATAATTTTGGAGTTATTGCCCTTTGTTACATTTTTTGGCCGATCAATAACTCCTGTTCGACTGATGCTATTGGAATGACATTTTATTTTTGGAAAGAGCATGATGAAAGTAAGTGTCATGCACAAGGGCCATAAATCTGGTATCAGTATTTTTGGAGTTATTAGCTGTTATCATTTTCTTCTTGAAAAATGTAGTGTGGAAAACGCATAATGAGGGGAAGTATCATTCATCAAGACCATAACATTTTTAGTGATTTCCCTTTACATATTGTTTTTATTAGAGGGGAGACATCCGTTTTTTTGACAAAAACCTCTAGTTGAATTTCATATCAGCAAACAGTGTTGACTCTGATCAGACGCCGCATTATGCGGCGTCTGACCAGTCTACACTGTTTGCATACGTCCCATATATGGGATCGTGGGAGCAAATGGGTTAAAACGACGTAAAACAAACTATTTAAAACCAATTTGTCACAGTCAAGAAATTGCTGAGGTGAACCAAACTATCGGCAGTAAGTCAATACATGTACGTTTTGATATGTCATAAAAGTTGTTAAAGGCATAAGGTATCCTGGTGAATCTGTTTAAAAAGAAATTGTGTCCATGGGACACGGATGCCCCTGCACGACATACCTGAAAAGGGGAGACACGGTACAACTCGCTATGATTGTGCTTTAGACCAAATATCAAATCATTCCAGCATACATAAGCCAAGAAATCTTTGACAAAAAAAATGGGAAGGACGTACGTACGGACAAGGGTAAAACTTAATGCCACTGTCGCCTAAAGACAGCATAATAATAAATTGTTAAAGTAAGCAGAGAAGAACCTGGTCATTTTCAAGAACAACTTCCTTAATGCTCCATTAAATCATATACTATGACCACTTCTTAGAATCGTCTCGAAGAGATATAGGGTTTGGTGGAGAAATGATTTTAGTATTTGGTTACGCACCTTTATCCCATAATCTACCGTGTGGGGTGCCGTAAATCTCAGATATGCACTAGTGCATTTTATGCAAAGTAGCCGTTTGACCCCGGCCTATAATGAATATTAAAGAGAATACGGGGAACCAATGCATGGCGTCGTTTAATCATTTGCCAATCGTAGCTCTCCGTGTGCCTCGTCTGTTGTATAACTACGCTATTGGTAAACAATGGCCGAAACAGTCGCCAGCTATAGCCCGTTTCATTTTCTGTCATTTTAAGGCTTATGTGATACACAGAATCTTACATTGGTGTTCATTACAAATTGTTTTTATGAAACGAGTTTACTATAATAATATGCCACGAGCTTTAGAGTCATTACAGTAAACGAGTTTCATGAAAACAATTTATAATGAACACCAATGTAAGATACTCTATTTATCTGTTGATCTGGTTAAACCAAAACAGCAGAACCTAATCATTAGTTATTTAACATGAAATTTTTTGAAAGCAGATCCTTCGGAAGCAAAAGCAATACCACAAGAGAACATTGTGGGTTTTATTGAGTCTGTTCATAAGAAGTTTTTAAGCATTTTACTCCATGAATATTCATGTAAGCAATAATGATCTCATGAATATTAATTCGATTAAATAATTGTTATAAAAACACAAAGACACGGAAAGTTTGGCATTGCAGAAACTGTAGAATCCTCTACATGTATATTATATGAGTTTAACATTGAAATTCCCGGAATCAGGAAACACGCTATTTACTTTCATTTTTAAATTAGCATATTATACAGCTACTACATACAATGTAGACCCTGAGCAGAAACCGCGCCAAAAGCGCGATTACTACTCTAGGTCTACACTGCTTCTCAGAAAATAGGTCTACAGTTTTGTTATAATCCAATAGGTCTACAGTTTTGTTATAATCCATGTTCCTTTTCCATCTTTAGATGGCTAGAAGTGTATGTTTATACTTAATGCCAATAACGATTTGTATTGTATTGTATTGTATTATATATTATATCATAGGCAAACAGCAGACCCTGATCAGCCGGCCCCAACAGGAGCCGTCTGGTCTGGATCTACTCTGTTTTCAAAGGCGTATTTACGGAATAAAAGGTTGAAGTGCATAGCTATTCACACCCACTAGCACCTGCTTAAGCGATATTCAATTTTCTTAACTAAAAGCATTCATAAATACTTGAACTGCTCTGATCTAATATTTCGACCACTAAGGGCCTTTTTCAAAGATTATCATGTCTTTGATTTTATGGCTGAATGCATGTAACAAAAATGTGACGTGTATTTTGACATGATAATCTTTGAAAAAGGCCCTTAGTGGTCGAAATATTAGATCAGAGCAGTTCAAGTATTTATGCATTATATTAATTCGGTTCTACTAGTAGGACATTAGCCCACCCGGATAGTAGCCCACTCGCACTTTCCCCCCGATTTCTTGGTGGGCGGACATTAGCCCGCCCGTGTTGTCTTGGTGGGCGGACATTGGCCCCTTTGGTAATACAATGTATATCGAAGGCGGACAATTAATAGCCCATTCGGACAGTAGTCCCCTCGAGATTTGCCCACCTATTTCTGTAAGGCCAAAATACAGCAAAAATATTACCTTCGACGTTAGTGACACAAATTTTATTCACAATGAAGAAAATATTCCAAAATAGGGAATTAATATAATACATAAATACTTGAACTGCTCTGATCTAATATTTCGACCACTAAGGGCCTTTTTCAAAGATTATCATGTCAAAATACACGTCACATTTTTGTTACATGCATTCAGCCATAAAATCAAAGACATGATAATCTTTGAAAAAGGCCCTTAGTGGTCGAAATATTAGATCAGAGCAGTTCAAATTTTATTTTCGGTAATGTTCGAATATGTACGTTGAACTACAAGACAATGGTCCGAAATACTACGGACCAGGGATAAATAATCCCAGACGACTGCGGACCAAAACAATCTTAGAAGAAAATAGAAACATAAAACAATAATATATATGAATTCGTTGTTCTTTCCAGACCGTCATATCCCGAAGTAAATACTGTATTTACTTCGTGGTCATATTAAAGAATGTGTTAAATTTAAAAGGTAATTAACAAACTCGGCGTAATTGGCTGAAACACTCGTAGGTGTGATAATCCAATTAACTACATGCACGTGTTTGATAATCCAATTAGATGTGAATGCTGTGCTTTATCCTGCTGTTTGTAATTACCTGTTTGGAAGTAATTGGCGTGCGTTGTCCAAAAGGCAAACTGGTAGATTATTTGTCGCATATATTCCCTGTTTTTGGGAATATTTTCTTCATTTTAAATTTCAAAGAATAAAGTTCTAAACTGAAAAAGTTTTCGTGTTGCATTCTTTCATTCTGTTTTGTAGATGTTATAGGGTGAATCGCTGTTTGTAAACAAACCTATTGATTTGGCGAATGTGCAGTTAACTGGTAGGCAAAAACACCAATAATAAACTATGTATCCCTATGTATTTGCTAAGCAATAGTTAGCCTACACATCATTTAACGACTGTTTGTTATGAATTGTTTATCTCTGTACATTTACTATATCCTCAGACTATCATGACTATTATGTTTTTGTTTCGAAGGATAATTACAACAAGAAGCTTGAATTAATAGAAATGAAAATAAATTGGTAGAAGGCTGTGTAGACCAATTGGAACTCTTGACTCCAAATATTTGGACATGTAAACCTAAAGAAAGGTCATAATCCCCATTAGAAAGTACACACTCAGCAAATTTAAATGAAGAATTAATAATGTTTTAATCATTTTGCCTGCTAAGTGCAACCTAACTGGTATTTGCTAACAGTTTGGATCCTGATGAGGCGCTGATTAACATAGCGTCTCATCACAATGCAAGCTGTATGACCAGTCAATATAGGTCTCTCCAAAGCGTACACAAACCGAAAGCAAGAGAAAACGGTGACAGGTCACTGCTATATGGGTTAATAGGAGCTACACTGTGGTTTGTATGTCCAAATTAAAAGAGTAATAAAATAAGATTCTGTTTCATTTCGGGACACTGTACAGGAATATAGAAGTTAATCGATTTTGTTTTCTTGCATACACTCCATGCATTTTATTATATTATTTAATAATAATATCATATTTTTAATATTATATTAATGAATATTCATGACAAAGCTTTCTGACCAGGTTCTATTCTGTTTGCTCAATGACAATCAAAAAATATTCATTAGGTGTAAAGCACATATCATTGTAAGATAATGTAATACATTATACTAGCACATATGGTATATATTGTACAGTAAAACCTCGATTATTCGAATTTTCGGTATAGAAGAATTTAGACCCTTTTAGACAGGTGGCTGCTTAATACATGGTGAAAGTCATGCAGAAAGCTCCTAGAGGAGCTTTCTGCATGACTTTTACCATGCATTAAGCTGCCACCTGTCTTAAAGATCGATAATAATACGTATTTTAGTATTCGAATAATCGAAGTTTTAATGTATTTATACTAGCACATATGGTATATATTGTATTTATAAGTATAAATCGTATGACCACAAACGTCTCTAATCCCTTATTTTCCAAACAGGATAGACCCAAATCAATCTTAATGTTATATGATCTGGGTCTACCCTGTTTGCTAAATGTCAGATAATAAAGATAATGTAATACTAGCACATATGGTATATGAAACAAGCATAAATTGTATGACCAAAAATTTCTAATTCCTTATCGTCGAAACAGATTAGACCAAAATCAAATTTAAAGCTATATGATCTGGGTCTACCCTGTTTGCTCAATGTCAGATCAATTATAAGTTAAAAGTTTGTACATTTATTATTTCTGCACATGATTATTTATACATCTACTAATTGTGCATGTTAATGCTTTTGTACATGTTAATGCTTTTGTACATGTTAATGCTTTTGTACATGTTAATGTACATGTTAATGCTTTTGTACATGTTAATGCTTTTGTACATGTTAATGCTTTTGTACATGTTAATGCTTTTGAAGTTGCATTTTGACGCATCTGCAAACAGAGTAGACCCAGGTCAGACGGCTCCTATAGTAGTCATCAAGGAAAGTGTTTAAGTAATATATTAAATATGATTATATGTTCTATATGAAAATGATCTGAATTACTTGTCTTTGTATATGCTTTTGTATGCGGATGATATTGCCTTATTTACGACTGATCCAGTTAATTTACAGAACAGCTTGACTGTATCCATAGATTCTCAACAAAACGGGCATTGAAAATTAATACAAATAAGACAAACAATTGTACTTTTCAAGGTCGCAAGCAACATATTGAAAACGAATGGTTTATAGATGGCGAAAAACTAGAAATTGTTGACTCATTTAATTACACTACACTGGTGATATGAAAGAAGCTGTTACATCTCTTTGTGACCAAGCTCTTATTGCATACAACACCTGTTATCAGTTTTTGACAGAGTTCAATTAGACATCAAATTAGACATCAAAACAAAATCATCAATGTTTGATTCACTTGTAATGCCTATACTATACGGTTCGGAAGTCTGGGGAGTTTATGAAATAAAAGAGATAGATAAACTGCATTTAAAATTTTGTAAACGTATACTAGGAGTAAGACAACAAACTCCAAACGTAGTTGTACATGGGGAATTGGGAAGACTTCCATTTACAGAACTGGCAAAGGAGCGTGCACTTAGATATTGGTAAAAAATTATCAAAAACCAAACTTTGCCGATCTTTAGAATTTTTAACGAACAAGTCAGTGATACGAACTCAAAATCCTGGACAAAACATGTAAAAGCCATTCTAGGTCGACTTGGTTTCGGATACGTATGGGGCAATATGAATGTTATGACACCATCACCATTAGAATTTAAATCTAGGATCCACGATCAGTATACCCAAACATGGAACATGTTACTAAGTAATACATCTAAGCTCCATTACTACAAAACATATAAAACAACTTTTTGTTTTGAGAACTATACTTAACCTATATTAAAGATGATGGTTTACGTAGACATTTGACATCCTTTAGTTTAACATCACACACTCTGGAAATAGAGTCTGGAAGATTTACTGGTGTCACGAGACATGAACGCATATGTAAATTTTGTACTTGTAATGTAGTTGAAACAGAATATCATTTTCTACTTTGCTACCCAAAATATTCCGTCTTTCGTTCCTCTATCTTAGGAAATTATTATACATCATGGCCTTCAATTAACAAAATTAATTCTGTAGAATTATGTCTTCTGAAAATAGAAAGATAATTTTCAAAATAGCTAAATATGTCAACGAAGCATTTAAAGTACGCAAAAACTCCCTTGAAATGCTAACTGCCCCATAAATCTTAACGTAAGCATGAAGAATATGTACATGCATATTATATGTGTGATATTTTGTCATTTCTTTGTTTGAATTGTGAATATTGAAATGTATGTAATTGTTTGTCTTTGCCATATTTTGATAATTTATTGTGTAAATGGCCAAAGGCATTATTGAATGCTGATTACCAGTAATAAAACTGAAACTATATGTTTTTGGAAATTATTTGGATATTGTACTATAAACTAAATGTAATAAACTATTTTATTCATCATGATGTGAATTATGTTTTTGGAGCATACAAATATAAATGTTTTATTCATCATAAAGCAAGGTATATTATAAGATAAAAAAGCGCACTAAAACACTTTCTTTAGTTTTATTATAACCAAAGTATTTGGCCTTTAGCCTTCATAAAACATCAAATTATATTATAATGTTATTATAAGATAAAAAGCACACTAAAACACTTTCTATAGGGATTTTTATAACCACGGGGGTAGTTAGGAGCATTAGGTAAAATTGGATATATACAAATACAATATTTTATTCATCATAAAGCAAAGTATTTGGCCTTTACCCTTCAAAAACATCAAATTATTTCATAATGCTATTATAATATAAAAAACACTTTTTAGAGATTTTCATAACCATGGAGTAGTTGTCCAGTTTGGCAGTTTTCTTGCGGGGCAGTCGTCCAGGGGGACAATCGTCTGTAGGGCAATGGTCCTATGGGGCAATCACCCTGTGGGGCAGTTGTCCGTACCCCGCCTAAAGGGATGCCCTATACACAGCTGAACTTTGGCCTTTCTTTGAAATGGGATACATCCTTATTTATCTGTGGACATGCCTGATATGTCGAACTGACATTTGAAAAATGTAGACCCAGACAAGATAGCTAGAAAGCAACCCTCTGATCACACACTTAACTGCCATCTATCGCACACACTGTCTTATCAACAAAGTTATGAACTATTACGTAACAGGAATGCTTCTAATGTAGCAACTACGTACAATGTGCCAATTGTCTAAAGTTATGATTCCCGAACAAATAAATAATAAGTTGTCCCATTTCAAAGAAAGGCCAGATCAAGGGATCGGGTTTTTTGTGTGGTTTTTCCAAAGTTCAGCTGGTAGTTTATAGGGCCGATTAATTCAAGCTTCTTGTTGTATCTATCCTTAGAAACTAAAACATAATTGTCATTATAGTCAGAGGATATAGTAAATGTACATAAATCAACAATGCATAACCAACACTGTGACAGTCGTTAATTGATGTGTAGCTAGACTAACTATTGCTTAGCCTATACATAGGGATATATATATAGGTTGTTATTGGTCTTTTTGTCCACCAATTAACTGCGCATGCGCGAAATCGACGGGTTTGTTTACAAACAGAGATTCGCCCTATTACACCGACCCTTTAACAAACACGGTTTATACTTGTGTATTTCACCAATATTTAACTTTTTCTGATTTTAATTTTGTACTGTATATTACCCATTACCCATGCTTTGAAAAATCTTACATCTGTTTTCAACTCCACAGGTTGTCATGTTAAACTGTTGTTATTCTTGTTACATAGTTGGCAAATAGTTTAGACCTGTCGTGTTATTTGTTGTACGACCGACTCCAAATAAAGATTTTTGTATCTTGTAAATTCATCTTCCAGAATAAATTTTCGGTTCATGCTTATGTTTTCACACGCACTATCAAATGTAATTATCATCAACGATTGCACCATAATCGGTTTTTTTTTAATTTAACAGAAGTTTTTTTTAACCCTTTCCCTGTTCTGTATTTATCCCAAATTTCAATACCTACTGAATATTCATGATCATAGTAGTCATAAAAAAATATGGAAGGTGGAACATTGTAGACATTTTAGAAAGCAAAAAACCCCAGATCTATCAAATTCTATTAGCAAACAGAGCAGACCCTGATCAGACGGCTCCTCTAGGGGCCGTCTGATCTGGGTCTACTCTGTTTGCAAATGCGTGAAAACACGTTTACATGAGGGAAAGGGATGTTACATAATCAGCTGTCAGTCTTTTTGCCCACCAGGCTTTTCTCGGCTAAGGGGTATGACTAAAACACGAAAGGAGGATTTTTTGGCGAAAGGAGGCGAAAGGAGGATTAAAAATTAATATTGGCTATTTATTAGTTATTAATAAGTTAGTTAAATGATATGGACATATATTTTAAATGTATCTGGCACTAATACACTGATTTAAGCCTGAATATATGAACACATCATTAATATATTGATGGCATTTACAAGGAAAACGTATTACTTGCTCCTTTCGCCACAGTAAATACCGCGAAAGGAGCTCTTAAGTAATGTAATTGAATGTAGAACTGCGGGTTTTTAATAATATGTAATACTTAGTGTTTTTAATTAATATATAGATCTACACATATTTTAAGTATATTTGGCATTAAAATAATGAAATAAGCCTGAATATATTACCACATCATTAATATATTGATGACATTTATGGGGGAAACGGGTTACTTGCTCCTTTCGCCAGCTTTAAATATCGCGAAAGGAGTTCTATAATCGAATGAAGAACTGTGGATTACTTCATGTAATTTGGTTTGATAAAGCTCAATCCGCTGAAAACCCATGGTCTACAGTTGGCGAAAGGAGGCTCCTTTAGCCAGCTGTAAATCCCGTGAAAGGAGCTCTTAATATAATTTGATGAAGAACTGTGTGTTACTACATTTGAGTTGGTTTGAAAAAGCTCCTTTCCCTAATTTAAATCCTTGGTCTGCAGTTGGCGAAAGGAGGCTACTTTAATTGGCCAGCTGTAAATCCCGCGAAAGGAGCTCTTAATATAATTGAATGAAGAGCCGTGGGTTACTACAGGTAAGTTGGTTTGATAAAGCTCCATCCGCTGAAAATCCAAGGTCTACAGTTGGCGAAAGGAGGCTCCTTTCGCCAGCTGTAAACCCCGTGAAAGGAGCTCTTAATATAATTGAGTGTAGAATTGTGGGTTACTACAGGTAAGTTGGTTTGATAAAGTTCCTTTCGCTCAAATCCTTGGTCTGAAGTTGCCGAAAGGATGCTCCTTTCGCCAGCTATAAATCCCGTGAAAGGAGCTCTTAATAAATTTGAATGTAGAAGTGTGGGTTACTACAGGTAAGTTGGTTTGATAAAGCTCCTTTCGCTAAAAATCCTTGGTTGGCCATACATGTATATATTTTAGACAGTATACATCTATGAAAAACACATTTTTACAAATTTATATGCTCAATCTTTTCAACCATGCAAACATCGTGATGTCCCTATTTCTGATATGAATATTCTTAGAATAAAGGTTTAATTGCATACATGTATACGCATGTAGCATGTTAAAGGTCAATAATGAATCGGGCACTAGAAGTTTCACTGATTGGGTAATGACCCATCAAGGATCTTTAAAGGATTGTGGCACGTGTACACAATAGCGGTTTTTTAGTTTGTCCAAAGTATTACACTCTCCGACAATGCATTAATCGTCAGTATATGGCGTGTTAAAGGTCAGCAGTAAATCGGACACGTGCAATTTCACTGATTGGATTATGACAACTACGTTAATTTTGTAATTGGGTTTAAGACAAACCATTCAAGGGTATTTAGTTTTGCCGATGTGAATTGATACCCGGTAAAACCTGATCTTAGGGAAACAATTATAATCAAACTGCATAGATACCCCTACAACATCCAATGATCTGGATCCACGTTGGTTTGCTGTGTTGCGCAAGTTATACAAATGTATATTTATATGATATAAGTATTTTCAAACTGTGATGTTACTGATTTAGTACAAACACCATTCAATCTAAATCCCCAACGACCACTGTCAACGACGCACAGAAAATATAACCATATAAACATTTAATTAATGTTCTCAATCACACCCAGCCTGTGGCAATTAAAGGAATTAACACAGATACACAGCTACTTAGCCTATAACGCGTGCCGGAGAACCCTCGGGTAGACAATATGGCTAAATATCAGAACAGAACAGATAATTTAATAAAGACTTGTACATAGTACAGGTCGGTTTGAAAACCTCCCGTTAGCTGATAGAAGGTGCCCTTTTTGTGAAAACTGTGTTGAAGATGAGATCCATACCTTTATGAAATGTCCCGTTTATGATGACCTTCGAAATCCTTTATTTGAGTCGGCAGAAGGCATTAGTGCTGCTTTTAACAATTTGGAGTTGGTAGACCTATTCGTATTTCTGGTTGCATCAGAGAAACTGGTCCGTTTATGTGCCAAAACCTGCTTTTTAATATTACAGCGTAGACAAGATATGTTGTACATAACGTCATTGGCGTAAATACAGTTTAGGTAAATTGCCATGTACTTCGCGTGTATGAAGGTCGACTTTAATCCTTTTTTTAGTTTGGTATGGAGCTAGTTACAGGTATTAAGGAATTATCCTTTTTATTGTAGATAATGTCTGTGACAAATGTTTAAGTATTTGCCTTTTATTTCAAGTATAAAGTCTCTGTTAATCAGTTTATTTCAAATCTGATTTGAGGTAATAAACGTTTTCTTAAGAACATTTTGTAGCATGGCTTGTTTGGCCGTTTTTCTGATGTCAGTTTTTATCTACCCTCAGTTTTTAAGTAGTTTTTAACTCAGACAGACGTACGTACTCGTTAAGGTACGGGTGTTTTGTTTGGTGGATTAACAGAGGCTATATACTTTTAAAAATATGTGTAGTTATAGTGCAATAAGTATGGATTAGCATTGTGATATATGCATAGTCTCTTATAATTCAAATATGAATGGCATGGTTTATGTATAGATAAATTTTTGTGTGTGTATGTTTGTAACCATGAAGAGACGCTAATAAAGAATATATATATAGTACATCGCCACAATATACATACAAAACATCAAAACATTTTGAACAGTAAGAATATCAAAACGTCTTGATAGCAAAATCACAAAATCACGTAATCACCGAGCTTTGTTTCTTTTTATGTTGTTTAATGGAAGCAGGGAAATATTTTTAAAGTTCCAGTTTAACAGGGTCTAACCTGTTTACCCTTTACTCCATCAATACGCCATTCTACGCCTTTGCAAACAGCGTATACCCAGATCAGACTGCTCCTTTAGGAGCAATATAATCCGGGTCTTCATTCAATTATATTAAGAGTTCCTTTCGCGGGTGTTTACAGCTTGCGAAAGGAGCATCCTTTCCCCAACTGTAGAACATGGATTTTCAGCGAAAGAAGTTTAATAAAACCAAATTACCTCAAGTAACCCACAGTTCTTCATTCAGTTACAATATATGAGCTCCTTATGCAGGATTTACAGCTGGCGAAAGGAGCCTCCTTTTCCAACTGTAGACCATTGAATTTCAACGAAAGGAGCTTTATTAAACCAACGTTTCTCAAGTAACCTACAATTCTTCATTCAAATACATTAAGGGCTCCTTTCGCAGGATTTACAGCTGGCGAAAGGAACCTCCTTTCCCCATCTGTACACCATGGATTTTCAGCGAAAGGGGCTTAATCAAACCAAGTTACCTCAAATAACTCACAGTTCTTCATTCAATTACATTAAGAGCTCCTTGTACATGATTTACAGCTGGCGAAAGGAGCATCCTTTTCCAACTTGTAGACCATGGATTTTCAGCGAAAGGAGCTTTATCAAACCAACTTCGATTTACCTTAAGTAACCCACAGTTATTAATTCAATTACATTAAAGGCTCCTTTCGCGGGATTTACAGTGGCGAAAGGAGCAAGTAATCCGTTTTCCCCGTAAATGGCATCAATATATTAATGGTGTGGTAATATATGCAGGCTTATTTAATTATTTTACTACCAAATATACTTAATATATATGTATATATTAATTAAAAACACTAATTATTACCTATTATTAATAACCCACTTAACTAAGAACTCCTTTCGCGGGATTTACAGTGACGAAAGGAGCAAGTAATCCGTTGTCCCTGTAAATGTTATCAATATATTAATGGTGTGTTAATATATTCAGTCTTAAATCATTATATTAGTGCTAAATATATTTAAATTATATGTCCATATCATTTATAATAACTAATAAATAGCCAATATTAATTTTTAATCCTCCTTTCGCCAAAAAATCCTCCTTTCGTGTTTTAGTCATACCGTCGGCTAAGATAACGGTTTCTGGACGACTCGGCACCAAACCAACTCGGCCCCTAGACAATTCGGCCCCAAGACGATTCGGCACCATGGTCAACTCGGCCCCTCCCAAAAATTTACCCTAGACGATTCGGCACCTATTTATTTTTTATTAATTTTTGTTATCAAATTTATAGTTTTATAGTTTTTCAATCAATCAATAAAATGAACTTATAAGGTGGATCCAGATAATTATTATAAATTGTTATTACGGAACACTGAATTGGATTAAATCCATACCCGGCAAATTTAGGGTTGATGAAGAGATGCTAAATGCTTTGGATCCCGATCAATCAGTTTCAAATTGAAGTTATTTTCAGATCATTATTATGAATTATTGGTACTGTCCGTACAGAACGTTGGTTTGGATCCCTTTTGCTACATGCGTTCAAATTTATGTTATGACCGGCGCGTAATATTTAATATTATTTAACTATTAGCCTGGTATGGATGTATTTTGTCAACAAGGATGATTACCTTTGCAAACAGTTTGGATTCTGATGAGACTCTGAGTAACTCCGCGTCTTATTGATCAGAATCCAAGCTGTTTGACACTGATCGAGATTATATCTTCGCAAAGAAATGGCAGAATAAAATAAAGTTTTAAAACCGCAGCAGAAATATAACGACAAAATATAATTTCACTACCATAAAGTATTTACTTCGTGATTGTACTAAACAAAAAAATGACTTAGCACGCTAAGAGTAAATAACGAGAAGGTAAACGGTTGGGGTCCCGACCAGTCAATTGCTAATTGGATTATGTGAAAACGAATCTGCGGCATAACATCAAAGTGGGTGTACAGGTGTTAAATAACCTTCCAGTAGAACAATTAGACCAGAATCGGAATAATGTTCAACGTTCAACTAACAATTAGACACGTTTCATTTAACCGTAATTATATAAATTGTCGTAATTTTATATTCAAAATAAACAAAAAATCACGAATCTTATGATATAGTGAATACCTAGATCATCTTAGAAAAAGTATTTTACATCAATGAAAAATTAGCAATAATGCATTTTGCGTATGTCTTACAGTGACGCATATATTTTCTTCCCACTTGCAATATTTGTTAATTCAATCAGTGTCACATACCGATTATCGGCCGTACCTGTGATCTCGGGGCGGACAATATTAATTGGCACGTGTAAATACGAAAGCAGCGGGTGGCTTAATTCAATCAGCAATATCATAGTGATTAGATTAATGGTATCGCATTGACTGATATCGACACGTGCCAATTAATCAGTTTACAAAGAGATGTACATTATATTTTGTGTTAGGTGCATCATATGTTTGTTTTTTTAAATGTTCAGTAATTTATATAGTGAAGCAAATAGTCAAAATGGTAAAAAAGGTTTATGTAGTTAATATGAATTTCAATTCACCATTTGACACGTGCCAATTTATCACACCCTTTCCCTCATACAGAAGCCTTTTAACGCCTCTACGAACAGAGTAGAACCCAGATCAGGAACCCGGATCTAATCTAGATTCTATTTGCTTCCACATTATGGCTTAAAAACGATTGCATGCTTTATTTTTCATTTACTTGTGTGTTTGTCCTCCAGTTTATATGTGTACATATAACGAGCAATATCAGATTTGAGCCGGATCAGTCATTGAATTAATCGGCGAGCGATCTGGATCCAACCTGATTTAAAGGTTAATGTATTTGTACACAAGTATGTTCTTTATTTTCTTTTATATGTTTTTTTTTATATATGTGTATTTGGTCCTCGTGTTTAGTTTCGGCAATGTTAAAAAAGATCGGAACCAGATCAGACATACATACTCTATCTGGGTCTATACTGTTTGTATCAATCTCAAATATGGCAATTATTTATCTTCATCTATTTATACTCGTATTTATTAAACATACCAGAGTGCTACAGTTATTTTACTATAGTTTTACGTAACAATGTTAAAATTATCTAACTACATATTTGCTGTTCTGTCAATCACCTTTTTGATTACTGATTTGGGAAGGAGGGAGGGATATATGGACATCTCTATATACATCATTTATGACACAATGAAAATTCAGAATTTGGGGCTCGTGAAAGCAGGATCCACGTCCCGAGCCCTGGGTGCATCTTGAATACCTGCTTGGTACGGAAAACGTTCATCTGGGTCTAAACAGTGATAAATTTAGGTCAATGCAATTAAAATCTATAATTATCATTTCAATAGACTGTAAGCACAAAAACATGGTTTAAACAGGTTGAAATTACCGACACAATTCTAATGTAATATATGTGCCGAATCGTCTAGGGCCGAGTTGTCCAGGGGCCGAGTTGTCTAGGGGCCGAATTGTCTAGGGGCCGAGTTGGTTTGGTGCCGAGTTGTCTAGAAATCAAGATAACAGGTGCGCGTTACGTCACGGCGATCACTAAAAATAGAGCTGTGTTAACATCTTAACATCGACTGCAACCTTACAGTACATTAAGCGGAGTCTAAAAAGCAGTTACAGATCGCTGATAGTAAGTGTAAATATTTATTTTTCCCCGTTAACTATTTCTAGTAAGCAAACAATGGTAATGCAACTTTGACCCAAGATTAGATTCACGAATATACATGTGTTAGGTGACATAAACTATAGAAAGATTGATTGGGAATCCCTCCTAAATAAGGAAACTGGAAACAGCCTGACAGAAAATGATGGACAATTCTCCATGAACACAGCGCTGAGCAACTTGTACATTTCCCTACTAGGGAACAAAATACACTGGATTTAATTATTACAAACACTCCTAACCAATTTGTAGATGTTCACTCCCTAGTCCAAATAATTTGACATCACGCAAGCTTATTTTTCATTCAATTATCATGTTATCATTCTTCATTTTGTTTTTTATCATTCATATTCATATTTATCTTTCTCTGCTGGCGTGAAGTCTTCGTATTTCGCAGGAATGATAAAAATTAAAAAAAATATAAAAAATAGAAAAAAAAACCCGATGTAAAAGAATAAAAATGTGATGAAGAACGATAATTATGTGATATTTCGAAATACAGAAGTTTTATATTGTAGAACAAAAAATATCCCATCTAAACTATCGAGAACTCACCAATCTCTGCCATGGATCACAAAAGCAATACAGAAGTTGATAAAACGTAGAAATAAAACGCATTCACTCTATCTATCTATCTATTTATAATGCCGGACTCCACTTGTCGTGTATTATCGGCATGAGGGGTTTGTGCGTCGTGCAGATTAAAAGCAAATAAAAGTTGTGAAAGGAAGACTTCAAAAGAAGGATAGAGAGGAGAAATAAAGTGAGACAGGTGTTAAAATAGGTGAAAACAAAGAAGCTAAAAACACTGATCCCAGGCCTCAGGGGCGGTTTGAGATGAGGGAGGGGTTTAAGATGTTACGGAACCCCTCGAGGTCAGGCTGAAGGACTGCGTCCGCTGGTAGGCTGTTCCACATCACCACCGTGTAAGGGTAAAAGGAATATTTGAAGTAGTTTGCTGTGGTGTGTACCTGTCGGAAAGATAAAGGGTGCATGTGGCGGGTCATTCTCGTAGGCCTTTCTAGATAAGACGGCAAGGGCATGGCTACCAGCCCATACACAATTTTGTAAAAAATAAGGAGCCGTCCTAGGTCACGTCTGTCTTGCATAGTCTGCCAACCCAGGCCCTCCCTGAGTGCTGTTACGCTATTATAGTATGAATAGTTATGTGTTGTCCATCTCACAGCTCTTTTTTGGACCTTTTCTATTCTATTTATATTTACCTGAGTGCTAGGTGACCATACACTTGACGAATATTCCAATTGAGGTCTTACCAGAGTCTTGTATGCAAATTCCCGAATTTTCTGATTTTTTGTCTTGATGTTCCTGGAAAGAAAGCTAAGAGTTTTATTTGCTGTAGAGGTTATATTTTCAATATGTTTATTCCAGGAAAGGTCCTCTGATAGAGTTACTCCAAGATATTTGGCATAATCTACATGTTCTAGAAATTGGTCATGAAGTTTATAATTATAGAGGGACTTTTTCTTACTTTTGGTGATGGACATAACTACACACTTACTGGGATTGAATTCCATGTCCCATGTCCGTTCCCATTTTGTTAGATTGTCAAGGTCCTTTTGTAGGAGGTCACAATCCTGGATGTTGTTGATGGCTAAGTATACAGCCGTATCATCAGCAAAAAGGCGGACTTGTGAAGTAACAGTATCGGGAAGGTCATTTATATAAAGAATAAAAAGGAGTGGGCCTAAAACAGATCCTTGAGGTACCCCAGATGTTACTGGGACCTCTGACGACTGATCTCCTTCAAGAACAACTTTCTGTGATCTTCCGATCAGAAAGTTCCTGATCCATTTGATAACAGGCTTATTTACCCCATGTATTTCTAATTTGTGCAGCAATTTTAGATGGCTAACTTTATCGAAAGCTTTACTAAAGTCTAGTAGGACCAGATCTGTTTGCCTACCATTTATCATATTTTGTGAAATTTCATCGACAAGCTGTAACAGTTGGGTCTCACATGAACGTCTTTGTCTAAAACCATGCTGTAAATCATATAGAATATCATATTTGTTAAAATGTTCAGTGAGTTTGGACGCAATAATGTGTTCTAGGGTTTTGCATAAAATGCATGTTAATGAAATTGGGCGATAGTTGGCTGGGTCTTCCTTGTCGCCTTTCTTAAATAGGGGTGTGACATTTGCAGACGTCCAGATTTTAGGGATCTTACCTGTATCAAGGGACTTTTGGAAGAGGAGCTGCAGGACAGGAGCAATCTGCTTGTAGAGATTTTTCAGCACTAGTGGCTTGATGTCGTCAGGTCCTGCAGCTTTTTCTGGTTTTAAATTTTGTAATAATTTCTCCACTCCTTGGATGCTCACGCTGATGTCTGGCATTTCTGGGAAGGATTTATGGTTTACAGGGAAGGGAAGTTTGAAGTTTGATATTGTTGACAGACAAACCTGTGAAAGTGAAATTGGTGACAGAGAGGAAAACACCGATTGAAACTGTCTGTTAAGTAGGTTTGCTTTATCTAAATTTTCAGTCTCAATAACACCAGTAGAGCTATCCTTGAGTGGAGAAATACCAGAGGCATCTTGTTTAGCACTTTTTATTAGACTAAAAAGCTTTTTGGGGTTAAACTGTGACCCTGCTTGCTTTGAATGTTCATCCTGGTTTACTCCTAGGATATATTCTATGTAACCATTGTAAGAAGCTTTGATTTGCTTCTTTACAGTATTTTTGACCTTTAGGAATGATGCTCTGGTTTTGCTATTTCCATCTTTCTTGGATTTAGCATATAAACGATCTCTTTTCCTGATCAATCGCTTGATTGCCTGTGTTATCCAGGGAAGAGATCTTTTTCCACTGATCCTTTTAGTAGGTACAAATTTGGTAATACCAGTGGAGATAGAGGCTGAGAATTTTCCCCAAATATCCTCTACAGATTTGTTTGGTAAAAATTGTAAAATTTCAGTACATACCTTGTCCATGTACGACTTAAAGCCCTCCCAGTCTGCTTTTTTGTAAAGAGGCACGTTTCTGGGTTTTTGTTTTATTTCTTTTGGTCTTATATTAGCTGAAAAAGAGACAATATCATGATCTGCTATGCCTGGAATACATGATACATTTTCAATAAGTGTACAATTTGAGGTTAAGAATAAATCAAGAGTATTTTCTCCTCTAGTATTTTGAGATACCATTTGTGTTAAATGAAAATCAGACAGAAGGTCAATAAAATCCTCATACAGGTTAGTGAGACTGCATCCTGGTTTTATGGTGGGTGCACACTCACTGCTCCAGGAAAGTTTGGGATAATTAAAATCACCCAAGACCCATACTGTTCCCTTTAAATTTCTAGTTAATTCCAGGGATTTCTTAAGTTCCTCGGCGCTGTGAGTGTCTCCCTCTTTCGGTCTGTAATAGGCTGCAATATATAATGGCTTACTTCTTTCTATTTGAAGTTTTACCCATAAAATTTCACAGTCTGTACTGAGTTTGCTCTGTTCTGTAGCCTGTATAGTATCTTTCACCAGGATAAAAACTCCACCTCCCTTACTTCCTCTATCCCGGCGAAAGGGTGTATAACCTAAACCTTTTGGGAAAAATTCACAATCTCCATGAGAACTGTTTAGCCATGATTCAGTTCCTACAACAATATCAGGACAATGTTGGTCTATTAATGCTATGAATTCTGATTTTTTGTTTACAATAGACTGACAATTTACAAGAAGGACTTTAAGTTTAGAAATAAAATTGGGTTTACTATGTCTATGAGAGTCTATGGGTGGCTGAGTCGGTCGGGTCGTGTCGGTCTGGTCAGTGAGTACCTGGAAGCTGTTTTCCGATGAATGAGATGAGACGGAAAGAGATGAGATACTGGAATAACTTACCCTATCACATCCAGAGCAGACCCACGAGAAGGAAATTTCACATGCTGAAAAATTTGCAAGATTTGTGTACCGACTCTGGCTGACACCCTGGCAATCAATGTGAAACCATTGGAGACATGAATCACACTCCAGGGCGCAGTCAGAGTCGTACACTTCCTGTTGGCACAGCCCACAGGGATATTTGGGTCCAGGATTTGTTTCCACATCTGAGGATAGAGACAGCAACAAAATACACAGGTACGAAAGAGACAGGTTCCGAGACGGTTTCGCAATATGTCCATTTGGGGCATACCAACGTGTACATTTCAGCATGTACGCGCACACGTTTACCTTCACCGGACTGAAATTGTTAGGACTTTCCCTGGGGATGTGTAGCTGTGTGCAAATACTGTGCAGAGCTATGGTAATAACCACCGGGACAAGAATACCTGTAAACATGCCTGTCAAAATCAGCTGATCTGAAAACAAAATGGCGGACAAGAAGGTCAAGGCCAGAAGAAATAGACACAAAAATATTCCAAACTCAAATACCGTGAAGATACGGTGTGTGTTTTGTGGAAAGGCCTACAGCGGACACCTTCCTACATCCTTTAATGCAGAGAAAACCCACTAAGTGCCGGAAGAAACAGTGCTTTAAGAGTTTGAAGCGAGAGCAGAAACGGAAGTTGTTAATCGCACGACGCTTGCTGGTTCCCCCCTATAAGAAAACTGGAATAAGCCGAATCTAGCAGCCACTTACAGCAGCCACTAAGAGTTGGCAGCCGGAAACATCACAAATTTCTCCAGCGCATGCGTAATTCATTACAGTTCTGTCAGACTAAAAACTCACCAAAGATGGTAATTTTTACAATTATTTAAAGGCTCTTTTTATTTAATATCACGTGAAATAAAAGCCATTGTTTGACAACTACAAAACATGTAATATTCACCAAAAGTTTATTGACGTTGTACATGTTTTTAGCCGTACTGGCCAGTGACACAATAACCGGATAATACTCTGTGCAGTTTTAATAATATGGATAATACTGTTATTTAAATTTATTTTTATTATATTTTAGTAGTCGGATTCAATTAGGTGGTTTACTATCACTTGTTTTTAATTTCCATAGATACGAATCTATACTAGAAGAAAGGTTTTAATTAATAATTTGCTTAAAGTTTCCTTTTAATTATATGTTTATGCCATACATGTATGTCTATGTCTCTGATTTGACTTGTGTGTGTGTGTGTTTAAATCTTTGTCATGTATTGTTTTGTCAGTTGGTTTAATCTTTTACTCCTTGAATATTCATGTAAGAAATAGCAATATTATATCCAATTTTATAAAGGCATAAAAAAAAAATTATGTACATAGGAATTTAAACTGCTGTCTTATCTATATTATTACATAAGCAAATAGGGCTAACCTTGATCAGAAGGCTCTTAAAAGAAGCTGTCTGATCTGGGTCTACTCTGCTTGCAAATGTGTAGAAAGGCTTATTTGTAGCGTTACGGGATAAAAGCTCTGCAGAGCTTGTGTTGTTCCTATTATTGTAAATCTCACAGATCATAGTTTAATTACCGGTATCAGAAATTGTGCATCTGCTATGCAAATGGGCTTTTATGGTGATGCAGTACCGTAGACTATTGGACTAGGAATCTTGAGGTCTCCGGTTCGATCCCCACACCAGAAAGATATATTTTCTCACAGAGAAACGCCGGGGAGGTCTTCAGTTTGATCCCTACACTTTATGGGTAAAAACCTCGAAATTTAAAAAAAATAATACTTGAATTGGTCGAAGCATATAAAACTTAATGTATTCTAATTTCTTTCCAGTCTGTGACAACGGTAAATTATTTCATGCTTCCTATATATTTTTAAAAATACTCATATCTTACAATTGAATGACAAATAGAAATATTGTGTAAAAATGGAATGATCTGACATAGCTGTCCCCTAGTCTCCAAATTAAGAATAGTTTCATTTGAAAGAGTTATATTTGTGTTCTCAAATGGGCATTGTGCCATCCTGTCATAAAAGTCCTGAACTCCAGTTGGGGAGTTCTTCAAAGTACTCATATTGTATGTTTTAATTTGTAAATATTGTGTAGAAAATGGACTGATCTGATATGGCCTTCCTCAAGTGTTGGCATTAAGAATATCTTTTTTATAAAACAGTTATATTCTCAAATAGACATAGTGTCATCCTGTCACAATTTAAGCTCTGACATATGGTAGGGGCGTTCTCAAAAGTACTCATATCTTACATTTTAATGCAAATGAGATATATGTAGATAGAAATGGACTGATCTGATATAGCCTTCCCCAAGTTTCGGCATTAAGAACAGTTTTATATGAAAGAATTATATCAGTGTTGTTAAATAGACGTAGTCCCATCCTGTCACAAAAGCTCTGACCTATGCTAGGGGCATTCTCAAAAGTACTCATATCTTACATTTTAATACAATTGAGAAAAATCATGTCAAAATGGACTGATCTGATATAGCCTTCCCCAAGTTTCGGCTTTAAGGACAGTTTTATATGAAAGAGTTATATCCATGTCCTTAAATAGACATTGTACCATCCTGTCACAAAAGCTCTGACCAATGGTAGGGGCGTTCTCAAACTTACATTCTAATGAAATTTCCAAATATCACATAGAAAATGGACTGATCTGATATAGCCTTCCCTAAGTGTTGGCAATAAGAATAGTTTTATTTGAAACAGTTATACCAGTGTTCTCAAACAGATATAGTCCCATCCTGTCACAAAAGCTCTGACCTATGGGTAGGGGTGTTCTCAAAAGTACTCATATCTTACATTTTAATGCAATTGAGATATATGTAGAAATTGACTGATCTGGTATAGCCTTCCCCAAGATTCAGCTTTAAGAACAGTTTTATATGAAAGAGTTATATCAGTGTTCTTAAATAGACATAATACAATCCTGTCACAAAAAGTCTGACTAATGCTAGCCTTGCTACTAAGTTGCTAGGGGCGTTCTCAAACATACTCAAATCTTAAAATTTTAATGCAATTGAGATATATGTAGAAATGGACTGATCTGATATAGCCTTCCCCAAGTTTCGGCATTAAGAACAGTTTTATATGAAAGAATTATATCAGTGTTATTAAATAGACATGGTCCCATCCTGTAACAAAAGCTCTGACCTATGCAAGGAGCATTCTGAAAAGTATCATATCTTACATTTTAATGCAATTGGGTAATATCATAACAGTTATATCAGTGTTCTCAAACAGACATATTCCCATCCTGTCACAAATGCTCTGACCTATAGTAAGGGTGTTCTCAAAAGTACTCATATCTTACATTTTAATGCAATTGAGAGATAATATAATGTTGATAATGGACTGATCTGATATAGCTTTCCCAAAGTTTCGGCATTAAGAACAGTTTTATATGAAAGAATTATATCAGTGTTATTAAATAGCTGTATAGTCCCATCCCGTCACAAAAGCTCTGACCTATGGTAGGGATGTTCTCAAAAGTACTCATATCTTAACATTTTAATGCAATTGGGAGATTATAATGTTGATAATGGACTGATCTGATATAGCTTTCCCAAAGTTTCGGCATTAAGAACAGTTTTATATGAAAGAATTATACCAGTGTTATTAAATAGACATGTCCCATCCCGTCACAAAAGCTCTGACCTATGCTAGGGGCGTTCTCAAACATACTCATATCTTACATTTTAATATAATTGGGAAGTATCATAAAGAAAATGAACTGTTCTGATATAGCCTTTTCCCAGTTTGGGCATTAAGAATAATTTTATATGAAAGAGTTATATCAATGTTCTTAAATAGACATAGCCCCATCCTGTCACAAACGCTCTGACACCAATGGTAGGGGCGTTCTCAAACATACTCACATTTACATTTTAATGAAATTTCGAAATATCACATAGAAAATGGACTGATATGATATAGCCTTCTCCTAGAATTGCCATTAAGAATAGTTTTATTTGAAACATTTATCTCAGTGTTCTCAAACAGACATAGTACCATCCTGTCACAAAAGCTCTAACCAACGGTAGGGCTTTCTCAAACATCCATGTACTCACATATCTTACATTTTAATGCAGTGCGGAAATATTTAGAAATGGACTGATCTGATATAGCCTTCCCCATGTTTCGGCATTATATCAGTGTTCTTAAATTGGAAAATATCATGTAGAAAATGGACTGATCTGATATAGCCTTTCCCTAGCTTTGCCTTTAATTTGAAACAGTGATATTAGTGTTCTTAACCCTTTCCCTGTTCTATATTTAGTCCAAATTGCAATACCTACTGAATATTCATGGACAAAACAGTTATAATTAAATATTGAAGGTGGAATATTGTAGCCATTTTAGAAAGTAAAGAAACAGATCTATCAAATTCCATTAGCAAACAGCAGACCCTGATCAGACGGCTCCTCTAGGAGCCGTCTGATCTGGGTCTACTCTGTTTGCAAATGCGTGAAAACACGTTTATATGAGGGAAAGGGTTAAATAGAAAGTGTCCCATCATGTCACAAAGCCCGGTCCAGCAGTAGAGGCCTTGTCAAAAAGAACTCATACCTTACATATTAATGTATTGTGTAGAAAATGGAATGATCTGACATAGCCTTCTCCTAGTGTTTTTGGAATTAAAAGTAATTTTATTTGATACAGAGGGTCAGAGCAAGTTTTGAACAAACATCACTTTAAATTTTATTTTCTTAAATGTGACAAATGCAGAAATATATAGTGGATGAAGTGGATGAACTTCAATAAAGTAACTTTAAAGGCAGCTGATATGTTCAAACTACAGATTGGGTTTTTTGTAAAGAATCTTTCAGGCACTCATATATAGATTCTTGATTAGAAACATTGTTAAATCTCTTTAGAAATGCTTCAAAAATTATTAACGGGGAAGTCCCTACATTCAACATGTTTCAAACACAATTAAAATGCCTAAAATATACAAAACAAATTTGTTTATTTGCTGAAAAGTAGTATATTATTGCAAGAAAACCTACCCATTACACATTGAAAATAACAAAATATTCATGTGTTTGATATCGACAGTCCCGATTTTATTTGCCGATGTTTCAGTTTTATTCGGGTTGGGATTTAGTTTCGTATCTGTTTGTGCTATTCGCATATGTCAGACCACATCAGACCACATCTGAGAAAAGCTGTTATGTAAACAATGGAGGGATCAGGTGATCGCTGAAAATTTGAACGAAAAGGCCAACAATAATTTTTTGTAGACCAAAAATGATAAGTATTGATGAAATCGGGTTATTTTGTATCACATGGTCATTTTACGATATAAGTTCAAATTGACAATCTTCATAATATTTTGAATGAACATAACAAGTTAGTTTTAATGATAGTATTGAAACTATGCGTTCATTGTAGGGATTTCGTCTTTAATGATGAAGTTTCAATAAACCTATGCACTAAATTGCCAATTTCCATATATACTGTCAGTGTAGTTTAATGGAAGAACACCTTCTTGGCACAGCCATAGAGGGGAGTCTAGGTTCAAATCCTAGCACTGCATGATGGAAAGGCTTTTGGAGTCAGTTCAATGTTAAAGAAAACCTACCTTAATTGTTATAGAAACTAACTAATAGAAATAGTGTTTCCACTTTTTTGTGTTACTGGCTTTAGTAGGATGACAGTAAGAGATTATTGGTCACATTTCCTGATTTTCCTCTGTCAGGTGACACATATATGTTCCTCTTAACACTCTTTTTGTAATTATTCCTATCATACCGATTTATATGTTTCACTTTCTGTCCATATGTATATCAAAATAGACAAAATGTAACTAATTTAAATTGGATCTTGATTCATGGACAGATGATGGCTAAATACATTATACCTCCGCAAACGAAGTTTGAGAGGGGATATGTAAGAGTCAGTGTGTTGGTTGGTCTGTCTGTCCAAACATGCAACAATTCATTGTCAACCAATGACTGAATGAGGCATTTCAAATATAAAGCTGATCTTCTCAATTCAGAACACACTTCAAGTCCTTCGATACTTACATGTATTGTTAATTCTTAACCTTTTCCTTCATATAAACATATTTTGACTATTTTCATGCAATGCAAAGAGAGTAGACCCAGATCAGATGACTCTAATAAGGGTCTGCTCCGTTTGCTTATTGAACTATAAAGATCTGATTCTACACTCTCTGCCACAGTCAAAAAGACCGTTGCTTATAATTCTTTAGGATACATGTAGTTCAGCTCATTAACCCTCTACTCCATGAATAGTCATGTAAGAATTGATGATGTCATGAATATTTATTATATTAATTTGTTATAATAGCACATGAACATATAAAGTTTTGGACATGGCAAAAACTACAATCATATCTATATCATATCATAAGCAAACAGGGCAGACCCTGATTAGACGGTTCCTATAGGAGCTGTTTGATCTGGTTCTCCTCTGTTTGCAAAGGCATAGAAAGGCATATTTATGGAGTAAAGGATTTATATTCATGATGTCATTATTTCTTACATGAATATTGAACAGTCATTTTATATTGAAACATATTGTGAAACCTAAATAGTAATCTTCTGAAACTGGAAGTTTCTCTGCATTCATATTGGCACATAATTATCATCATCTTGAAGTCCTCTACAAAACATACATGAATTATGCCCCTGGGTTCAAATGAAAGCCCGCCCCAGGGGTGGCCAGATTTCTCTAGAAACACAGTGAAAACTTTGGAAATATTCTCCTCTGATTGTGTGGTGAGCGATATCGGCCATCATGGCCCTCTTGTCTCTAGAAACATATAATAAAAACTTTGAAAATCTTCTCCTCAGAAACTTGAAGGTTCTCAGCTTTCATATATGGGACACAGCATCATGTTCAGGTCCTCTACGAAGTTATATAAATTATGGCCCTGGGGTCAAAATTGGCCCCACTCCAGGGGTGGTCAGTTTTCAATAGAAACATATAGTGAAAACTTTCAAAATCTTCTCCTGAATCTCGAAGTTTTTCAGCTTTCATATTTGGCACATAGCATTATATTCAGATCCTCTACAAAACATATATCAATGGGGTCAAAATTGGCCCTGCTCTAGGGGTAGCCAGTTTTCAATAGAAAACATCTGTGAAAACTTTGAAAATCTTCTTCTGATTGTCTGGTGAGCGATATCAGGGCTATTCTGACCCTCTTGTTTACAATAAGATCATGTTTCATTTTGTCATTGTTCACTATTCATTCCTTAGGCATTACAAATTCTTGCGTCGATGGTTGAGGTAGTGCCTTAGTTCATATGCTGCTAAGTTAGTTAAGAACATTGCAACAAGTGATATTTCCTCATTATGTGCTCTTAGAGTGTTATTCTTAACATCAGCCAATAATATTTTTTTTGATGAAAATGGTTTATTTTGTATCTTAGGGGCATTTTTTTTATATAAGCTGAAATTGACAATTTTCACAATAATGATTTTGAACATAACAAAAAATAAAGTCTTATGATTTGTTTCTTCATCTTGTAGGGACTTTCACTGTAACTGTAATGGTAAATTTTGAAATAGTTTCTGCATTCTTTATGTATTGAAGAACACCAACACATTTGTTTCAAATAAAACTGTTCTTAAAGCAGAATGTAGAGGAAGGCTATATCAGATCAGTCCATTTTCTATACCATATTACCAAATTGAGACATACGATATGAGTACTTTTGACAAACACTTACATAACTATGTGCACTCAAAAGTCATTCGAGAAGGCTATATGAGATAAGTCATTTTCTATTTGATATTTCCCAAATGCATTAAAATGCAAGATATGAGTGTGTTTGAGAAGCCTCTACCGTTGGCCAGAGCTATTTGAGAACATTAATGTAACTGTTTGAAATAAAACTATTTATAATGCCGGGACATGGGGAAGGCTATACATGTATCAGATCAGTTCATGTTCTACATATTTCTAGATTTCAACAAAATGTAAGACACAGGTACCTTTGAGAAGGCACCTACTGTTGGTCAGAGGTTTTGTGTCAATATGGGATTAAGACTATTGGAGAACATTTATATAATTATTGCAAATAAAGGTATTCTAAAAGGCTATATCAGATCAGTCCAGTTTCTGTATGCTATTTCTCTATTTCATTAAAAACGTACAATATGCATACTTTCGAGATTGTCCCTACCGGTGGTCAGGGGTTTTGTGATAGGATGGGACTATATCTGTTTCAGAACCATGATATAACTGTTTGAAATAAAAGTATTCTTAATGCCGAGTCTTGGGGAAGGCTATATGAGAGCAGTCCATGTTCTACATGACATGTCACAATAACAGTAAAATGTAAGATATGAGTACTTATGAGAAAAACCCCTACCCGTGGTCACAGCGTTTCTGACAGGATGGAAATATAACTATTTGAGAACATTACTATAACCTTTTTTTAGATAAAAGTATTCTAAATGCTGAGTCTTGGTGAAGGCTGTATCAGATCAGTCTATTTTCTACATGACATTTCACTATTACAGTAAAATGTAAGATATGAGTACTTATGAGAACACCCCTACCGATGGCCAGGGCTTTTGTGACAGGATGGGACTATGTCTATTAAATAACCCTGATATAAATGCTTGAAATAAAAGTATTTTCTATGCCCTGTCTTGGGGAAGGCTATATCAGATCAGTCCATTTTTTACATGATATTTGAGGATTTAAGCAAAACGTCAGATAGGATTACCTTTGAGAATACCCCTAGCGTAGGCCAGGGGTTTTGTGACAGGATTGGACTATGACTATTTTAGAACATTACTATAACTGTCTGAAATAAAAATATTCTTAATGTCGAGTCATGGGGAAGGCTATATCGGATCAGTCCATTTTCTATATGACATTTCAGAATTACATTGAAATATAAGTTATTTGTACTTATGAGAACACCCCTACCGGTGGTCAGAGCTTTTGTGACAGGATGGGACTATGTCTGTTTAAGACCACGGATATTACTGTTTCAAATAAAAGTATTCTTAATACCGAGCCATGGGGAAGGCTATATCAGATCAGTCCATTTTCTATATGACATTTCAGAATTAAATAAAAAATATACGATATGAGTACTTATGAGAAAACCCCTACCCGTGGTCAAGGGTTTTGTGACAGGATGGGATTATGTCTGTTTATGACCACTGATATTACCGTTTTACCTAAAAGTATTCTCAATGCCGAGGCTTGGGGAAGGCTATATCAAATCAGTCCATTTTCTACATGATATTTCACAATTATATCAAAATATACGATATGAGTACTTATGAGAACACCCCTACCCGTGGTCAGAGCTTTTGTGACAGGATGGGACTATGTCTGTGTAAGACAACTGATATTGCTATTTCAAATAAAACTATTCTTATTGCCGAGTCTTGGGGAAGGCTATATCAGATCAGTCCATTTTTCCATATGATAGTTCACAATTACACTAAAATATAAGATATGAGTACTTATGAGAACACCCCTACCGGTGGTCAGAGCTTTTGTGACAGGATGGAACTATGTCTGTTTAAGACCATTTGTATTTCTGTTTCAGATAAAAGTATTCTTAATGCCGAGTCATGGGGAAGGCTATATCAGATCAGTCCATTCTCTATATTATATTTCAGAATTACACTGAAATATAAGTTATGAGTACTTATGAGAACACCCCTACCGGTGGTCAATGCTTTTGTGACAGGATGGGACTATGCCTATTTGAGAACAATACTATAACTGTTTGAAATAAAAGTATTCCCAATGCCGAGTCTTGGGGAAGGCTATATCAGATCAGTCCATTTTCTATATGATATTTCACAATTACATGAAAATATACGATATGATTACTTATGAGAACACCCCTACCGGTGGTCAAGGGTTTTGTGACAGGATGGGACTATGTCAGTTTAAGACCACTTATATTACCGTTTCAAATAAATGTATTCTCTATGCCGAGTCTTGGGGAAGGCTATATCAGATCAGTCCATTTTCTATATGATATTTCACAATTATACTAAAATATAAGATATGAGTACTTATGAGAACACCCCTACCGGTGGTCAAGGGTTTTGTGACAGGATGGGACTATGTCTGTTTAAGACCATTGGTATTACTGTTTCAGATAAAAGTATTCTTAATGCTGAGTCATGGGGAAGGCTATATCAGATCAGTCCATTCTCTATATGACATTTCAGAATTAAATAAAAAATATACGATATGAGTACTTATGAGAACACCCCCACTGGTGGTCATGGGTTTTGTGACAGGATGGGACTATGTCTGTTTAAGACCACTGATATTACTGTTTCAAATCAAAGTATTCTTAATGCCGAGTCATGGGGAAGGCTATATCAGATCAGCCCATTTTCTACATGATATTTCACAATTACATAAAAATATATTGTATGAGTACTTATGAGAACACCCCTACCGGTGGTCAAGGGTTTTGTGACAGGATGGGACTATGTCCGTTTTAGACCAATGATATTACTGTTTGGAATAAAAGTATTCTCAATGCCGAGTCTTGGGGAAGGCTATATCAGATCAGTCCATTTTCTATATGATATTTCAGAATTACATTGAAATATAAGTTATGGGTACTTATGAGAACACCCCCACCGGTGGTCATGGGTTTTGTGACAGGATGGGACTATGTCTGTTTAAGACCAATGATGTTACTGTTTCTAATAAAAGTATTCTTAATGCCGAGTCATGGGGAAGGCTATATCAGATCAGCCCATTTTCTACATGATATTTCACAATTACATAAAAATATATTGTATGAGTACTTATGAGAACACCCCTACCGGTGGTCAAGGGTTTTGTGACAGGATGGGACTATGTCCGTTTTAGACCAATGATATTACTGTTTGGAATAAAAGTATTCTCAATGCCTAGTCTTGGGGAAGGCTATATCAGATCAGTCCATTTTCTATATGATATTTCAGAATTACATTGAAATATAAGTTATGGGTACTTATGAGAACACCCCCACCGGTGGTCATGGGTTTTGTGACAGGATGGGACTGTGCCTATTTGAGAACAATACTATTAACTTATTGAAATAAATCTATTCTTAATGCCGAGTCTTGGGGAAGGCTATATCAGATCAGTCCATTTTCTACATGATATTTCACAATTACATTAAAATATAGGTATGAGTACTTATGAGAACACCCCTTCCGGTGGTCAGAGCTTTTGTGAAAGGATGGGACTATGTCTGTTTAAGACCACTGATATTACTGTTTGAAATTAAAGTATTCTTAATGCCGAGTCATGGGGAAGGCTATATCAGATCAGTCCATTTTCTATATGACATTTCAAATTTTCATTGAAATATAAGTTATGGGTAATTATGAGAACATCCCCACTGATGGTCAAGGGTTTTGTGACAGGATGGGAACATGCCTGTTTTAGACCCCTGATATTATTGTTTCGAATAAAAGTATTCTCAATGCCGAGTCTTGGGGAAGGCTATATCAGATCAGTCCATTTTCTGTATGATATTTCAAAATTTCATTGAAATATAAGTAAAGGGTACTTATGAGAACATCCCCACTGGTGGTCAAGGGTTTTGTGACAGGATGGGACCATGCCTGTTTTAGACCCCCGATATTATTGTTTCAAATAAAAGTATTCTCAATGCCGAGTCTTGGGGAAGGCTATATCAGATCAGTCCATTTTCTACATGATATTTCACAATTAAATAAAAGTACAGGATATGAGTACTTATGAGAACACCCCTACCAGTGGTCAAGGGTTTTGTGACAGGATGGGACCATGCCTGTTTAAGACCACTGATATTACTGTTTCAGATAAAAGTATTGTTAATACCGAGTCATGGGGAAGGCTATATCAGATCAGTCCATTTTCTACATGATATTTCACAATTACATAAAAAATATATGAAATGAGTACTTATGAGAACACCCCTACCGGTGGTCAAGGGTTTTGTGACAGGACGGGACTATGTCTGTTTAAGACCACTGATATTACTGTTTCAGATAAAAGTATTCTTAATGCTGAGTCATGGGGAAGGCTATATCAGATCAGTCCATTTTCTATATGACATTTCAGATTTACATTGAAATATAAGTTATGGGTATACTTATGAGAACACCCCCACTGGTGGTCAAGGGTTTTGTGACAGGATGGGACTATGTCTGTTTTAGACTACTGATATTATTATTTCAAATAAAAGTATTCTTAATGCCGAGGTATGGGGAAGGCTATATCAGAACAGTCCATTTTCTACATGATATTTCACAATTACATAAAAATATATGAAATGAGTACTTATGAGAACGCCCCCAACGGTGGTCAAAGGTTTTGTGACAGGATGGGACTATGCCTATTTGAGAACAATTTTATAACTGTTTGATATAAAACTATTCTTAATGACGAGTCTTGGGGAAGGCTATATCAGATCAGTCAATTTTCTACATGATATTTCACAATTATATAAAAGTACAGGATATGACTACTTATGAGAACACCCCTACCGGTGGTCAAGGGTTTTGTGACAGGATGGGACCATGCCTGTTTAAGACCACTGGCATTACTGTTTCAAATAAAAGTATTCTTAATGCCGAGTCATGGGGAAGGCTATATCAGATCAGTCCATTTTCTACATGATATTTCACAATTACATAAAAAATATATGAAATGAGTACTTATGAGAACACCCCTACCGGTGGTCAAGGGTTTTGTGACAGGACGGGACTATGTCTGTTTAAGACCACTGATATTACTGTTTCAGATAAAAGTATTCTTAATGCCGAGTCATGGGGAAGGCTATATCAGATCAGTCCATTTTCTATATGACATTTCAGATTTACATTGAAATATAAGTTATGGGTACTTATGAGAACACCCCCACTGGTGGTCAAGGGTTTTGTGACAGGATGGGACTATGTCTGTTTTAGACTACTGATATTATTATTTCAAATAAAAGTATTCTTAATGCCGAGGTATGGGGAAGGCCATATCAGAACAGTCCATTTTCTACATGATATTTCACAATTACATAAAAATATATGAAATGAGTACTTATGAGAACGCCCCCACCGGTGGTCAAAGGTTTTGTGACAGGATGGGACTATGCCTATTTGAGAACA
This sequence comes from Azorinus chamasolen, assembly GCA_963576725.1. NCBI lineage: Eukaryota > Metazoa > Mollusca > Bivalvia > Cardiida > Solecurtidae > Azorinus > Azorinus chamasolen. Next base: position 55,700,868 of record OY755252.1, read on the forward strand.
ATTTTATAACTGTTTGATATAAAACTATTCTTAATGACGAGTCTTGGGGAAGGCTATACCAGATCAGTCAATTTTCTACATGATATTTCACAATTATATAAAAGTACAGGATAGGACTGCTTATGAGAACACCCCTACCGGTGGTCAATGGTTTTGTGACAGGATGGGACCATGCCTGTTTAAGACCACTGGCATTACTGTTTCAAATAAAAGTATTCTTAATGCCGAGTCATGGGGATGGCTATATCAAATCAGTCCATTTTCTACATGATATTTCACAATTACATAAAAAATATATGAAATGAGTACTTATGAGAACACCCCTACCGGTGGTCAAGGGTTTTGTGACAGGACGGGACTATGTCTGTTTAAGACCACTGATATTACTGTTTCAGATAAAAGTATTCTTAATGCCGAGTCATGGGGAAGGCTATATCAGATCAGTCCATTTTCTATATGACATTTCAGATTTACATTGAAATATAAGTTATGGGTACTTATGAGAACACCCCCACTGGTGGTCAAGGGTTTTGTGACAGGATGGGACTATGTCTGTTTTAGACTACTGATATTATTATTTCAAATAAAAGTATTCTTAATGCCGAGGTATGGGGAAGGCTATATCAGAACAGTCCATTTTCTACATGATATTTCACAATTACATAAAAAATATATGAAATGAGTACTTATGAGAACGCCCCCATCGGTGGTCAAATGTTTTGTGACAGGATGGGACTATGCCTATTTGAGAACAATTTTATAACTGTTTGATATAAAACTATTCTTAATAACGAGTCTTGGGGAAGGCTATATCAGATCAGTCAATTTTCTACATGATATTTCACAATTAAATAAAAGTACAGGATAGGACTACTTATGAGAACACCCCTACCGGTGATCAAGGGTTTTGTGACAGGATGGGACCATGCCTGTTTCAGACCACTGGCATTACTGTTTCAAATAAAAGTATTCTTAATGCCGAGTCTTGGGGAAGGCTATATCAGATCAGTCCATTTTCTACATGATATTTCACAATTACATAAAAAATATATGAAATGAGTACTTATGAGAACACCCCTACCGGTGGTCAAGGGTTTTGTGACAGGACGGGACTATGTCTGTTTAAGACCACTGATATTACTGTTTCAGATAAAAGTATTCTTAATGCCGAGTCATGGGGAAGGCTATATCAGATCAGTCCATTTTCTATATGACATTTCAAATTTTCATTGAAATATAAGTTATGGGTACTTATGAGAAAACCCCCACTGGTGGTCAAGGGTTTTGTGACAGGATGGGAACATGTCTGTTTTAGACTACTGGTATTACTGTTATAAATAAAAGTATTCTTAATGCCGAGTCATGGGGAAGGCTATATCAGATCAGTCCATTTTCTTTATGACATTTCAGAATTTCATTGAAATATAAGTTATGGGTACTTATTAGAACGCCCCCACTAGTGGTCAAAGGTTTTGTGACAGGACGGGACTATGTCTGTTTAAGACCACTGGTATTACTGTTTGAAATAAAAGTATTGTTAATGCCGAGTCATGGGGACAGCTATATCAGATCAATCCATTTTCTATATGATATTTCAGTATTACATTGCAATATAAGCTCAGGGTACTTATGAGATGGGACTATGCCTATTTGAGAACAATACAATAACTGTTTGAAATATATCTATTCTTAATGCCGAGTCTTGGGGAAGACTATATCAGATCAGTCCATTTTCTACATGATATTTCACAATTACATAAAAATATACGATATGAGTACCTATGAGAAAACCCCAACCGGTGGTCAAGGGTTTTGTGACAGGATGGGACCATGTATGTTTAAGACCAATGATGTTACTGTTTCTAATAAAAGTATTCTTAATGCCGAGTCTTGGGGAAATCTATATCAGATCAGTCCATTTTCTATATGATATTTCAGTATTACATTGCAATATAAGTTATGGGTACTTATGAGAACACCCCACTGGTGGTCAAGGGGTTTGTGACAGAATGAAACTATGCTTATTTGAGAACAATACTATAACTGTATAACTGTTTGAAATAAAACCTTTCTTAATGCAGAGTATTTGGGAAGGTTTTAAATTATAGGTACTTATTAGAACACCCCACGGGTAATCTACTATATTAGTATATTTTTGTATCAAATTTGAACGTAATTATTTTTATATTTGTCAGCTATGTACAAATGTATACGTAAACGTATCATTTCTTCTTTAGGGTTTTCTCAATTCGTTGCAGCAAGGGGGCGAAACCCTTATTTCCGGTTGCTGAGTGGCTGCTGGCATTACAACAAGGGACGAATCTCCTTTTTGGTGACGAACTGTGAGGGTCCGAATCGTTAGTGGCTGCTAGTCAAGTGGCTGCTAGAATATTTTTGGTGAAAACTGGGAACAGTAAATTAAAATCAAAATGGAAGGTGCTTAGATCACAAATAAGAAAAGAGGTAAAAATGGCTCATGATAACTATGTAAATACAATGATAGGGGACATTAAAGGAGATCCAAAGCCATTTTGGAAATATATAAATGGACAGAAATCTGATAAGCAGAGTATACCTACTTTAAAGACCAAAGATAACGGCATAGCTGAAAGTGACTTTGAAAAAGCACAGGCACTAAATGAGCAGTTCACTAGTGTTTTCTCTGAAACAGTCTATCAGTCCGTACCTCATAAATTTTCAAATATCCCGAGAATGGACAAAATATCTGTATCTGTTAACGGTGTTCAGAAATTGCTTGAGGGTTTAAATGCTTCTAAAGCAATGGGACCAGATGAAATTCATCCGAAGATTCTTAAAGAACTATCATTTGAATTATCGAGTATCTTAGCTCACTTATTCCAACAGTCCTTAGATTCAGGATCTATACCACATGATTGGAGTCTTGCAAACATATGTCCACTTTTTAAGAAAAATGATAGAGCCATTCCAAGTAACTACCGCCCGGTATCACTTACATGTATCTGCTGTAAACTGCTGGAACACGTAGTATGCTCTAATCTAATGCAATACTTAGATGGAAACAATATCATATCTGATAGACAACATGCTTTTCGTAAATATCACAGCTGTGAAACCCAGTTGATAAATGTTTTAGATGATTGGCAAAAGTCATTAGATAAAAGACAACAGGTCGATGTCTTTGTTCTTGATTTCGAAAAAGCGTTCGACACTGTTCCGCATGAATTACTTAAATCTAAATTGTATAAATATGGCGTTTCCCAACAAGTTTTGAATTGGATTGATGCTTTTCTCAGCAACCGTAGGCAAACAGCAGTGGTGAACGGTACGAGATCGGATGATGCACAAGTCAAGTCAGGTGTCCCTCAAGGAACAGTTTTGGGACCCATATTATTTCTCATACATATAAATGATATAGCTGAATGTGTAAAATCTGAGATCAGACTGCTTGCTGATGACTGTGTATGTTATAGAGAAATTCAAACCAGTAATGATTGTGTTCTCTTGCAAAATGATATTAATAACCTGGGACAATTGGCTAAGAACTGGGGAATGAGATTTCAACCAATAAAATGTAATATGATGAGATTAAGTAGGAAGAAGAACATAATTTTGTCAGACTATACTCAGGACGGAATAACACTTGAATTCCTAGAATCTATAAAGTATTTAGGGGTTAATATAACAAACACACTGGATTGGAATATGGAATAAGCAAATCCAGGAAGTCTGTAACAAAGCATACAGAACTTTAGGTCTTCTTAGAAGAAATTTGTCTTTTTGTCCACAAAGTGTTAAACTGGCAGCATATAAATCACTTATCAGGCCGGTAGTAGAATATGCCTGTACGGCTTGGGATCCACATCAATCAGGTTTACAGGAAAAATTAGAACAGGTACAGAAGAAGTCGATCAGTAAGATTTATCACTTCAAATTATGTGTATGAACCAGGAATTATGACTGGTCTTCTAAATGAACTTGGATTAGAACCGCTAATGGAAAGGAGAAAGAGAAGTAGAATAATCTTGTTTTTCAAAGGCTTGAATGGACAGGCAGAAATTCCGACAGGAAATCTGTCATCCCCAAAACGTGTAACTAAAAACATGCATAAATATCATTACAATCATATTTACGCTCGGACAAACAGTTATAAATTTAGTTTTTTTCCTAGAACTGTGAGAGATTGGGATAGCTTAGACAAAGGTCTTATGGAAAGCATTTCCTTCAACTTCAAAAAAGATTCCACAGTATCTTTTATAAACGTATAATAAAAAAAACAGATATGTAAAATTTTACGACGCATGCACGGTGTACAAGTGTCGAAAGACTTGTCAATGTAAAATATCAAGATCAAGAAAAGTTAATAGCATATTGGAAGGACATGTCACAGTGGTTTTCACACAAAGAGCCATTAAGTTAAGATTTAGCCAGAGACCTATACTTTTGAGCCAAGTTATAGGTCAGCAAAATTCACCTGACGTTGACCTTTATGCAAGAATAAATTAAAGTGAGATGACGCCAGTACATCGTGCACCATCGTGAGGGCTAGATAAGTCCTAGTTCACATAAATTTGTGTACTGTAAATGGTGATATCGAGCTACTTTCCGTTTTAACGATGTATGACGGCAACCAACCAACCATCACCCAAATTAGCATGCTGTCTTATCTGTATGTATACGTCGTAGAATCCTATATATAGGCCTAATATAGGCTCAATCGTGTCTACAGATTGATGAGAATAGATAAGACCGCGAATGATGTTACAGTCAAGATTCATATCTATTTTATATCAGAACCAAACAGAACTCCTATAGGAGCCGTCCGATCTGGGTCTATATTCTGTTTGCAAAGGCGTAGAAAGGCGTATTTGTGGAGGAAAGGGTTAAAAGACATATCAAAGCATGCTTTAACTTCTATTATGATTCATATTTTTGCAATAATTCATAAATCTTAAAATATGACAAAATATTAAAATATGATTATAATTTTAACATTTAATTCAATAATTTTTGAATTAAATGGAAAATTAGGAAAGTTATGTTTTTTCTAGCTTTAATAGACCTATAACAGAACATATATCCAGAAAGGCAATATGTAACAATTTATCCTAGTCAATGATAAGACTGCAGATCGACAGCCAGGTGTTTGAAAAAATGGCTCAGAATCAGCAGGTGGTGGCCATTAGAGCTAGACATAATCCTTATCACCCAAGTGACAGAACTTGTATTAGTGGCCGGTCCTAATGTCTGCTCTGATCATTTTTAGAGAATTAATGGTAATTAGACCTTATTTGCATAATTATGGTCATGGAAATAGCTGTTATTAAGTAGGTGATGGTCAGTTTTCCTGTTGTTTCTCAACATCTAGATTTGACTGGAAGTACAGGAGTGGACAACATTTAAACCAAACCAAAACTCTCAAATCCTCATTCCATTTTAACACAATCAGAGGAATAAAGGCTGTAGATGTAAAAGTGGTTGTCCTCTCTCCTTCCAGGTAAGTTAAATATCTTTACTTAGTTTGTTCCATAACCCATTCCTCCATAGGCTATATTTAAACTCAACCTCTTTGAATAAATCTATCCAAATGGAGCAGTAACTATAGAAAAGGAGAATTTTCGAATTGTGTTGCGAAACCATTGTGATAATAGAGCATTTTCCCCATAGGAGCAAATATGCTCTATTTATCACAATGGTTCCAACAAGACTTTAACCCTTTCCCTCATAAACATGTTTTCACACATTTGCAAACAGAGTAGACCTAGATCAGATGGCTTCTACAGGAGCCGTCTGATCAGGGTCTACTCTGTTTGCTTTTGACATGATATAGATCTGTTTGTTTACTTTCTAAAATAGCTATAATGCCCCCCTTCCATATTTCATTATAACTAGTTTGTCCATTATATTGAGTAGGTATTGAAATTTGGAATAAACATAGAACAGGGAAAGGGTTAAAGAGGCGTAGAAAGGCGTATAAATTCTAGTTATACCCCCGCAAACTAGTTTGAGGGGGTGTACTGGAATCACCCAGTCCGGCGGGCCGTACGTCCGCATTTGAACATGGGTAGTTGGTGTCGCGAATTCCTCCTTCAGTTTTAACGTTATTATATTTGATATACATGATAACCACAAAATGGTAGATGTGCAAGACGCAATTTTCATGTGTTTAGCTCTAGGCATTATAGAATTATCTCCCCTTGATCTTTGAGTATTTTTTGTTATTTTGGCATGAAACATGGGAAGTTGGTGTCCTCCTTCAGTTTGAAAGTTATTCAGTTTACATTTGGTATACACAATAACCATGAATGGCAGATATGCAAGACACAATTTTTATGTGTTTAGAGATGCTTATTGCAGAATCATCTCCCCTTGAACTTTGAGGTTTGTATGTCATTTTGGCATAAATCATGGGTAGTTGGTGTCGCGAACTCCTCCTTCAGTTTCACAGTTATTGAATTTATATTTGGTATACATAATTACCATGAATGGTACATGTGCAAGACGCAATTTTCACGTGTTTATCGCTAGGCATTGCAGAAATATCTCCGCTTGAACTTTGAGTATTTTTTGTCATGTTTGTTGGTGTTGCAAACTCCTCCTTCAATTTTAAAGTTATTCAGTGTATATGTAGTATGCATACTAATCATGAATAGCAGATGTGCAAGATGGAATGTTCATGTGTTTAGCACTGGGCGTTGCAGAATTATCTCCCTTTGAACTTTCAGTATTTGTTGTCATTCTGGCATGAAACATGGGGAGTTGGTGTTGCAAACTTCTCTTTCAGGTATTGAATTGATGATTGCCATACTTAATAACCACAAACAGCAGATATGCAAGACGCAATTTTCATATATTTAGTTGCAGGCATTACAGAATTATCTCCCCTTGAACTTTTTGTGTATTTTTGTATATTCCTGTTATAATAGGTAGTTAGTGTCACAAACTTGGTTTTGCAAAAACAGCTTCCATGCGGGGGTATTCATCATCTTTAGTGATAGTTCTAGTTTGTTTTGTATCTAGATCTCTATATAAAAAATATCAGTTCTTGCAATCCGATCCTTAAAGGTCAAGTAAACAGGTAGGACACTTTTTCGTAAATATTTGACAAATGGGTACCTTGTACGACGAAGTTTCGAAAACACAAAATAATACAGTCATATCGCACATAGCAGCTGTCATATATCACCGATAAGTAAGCACTGACTGATTTTGGTCGTTCGCTTATCTCCCTTGTGATGACGTCACTTGTGACATTCGCTATAAATGTCGAACTAGATATCGTATAGGAAAGAAAGGCACGTAATGTACTCCTGCTTCGTTTTGAGTGCTAAAATGGCAATTTGTGCTGCCTATGGGTGTATCCCTGCCTATGGGTGTAGCTCCTAATCCAACAGAGACTAAATAGGATTACAGTCAAGCTCACTTATAACGAACTTGGATATAACGAAATACTGCATATAACAAAATAAAATTTATTCCCCCTTTCTGATTACATATAGTAAAATGGACCTGATATAACGAAATTTGGATATAACGAAAGAAATCAGAGGGTCCCGCGGACTTCGTTATAAGTGAGCTTCACTGTATTTAAATTACCAAAAGACGAGAAATTCAAGAAAATGTGATTTACATTTTGTCTCGACGGCTGTTTTCCGTGAAATTTATACTAGAGATGCAGCGGATGACTTGGGTCTACAATTATAAAAAAGGATATATGCTACATTCTGTTATAAATGTGACTTAATTAGGTCTAGCACTGTAATGGGCTTTTTCTTTGTGTAAAATTATTCTATACAAACGTTTTGTTAACAGCGTAAACCCAAATCACGCAGGAAGTGTCTGATCAGGATATGCTCTGATTGCTTAGTCCGAAGACATATGTCTTTAGATTCGACTATTTTTGTCTAGCTTCTCTGTTATCCCTGTAATGAATATTCATGAGGTCATGAAATCTTTGATAAATAAAAATGATAAATAAACACAATTTGCACTGTTTGCAGCAGACACCTAATTCCCTTTAAATCAATTTCCCAATCCTTCTCTTCTTATATAAATGGCTTCCCGCGCATCTGCAATAGAGTAGATTCAGATCGGACAGTTCCTGTAAGAGCTGTCTGATCAGGTTCCGCTCTGTTTGCTTGCGAAATTTGATTGATATAATCCTAATTGATCTGTCAGACCCCAATGATCTATTTGAAAAGTTAACATTGTGAAAAAAGCCTTTAGATCTTCTTCATGAATATTCGTGTAAGAAATAATGATTTCATGGAGAGTTAATGATATATGAGACCTACTGGTATATTATTTCATAAGCAAATCGACAAGAACCTGATCAGAAGCTGTCCTATCTTGATCTACTCTGTTTGTAAATTTGTTTCAATACGTTTGATCTGGGTCTACTATGTTTGCATTGGCATAAACAGGCACATGGAATGAAGGGTTTATTTTCGTGAAGTGATTTACTGACACATATTTTTTTATCAAGGAAATAGTTTATCATAAATATGATCCTTTTGCAATTTTTGAACATGGACAATTTTGACCATAAATCTATAGGAAAAAAGTCATTCTGGATTACTGTAATTTACGGAAATGTTCATTGGAAAGTTTTATAATTATAGTTTTACTGGTTATTACCTACATTTTTGCCCAAAACTTTAAGGCACCATGACCGCAATGATTGATTCTTTTGACAAGTTACCACAGCTACATAAAGGAATGCAACAATACGTAATATACAGGAAGCGGGTTTTATGGCCTTGCAATAATCATTGTCCCCTGATGAGTATTTAACAAAGTGCCACTAGGATAACTGACATCTGGAGACTGACCCTGCATGGGGCATTTCGTGTGTAATATGGCTTAGTACAATATGGCCTAAGGCCATTTAACATTCATTCATACATGCATAGAGAAATTCTAATGGATATGTTTACTGTTGTTTCCATATACATGTAATACAAACCATAATTAAATTGCACATACGAGTATACTGCAAAAGTATGATAAAGACAAATGTAGTAACAGTGTTAATGTATTGACTATATTTTTATAGACATTTTTATTTGTGGTAGGTCCAGTCATTTAAAAATAATTCACAAGCTTTAGAAACATGAATATATTTAAAAAAATAGTCATTCTTTAAGACTGACATCCATTTATTATCAAGATCCACCTTTTTCTCATTTTCCCAACAAAATACATATTGTGGTAGTTCAACCTTTACTCGATTTTCTGAAAGTAATGCATCATTTTGGTATTGGAAATATTAAGTAAAATAAATAAATAAATAAATTTCTATTTTTAGCTCACCTGAGCCAAAGGCTCAAGGTGAGCTATTGTGACCGCCTGTCGTCCGTCGTCCGTCTGTCCGTCTGTCCGTCTGTCCGCACTCACCAATGGGTAGTTGTGTGACTTTTTCTAACTAGTCGCACAAGTAAAATCATTAACCTGGCCATCTCTTGTGACATTAACCTGGCCATTTCTTGTGACATTAACCTGGCCAGTTGTGGGACATAGGGTTAGGGTTAGGGTTAGCTTCCAGATCATTCTTTTCCAAAGTTAGAGCCAAAAATAGTTTTTCTTGTGGGACTAGTCCCACAAGAAAAGATCAAAGGAAAAAGTCACACAACTACCCATTTGTTAGTACGTCCGTCTGTCCGTCCGTCTGTCCGTTCACTTTTATTTCAAATGACTTCTTCTCCTAAACCACTGGGAGGATTTCAACCAAATTTCACAGAAATGTACCTTAGGATGTCCTCTATCAGTTTTGTTAAAATCATGACCCCCGGGCAAAAAATGGCCCCGCCCCACTACTTTTACAGGTTTTTTTTTTAAATCTTTAAAAATCTTCTTCTCTGAAACCACAATTTCTAGAGCTTTGATATTTGGTATATAGCATCATCTAATGGTCCTTTACCAAGTTTGTTAAAATGATGACCCCCGGGCCAAAAATGGCCCTGCCCTGGGGCTTGTAGTTTTTACATAGACTTATATAGGGAAACCTTTAAAAATCTTTTTGTCTGAAACCACATAATCTAGAGCTAAGATATTTGGTATGAAGCATCACCTAATATACCACTACAAGGTGTGTTCAAATAATGACCCCTGGGCCATAAATGGTCTCACCCTGGGGTTTTATGCTACTTAACATCAGAATCTGTAACACTTAAAAGGTAATTTCCTCACAGTTATTTCCCTTGTCCCATCAGCATAGCCATAAGGGACAAAGGGAGATAACTGCATTGGATTGCTAGTATCATTCTATTTATAACTATTTATAATAAAATGTTGAAGGTGAATCAGTGTAGCTGTTTTAGAAGGCATAGAAACATCTATCAAATTCCATTAGCAAATAACAGACCTTGATCCTATAGGAGCCACCTTATCTGGGTCTACTCTGTTTGCAGATGCATGAAAACAAGTTTACATGAGAGAAATTAAGGGTTAAATAAACAACTCCAGATCTGCAGACCAGCAGCAGGTCAAAGTTACAGCTGCTTGGCAGTAAAATCTCTCCAGGTCAATGCTGACTCTTAACTCTTTGCATGCTAGTGGTGAAACTGTGATTACCTATGCAAACAGTTTGGATCCAGATGAGAGGCCGCATACTGCGGCGTCTCATCAGGATCCAAACTGTTTGTCATCTTAACCATATTTTTGCAAAAAAATGAAAGTAAGTTTATTTTAAGAATTGAAGCAGATGACAATAACTTTTTGTTGCAGACGAAACATTAAAGGCATTTTGACCCATTAACCCCAGTGTGTAGTGTGAGTGATGTTAAATGGTGTCTTCCAATGTCTCTCAAATTAGATGTGAGAGATATAGGAAAGTAACAATTCAGGCAATCAAGGAAAATGATCACCATCTAGACTTTTGATCTGGGTCCAAACCCAACTGATGTAAGTCATGGTAATGTTTAAGAAAACTGTGAAAACATGATTATGAAATGGCCCAACTGATATAAGTCATGGTAATTCTTAAGAAAACATGATAATGCATTTGCCCCCCCCCCCCCCCCCCCCCCCCCCCCAACAATGATAGGTTAAACTTACTACTGTGGATTAAGTCTGCTGCCCCAAAAAGCATCTTAAATATTACTTTTTCATAAAATTTGATGACAACACATTAAAAAGTTCTAAAATGTCTGAATCTTGTATGATATTAATGAAATAACTAAGTAAATATAACTTCATTATAACAGTAGAGGTAACTCTTCTCAATTTCAATTGTTAAAAATACTAATGACCTGTTTAATTGAATTATCTTCAGATATTCACACCTAGAGCTAGAATTATTTCTAAACACCTATTAACCCTTAACCTGTTTGCTTTGACAAAAATTGATCTGGGACCACTCTTGTTTGCTAATGCTTAAAAAAATTTTATTGCCATAAATAGAAGTTTTAGCTTTGAAAAAAACTGTAAAATCAAATCTATATCTTGTCAAATGTAAAAAGAGCAGACCCTGATCAGACAGCTTCTATAGCAGCCGTCTGATCTAGTCTACTCTTATTTTTAATGTGTAAAACACATTATTTCTCTGAAGAGAAGTTTTTGCTTTGACAAAAACTGTAGAATCCGATCTATATTGTGTCAAAAGAAACAGAGAAGACCCAGATCAGACAGCTTCCGTAGGAGTCGTCTGATCTGAGTCTACTCTGTTTGCTAATGCATAAAAACAGCTTTATATGAGGGAAAGGGTTAAACGATTTTTAAAGATATTCTTATTGGTCATTTCACACAAAAACTGGCATTATGTACTGCCTAGCACTCTATTTGCCTATATACCTGGGTCAAGGTATAATTGCATAGCTTTATTGAAGTCATTTGAATTTCTCAAAGACCAGTTTTAGGCATTTTGAGCTAAGGCAAAAATGGCACAAGTTGTAAACAGTTTAGGTCTTGGTCAACCAGTCACTTGGTATTAGTTCTGAATTCAGTTCAAGTTTATTCAGCAGTTAAAGGGTGAAAGCAGTGCACTAAGCTTATTTCATCTGCTAGAAATGTTGTCCACTGAAAAATTAACATGTCAATATACATGTATTACTGTAACTCAGGTGAGCGATATAGGGCCAATGGCCCTCTTGTTCTGTATTTTGGTGGAATTTCTTTTTTTCTAAAGTATGTACATTTATACATAGTACTATGCTACTGAACGAGAACGTCCCATTTCATCTGAACCCACTTTGCCTAAATATGAAATTCATCTAAAGTTGTCTGGTTCTGTATTAAAGTTATTTGGACCCAACTCATGGGCGGGACCCAACTGGTCCCTCTGGTCTGAATCTACACTATTTGCTAATGGTCTTGGTCCTAACCTCATCCTCTTTTTAAATTATAGTCTATGAATAGTGCAAATTCACTGACAGGTAAAGTAGGTTTTAACCATTCGCTTGCTATTCACGTCAATATACCAACCTGTAAATAGTGAAAACCTGCAGGAGCTGTCTCATCAGGGTCTGCACTATTTACAAGTTGATTTACAGCAGTGATTGCACAGCAAAATACGTGTACACAGTGGCTTTATGTAATTATACAACAGGGCATGGGTAAAAGGCAAGAGAAGGTTTAAGATTAACAAAATCAAAAAATATGTGTTTAATTTTAAGTACCTAAAATAAACATCACACCCCGGTGTGCGGAAAAAATGCCACTGGTAAAAATGCCACCGGAAAAGATGCCACTGGTAAAAATGCCACCCTGATTTGGTAAAAATGCCACTGGAAAAAATGCCACTGGTAAAAATGCCACCCTTTTTTAGCTCACCTGAGCCAAAGGCTCAGGTGAGTTATTGTGACCGCGATCCGTCCGTCGTCCGTCGTCCGGCGTCCGTCGTCCGTCGTCCGTCCACATTTTCAAACGACATCTCCTCTTAAACTACTGGCCCGATTTTAACCAAATTTTGTCAGAAGCATCAGTGGTTTGGGGGAACGAAATATTGTTCACATTATGACCCCCGGGCCAAAAATGGCCCCGCCCTAGGGTTTATCAGTTTGTCATAGGAAATTCTTTAAAAATCTTCTTCTCTGAAACTGTAAGGCCTAGACTTTTTATATTTGGCATATAGCATGATCTTATGGTCCTCTACAAAGATTGTTCAAATTATGACCCCTGGGCCAAAAATGGCCCCGCCCAAGGGCTTATCAGTTTTTCATAGGAAAATCTTTAAAAATCTTCTTCTCTGAAACTGTAAGGCCTAGACCTTTGATATTTGGTATTTAGCATGATCTAATGGTCCTCTACAAAGATTGTTCAAATTATGACCCCCGGGCCAAAAATGGCCCCGCCCTAGGGCTTATAAGTTTTTCATAGGAAAATCTTTAAAAATCTTCTTCTCTGAAACTTTAAGGCCTAGACTTTTGATATTTGGCATGTAGCATGATCTTATGGTCCTCTACAAAGATTGTTCAAATTATGACCCCCGGGCCAAAAATGGCCCCGCCCACGGGCTTATCAGTTTTCATAGGAAAATCTTTAAAAATCTTCTTCTCTGAAACTGTAAGGCCTAGACCTTTGATATTTGGTATGTAGCATGCTCTAATGGTCCTCTACAGAGATTGTTCAAATTATGACCCCGGGCCAAAAATGGCCCCGCCCAAGGGCTTATCAGTTTTTCATAGGAAAATCTTTAAAAATCTTCTTCTCTGAAACTGTAAGGCCTAGACCTTTGATATTTGGCATGTAGCATGGTCAAATGGTCCTCTACAAAGATTGTTCAAATTATGACCCTGGACCGAAAATGGCCCCACCCAAGGGCTTATCAGTTTTTCATAGGAAAATCTTTAAAAATCTTTTTGTCTGAAACTGTAAGGCCTATACCTTTGATGTTTGGTATGTTACATGATCTAATGGTCCTATACAAATATGTAGCTTGGCTTATGGTCCTCTGCCAAGAATGTTTAACTTACGATCCTGGCCTCTGGGTAAAACTTGGCCCTGCCTTGGGGCTTATCAGTTTTTCATGGGAAAAATATGAAATATTATTTTTCTCTGAAACCATTAGGCTTAGACCTTTAATTAATGGCATACTGCTTTGCCTTGTGGTTCTCTACCAACGTTGTACTAATGATGACTTCTTGGTCAAAAATGGCCCCGCCCCTTGGGTTATCTCAGGTGAGCGCTTCAGGGCCTCATGGCCCTCTTGTTTTAATTTTTTTTTCAACTTTTTTTTCTAAAACAAAATCTTGATGTTATTATACAGACAGTCAACCTGTGTTAGGAAGCTACTTGTCATTAGCATTTTTATCCTCCATGACTGTCTGCAACCTTTTTTAAAACTTTTTTTTGGGGTTCTTTTATAGTTTTATTTAGTGAAGACCCAGTTCAGGCCTAGTTGAGTGGGTATTAGATGAGGTCCTACTTTTATTGGGCCTCATCTGGATCCAAACTGTTTGCAAGGGTCATCAACGGTCTTCAAATTTCATTGCTAGCAGGCAAAGAGTTAAAGAAGGTAATATACTTCATTTAAACCTTTAATTAATTGGATATTAAACCCTTAATGCTAGTAGAGCAAACAGTGTATTTAATCTTGTAATTAAATTTGTTAGATCAGATCATCATAATATCATGAAAGGAGTATTTTGTGTGAAAACTCATCATACCTATCAAACAATCAAACAATACATTCATTTAACAGTTATTCATGTGTGATTGCCGTGATTACAATATAAGCAAATTGACTAATCAATATATATATTCCAGGTGTGGTAATTAGATTAGATGAAAGGATAGCAAACATTGTAGATCCAACCCATTAGAGTCCATTGCGAACCTAATTATCTGGATCTACACTGAGTGCAATATAAATGGACGACATAATTTTATTGCTGTTAGTGTGGTTGTACTAAGTGTGCTTGAAATGATTAACATTCAAAGTTTGTAATACAGATTTATATTGTTTTACTTTATACCCTATCCCCGACCTCTCCCTCTCTCCCTCTGTCTCTGTATTTCTCTCTCTCTCTCACTCCCTCTCTCTATCTTTACAAGTATGTCTTTCTTACCATCTAGTCAATTACAGTCAATGCTGTCAAGTAGCTGTCTAACACTATACTTTACAATATTAGCCGTTTAGAAGGCAAAAACAGTTTAGAAGGCAAAAAATGCTAATGGTCATTAGAGAAAAATATAAAACATAATAAAAAAAAAAAGGGTGGCATTTTTTCCAGTGGCATTTTTACCAAATCAGGGTGGCATTTTTACCAGTGGCATTTTTTCCGGTGGCATTTTTACCGGTGGCATTTTTACCAGTGGCATTTTTACCTACATTCCACACTCCATAAATAGTTTCCCCTACTGGAAGTGTCACTTTCTAAGGCTAATCCATGGACGTAATGTCTGGAAAAGTGTGAAAATAATTTGGGTATTTATAGAAACTTAGGAGTCGGATTTGATCTAATTTTGTAAGCAAACAGAACAGACCCTAATTAGACGGTTCCTGTAGGCTCTGATCTGGATCTACTTTGTTTGCAGAGGCGTTAATTTAAAGGAAAAGGTTAAGTTTCTGTGTACATTCCTCCCTCTCAATGGGATCCCTGACCTGCGAGCATCACAAGTGACGTCACGCAAGGGAGATAATCATGTATCGATTTTCAAAATACACGGTTTGCGGTACAATAAAAACTCGATTTAAATCAAAACTAGATAAAAACGGTAAGAATTTTCTAAAGCTTGGTGTTTAACTAACTGTATACTATCAGAATTTGACGAAAACCCAATCTGTTTACTTGACCTTTAAGTTTATGCACTTACATGTAGTCTGTATAAACACTTCTTGATAAGTGTGTTTGGAACTATGTGCATGCCATTTTTAGCTCACCAGAGCACAAAGTGCTCAGGGTGAGCTTTTGTGATCACCCGTTGTCCGTCGTCCGTCGGCGTGCGTCGTGCGTCGTTCGTCGTTCGTCGTCCGTCGTCAACAATTTGAACCTTTAAAGTTCTTCTCCTCTGAATCTACAGGGGTCTCAGCTTCCATCTTTGGCACATAGCATCATCTGTAGGTCCTTTACAAAAGTTATATAAATTATACCCCTGGGGTCAAAATTGGCCCTGCACAAGGGGTTTTCAATTTTCAATAGAAACATATAGTGAGAACTTTGAACATCATCTCCTCTAAAACTAGAAGATCCGCATCTTTCATTTTTGGCACATAGCTTCAACTTCAGGACTTCTACAAAAGTTATATAAATTATGCTCCTGTGGTCAAAATTGGCTACACACCCGGGTGGCAAGTTTTCTAGCAAACTTGAAGCTGACTGCACTTTTAAGCATCTTATCTTTACTGTCTCATAAACAGGTCATCAGGTCAAGCATCAGAGAGGGAGAGAGTGGCTATTTTTAGTGCACCTGTACTGCTGGTAGTAGCTAGTAGACAGAGATCTTAACCCTTTGCCTGTTCTGTGTTTATTATTAATTTGAATGCCTATTGCATATTCATGAACAAAATAGTTAAAGTGAAGTATGGAAGGTGAAACATTGTAGCATTTATTTTCCAAATTTCACAACCTACTGAATATTCATAGACAAAATAGTTATAATGGATTATTGTAGGTAGAACATTGTAGCCATTTTAGAAATTAAAGGAACAGATCTGTCAAATTCCATTAACAAACAGAGCAGACCCTGATCAGATGGCTCCTATAGGAGGTATCTGATCTGGTCTACTGATTTTCAAATGTGTGAAAACACATTTATATGAGGGAAGGGTTAATTAATAATAGTGATTGGCATTATGACATTATAACCTGCCCTACAGTTCAGAAGAAGGGTAAATCATGTAAAGGCTCCAGAATGCCAAATTAAAGATTTTAAATAAATTGTGAAATAATTTTTAACATGAAATTGTATAACTTGAAAATATTAAGTTCAACTTATGAATATGAAATTATTATGTAATAATTTATAATAATATTCAAATGCAAAAAATCTGTTATGAATACTAGGGTACACATACCTTTTCAGAGGAACAGTTGATTATTTGAGAGGTCAGTTGATTTTCTTTAGTCAGAATTTTGTATGGCCTTGCATAATTAAAACTACCCATTTAATACATATCAATCTTACAATTAACTCTCTTGTACAAACCACATATGAAGTTACATATAATATGTGTCAGATCAGAATCCAAACTGTGTGCTTCTTTCAGTCAAATTATGCTCAGCAGTGATAGGGTTTTTGTCATCTGTAATTTGTTTGTCTGAAAAATTAACACTTTCAATGGCCCTCTTGTCTATAGAAACGTATAGTGAAAACTTTGAAAATCTTCTTTTCTGAATCTACAGAGTTCTCAGCTTTCATATTTGGCTCATAGCACCATTTTCCGATCCTCTACAAAAGTTATATAAATTATGCCCCTGTTGTCAAAATAGGCCCCACCCCAGGGTTGGTCAGTTTTCAATAGAAACAATTTTATAGTGCAAACTTTGAAAATCTTCTCCTTTGAAACTGGAATGTTCTCCGATTTCATATTTGGCACATAGCTTCATATTTACAAAAGTTATATACATCTACAAAAGTTATATATTGTGTCCCTAGGGTCAAAATTGGCACCGCCCCAGGGACGGTCAGTTTTCAATAGAAACATATCTGATTGTCTGGTGAGCGATGTCAGGGCCATTCTGGCCCTCTTGTATGATTTAGCATGTATGATTAATTTCTGTACATGTATGAATTATTGCTGGATTTTTTTTTAGCTCACCAGAGCACTTTTGTGCTCAGGGTGAGCTTTTGTGATCACTTGATGTCCGTCGTCCGTCGTCGTCCGTCGTCCGTCGTCCGTCGTCCGTCGTCGGGCGTCAACAATTTGAACCTTTAAAAATCTTCTCCTCTGAATCTACAGGGTTCTCAGCTTTCATCTTTGGTACATAGCATCATCTTTAGGTCCTCTACAAAAGTTATATAAATTTTGCCCCTGGGGTCAAAATTGGCCCCGCCCCAGGGGTGCCTTGTTTTCTATTGAAATATATAGTAAAACTTTGAAAATCTTCTTTTCTGAATCTACAGGGTTCTCAGCTTTCATATTTGGCACAAAGCATCATGTTCAGGTCCTCTACAAAAGTTATATAAATTATGCCCCTGGGGTCAAAATTGGCCCCGCCCCAGGGGTAGCCATTTTTGAATAGAAACATATAGTGACAACTTTGAAAATCTTCTCCTCTGAATCTGGAAGGTTCTCAGCTTTCATATTTGGCACATAGCATCATATTCAGGTCCTCTACAAAAGTTATATAAATTATGCCCCTGGGGTCAAAATTGGCCCCGCCCCAGGGGTAGCCAGTTTTGAATAGAAACATATAGTGACAACTTTGAAAATCTTCTCCTCTGAATCTACAGGGTTCTCAGCTTTCATATTTGGCACATAGCATCATGTTTAGGTCCTCTACAAAAGTTATATAAATTATGGCCCTGGGGTCAAAATTGGCCCCGCCCCAGGGGTAGCCAGATTTCATTAGAAACATATAGTGACAACTTTGAAAATCTTCTCTTCTGAATCTACAGGGTTCTCAGCTTTCATATTTGGCACATAGCATCATGTTCAGGTCCTCTACAAAAGTTATATAAATTATGCCCCTGGGGTCAAAATTGGCCCCGCCCCAGGGGTAGCCATTTTTGAATAGAAACATATAGTGACAACTTTGAAAAAAAATTCTTCTGAATCTACAGGGTTCTCAGCTTTCATATTTGGCACATAGCATCATGTTCAGGTCCTCTACAAAATTTGTATAAATTATGCCCCTGGGGTCAAAATTGGCCCCGCCCCAGGGGTGGTCAGTTTTCAATAGAAACATATAGTGTCAAATTTTAAAATATTTTCCTCTGAAACTGGAAGGTTCTTAGCTTTCATATTTGGCACATAGCATCATGTTCAGGTCCTCTACAAAATTTATATAAATTATGCCCCTGGGGTCAAAATTGGCCCCGCCCCAGGGGTAGCCAGTTTTCAATAGAAATATATGGTAAAACTTTGAATATATTCTTCTCTGAAACTGAAGGGTTCTCAGCTTTCATATCTGGCACATAGCATCATGTTCAGGTCCTCTACAAAAGTTATATACATTATGCCCCTGGGGTCAAAATTGACCCCACCCCAGGGGTGCCAGTTTTCTCTAGAAACATATAGTGAAAACTTTGAACATCTTCTCCTCTGATTGGCTGGTGAGCGATGTCAGGGCCATTCTGGCCCTCTTGTTATCACAAACAATATCCCACAAATATCCCATTGAACATTAACCCATTCCCTCAGGGAGCTAGTCAAAACATATCCAATACCAAAATGTACCCACTTTTTGGTGGAGTCTGCTTGTGATCAGCTGGACATAGTTGTCACAATATCTGCACATGGTGGGTGTATGTTAGTGCGTCTGTCCGTGCGTCAATGCATCCATCAGTTAGTCCGGTCTTATCCGGACTCTAGCTCAGAACTTCATCAATGGATTGTGAAATGACTAGGCGTAAATGTTCCTCTAGAAGGTACTGCCTGTCACATGCAAAACCAGGATAGTAGCTGAAAGGTCAAGGTCATACTTAGGTCAAAGGTCAAAACATGTACTGTTTTTGTTTAAATCCGGACTCTAACTCAGAACTCCATGAATGGATTGTGAAATGACTAGGCATAAGCGTTCCCCTAGAAGGTATGGCGTGTCATGTTGAAATCCCAAGCTCTCGTACTTAGAGGTCAAAGGTCAAAAACATGTATTTTTTGCTTGTCGGACCTCTAACCCAGAACTCCATGGATGGATTGTGAAATGACTAGGCATAAATATTCCTCTAGAAGGTACGGCATGTTGCATGCAAACACCAGGTCAGTACCTGAAAGTTAAAGGTCATACTAAGACGTCAAAGGTCACCAGGTCAAAAACATGTATTTTTTTTGCTTGATTATGCTCCAACTTAGAACTCCATGGATGGATTGTGAAATGACTAGGCATAAAATTAATGTTCCTCTAGAAGGTATATTCAAAATCCAGGTCAGTAACTGAAAGGTCAAGGGTCATACTTATAGGTCAAAGGTCAAAAACAAGTATTGTTTTACTTGTCTGTGCTCTCCCTCAGAACTCCATAGATGGATTGTGAAATGTCTAGGCATAGATTTTCCTGTGGAAGGTACGGCGTTTTTGCGCTTATTTCTGACCTACGGTATATAAAGTATCTGGTCAGGTCGTCACTGTTTGCTCGTAAGATACAATAAGATGATGATGTGATGTAAGGTCGGATCAATACCAGTATTATGCGGTATACAATTTCATTTATAAGAA
Organism: Azorinus chamasolen; assembly: GCA_963576725.1. NCBI lineage: Eukaryota > Metazoa > Mollusca > Bivalvia > Cardiida > Solecurtidae > Azorinus > Azorinus chamasolen. The sequence continues at coordinate 55,721,102 of OY755252.1, forward strand.
AGCCGAGTAAACCTAATCAGACTTGATAATGATATTATAGGCATAGTTGATAGCATGTTTGTCTCAAATATTTCTTAACCCATTCCCTCATAGGCTATTTTTAGACCCAACCTCTTTGAATAAATCTACCGAACAGGAGCATTAACTAGAGAAAAGGAAAATGTTAGAATTGTGTAGTGTTGAAATCATTGTGGTAAATAGAGTATTTGCTCCTATGGAGCAAATGCTCTATTTATCACAATGGTTTAAAAAAGTGACTTTTACAGAGGCGTAGAAAGGAGTACTTATGGAGGACAGGGTTAAAAGCTGGACAGTCATTTGCATGTTTCTAGTCCTTGGAGGACTTTTTCATGTAAATAAGGATGTTTTCTAGATATGTGTTGTGGTTTAAGTTGTGGATAGCCTATAGCAGCCCAGATAGCTAAGTTGGTAGAGTGCTCGCCCTGTAGTTTTTGGTGTGTGTCAGGTCTCAGACTGTTCTTTTCCTCCTGTTACTAACTCCTACAGGAGCTGTCTTAAAAACTCTACTAATGTTTTTGTTTGCAAAGGCATAGAAAGGCGTATTTATGGAGAAAAGGGTTAAAAGGGGTTTGAAAAGAATGAAATTGAAATGAAAGTTTAATTCAAGACATTGACAAGGACCCAACAATTTTCACTCACAAAAAGAAGTGTCAAAAGGGTTATCATATAATACTGTCGGAGTGGTCAAACTGTCAAATTAACCCATTACCTCGTAGGCTATTTTTAGATCCAACAACTTTGAATAAATCTACTGAAAAGGAGTATTAACTAGAGAAAAGGAAAATCTTAGAATTTTGTAGTTTGAAACCATTGTGATAAATCGAGCATTTGCTCCTATAGGAGCAAATGATCTATTTATCACAATGGTTTCATAAAGTGACTTATACAGAAGCGCCAAAAGGTGTCAATATGCGGGAATGGGTTAAAGACATTTTGGAAAAATCTAGGCATTTTATTTGGGACTCTGCTTCAAAATATTTTGGAGAAATGAAGGAGCTATTGTTGAAAATGCTTAAATTTACGCATATCTTATCTGGAGCTCTGCTTCAAAATATTCCCTCCTACAAATGTCCACTGCAAACACAATAGACACAGTCAGTCCGAAACCTCTATAACTTATAAACAACAGATCAGATAGCCCCTGTAGGAGGTGTCTATACTGTTTGTTTATGAATTTCAGAGTTTTTGATCGGACTGAATTTTCTGGCTTAACACTTTTACCTCTGAATTGGGAATTTTCCAATCAAAATTGGAAAAAACCCATACTTTTTGCCAAGAGAACATAGCCTAATAACAGCTTAAAAAGCCCTCACTTTGGATGCTGATGAGACAGTGCAATGCAGTGATTATCATGACGTCTCCATTAACCCTTTCCCTCATGTAAACATGTTTTCACGCATTTGCAAACAGAGTAGACCCAGATCAGATGGCTCCTAGAGGAGCCGTCTGATCAGGGTTTGCTCTGTTTGCTAATGGAATTTGAGAGACCTGTTTCTTTACTTTCTAAAATGGCTGCAATGTATCACCTTCTATATTTCATTATAACTGTTTTGTCCATGATTATTCAGTAGGTACTGAAATTTGTAATAAACACAGAACAGGGAAAGGGTTAATACTTTCCTTCATATAAACGTGTTTTCACGCATTTGCAAACAGAGTAGACCCAGATCAGACGGCTCTTAGAGGAGCCGTCTGATCAGGGTTTGCTCTGTTTGCTAATGGAATTTGAAAGATATGTTTCTTTACTTTCTAAAACGGCTATAATATTCTACCTTCCATATTTCATTATAACTATTTTGTCCATGAATATTCAATAGGTATTGAAATTTTAAATAAGCATATAGAACAGGGAAAGGGTTATTACTTTACTTTACAAAAACCTTAAATACTCACCCTAAAAATAAACTACAAATAAGTAATTGGTCAATGTTCATAATGGATGGAGGCTGCCGTGAATAATCATGGAGGAAAGGGTTAATTTCTTATTCTGTTACAGATTTGAGAGTAGAAGCAATGGCTCAGTACAGAATTTACGACCCGGAGGAACTCATGGAATGTCCGTACGACAGGGTGATGGTCTCTGCGAAGCGTTTCCCGTATCACCTGATCAACTGTCGCAAGGTTGGTTTCTTTATGCCCCACTTAACCCGGCCTTTTCTTCATGAATATTTAATTAACCCATTCCTCCATAGCCTATTTTTAGACCCAACCTCTTTGAATAAATCTACCTAAAAGGAGCATCTACTAGAGAAAAGGAAAATCTTAAAATTGTGAAGTTTTGAAACCATTGTGATAAATAGAGCATTTGCTCCTATAGGAGCAAAATGCTTTATTTATCACAATGGTTTCAAGAAGTGACTTCTACAGAGGCGTAGAAAGACGTATTTATGGAGGAAAGTGTTACGAAATAATGAGTACATAAGTGACCTTATTGACAGTTTTGTGACAACCATTTTAAATCGTAGTAAACTTACAGCAGAGCTCCAGATAAGATGTGTAAAGTAAAACATTTTCAGAAATAACTTCTTTATTTGTCCACCAAACTGTAGTATGTCATGACCACTCTTTAGCCATAGCAGGAGCTCTGTTGTTGAAGTTTATTACGATTTAAGAAATCAGTATTTGAGTTTGCACATATATCTGTTACTCTGTAACAATATTTAAGTTTTGCAGGTTTTGAGCAAATCTCAAGTTTAACCCTTTCCCTCATATAAATGTGTTTTCATGCATTTGCAAACAGAGTAGACCCAGATCAGACGGCTCCTAGAGGAGCCATCTGATTAGGGTCTTCTCTGTTTGCTAATAGAATTTGATAGATCTGTTTCTTTACTTTCTAAAATGTCTACAATGTTCTGTCTTCCATAATTCTTTATAACTATTTTGTTAATGAATATTCAGTAGGTATTGAAATTTAGCCAAAATACTGAACAGGGAACCAAGGTTAAAGTCAAAGTGTTAGTGATTATGGGCCCAGCTGATTGTTCTAATTTTTATACTTTATAGAATAGTGGCATGATGAGCTTATCTAATGTAGAAAAAAAAAAAGATGTACAATTTGTATATATAAACAATTTTCAAAAATTACATCTTCAATTTCCCACCAATAACTACATGTGTTGTTATCACTCTTTAGAATTTTCTTGAAGAGACGATTCTAAAGAGTGGTCACAACATATGGCTTGGTGGAGAAATGACGATATAAGTATTTGAGTACGCACCTTCATCTGTTGCTCTGATGTTCAGTATTCCTGGTTAACCCTTTTCCCTGTTCTATATTTATTCCAAATTTCAATATACCTGCTGAATATTCATGGACAAAATATTTATGATTAAAAATGGGAGGAGGAGCGTTGTAGCCATTTTCGAAAGTAAGGAAACAAATCTGTCAAATTCCATTAGCAAACAGAGCAGATGTTGATCAGATAACTCCTATAGGAGCTGTGTCATCTGGGACTAGTCTGTTTTCAAGGGCATAGAAAGGCGTTTTTATGGAGGAAAGGGTTTAACAATAAATTTGATTACCGGTACTCTAGTTTTCACTGGCAAACTATACATTTTGAAGAGGGCTGATGGTCAGAGTCTACAGTGTGTTTCTGAAAATGCTAGTGAATTGGTTTCCCGTCTATATAAGTTTAATCCAATATTCTTTTTATCTGCAGAATCACCCTGGCAAAAAGTATGCCTCTTGTCCATTCAATGCTAGGCACGAGATGCCCATTCCCGAGATGAGATATCACCTTACCGTGTGTCCAGACAGAGCTATGATAGAGCCGGAGCTGAGCTATGGTGAGTTGTATCCCAACTTTTAATGTTACGTTTTGTTTCATTTCCTTTTAATCAAACATGCTTAATTCTATGGTCCCTTTTCGTGTGACACATGTCATTTAAAATTGGCATATATATAGTTGTCTTGTTTGAAAAATAAACATATATTTACAGATAGTTTTGTTACACTACATTCACGAAATAGTTGACAGGTCATTGAATGTGCTGAATATTGACCCGGTTTTGAGCCGAACTTTACCAAAAGTCAAATGCACCCTTGATGTAGCAATAAACAAGATAAAAAGGCCAGCTAAAAAGGGCGGCTAAAAAAGGACGGCTAAAAAGGCCGACTAAAAAGGCTGAGTACTGGTATTGGTGACTAATCAGCTTTTTAATTGTTAATCTGATGAGTCAAATCCGCAGAAATTTATATCCCCAAATTTCCATAACTGCAGAAATTTAAATTAGCAGAAATTAATTCTCATCAAATTTTGGCCAAATCACAGAATATTTTGTCGGCTGAAAAAAACCCACACTTATATGGTTTATCAGTCTGATTCTACATTTCTGTCGTTGCGGCATGACACATTTTCTTGTGTTCCTATGCCATGTTTAAAGTTAATCTTATTAAGTTAATTAATGCAGGGGTCCAAATAAGATAGGTAAATTAAAATATTTTCAAGAATAACTTCTTTATTGCTCCATCACATTTTAGCATTTGAGTATGCAACATTATCTTTTACTCTGTTCATGAGAGGGACTTAACTACATGTACATTGTATGTGTGTTTTAGCCCAGAGAAAGGCTAGCGGCCAGGAGTTACAGATGAAGGGTTGTACAGACACACCAGTCTACAATAACATCCAGATAGACACGGGCGAGGACTGGGATGCAGGTACAGTCTATTATTATTCTTATAAATCATTAGTCATGTCAGGCGAGCATTTCCTCAGAGCACCAGATTAAGGAAGCAGGGGACAATTTTTTTAAAAGGGACAAAAATTCTTTAACCCTTTCCTGTTGTATTTTATTTCAACTTTCAATACCTACTGCATATTCGTTGACAATATAATTACATGTATAATGAAATATGGAAAGTGGAGCATTGTAGTCATTTTAGAAAGTAAAGAAACGGATCTATCATATTCCATTAGCAAACAGAGCAGACCCTGATCAGATGGCTCCTCTAGGAGCCGTCTGATCTGGGTCTACTCTGTTTGCAAATGTGTGAAAACATGTTTATATGAGGGAAAGGGTTAAAATGGTCATTTGTCCTGCAAGGTGGCAACGTAGACAAAGAAGACTGGAAGCGCTGCTACCCTTCTATATGGACAAAGAAGGGCTCATCACATACAGCATAAGTGGATGGGTATAATTTTGTCTCCAAATGGATTTTCGAATGTGCACATCTGGGCCCATGACGGTATTAATTATGCGCTATTACGTAAAAAAGGGTTCAGTTGGGCAATGGCTGCGCCTAGATTGAACAATGAGTTGGGACCATTCATTAAAAATGCCTCTTTGTGTGGGGAGTATTTAACATACAGGAATCCTTGTGTCACAACCAAACCTGTAGATGGAAATGCCTCTTTGAGTAAGGAGTATTTCAGATAATATTAACAGGAATCCAGAAGCAAATAGAACAGACCCTGAATCTACTCTGTTTGCAAAGGTGTAAAATGCAAGATTATCAGTAAAGGATTAATACATAATTCAGAGCAATACTGTTATACATAAGTGTGTGTATTCAAATACATCATACATGTATACCATTTCGCCAAACCAATCCCTGTGTTGTCTGTCCATTCTTTATACATGTAGTCTGAAAGCGTGCAGAGATGCAGATAAAACACGTAAATTAAAACATAGGGTTTGGTGGAGAAATGACGATTTTGGTATTCGAGTACACACCTTTATCTGTCACCGTGATTCAGGATTAACCCTTTCCCTGTTCTGTGTTTGTTCCAAATTTCAATACCTACTGAATATTCATTAACAAAATAATTATAGTTATAAAGAAATATGGAAGTTGGAACAGTGTAGACATTTTAGAAAGCAAAGAAACAGATCTATCAAATTCTATTATCAAACAGAGTAGACCCAGATCAGATGGCTCCTAGAGGAGCCATCTGATCAGGGTCTGCTCTGTTTGCAAATGCATGAAAACACGTTTATATGAGGGAAAGGGTTAAATGAGTTATTCTTGGAAATGTTTTGATAACACATCTTATCTGAGCTTCTGTGTGTGTATACATTTGCTTTCTTATGTTCTACACAGAGGTTGAACCGCGTGTGCGTGTGGGACCAATACGTGACCAGTCTTATCACAGCCGTGTTGTCTTTATGGATCGCTCGAGGTTAGTGAATTGGATCAAAATCTATGCCAACCTATTGTGTTATATATATTATATTCTGTTCTGTACAGAATTTCATTTGACAAGAGATATGAATTTTTCAATTTTAATCTATAATTTAAAGCTTAGCATGTTTGTGGTCAGGGCTCTAGATAAGATGCGTAAATTAAAATATTTTCATGTATAACTGCTTTATTTTTCCACCAAACTCTATGTTGTGACCGCTCTTTAGAATCGTCTCGGAGAGACGATTCCAAAGAGTGATCACAACATTGGGTTTGGTGGAGAAATGATGATTTTAGTATTTGAGCAGGCACCTTCATCTGTAGCTTAGAGTGGCTGATTTATTCAACCAATAATCATACCCCATGCAACAAAATTGCACGGGGTATGTAGTTTTTGACACATCTGTTCGTCTGTCCATCCATCAGTCAGTCCATCAGTCCGTCCATGTATCTGAATAATTTGTATCTTATCTAGCATTTTCATTTCTTGACCAATTTTTCTCAAATTTGCTTCATGAATAAAAGCTTGGACTAGCTTGATTTTCAGAGGAGTCTGTCATAGGTAACCACTTTTTGTGTCACCTGCCGAGAGGCAGTGTGTCACTTAGGGATCACTTTTCCATCATCTGTCTGTCTGTCACACTTTCTTTTTTTGACTGTCATTTCTAAACTAATCATTATAGAGCTTTCAAATTTCACACATGGAACAAGCATGATGAGAGGAAGTGTCATGCACAAGGGCCACAACTCTAGCATCAATATTGTTTTGTTATACCCCTTTTTCATATTATCAATAAGTTTTTGTGTGAGCTGCGAGCAATCAATGGGGGGATTGATTTTGCCCTGTTTGTTTGTTGGCCTGGCTCAAACTTTAATGTTGGCAAGAATTTTGTAGCCATTGCACATATACACAGTTACTTCAAACCTGGCATGCCTGTGCAACTTAGGGGTGCGAACATTTTTTTTATTTATTTATTTTTAATTTTTTTGAGGGGGGGGGGGGGGGGGGGTATTAAGATCAAGGTCATATAATAGTTAAATGTCAAATTACGGGTCAAATTTATATTGGTGACATTTAGGGGCAAAGTGTTTTACAAACACATGTTGTTAGTAATACTTTTATCAATCCCAAGACGCCAGGCATTGTTATTAACGTGTACAGAAATGTCTCCCCGTAGGCCTACACTTAACATCCATATCAAACCCGAAGGCCATTATGGCCATTCAGGCTTTTGATTGTTTGAGAAGTGAAGAGTATTATTGCACAATTGGTACATTACTCTTATTACTGTGTAATACAGGTCGGAGAGTAACAGTGTTTCACCTAACGTAGAAGTGGAGGAGCACCAGAGGTTGCCCAAGACAGCCTCCATAGCGGCCATACAGCCAAAGCCAGTGGACCAGCCGGTCTCCAGTGTGTTTGCCTACAGTATAGGGCGTGGTCGTGGGCGTGGAAATGGGCAGGGTCAACCCACACAGGCTGAACCAGTTGGAGGTAATCGTATATAGGAGGTTGTTGACTGATATTTACAAACAGCGTAGATCCAGATGAGATGTCCAATAACTCATCATCGCATCGGGATCAGGGTCGAGATAAGATGTGTAAATTAAAAACATTTTCAAAAATACATGTAATAACTTCTTTATTTCTCCACCAAACCCCTAAGTTATGACCACTTTTTAGAATTGTCTTGAAGAAACAATTCTAAAGAGTGGTCTCCACACAGAGTTTGATGTAGAAATGATGATTTTAGTACTTGAGTATGCACACATTTATCTGTTGCTCTACAGAATCCAAGCTGTTTGCTGTTTCGTCAGTACTTTCTGGAAAGCATGAATGAATCAGAATGCAGTGAGAATTGTACCAGATCAGACTGTAACCATTTGCTCCATAAATATGCCTTTCTACGCCTTTGCAAACAGAGTAGATCCAGATCAGACAGCTTCTCTAAGAAAAACATTTTTCTGCCAAACCATTCCTTGATGCTACTCATTAGAATCACCTTAATGCTTTCCTCCATAAATAATTCTTTCTACGCCACTGTAAAAGTCACTTTTTAGCTCAACTGTACAAGCTATTGTCGTAACTCCGGTGTCCGCATTGTCGTCGTTGTTGTCGTCCGAAATCTTAACATTGACCATAACTCGAAAAGTATAAGAGGTATCAACATGAAACTTCATAGGTTAGTAGATCTCATTGAGGGGAAGGCCCCTACATAAGAACCATAACCTTTGATTTCAGAATTTTGGAGTTATGGCCCTTTATATTTTTCTAAAGGTTTTATTTTGCTGGACAAGCACCAAATCAGACGAGAATTGGCACCGCACGAGGCTCTTGTTGAAACCATTGCGATAAATAGAGCATTTGGTCCTGTAGGTACAAATGCTCTATTTATCACAATGGTCCCAAACTACAAAATTCTAAAATTTTACTTTTCTCTAGTAAATGCTCCTTTTGGGTACATTAATTCAAAGAGGCTGGGTATAAAAAATAGCCTATGGAGGAATGGGTTAATGAGTAGTAGCAAGATAAGAGTATGTTGGAGAATAGGGATTTGTCAGATCAGTGTGCATCTTATCTAGACTTGACTGTCTTTTCATTTCATTTTGTGTGCAGTATGGATATGGACAAGGTGTTATTAACCATTGTGATAAATAGAGCATTTGCTCCTATAGGTTTCAAACTACAACATTCTGAAATTTTCCCCTTTCTCTAGTTAATGCTCCTTTTTGGTACATTTATTCCAAGAGGTTGTATCTAAAAATAGCCTACATTTTTTGTTTTCAGCCACCGCAGCATTTACTCCAGCATATGGACGTGGCGCAGCCCTTGGAATTGGGCGAGGACTAGCCCCAGGAATGGGACGAAGAAATATTGCTCCACCTCCAGGATTCTGCGTTCCGAACATCAATGAGCGAAATAATGTCTAATGGTAAGTACAATGTTTTTCAGCAGTTTCTCTCTTATGTGATAAAGACACCTTTTGAAGCCTTCATTAACCCTTTCCCTGTCCTTTGTTTATTTCAAATTTCAGTACTTACTGAATATTCATGGACAAAATAGTTACCACGAACTATGGAAGGTGGAACATTGCTGCCATTTTAGAAACAAAAGAAAACATCTTTCAAATTTCATTAGCAAACAGAGCAGACCCTGATCAGACGGCTCCAATAGTAACTGTCTGATCTGGGTGTACTGTTTGCAAATTCATGAAAACACTTTTATATGAAGGAGAGGGTTAACCATTTACTCCATAACTATTCATGTACGAAATAATGACATTATTTCCATTTACATATTGTTTTTGTTAGAGCTGTTTGTCTGTCTGTCACACATCTCATCCTGTCGAGTTCTCATGTATAGAAATGTGACAATATGTCGCAGTGTGTATGTGTGGGTGCGAGGGGTAGGGGGTGGCGGGGGGGGGGAGACATCCGTTTTTGTGACAAAAACCTCTAGTTTTATAATGGTATATGTAAACACGAATTTTCTGAATTGGTAGGAATTATAGTCATATTTATTATAATTTGATATAAAGCAGACCCAGGGCAGACCTTTTCATGCCTTTGCAAAGAGAATATACATACATCAGACAGTTCCTGCAGGAGCTGTCTGATCTGGGTCTACCCCTTTTCAAAGGCATGAAAAGGCATTTAAGTGAAGGAAAGGGAAAGGGTTAAAGTGGCTTTCGAAGGATCTCCTACCTTCAGAATATATTAAACCTTCTCATCATGAAGATTTATATAGGAAGTAATTACAGCATGAATATTTATGAACTGAATTTGTGAATTGAACAATGGACTGTTTTGCCATTTAACCCATTCTCTCATATTGACAACTTTTGACAACTCTGTAAAAGTCACCTTGTGAAACCATTGTGATAAATAGAGCATTTGCTCCTATAGGAATTGAAGCAGACGACAATTGTTGCAGACCAAAAATTACTTAGCGTGCAAAGAGTTAATTGCCCACTTTTTAAATTGAGAAGTTTCTATCTGATTGTCATCAAACATGTTGAAAATATTGGTTGTAAAAATATATACATGTAACAGAATCTACACAATTATTGGCCATATTTATTTGCTATGCAATTTTTCCTCAGGCCCTGGCACATTAGCCCCTCTGATAGCATTATATGGGGTCCTTTCTGACATTTTCAGGAAACTTCATAGGATTAATCCCCATCATGCCTAGTTGTGCATATCGTATTCCTGTTCCGGTTCGATGATTTTCTGCAGAGTTATGGGACTTTGAAATTTTACATGGAAATTTTTGTCTACATGGTTTCTCCTTTTAAAATCTTTCTTCAGATTTTCATGAAACTTCCTAGGATTGATCAGCACAATGTCTAGTTGTGTGTATCTTATTTCTGTTCCGGTTTGATGATTTTCTGCAGCGTTATGGGACTATGCAATTTTTACATGGATTTTTTTTTCAGCGCAGTTTCTCCAAAACATTTTGACTGATTTTTCCTGAAACTTAATAGGATTGATCAGCACCATGCCTAGATGTGCATGTCTTATTCCTGTTCCTATTTAATGATTTTCTGCAGAGATATGGGACTTAGAAATTTTTACATGGAAATTTTGTCTGTGGGGTATCTCCAAAACCGTTGATCAGATTTTCATGAAACTTCATAGGATTGATCAGAACCATGCCTAGTTGTGCACGGTTTATTCCTTCTCCGGTTTGATGATGTTCTGCAGAGTAATGGGACTTTGAAATTTTTGTCCACACGCTGGGGGAGACATCAGTTGTTGTATCAAAAACAATTCTAGTTATTGTTTGTTTGTAGACAATCCCATTGTGTCCTGTGGTGACTTATGTATGCTGGAAACAGAGAGGAAAACAGAACAGCTGAGAGATGAAGTTTGAAGAACTGACCAGCATATCTAGGAATCACCATTGGCCATGATCATTGAGGCTGCTAAGAAGAAAAATCCTGTATTACTATTACCTGGGAAAGTGTACATGATTTTTGTAAATAGACCTTGTAAATATAGTGTATTCTAGAGATTAGAGATGACATTTGATGAACCACTGGCAGGACTATGCCTTAACCATTTCCGTCATAAAAATGTGTTTTCACACATTTGCAAACAGAGTAGACCCAGATCAGACGGCTCCTATAGGAAAGGCATTAATATGAGGGAAAGGGTTCATTCCTGTAACTTGTAGCAAGCTGACCAAATTAGCCTATAGCAAGCTGACCAAATTAGCCTATAGCAAGTTGACCAAATTAGCCTATAGCAAGCTGACCAAATTAGCCTATATATTGAAATTTGAGCCATAACCTTTTCCCGCATACAAACATGTTTTCAGGCATCTGCAAACAGAGAAAACCCAGATCAGACGGCTTCTATAGGAGCCGTCTGATCAGGGTCTGCTCTGTTTGCTAATGGGATTTGATAGATCTGTTTCTATACTTTCTAAAATTGCTACAATGTTCCACCTTCCATATTTCATTATAACTGTATTATCCATGAATATTCAGTAGGTATTGAAATTTGTAATAAACATAGAACAGGGAAAGGGTTAACCCTTTTTAACCCTTTTTCACGCCTTTGAAACAGTAGACCCTAATCAGTTATGTATGTGTAGGAGCCAACTGATCAGAGTCTGCTCTGTTTGCTGAAGAAATTATATAGATCTGAGTCATCATTTTTATGCCTCCGTTGACGATAGTCAGGGGGCATTATGTTTTGCACATGTCCGTCCGTCTGTCTGTCCGTCCGTCTGTCTGTCCGTGTGTCACGCTTTTAGGTGCAGTTGGATGTCACAGTTTTTCATGTGTTATAAGTCAGTAATTTCTACACTTATACACATGAAACTTCACATACACATCAATTACCATCTGTGCTATCATTTGACACCCCACCCATGCTGCCGGCAAGCCCAAGGTCGAGGTCAAATGACTTGGAAATTTTACGTGCAGTTGGTTGTCACATTTACGTGCAGTGTTTTGTCACAGTTTTTTCATTGTCTTATATCTCACTAACCGCTATAGCTGTTGGCATGGAATTGCATATACACATTCAACACCATCCATACTTTCATTACGTACCCGACCCATGCTGCCCGCAAGCCCAAGGTCAAGGTCAAATGACTTAGGAATTTTACGTACAGCTAGGCAAGCACCCACATGGGGGCATCACTGTGTCTTACAGACACAATTTTCTAGTTTGTAGTTGTAATAATTCCCCTTTTCATAATGTCATTTTAAAATTCAGATAATTAATATTCATAGTTATTATATCTGATGTGAATATTCATGAGAGAAAGGGTTTACATTCTAAGCACAACATGGTTTTCATTTGCAAATAGATTGGATCCAGATCACAATGAGATGCTTGGATCCAAACTTCATTGTTATGCTAAGCATAAGGAGGGCTTGGTTATTTTTGTTGTTGTTTTTAAATCTTCAAGTAAGAACGAGTTTTCATTGTGATTTTGTAACACAACAGTTAATTTAACATTGATAATTGGGACTCTGAATGGTATTCGCATTACTTTATTGTTTTGATCCAGATCATGGAATAAATCAACAATATTGATCAACTTTCACAGTTATGCCTTTTCAATGAAAAAAGTCAAAAACATTACCATATTTAACCCATTCCCTCATATTGACGCCTCTGTAAATTTCACTTTTTGAAACCATTGTGATAAATGGAGCAAATGCTCCTCCTATAGGAGCATTGGCGCTATATGACCTACTTAGTGTCGCGGTGCCGTAAAACCCAACTCACTCACACACACTCCTATAGGAGCAAATGCTCTATTTATCACAATAGTTTCAAACAATGGTTTCAGAACTACACAATTCTAAAATTTTCTTTTTCTCTAGTTAACGCTCCTTTTTGGTAGGATTATTCAAAGAGGTTGGGTCTAAAAATAGTCTATTAGGTAATGGGTCTAAAAATAACCTATGAGGTAATGGGTCTAAAAATAGTCTACGAGGTAATGGGTCTAAAAATAGCCTATGATGTAATGAGTCTAAAAATAGCCTATGAGGTAATGGGTTAAAGATGTACTCTGCTCATATTTTCGCCAATTTTGCATAATAGAATAACTTCAGAATCTGTGTGACTTGCAACTATTCTTGTGCTATAGCTTACGGTAACGAGCTGTTTGCATTGAAAATAGAGGGTTTTAGTACCTCCAGAACCAATGAAATCATGTCCGCATTGCATGGAATCTTTGCAATTAATGGACATACTTAATGTATATACATGTAGGTAAAGTATTAAATAGTAGACACTCTCTTGACGCTTTCACTCTTTCAAATGATACACGTCGACCATTATTATGAAAACTCAATTAATAGTCATAGTGTTCTTCCCAAATTGGAGATTGTAGCTGCAGTTGTTGTAAATTAGGATGTTCTATAATTTTGTGTGATTTATACCCTTATTATCTTAAATCAAATTAGTAAATATTGTAGACCTAGATCAACTCCTCCTGAAGGAGCAGCTTAATCAGGATCTACATTGTTTGCTCTGTAATACCCACTTCTTGAAACCATTGTGATAAAATGCTCTATATATCACAATGGTTTTAAACTACAATATTCTAAAATTTTCCTTTTCTCTATTTAATTCTCTTTTTGGGTAGATTCATTCAAAGAGGTTGGGTCTAAAAATAGCCTATGGAGGAAAAGGTTAAATCAATTTAGGCAAATAGTGTAGACTCAGATCAAACTCCTGAAGGAGCAGCTTAATCAGGAGCCATATTGTTTGCTACTATGTTAATATATTAAGCAGAGCTATAGATAAGGGTGCTTATCCAAATACTCATTGTGAAGTTGGCATATATGCTCCTTCATTAGACTATTTCCTTACTTTGAATATTGTTATAAATAGGGTACTGTGTGCAGTTTGTATTTTTTTATTTTACAAAACTTATTGTGTAGTTGGCATATATGCTCCTTCATTAGACGATTTCCTTGTTTTGAATATTGTTATTAATAGGATACTTGTGCAGTTTGTATTTTTTTTTGTTTTCAAAAATTGTGTAGTTTGCATAAATATATTCTTCTCCATTAGACTATTTCTTTATTTTGTATATTGTATCTTTTTATAATAAAAATGTTTTGGATATTTTGTTTTGTTTCTGTATTACTTTCGAAGATGATGTGCATTTTCATTTCATATCCCCACCATACAAAGGGTCTAAACAGAGTGACATTATTCCTTTTAATACCTATTCAAACAGTAGACAGACACAGATCAGACCGATCCTGTATGTTGACGTCTAATCAGAGTCTATATTCTGTTTGCTTGTCCGCAACTGTGGTCTGTCAGATATAGATGTGATTCTACAGCTTCTGCTACAGTTAAAAGATGCCTCACTTAATTTAAGATATCAAGCAATAAATAGTCATTTATTAGCTTGTCTGTTTCGTAGAAATCACGAGCTGTTGTCGACTTCTCTTAACTCCGGCGTCCACGTTATTGTCGTCGTCGTCCGAAATCTTAACATTGACCATTGAACTTCTTCAATTTTTCATTTCCAACCTTCATTTTTGGTATGCATGTTCCTCTTTGCCAAGGCCTATCCACACATACCAAAATATTAACAGACAAGCGTTCGCACCCGCTTGCGGTGCTCTTGTTTATTTATCTTAATGATTGTTCATAAAGTAAAGGGTTAAACCTTTTGGCGCCAAATTTCTAATTGTCGTCTGTAATCCTATTTTGTTAAATTATTCTGTAAAATAAGGAACTAAGATCAATAAATGCAAATTTCAAAGGAATGAAGTACATAATTATATATTATATAGAAATAAAGTTAGAGACGAAAAGTGAAGTCCCTGACCAGACGCCACCTTGAAAAGGCGGCGTCTTATCTGGGACTGCACTATTTGTCGTGGTGCTTTTTGCGACATTGCTGGTGAAAGGGGTAAACTGGATAATTTTCGCCTTGTGCATCCATGAGTCATATCTCAGAAACGGCGCGGAGTTTTTCTTTGAAACTATGTGTGTTTAGTACCATTAAGATATATATTATGACCCTTTGTTTTGCAACAAATCCGGCATTCATTACAATGGCATCCTCGTTATACCGGCATTCATTACAATGGCATCCTCATTATACTGGCATTCATTACAATGGCATCCTCGTTATTCCGGCATTCATTACAATGGCATCCTCGTTATACCGGCATTCATTAAAATGGCATCCTCGTTATACTGGCATCCTCATTATACTGGCATTCATTACAATGGCATCCTCGTTATTCCGGCATTCATTACAATGGCATCCTCATTATACCGGCATTCATTAAAATGGCATCCTCGTTATATCGGTAGTATACATTGAAACAAAATTACCGCTAGGTCTTTGAAACAACCACTGAATAAATTTATAGGTGCAATGCCAATAAGACAGGCGATCCCTTAATGCAGAACACAACAAGTGCAAAAAAGCTTCCTTTGGGAGCTTTTTGCACTTCTTGTGTTCTGCATTAAGCGTTTATCTGTTGGTACTAGTTTAACACTGGGCATATGGTTCCTTTCACATTTAAACTCAACTCGTTATAACGGCAACCCCGTTATACCAGCAACATGCCTGGAAACAAACACCTCCGTTGTAACGAGGGTTCACTGTATATAGCGAGGCTCAAATTATCCCATTATTCGATGTACCCAATCGACCCAAATTAATCCTGGTGACATTTTAGAGGCTGAAATGTCGTATGAATACACCACAGTGCTTAAAATGTCATCAGCTTAGATTCCCGTCTACAGAGATGTTCCAAATATCTTAACCCTTTCCCTGTTATATATTTATGTCAAGTTTTCAATATCTCTTGAATATTCAGACAAAATAGTTATAATAAAATATGGAAGGTGGAACATTGTAGCTGTTTTAGAATCTATCAAATCTCATTAGCAAACAGAGCAGACCCTGATCAGACGGCTCCTATAGGAGCCGTTTGATCTGGGTCTAATCTGTTTGCAAATGCGGGAAAATGCGTTTATATGAGGGAAAGGATAAACAACTTTAACCTTGCGTCTCATCTGAATTTAACTGCTACTACATCAATATTCATGTCTTAACCATTCTCGTGCTGAATTTTAAAATATATTTCTCCTTTTTAGCTCGACTATTCGAAGAATAGTGGAGCTATCCTACTCGCCCCGGCGTCGGCGTCGGCGTCCGCGTCCGCGTCACACTTTGGTTAAGGTTTTTGTTAAAGTCCACTTTTTGCCTCTTACTTTTGGAATAAAGCTTTGAAACTTAGAACACTTGTTTGCCACCACAATCTTCATCTGTATGCAGGAGTACATAACTCTGTCAAGCATTTTGACAGAATTATGGCCCTTTTTGACTTAGAACTATTGGTTAAGGTTTTTGTTAAAGTCCACTTTTTGCCTCTTACCTTTGGAATAAAGCTTTGAAACTTGGAACACTTGTCCACCACCACAATCTTCATCTGTAGGCAAGAGTACATAACTCTGTCAAGCAATTTGACATAATTATGGCCCTTTTTAACTTAGAACTTTTGGTTAAGGTTTTTGTTAAAGTCCACTTTTTGCCTCTTACCTTTGGAATAAAGCTTTGAAACTTGGAACACTTGTCCACCACCACAATCTTCATCTGTAGGCAAGAGTACATAACTATGTCAAGCAATTTGACATAATTATGGCCCTTTTTAACTTGGAACTTTTGGTTAAGGTTTTTGTTAAAGTCCACTTTTTGCCTCTTACCTTTGGAATAAAGCTTTGAAACTTGGAACACTTATTCACCACCACAATTGTAATCTGTAGGCAAGATTACATAACTCTGTCAAGCAATTTGACATAATTATGGCCCTTTTAAACTTAGAACTTTTGGTTAAGGTTTTTGTTACAGTCCACTTATTTACATAATCCTTTGAGATAAAGCTTTGAAACTTGGAACACTTGTTCACGACCTCAAGCTTCATATGTAGGCAAGAGTACATTACTCTGTCAAGCATTTTAACAGAAATTATTGCCCGTTTTTACTTAAGTTTTTCTCTTTCATTAAAGAGTTAAAAGAGATCCTACATCCTGAATACTATTAAAGATATTTTACTGAGACTGATTACTTGCTTCTAGTATCATTGGACACTATTTTAGCGCGCTGGCCTGTGACAGCTCTTGTTTACGCCCATGCCCTGTTGTATAATTACATATATCTTCACTGTGTACAAGTATTTCGCTGTGCAATCACTGCTGTGGAGTGCACTGGTTGCACAATCGACTTGTAAATAGTGCAGACTCTGATGAGACAGCTCCTGCAGGAGCTGTCTCATCTGGGTCTTCACTATTTACAGGTAGGTATATTGACGTGAATAGCAAGCGAAGGGTTAACGCTTTCCCTCATACAAATGCCTGTTCACGCATTTGCAAACAAAGAAGACCCAGATTAGACGCGGCTCCTATAGTAGCCGTCTGACCAGGGTCTGATTTGTTTGCTTTTGACATAATATAGTGCCTACTCTGTGTGCACTTGACAAAATATAGATCTGATTCTAAAGTAAAACACTTCCTTTCAAAAGCTTACAGGAGAATAATTAGATGTTATTTTATATGGAAATATAGTAGACCCTGATCAGTTATTTCATATGGAAATAGAGCAGCCCCTGGTCAGTTATTTCATATGGAAATAGAGCAGACCCTGGTCAGTTATTTCATATGGAAACAGCAGACCCTGGCCAGTTATTTCATATGGAAACAGAGCAGACCCTGGCCAGTTATTTCATATGGAAACAGAATAGTCCCTGATCAGACGGCTCCCATGGCCCTCCTCCTGGGTAAAAATCATTTTTTGAAACCATTGTGATAAATAGAGATAATAGGTTATTTTCAAACTCAATCTCTTTTTTAAAATAAATCTACCTAAAAGGTGCATTTGCTCCTATGGAACAAATATTCTTATTTATCACAATGATTTCAAATGTTGGCTTTTACAGAAAGGCGTCAAAAAGAGGTCAATGAGAGGGAATGGTAATTAACCCTTCGCTTGCTTAATTTTAAAATATATTTCTTCTTCTTTACCCATGCCCTGTTGTATAATTACATAAATCTTCACTGTGTACACGTATTTCGCGGTGCAATCACTGCTGTGGAGTGCACTGGTTGCACAATCAATTTGTAAATAGTGCAGACCCTGATGAGACAGCTCCTGCAGGAGCTGTCTCATCTGGGTCTTCACTATTTACAGGTAGGTATATTGATGTGAATAGCAAGCGAAGGGTTAATATTGGCAAATGATAGATACACAAGTACATGTATTTCATACTGGGAAAAACTGATATTTCTTCAACATTGTAAGGAGAATACGATACTATTGTGCGAAAAAATAATTGTTAACGACAAGGTTATACCATTATTTCAAATGTTCGTCTGCTTTAACCCATTCCCCCATATTGACGCTTTTTGACGCTTCTGCAAAAGTCACTTTGTGAAACCATTGTAATACATAGAGAAATTGCTCTATTTATCACAGTGGTTTTAAAAATACACAATTTTAATTTTTTCATTTTCTCTAGTAAATGCTCCTTTTCGGTAGATTGATTCAAAGCCCATGAGGGAATGGGATAAAAATGACAAATACAGTACAGTTACAGACACACCTGGGTCCATGCTTATAAAGCTTTTTTGTTGAGTCTGAGTTCGTTCCCAAGCTTTTGATTGGTCAGATTTGAGTTCTCAAGCTTTTGATTGGTCAGATTTGAGCCATAGGCTCAAATCTGACCAATCAAAAACTTGCGAACGAACTCAGACTCAACTAAAAGCTTCATAAGCATGGGCCCAGGTGTGACCAGGTTTTAGAATCGTTTGTTGGAGACGATTCTAAAGAGGACCAGAACATAATTGTGCTTTTGTTCAAAATGACAATTTTAGAATTTGAATACGTACGTCTTTTTGTGTTGGTCTGGCTATTACGAATATTATTTTCCACTCTATATCCGTTCTCGCAAGAATGAAAAACATTATACAGAGCAATAGATAAATTATACAGAGTAATAGATAAATTATACAGAGCAACAGATAAATTATACAGAGCAACAGATAAATTATACAGAGCAATAGATAAATTATACAGAGCAATAGATAAATTATACAGAACAATAGATAGATTATACAGAGCAATAGATAAATTATACAGAACAATAGATAAATTATACAGATAAATTATACAGAGCAATAGATAAATTATACAGAGCAACAGATAAATTATACAGAGCAATAGATAAATTATACAGAACAATAGATAAATTATACAGAGAAACAGATAAATTATACAGAGCAATAGATAAATTATACAGAGCAATAGATAAATTTGCGTAATCCAATACTAAATTCGTCAATTCTCCACCAAACCCTATGTTGTGTCTACCCTTTAGATCTCGAAGAAATGATTCTAAAGAGTGGTCACAACAGGGTTTGGTTTAGAAATAAAGAGCTATTCTTTAAAATGCTTTAATTTACACGTCATAGCTGGGCCTCCACCAACTGATTATAACAGATTACGGCAACGTTCAGTTCTAAGCCAGTTCAAAGATTGTCACCTTGTTGTCCGACATGCCTACATACACTCGCCCGGAACGAGAACAGTAACATATGGACTGCGGGAACCGCAGTCCATCGTGACTTGTTAAAAGTACTCTGACCTGTTTGCCATTCCCATCAAGGATGTGAACGTTGTGAGAATCCCAACCACAAAGAAGCAAAATACTACTGGATATCACTGCTATCTGTGTAGGCTCGCAGAGGTCATAAATTCTTGGCCCTTCTTCCACCATTCCAGCGAATGTGACTCGCGTTACATAATTTTGTTCTTTGTCCGAAACGTACATTGTTTTGCCGTCGAAAGATATAGCTATGTACTCAGGAGAAAAGAGTTGCCCCCCTTGTGTGTGGATATCGACCAAGCGTGAAGAGTTTCCACATAGACTGTGTACTTCGATCTGTGTCGGACTGGTACAAGATACCACCAATGTATCCTTATGGCAAGCGATACCATGGCACTTACCTGCTGTAGCAATATCTCTTACTTTCGTAAGTGTTTCATTCACTTCCAAGAAAACGATCATTTGCGCCTGCGGAACCGTAACTGCAACTTTCTGATCATCGACACGAGTTACGTCCCAAGGCGAATCACGAGTGTCAAGCAAATCAATAACCTGATTGCTTTGCAAATCGATCAGTTTTACATTACCATTGCTGCTGTCGGTAATTACCAGCTTGTTCTCGACATTAACAATACCAGATATCAAGCAATGGTACTCGTCTGAATCTGCAGCAGATCTGACATCTATTTCCTTGAAATATGTCTTTCTATCTTTAGATGTAGGTGTTGTTGTTCTTTTAGATGCAGCTGGTGTTTCCGTTGAAGATATGGCCTCGCGTGCCTCGCGTATAGCCTCGCGTTCTGCATTACGTACATCCGACTTTCTCTTAGAAAACATGGGATCTGGAATCAGTTCACCAAGTCTGTACGGTTTTCTGAGTGCCTCCACTATGGGCAGATTGGGGAGGAATTTATACCGTGTTATGTTATCGTCTGTGTTTCCAATGTCGCTTAACTTTATTTGCAGTTCTTGTATTCGGTCCTTTGATTTTGCCACTGCAATGGACATTGCCCGTTGCTTACCACTGTGGTTAAGATTATCCACTTCCGAGCGCATATTCTGCAACTCCATACCGAGTTTTGAAATTTCGTCAACGAATGTTTTCAGTTTCTTAAGGTCCCCATCTCTAATTTGCTCTGCCTGTTTTGCAATACTATTTTCAAAGTTATCCAGTACGTTGTTGATCTCTTGTCTGAACTCTTTGACCATCTCTATCGTCACTTTACATGTTTGATCTGCCGTTAAAATCGACTTTTGTGCGTTATGAATAAAAGTCTGCGACTTCTTATTCAATTTGTCTAATTTTGAATAGAAATCATTACACTCGCCGAAGTTCTGAATCTCCGCTGACTCCACTACACCTTTACAGTCTTTGTGGATGTATACACATGCCACGTCGTCTGTTTTGCCATGCAGGGTACAGCAATTTTCAAGAATCTTATCTTTGTAGCAATCACATGTGTCCATAATGACGGCTCTTGCAATAAGCACGTGATGCCTTAACGCTGGTAACTTCCTATGTCCCATGTAGCAGTCCCCACACAGTAACTTGTGACAGTATATGCAATACCACTTTGACTCTGTGAATTTTCCTTCTTCAAGACATACTTGGCAGTATTCTGAATATTCCAAACAAAGATCAGTCACCGGGGACCCAGGTCCACCAGCCGCTGGTGCCGCCATCTTTGTTAAATTTCACTATTTACATAAACTTTTTAGATCTATTAAATGTTTACCATTCACGCACTTGAAAACGGTCTGTGTGTGATGTTATTTGTGGCCGGGTATATCACAGTCTGGTTCCTGATTAGGCAACGGAAAGCATGGAGTCTAGAATATGAATATATCCTATTTACAAATATTAGTTCTGCTTCACATACACAGAATAAAGGTATACGCATTATAGTCAACCGCAAGAATATCCTGTATAATCGAATATACTTTTAACTCTTATTATTATGTGAAAATTCAATGTCCTCTGAAAGTTTGACCTGGTGCAAGTTTGATTACTTCCGGTTCGTTCAAGCTTTTGAGAAATTATCGAACGAGTGTCACACAGCTTTGATCAAGATGAGACGCCGAGTTACTCGGATCCAAGCTGTTTGCAAATGCAAGTAAGGCCGTGGATGACGGACAAAGGGTTAATATATCACGATTGCCTTGGATAATTGTTTGGATTCAGATCAGATGCCGTATCACTAAGCTTGCGTATCATTCTTAGCCATTTCACCGCCACAGTCGCATAAACGCACCACAACAAATAGTGCAGTCCTAGATCAGACGCCGCCTTTTCACGCCGAAAGGGTAAACTGCTTTGCATATGTACGTGTATGTGTGTTATTTTGTATCAATAAATATGGACAGTTGGTTTATAAACGCTGAGCAGTTATAGCCATTAAATGTTATTCCCATACATTCGTTTTAAACCCTTTCCCTGATCCAGATGAGACGCTTGATATGAGACGCGTGGATCCAGATGAAACGCCGGGTAATTGACCCTCGGTCAATAGTTTCTCGAAAGATTGGACGAATCTGAAGTAAGCGAAGGTTGTAACAGTTCGGAGATTAAACAGAAAACGTTTGTTTTTGGCAGTTAAAGGGTTAAAATCGTTTTATACACAAACTGTTTAAATGCACTAGACTGCAACGCAGTTCCTGTTCTATTTATAGATATATCAACGTGTTTGTGATTGTCAAATTTGTAGGCACACGTAATCAATCGCTTAACTCTTTCCCTGTTCTATATTTATTTCAAATTTCAATACCAACTGATTGTCCATATACAAAACAGTTATAATGAAATATGGAAGGTGAAACATTGTATTCAATTTAGAAACTAAAGAAACATACCTACATGTATATTACATTCCATTAGAAAACAGAACAGACCCTTCCTAAAGGAGCCGTCCGATCTGGGTCTACTTTGTTCGTAGATGCGTGAAACGGCGTTTAGATGAAGGAAAGGGTTAATACACACATATGCTTTAACCTTTAACCTGCTGAAAAAATCCTGCTTAAACTGCTATATTTTTTATTTTTTATTCGTTTTAACCCTTCGCTTGCTATTCACGTCAATATACCTACCTGTAAATAGTGAAGACCCAGATGAGACAGCTCCTGCAGGAGCTGTCTCATCAGGGTCTGCACTATTTACAAGTTGATTGTGCAACCAGTGCACTCCACAGCAGTGATTGCACAGCGATATACTTGTACACAATGAAGATATATGTAATTATACAACAGGGCATGGGTTAAGAAGGAGAACTGTATTTTTAAAATTCAGCAAGAGAAGGGTTAAGTTTCGAGATTTTTTTCACCGACGTCAAACAGTTTGGATCCTGATGAGACGCCGAGTAACTCGTTTGTAGAGACGAATCAAGTCGTGCCTAGCAACCAAAGGTTTGAACTTATTTACGTCCTTATCTCATGAACATTTTATGCACGAAATAAAGACACCATGGACATCTAGCTGTTAGCTGATATGTCATACGAGATATAACCCAATTCCGGATGTTTGGGGCGTGGCAGAAACTGTAGAATCATATATCTATTGTATAAGTTACTTTAGTAAACAAAGGAGACCCAGATCAGACAGCAGTCGGACTCCTAAAAATCCCTCTGATCTGGGTTTGCTCTGTTTTCAAAGGTGTCAAAAGATGTCTGTCGGGGGAGGTGTGTGTATGTGTGTGTGTGTGTGTGTGTGTGTGTGTGTGTGTGTGTAATTTGGACCAGATGAGAAGTTACGCAACAAGGCGTCCCTTCAAAATGTGAGCCTGTAAACAATGTGAGCTCAAGATGTTCATACATGCAAAGTTTTACCAGTATAATTCAAATTGAGATCCTGATCGAAAGGCTCCTATAAAGGGGCATACTGTTCTGGTTCTACTCTGCAAGGGTGTCAAAAAGGCGTCCTTATGGAGTAAAGGTATGTACGACTCGACTGTACTTTGTATGATTTCATCTATGGAGTTAGTATATGACGTAATGGTATTTAAAAGGCGATGTTTAATTCCGTTTACCGGTAACTTCATAGTTGTAAACGCTTTTAACACTTTTTAACGCATTTTGCAGATGGTGGGGGTGGGGGTGGGGTGGGTTGTGAGTGGGTGGTGAGTCATATGATCGTTTGCTTATGGAATAACAAAGATATGATTCTATAGTTTCTGCCATGACCCAAGAATTTCTGTGTTCTTATCATCATGTGCCTTTTCTAAAAAGAAAAAAAGAACAACAAACAAACAATATAATTATTCATAAATATGTATGCGGTAAAGTGTAAAACCCATATAGAGGGCACAAATCCATGTATACATTATCTTAACCCTTTCCCCCGTTGCACATTCATGCAAGAAATAATGAATAATTATAAGCTGATTTTTTATAATGGCATAATTATGTACATAAGGTATTTTAAAATCAATTAATATATACTGTAGAGTCACATATAATTTCATAAACAAACATGAAATTCAGAATATACCCTGATCAAACGGTTCCTATAGGATCCATCTGATCTGGGTCTACTCTGTTTGCAAAGGCATGACTAGGTATTTATATGATGGAAAGGGTTAAACGACCATCTAATGATTGAATATAGAAGTTTTAAAACACAGCAGGTGGTTGCTTAACCCTTTCCTTCATATAAACGCCTTTCTACGAAATTGCAAACAGAGTAAGAGCCGTCTGATAAGGGTTTGTTCTGTTCGATTATGAGCTCGTTATAGATCTGACTCTATAGATAATACCAATACCAAAACTTTATGTGTATTCATGCCATTACAAAAGAATAATCTAATTAATTCTGATGATGTCACAATTTCATTCATGAATATTCAAGGAGTAAACCCTGTATCTGATAGAGACAAGGAACCTCTCATCAATGCTTCGGTCTATCGGCCGCCTAGCAGTGACCATACATATATGGCCAAGGTCTGTACCCAGTTTAGTCAACTCCACTTGGCTCACCCAGCATCCACAATATGGCTTGCTGGAGATGTCAACCTACCTGACATAGACTGGGATGCAGGTGCCATTTCAGACAATAGCTACCCAAGACAGATCAGCCAGTTATTTCTGAATGCTGTCCTTGATACCAGCTCAGAACAGATGGTAAACTTCAGTACATATTGGGAAGACCAAGAAATTAAATATGACTATAAAGCTAAATATAGGGTAATGACCGGAACCGGAGCCAGTCACCGGCATTACGCAGAAGAGTCCAGCAAAGAGGATCCGGAAGGGCCTGCGCTGGAAAACAACGCTAAGTAACGCTAAGTAACGCTAAGTAAGAGGCAGTAACACCTTAGACCTCTTCATAACAAATCGCCCATCGCTTGTCCAACGCTGCAAACCACTCCCAGGGGTCAGTGACCTGGGTCCATGCTTATAAAGCTTTTAGTTGAGTCTGAGTTTTGTTCTCAAGCTTTTGATTGGTCAGATTTGAGTTCTCAAGCTTTTGATTGGTCAGATTTGAGCCTTTGACTCAACTAAAAGTTTTGTAGCAGGACTCGTTTTACTCATACATCGTCGCTTCCCATGGGAAGTGGTCTGGACACAAGACAAGCATAGAGTTTTGCTTTACAGTTTATTTTTACAGGTATAAACCCTATTAGATGCTAAAATGTAACTTAAAACAATTCAGAGGTTGTCCCAAATATAATAGAACGAGTCGCCGGCTGCTGGCAGTAGCTCATGCGACTGTTACACTATAGACTTCTGCACGTGGGGAAATTTGGGGTGCTATGCACAAGCGTTATGCACTGGCAGTGCAATTGTAAGTAGCAAAGCACAAATAACCACCGACGGTGGTCTGACCTAATGCTATATTCTGTAAAATATCCCTTGACAAGGAACTGACAGAATAAAGCTGAGAACCCCCTTCTAAACTACAGCGACAATAACAATAAAGTAGCGTATGTAACGCTAAGTAACTGAATGCAAATTTAGAATTAGAACTTTTGAAACATAAATCAAATAAGAAACAACATATAATATAGGAAGCACGTGTGTACCAACCCGACCCAGTCCAACCTGGACTGTTCCAAGACTGCCAAAAGAAGGGACGAGACACACGTGCAACCGCTTTATATAAGCCCAATTGTAGCGTGACGAATGCTGGTTCCAATAAATCTCATTTACAAGTAATAGAAGAGTGATACCACTAACTATCAATCTGATTGGCTAAGGTCAAAGTGCATCAGTATGGACGACAACACGCTCGAAATTCAATGACGAAAGACAATTTGTCGGATAATAAATGAATTACTAAGTGTACCAACGGAATCTAAAAAGAAACAGGCTTTAAAATGTAAGTACATAATGTTACTGTACCATAAAGGCCAAAACTTCAAGTGTAATCAAACGATCGACAGAGTTAAATGGTATAAACACCGGAAGACCCAGCGGACGAAAGCACATCTGCTACACACCCTTCCCCTATCACGAAGAAAAATAAAATTGTCACGCAGTGACAATTATTATTTTTCCCAGCTATAGACAAAGATAAAGTCCGAAACCAATTAATTAACCGGTACATGTAGAGGTAGTTTCTGCTTAATACAGAATTGAAGTAATAATACTGTAGACTCCGCTTAATCAAGTAAATGCTAAAATGAAGTAACAACAATGTAGACCCTAACCATTAACAATAACACAATAAGGTATAACACACGGGGTATCCACTGGTAACTAGACACCAATTTAATTCATTGGTCAGGCAAAAGATCAACATGAACGTTTTCCAACATTTGGTAAACATTAGTTGGAAAAACAACCATGATGATTGAATTTATAAGAAAATAAACAAGCGGCTGGATAAAACCAATGTGCTACTATTACAACTGAGCATAACGCTACCAATGTAAACCCTGATCAAACTGTAAAGCTTTCATTTCAAACAAACAAAAGTAAACAATAATAAATAACTCCTTTCCAAGGGCACTGGTTCTAAGATATAACTTTACATCTTAGTCTATGCATTGCTCAAAACGAAAGGCCTGCAAAGTTGATCATAATGAATCTGAATAAAACTGCGACAAGATGCAGTAATTATCTGTCTATAAATATTTATAGACCCCGAAAGTGTAAACATTAGACACATGAAAACAATAATTCATATTCAATGCAGACTTTGCATAACAATTCAATATAATACGTAAGAGCAATACATCTCTAATTACAAAGATGAAAGTCTGCATTCATTTAATAGTACTGCACCCTAAGAAAGAAAGCTCCTGTATATAATAAATAATTAGAATGTTTGAAATAAAATTAAACTAAACAAAATCAAAATAAATGAAACAAATGTATTATTGCCCTGACAGACGTCTGGATACACACGTGCTTCCTATCCCTATTAAAATGGAGCATTATACATGTGTATGATATGTATATATAACTGTTAAATCAGTACAAGGGCTACTCTCGCACTCACTCTCTGACTCTCTATCACTATCTTGAGTTTACGTACTATGTGGAGTATATATCTCTGGGTTTGACGGGTCGCCCTGATCTCGTTACACGAGTAGCGGGTCTACTAGGTTCGCTCTCTTCGAAATCAAGGGTCACTTCCAAACCCACAGCTTCTGCCCCATCATTGATTGGTGCTTGCATGAGCATACTTTGATCGGGATCAATCGTTTCACCCTGCTCATCAAAAATCCAAGGAGGCAAGTTATCCCCTAAGTATGGTTTCAAGCGCACGGGCTTAATATTGCTACCCTTAATCTGAAGCTCACGAATTTCCTCCTGGCTAAAAGAATCGAGCCAATTAGGTCTGAAATCTGGTTCAGCGGCTGAGCCCGAGGCAGACGAGGACGGATTGCCCCTCGGACGCGAAGTATCTAATGTGTTAACGGTCGCGACGTCCTCGTCGAGTGCAGACCGATTTGAGTTTGTCGGAGTTTGAGGGTCGGGGCAGAGTCCCTGGTCAGAAGAGCTCGGACTCTCGAGCCAATCAGGACTTTTGCTACCGCAGTCCACACAGCCTATATTTTTGCATTTACGGGGAGGAACTCGTGATAGCGCATCAACGTGATTAATCTGACTAGCCTTCCTATACGTTATTTCATAATCATAAGTCTCTAAAATGCTCAGCCACCGGGCTAGCATTCCGTCTGGGTTTTTGAAGTTCCTTATCTTGAACTTCACCTTTTTCCTGGCGAGGTAATTCAGGGATTCAGGTAGGTCTGCACAGTGCTCTATGTACCGACGGTAAAAATTGACAATCCCTAAGAAACATTTTACCTCTGTCTTGTTTGCAGGTACGGGCCAATCTATTATGATCTTTTGGTCTGTTACGCATACTTTACCAACTGAATTTGAACTAATGTCGTAAAGTTGTATAAGACCTGCCTTAGTCTTCCAAAGTAAATTCGACCACTTAAGACTGCGACCTTGTGTGCCAATGAAGTCATGTCCCACAATGCAAGAACTTCCCTTAATGTTTGCTACCAAAAGGGGCCACCTGTATGTATGAACATCTGTCTTCAACTCAAACATGCCCTTGCCTAGGATTTCTAACATTGTCCCATTAGCTGCCGTGATTTCTAAAACCACGGGTTCTAAACTAGGCTTATCCTGCAAACCCTCATATACTTCCCGTGAAATGATGCTCACCGGGGAGCCGGTATCAAACAATGCAGGTAAAGGAATACCCCCTATCTCAGCGTGAAAATACCAACTTGCATTTGAGACTTTATGGGAACATTCGTGTTCACACTGTGTTTTGTCATTGTTTTGTCCTATCTGTACAGGGTCAACTCGAACTTTACAGGAGGCTGAACTTAAACTATTCTGTCCAAATGCATTATCTGCATTGCTTATGCTTTCCTTTTGAACAGGGGTGTTGTCTGCACCATTATCAGAAAAAACAGTACTCTTTGTACTTTGATTTTCAATATTTACAATTAAAGGTTCAGCCTTCTGACAGTTGACCTTTGACCCTTCTAATGTGAATGTAGTGCTTGCTGAAGGTAATTGTTTACTCTCCTGCTGCCTATGTGTGTCGATTTGATTTTGGTTAAGTGTTTCGTCAATATCTTGACTAGGCCTATCATGCAAACCATTAACTGTTACATGCTCATTAAATGTAACTTTTTTGCATGACTCTGTAAGTGCTGAGTTATCGGCCCCTAACTCAGCGTCTCCTAGTTTTCCTGATTCGCGTACCAGCATCTTGAGGCAACATGACCTTTCCTATTGCAGATATCACAAACGATATCCGACCTATAATGATTTGGACCCCTATTGTATTGAGGGTTCCTGTCATAATTTCCCTGAGTTTGCTGTACGGGTCTGGGATTTTGCTGCATAGGCCTAGGATTATACTGCATTTGCCTTTGATTTTGCTGCATTGACCTATCTGCATTAGGCACCGGGTACCTATTTTGCCTATGATAATCAGCTTGATATAAGTCATTTCTAGGCCCTACATGATGCTGTGGTGCATAGTGACTAGGTCTGTCATAATCGGTAAAGGGTTTTCTGGGTCTATCAAGTGGACCCCTAACTGCCTCAAAATTGAGAGCTAGTGTTAACACCTCTTGCACAAGCGAGTGCCCGCTAGCCCTAGTCTTGCTCATTTCCAGTTGCAAAAATTCCCTACATTCCCTATTTCTGATGCCTTGAGTAAACTGATCGCATACCAGTTGATGAAACAGGTTACCCTGCTCTTTAGGAAAAGCTTTGCTGGCTAACTTTTGCAGGTCACCAAGATATGTATTTATATCCTCGTTCTCACGTCGTACACGTGCACGAAATTGTGAACGGTACATATTTTGGTTATCAGGGGATGAGAACCTACTGTCTAATGCAATCTTAAGCTCATGGTAAGTCAAGGAGTCGCCAAACTGGAGAGTGCCACAAAAGTCAAGTGCATCACCGTCTAAGCAAATTGTGAGGCGCAAGCGTTTTGTGCGCTCATCCCAACCATTATAGGTGGCGATTTGTTCAAACCGGAAGATAAAATTCTTCCACCTCCCTTGCCCATTGAATATTGGAGGCTCAATTTCTTTTTTGGCGAGATCACCTGTAGTGGTGACGCCTGTTCCCAAAGAATGACTATATAAACTTGGAGGTTGCAATGACGTATTATGCTGTGGACCAATTTGTCCAGTCTGACTACCAAAACCTAGACCCGGATTATTAGTACCTAGAGCATGACTGAATCCCTGACCTTGAGTCCCAAAATCATGAGTCTGAGCCCCAGCTCCCTGAGTATGCGTATTTAAAAGAGTTCGAGCACTAACTCTAGGGGTCTGAGTACAACAATTCGGAGTCTGAGTACCAAAACTTGGAGTCGGAGTACTATAACTCGGAGTCTGGGTACCAAAACTTGGAGTCTGAGTAAAACAATTCGGAGTCTGGGCACCAAAACCTGGAGTCTGAGTACCAAAACTTGGAGTCTGAGTAAAACAATTCGGAGTCTGGGCACCAAAACTTGGAGTCTGAGTACCAAAACTTGGAGTCTGAGTACTATAACTCGGAGTCTGTGTACCAAAACTTGGAGTCTGAGTAAAACAATTCGGAGTCTGGGCACCAAAACCTGGAGTCTGAGTACCAAAACTTGGAGTCTGAGTAAAACAATTCGGAGTCTGGGTACCGATTCCTATCCCTGTTTGCGTGCCCTGGGTATTAAGCCCCAACATTGAGAAATCAATGGATCCAATTGAACTGACTGTAGGTACTATGCTTGACCTCAACCCACTTGAATTAGTCACAGTTGTTGTAGTACTCAAGTGACTGGGTTGACCATATCCCCCATTAGATCTACTACATATCCCTAATGCCCATGTGGACCGTGTATTCACAGTATCAGGTATAATTGATGGGTCAAAGGTCACTCTTTTCTCTGGGGTACTAGACCTATAACCTATGAAATTTGCTGGTGAAAATGTCCCCACACCCGCAGGGTTTTCATATAAATTTCTAGTCCTATCTACAGGCCCCCTACGAAACTCATCAATTTCTACAAAATCTGTAGATGAAAATATCCCCTGACTCTCTCGGGTATCATATGCAAATCTGGGTCTATTGGTAGGTACACTACGGTACTCACCAACATCTTCCCTCGTATATACTCCCCCGCGCATCGGGTAACGTGTCCCAATATCTGGGTCACCGTCTGGATCACTCCAGTACATTTATTTCTATATTGTGTCTATTACCTGTCAATTAAATGAAATAAACACGCCCTAGTCCTGTGACAGCGTGCCTAAATATAGAGTCTTGCTCGCTACAGTAAACTCTCACACAAGTATACCTTAATAATTCCTAGGCTTCTTTCTGATACTACTCCTGAACCTTAGCTACTGAATAGCAAATTCTAAGCATGCATTGTGTCCAACCTGACGACGTCCCGCCGGAGGTTCCAAAAATGTAGCAGGACTCGTTTTACTCATACATCGTCGCTTCCCATGGGAAGTGGTCTGGACACAAGACAAGCATAGAGTTTTGCTTTACAGTTTATTTTTACAGGTATAAACCCTATTAGATGCTAAAATGTAACTTAAAACAATTCAGAGGTTGTCCCAAATATAATAGAACGAGTCGCCGGCTGCTGGCAGTAGCTCATGCGACTGTTACACTATAGACTTCTGCACGTGGGGAAATTTGGGGTGCTATGCACAAGCGTTATGCACTGGCAGTGCAATTGTAAGTAGCAAAGCACAAATAACCACCGACGGTGGTCTGACCTAATGCTATATTCTGTAAAATATCCCTTGACAAGGAACTGACAGAATAAAGCTGAGAACCCCCTTCTAAACTACAGCGACAATAACAATAAAGTAGCGTATGTAACGCTAAGTAACTGAATGCAAATTTAGAATTAGAACTTTTGAAACATAAATCAAATAAGAAACAACATATAATATAGGAAGCACGTGTGTACCAACCCGACCCAGTCCAACCTGGACTGTTCCAAGACTGCCAAAAGAAGGGACGAGACACACGTGCAACCGCTTTATATAAGCCCAATTGTAGCGTGACGAATGCTGGTTCCAATAAATCTCATTTACAAGTAATAGAAGAGTGATACCACTAACTATCAATCTGATTGGCTAAGGTCAAAGTGCATCAGTATGGACGACAACACGCTCGAAATTCAATGACGAAAGACAATTTGTCGGATAATAAATGAATTACTAAGTGTACCAACGGAATCTAAAAAGAAACAGGCTTTAAAATGTAAGTACATAATGTTACTGTACCATAAAGGCCAAAACTTCAAGTGTAATCAAACGATCGACAGAGTTAAATGGTATAAACACCGGAAGACCCAGCGGACGAAAGCACATCTGCTACAGTTTTATAAGCATGGACCCATGACGCTGTTTTCATACAGGCACAGACCTCTGCCACACGAGTTAAACCACCATCCAGGAAGATCTTGTTATGGAAAAAAGCAGACACAGACACTATCCGTAAGGCCATTCAAGACTTCAGCCGTGATTTCACCACCCGTTACACACAAAACACTGACATAGACATTCCGTGGTCTACTTTCAGGGACTTTGTTGATATGACCATCTTCACCCATGTACCATAAAAAATGACGTCCACACGCTTCAACCAACCTTGGATTAACCGGCAAAACCAGCGCCTCTCAGAAGGAAAAAGAGAGCACACCTCAAAGCTAAAGCGGCTGGTTTAGAAGCAGACACTAGTCGTTAAAAGCAGGCTTGCATGGACACACGGTATGAGTGCAGGAGGGCATACAACCGCTACATTAGCAACATGGTGACAACGGATCGAACCCCAAAGAAGCTTTACTCCATGGTCAAGGGTAAACGTTGTGACAACAGTGGGGTTCAACCCTTGAAGTCAGAAGGAATGACCCACAGTGATCCAGCTACTAAAGCGACATTACTCAACAACCAGTTCAGCAGTGTCTTCACCTCAGAGGACACGTCCAACATACCATCACTAGGTGCAAGCTCCTACCCTGATATACACATCTTATTGGTGTTGAGGGCGTACGGAGACTCTTACAAGATCAAGACCTTCATAAGGCTACCGGCCCAGACCACATACCATCCAAGTTTCTTAGAGACTATGCAGTATGCAGACGAGCTGGCACCTGCTCTTACTCTCATCTTCTCAGCATCTGTTTTGCAAGGTGAGGTACCATCTGATTGGAGACTTGCAAACATCACACCTATCTTCAAGAAAGGAGATCACAGTGACCCTACCAACTATCGGCCAATTTCTCTCACCTCTGTATGTAGCAAATTAATTGAGCACATTCTGCACAGTCAGATTATGACTCATTTAGACAATTATCGGATCTTAACCGACCAGCAGGAAGAAGAGATCTACAGAGAGCCAACTCATCCTGACACTCAACGACCTAGCCAGAGGCCTTGACGAGGGAGAGCAGATCGATGTGGTACATGTATTGCTTGACTCCAGCAAGGCCTTTGACAAGGTCCCCCCACGAGAGACTTGCCAGCGAACTTAGCTACTACGGTATTAGGGGAACAACGCTAAAGTGGATCAGAAGCTTCCTTGCAGACCGTACCCAGCAGGTCTTGGTAGAATGAAGATCCTCCAACACAGCACCATTTACTTCTGGAGTGTCCCAAGGATCAGTTATAGGGCCACTTCTCTTCATACTTTACATAAATGACCTCCCACTCCAAGCGACATCAACTTCGCGTCGTTTTGCAGATGATTGTCTCTTGTATAGGAAGATTCGCTCCACTGAGGATGCACAAGCCCTGCAAGAAGACTTAGACCGGTTCCAGCAATGGGAACGTGACTGGTTGATGTCGTTCAACCCAACTAAGTGCGAGGTTGTGCGCAGCACCAGGAAGAGATACCCTATCAAAAAACCCTACTACATTCATGGCAAGGAGCTTCAAGTTGTCAAGGAAGGGAAGTACCTGGGAGGTTACGTTGATGAGAAGCTTTCAATGAAGACCCATGTTGCAACGGTTGCAAAGAAGGCCAACAATAGCCTTGCATTCTTGAGGAGGAATATGTTGAGTTGCCCACAACATATCAAGACACAGTTTTATCAGACCCTCGTCAGACCAGTCTTCGAGTATGCTAGTTGCGCATGGGACCCCATACAAAGACCAACATCAGACAACTGGAAGCCATTCAACGCAATGAAGCATGCTTCGTCAAGGGGAACTATCTAACCATATCCAGCCCCAGCCAGATGGTAACATATCTTGGTTGGCAGCCCCTTGTTGATCGCCGCTCCGTGGCAAAGCTGGTGATGGTCTATAGCATTACTCATGGTCTCATTGACGTACCAGCTAAGACATTTCTTAATCCTGCTTCCATCAACACTCTAGGGCATACCATTAGGTATGTACTCCCTTGGGTATACCATTAGGTATGTACTCCCTTGGGTATACCATTAGGTATGTACTCCCTTGGGTATACCATTAGGTATGTACTCCCTTGGGTATACCATTAGGTATGTACTCCCTTGGGTATACCATTAGGTATGTACTCCCTTGGGTATACCATTAGGTATGTACTCCCTAGGGTATACCATTAGGTATGTACTCCCTTGGGTATACCATTAGGTATGTACTCCCTTGGGTATACCATTAGGTATGTACTCCCTTGGGTATACCATTAGGTATGTACTCCCTTGGGTATACCATTAGGTATGTACTCCCTTGGGTATACCATTAGGTATGTACTCCCTTGGGTATACCATTAGGTATGTACTCCCTTGGGTATACCATTAGGTATGTACTCCCTTGGGTATACCATTAGGTATGTACTCCCTAGGGTATACCATTAGGTATGTACTCCCTTGGGTATACCATTAGGTATGTACTCCCTTGGGTATACCATTAGGTATGTACTCCATTTCTGTCGCACTGACGTGTACTTACACTCTTTCTTTCCCTCCGCCATTAGACTGTGGAATCAGCTACCCCAGCTGACCACGATGAGAGATAGCGTAGAGGCCTTCAAGAAAAGCGTAGTCCCTGCATAGTCGGCCTGGTGACTGCAGTTTTTAACCTTTTTAATCTGCACTGTACATGTATATATAATGCGCCGCTCACACAACCTTGTACATACACAGCTGTACGACATTGCCCCAGAGTGGGATTGGTACTTTATTGGAAGAAGAAGAAGGACCTTTGACGGCTTTGCAAACACAATAAAACAAGATCAGACGGATCCTTTAGGAACCATCTGGTAAAGTCTGCTCTGATTGCTTAAAGGCTTTTATAGATCTGATTCTACAGTGTTTGCCATGACCACATATTCCTGTATTCAGTTGACATAATAAAACATCCAAAAATAGTTTTAAGGTGTAAGAGCTTAATGCAAGGAAAAGTAATGCAGAAAGTTCCCACAGGAGCTCTTTGCATTACGTTCGAACTGCGTTAAACTATCACCTGCCTTAAAGACCACGAAAATAGTTCTTGTTCTGTATTCTTCCTTAACCATTTAATCCATAAATTTTAGACGATTTTCTACGCCTTTGCAAACAGAGTAGACCCAGATCAGACGGCTCCTATATGAGCCGACTGATTAGGGTCTGCTCTGTTTGTTAACGGAATTTAATAGATTTGTTTCTTTACTTCCTGACCTAGCTAGAATGTTCCACCTTTTATAATTATTTTGTCCGTGAATATTTAGTTGGTATTGAAATTTGGATAAACATAGAACAGGGATGACAGACTGAGTTAAGTACATCGTTGTTTTAGGGTACACACCTTTATTGTAACCAGTATACACATGCGACTTATTGTCAATTGCAATATACAGCAGAAACTGTCTTAAACTCTTAACCAACCATCAAAAAGAGGTCTAACTATGACTCTGTAAGGCAGGTGGTAGCTTAATACAGGTCAAAAGTAATGCAGAAAGCTCCTATAGGAGCTTTCTGCATTACTTTTGCCCTGTATTAATTAAGCAACCACATGGTCTTAAAGATTACCCTGTCCAATTATTATAAGATCGCTTAAGACAGGTTCTATTGTATGTAATTATGTTTGTAAAAGTATTTAACCCTTTCCTGAATTTATGCATGGATTGGTCACTTGGATATTCATGAACTTCATAAACAAAATATTGGAAATTTTTCAAGGGGACACTTCTTGACTCGGACAAAAACTGTATGATAATATCTTCATAAATCCTTAACAAACAGTGCAGACCCGTATCAGACGGCTATTACAGGAGCCATCTCACCAGGGTCTACTCAGTTTGCTAAAGCGTCAAAAGGCATCCCTTCAGATAATGGGTTAAGACAAATGCCTCTTTATTTTCAAGCTTGCAGGGGTCATTCGGAACTCCTTGTCTATATTCTAACGAAATAGATGTGCCGGAATGAGCCGAGTAGTCACGGTTGTTGCCGTGGCGAGCCGAATAGTTACGATTTTCGTCGTCTCACTGATTTTGGCCGGTTGGAATCGTTGGTATACCATTTGGTAGCTTTTTCACGACTTCGTGCCTAAAGAGGTCGATTATTTTCCCGGAAGTCCAACGCCCGTAGACGCTTGTCTTGTAGAGTAGATGATCAAAGATGAGCATATGCTGGAGGCTCATCCTATGGAAACTGATAGAGAACTGACTACAGCACTCGGAGCCCTGGAAACAAGATGAGACTAGTATAAATGATAGAGAACTGACTACAGCACCCGGAGCCCTGGAAACAAGATGAAACTAGTATAAATAATTATGGAACGCCATTCTGCCATATTTGCTAAATGCTAAATGCAAAATGCGAAATGCTTTTTGCCAATTGTGGAAATTGCTAGGGAAAGAACCGGAATGTTCCAAATGATAGATGTAAATGACAAATGCGAAATGCAAAATGCTTAATGCTAAATGCATGTTTGCACTACTAGCAGTGAACAGCGACATTTTTAATTTAGTTGTGCAATAAACAATAAGCTTTAAATAATGTAAATAAACATGCATTTAGCAAATGTACAGTCACTTTAAAAATCGCGCTGTTCAGTGCCAGTAGTGCAAACAAGCATTTAGCAATAAGCATTTCGCACTTCGCATTTGTCATTTACATCTTTCATTTGGAACATTCCCTAGCAATTTACACAATTGACAAAAAGCATTTCGCATTTTGTATTTAGCAATTAGCATGACAGAATGGCGTTCCATAAATAATAGATAATTGACTACAACACTCGGAGCCCTGAAATAGCTTGAAACTAGTAATAGAAAATTGACTACAACACTTGGAGTCCTGGGAACATCATGAAACTGCTTTATTAAATAATGCTATTTGAAAGATGATTGTCACTGGTATCAAATGTAACAGGAGCTTTGTTAATGCTTCCCTCATACATACGCTAAACCCATAATTAGTGTCTAGTATCCCATAACCCTGTCCTCCATAAATACGCCTTTCTACGCCTCCGTAAAAGTCACTTCTTGAAACCATTGTGATAAATAGAGCATATGCTCCTATTGGAGCAAATGCTCTATTTATCACAATAGTTTCAAGACTACAAAAATCTTTAAAAAAAAATTTTCTCTAGTTAATGCTCGTTTTTGGTAGATTTATTCAAGGAGGTTGGATCTAAAAACAGCCTATGAGCGAATGGGTTAAACATGAGATAGACAAACAGGATATCCTATACATGTATAGAAATAAATACGCTAACCCTTTCCCTAAAACTTGCACTTTTAACACCTTTGCAAACGAAGTTAACATAGATGATAACTGATTCAATCATTTGCCATTGGCAGTAAAATGTATTGCATACATTGTCACGGTTCTACACAGTAGGACACCGCTATAATGACCACTGAATGTTTAACACCTTATAGAATGGACATTTATGCTTGATTAGTTTACTTCATAAATAATCATTAACTTAATTTTTATAATGTACCATTTTCAAGGTATTTTGTTGTTTTGACACCGTAGGATCAGATCTATATAATTCCATAAGCAAACAGAGCAGACCCCGATCAGACGCCGCTCCTATAGGAGCCGTCTGATCTGGGTCTATTCTGTCTACAAAGGCGTGGAAAACGTTTGTATGAGGGAATTGGATTAAGAAGGATGTCGTTAAAAGCAGATTCCCTGATATTGATGACTTTTGACGACTCTGTAAAAGTCACTTTGAGAAACCATTGTGATAAATAGAGCATTTGCTCCTATAGGAGCAAATGCTCTATTTATCACAATGGTTTCAAATTACAAATTTCTAAATTTTTCCTTTTCTGTAGTTAAGGCTCCTTTTCGGTTCAAAGAGGTTGTATCTAAAAATAGCCTATGAGGTAATGGGTTAATACGGACCGAAAGTAATACAGAGGCGTCCCATTCTGCAAACGTTTGTTATGCAGCAATATAAAAATTATTGCATGTCTTGCGTAATAACAATTGCACATTTAAGACATTGTTGAGAGATATAACATTTTATAGATAAAGGTGCGTATCAAATTCTAAAATCGTCATTTCTCGACAAAGTCCTGTTGTGACCATTCTTTAGAATCGTCTCTTGGAGACGATTCTAAAGAATGGTCACATCATAGAGTTTGGAGAAATAAGGAAGTTACTCTTGAAACAACATGTTTGATTTGTGAATATTAAGTATATCCCTGCTTTGTTATGATTTATAAGTACAAACCCCCTTCGGCTTGTTCCTGGAATAATAGTACAACCACTGTTGGGGTGGTCCCGGTATATAATCCGTCAAACTGTCTGGGTGAAACGTCTCTCTTTCAAACTTGTCCAGCGACTTTATAATTTTCACACCCGATTTTAGGGCGCATCTTCCAACTTCAAGATCTTCAAAGCTGCCCTTTTCTCTGCACGCACCTTTCACATTAAGTCCCTTTTCTACCAGCGCCTTAAGCCCGGCTTTACTGAATATATATCCAGCGCCTCCGCTCATATACGGAGAGTCATACCACGGTGGCTCTAGCTGGTACCCAACATAGGCGGGTTTTCTGCTATCAATACCACTGAGGTAGTACCTGAGGTTTTCCATGATGACGTACGTATCATCGTCAGCTTTCAAGAACCAATCAAAATTCCTGTGTTCTGTGAGATACAAAAGTTGTAGAATTTCTCTTGATTTTTCCGTAAGATTTTTCCAGCCATCTGGCGTGTCTATGTAAATAACATCACCTATTGATATTGTTGAAAACTTATCTCCATTTGAAGTTGTGTAGTTCTTTACAGTACCAGCTGAAAGATCCACTGTGATTGGCGCAGGCGGTGGCGCGCCTTCGTAGGGCGGGGCATAACTCCGTGAAGGCGTTTCCTCTCCGTAGGCGGATGCAAAGAAAATGTGTTTGTTACACCGTGGGGCCCATGTGAAATTTACTGCAGCTGCCTTTGAAGCTATCCCAGATTTAGTTGTCAATATCCAGCAATATACACGCACCTCCTCAAACAGTCTGTTGGCTTCGGTGTCATCAACGTAAACTGAAGGCAAGAAGAGGTAACAAAATGTCATAAAATGCCAATTCTATTTATCAAGGAATTAACCATTTACCTGATAAGTATTAATGTAAGAAATAATTATATTATGAATATTACTTATAATGGCATATGAACCATGAAAGTTTTGTCATTGAAGAAACTGTAGTTCTAATCATATCTATGTTACTTCACAAGCAAACAGAATATACCTTGAAATTCAGATGGCTCCAAGACGAGTCATCTGGCCTGGGTCTTCTTCGTTTGTTAAGACGTTAATGCGTCATTATCAGGTAAATTTTTAACGCATCGTAATATTTTCAGTATATTTTACACTGCTTTCAAATACCCCATATGTACCATTCTATATGTCCTATCTACGTACCTATTTATATGTATCCTCTATGCCCATATGTTTACCCTTCTGTATGCCCATTTCTGTACCCTTCTCTATACTCATTTCTGTACCCTTTTCCATACCCATTTTTGTATCCTTCTCTATAACCATGTCTGTGCCTTTCTCTATACCTATTTCTGTATCCTCATCTAAACCCATTACTGTACCCTTTTCTATACCCATTTTTGTACCCTTGAGTATGCCCATTTTTGTACCGTTTTCTATTATCATTTCTGTATCCTTCTCTATACCCATTTTGTATCATTCTCTATACCCATTCCTGTTCCCGTGTGTATGTCCAATTGTGTACCCCTATGTATATGCCAATTTCTGTACCCTTCTGTATGCCCATTTCTGTACGCTTCTGTATGCCCATTCTTTGTATCTTACTTACAAGACATGTTGTAAGGTGGGGAAACAAAAGACAACAGATCACTAATTCAGTTTTAGCCATACTTACTATCATCTTCCGAAAGGGACGGCTCGTTCACGATTGCTTCAAATTTTGGGAAAACAACTGAAACGACAGAAATGAAAATTAATTGTGATCTTACTATCAGCCAATGTCAGATCGGAAACAAGGAACAGGTGTAGTTGTGTGTTTATCTAAAGGGAGTTGACTGTGGGTTATTTGACGGGTTTATTGAATGCATTACCTCCCGTGATTTGGTCAATATTGAATCTTGAGAATTTTCTCTTGAGACAGGTTTCAGGATATTTACGTTATGAAAGTTAAGCTGATAAATATTCATGATATTACTATCTATAAGATGAATATTGAACAGGGAAAGGGTTAATCTTCATAAGCACACAGTAGAATCTGTACTAAGCGGTCATTCATTTATTGAACATAGGAGTCTCAAAAATCAGGTGGTTGCTTAATGCAGTGCAAAAGAAATGCAGAAAGCTCCTACAGGAGCTTTCTGCATTACTTTTGACCTGCATTAAGCTACCACCTGCCTTATAAACACATAATTATACCTTTTTATGGCTGCTTAAGATAGGTTCTACTGTATACAACTGATAAGCAAACGTAATACCTGTATAACACTTCTACCGAACACTTAAATATGTGCTCCAACTCAAGTACATATATACTGATTTCTTTTGTACTGACTTCAGGTTCGTTTAAGCTTTTGATAAACAGTACTGCCACAATGTCAAACAGCTTTGGTCCTAATGAGACGCCGTGTTACTCGGCGTTGCGTCTGGATCCAAGCTGTTTGCCAAAACTTGTCAGACCCCGCTTAGAGAAATAAGGGTAAACGTGATTACATTTCGACCTGGTCCCGATTAAAACTTCTACTTTTAGTCATGACATTAGTGACTAAATATAGGACAAGTACGAATCTAGAATACAATATACAAATAATGATACGTGTATTTCTCCTGGCGTATGCCAATCACATGATAGTTATGCAGTCGTAATGCCCATCTTGTGATATTTCTACAGTCATATGCCCATCACGTGATATTTCTACAGTCGTATGCCATTTCACGTGATATTTCTACAGTCGTATGCCTATCACGTGGTATTTATACAGTCGTATGCCAATCACGTGATATTTCTACAGTCGTATGCCCATCTCGTGATATTTCTACAGTCGTATGCCAATCACGTGATATTTCTACAGTCGTATGCCCATCTTGTGATATTTCTACAGTCGTATGCCAATCACGTGATATTTCTACAGTCGTATGCCAATCACGTGATATTTCTACAGTCGTATGCCAATCACGTGATATTTCTACAGCCGTATGCCAATCACGTGATTTTTCTCTAGACGTATGCCCATCACATGATAGTTCTACAGTCGTGTACTCATCTTTTGGTATTTCTCCAGTCGTATGCCCATCACGTGATTAATATGGAACTAAGACGCACATGCATTTTGTCAAAAACGCGGACGAATAACATCGACGGCATCGATACTTTTAAACATCGAACTTTTAAGAAATTATTATTTTAACCCTTTCCCTGTTTATTTTTTATGTAAGAAACAATGACACAATGAATATTTATTGGCTGAAGTTTTAAAATGTGAACTTTTCTAGACTTTTTTACTTTGTCTAAAGCTGTAGAATTAGATCTTTATCATGTCAAAAGGCAAAGAGAACAGACCCTGATCACACGGCT
This sequence comes from Azorinus chamasolen, assembly GCA_963576725.1. Lineage (NCBI taxonomy): Eukaryota > Metazoa > Mollusca > Bivalvia > Cardiida > Solecurtidae > Azorinus > Azorinus chamasolen. Next base: position 55,762,763 of record OY755252.1, read on the forward strand.
CTTATAGGAGTCGTCTGATCTGGTCCTACTCTGTGGCAAATGCGTCGAAATGCGTTTATACAATTTATGAATGAAATTATTCAGAAGTTATTTTCACAACCTAGAACGTTTCATTAACTAACATTTGCTCTTCTAGAACACGTCATTTTATAATAACAGCTTTACCATTTTAACTAATTTACCAAGAACCCCGATATCTCGAACTCGGATAACTCGAACTAA